>CM068368.1:626138057-627339307 GCA_034769895.1 Magicicada septendecula | reverse complement strand
TAAGAATAACTAGTCCATTATTTTCAAATGTTAATACAATTTATTATTTTACATCGCATTAGTTATTGTAATAATGCTTTTTAGAATATATTATTTAAGAATTTTTAGATTTGAGTCACAATGGAAGACATTACTCTGTTGACGAATTATTTTGTTTCGTGAACAGAAAAAGTTTATAGATTCTGTATCACATTACAAAACATAATATACCTTTTGAAAGTAACATTCAAATGGAGTTACAAAAGATGAACAATTTTCTTATCTAGTCGTTTACAACTATACTGTGTGTATAGTTTAAAAGTATTTCTATACAGATCCCCCTGCTACTGTAAAAAAGTGTTCATTTAAAGTATTACCTTTAAAACCCTTGACATTTTCAATTTAAAAACCAATTACACCAAAAATAAAAATAAATAATTAAAAGGCAGAGGCAGAGGATTAATTACTCAACATGTTTATACCTACAAGCCTAATAATCATATTACAGGCAGCCTACGCTCGTGACGTCAATTTTAAATCCAAATCAGAAAGAACGCTAAGATTCTAAATTTAGAATTCAGCGCAGCAGAGAGCCAGAAGTTTTTAAAACTTTGCTCGATGGCATCACTCAAATTTATAATTTTAAATGTCGATGTGTGATGATAAATACTACTCCTCTAACGGGGTGAAGTCTACAATATCACCTCATGCCACAAACAGTACTACGCATGTTCTCTTCTTGTTGCTTCTGGTGTTTTCTTGAATCATTTATGTATTAATTAAGTAAACTTTGTTACACAAAACAGTTCATCAAAACGTTTTTAGAAACGTGAAAAATTTTTGTAACTGGAAAGTAATAGTAGAAGACTCTGGCAACAAAATGTAACCTAATCACATGCTATATGCCTTACGTATAAAATACAAAAGTAGTTTATTATACCGATTGTTACTTACATGCTGTTCCTTACAAGTTATCAAAGTTTCTGTTCATCTCACATTATATAAACACTAATAACAAAAGTTCTTTCTACTTTATACTAAAAATATCTCTTATACTTTCTTTTCTTCCATTTTGCAGTAAACAAAGTTTACTATATTATAATTTTAAATTTTAAAATATGGTGATCTACAATTTGATTATACATCAGAATCTCGTACGTATAATATTAAAATAACTGTATGTAAAATACAAATTTTACGAATACCAGTAATGTAAATCATTACATGTTTTCTTTGTGATATGGTCCCATGTTGAGTTACTATTAAAATATCGTTATAGAGAACCATACATGACTTCCATGTTCTAAGATTTATATTTTAAATCATTTTCGAAATGAAATATTTCCATAGAAACTACTTCTTTCTACTTACTGCTTCAGCCTTAACCACAGTATTGTGGTCACTAACGTATACCACCTCACGTTATCGCACTCGATTTTCACTGATGATGGAAGTCGATGGCACTGCCGAAACGTCTGGTTTTGCAGAAAACTTTGGTCTACGGTCAAACAGGACGGGAAGGAATTTTAACAACAAACTACTTCTTTGTTGCCGATAACGTACTACATATATACAAAATTATCCCCTCCTCCTTCAACTATAATTTTCATTTATAGAAAATTACCCCCCCCCCGTTCAACTAGCCTCTTCATTTATAGATATTTCATCTACGTTTCTACAGTGGATTATTAAGATCTTCTTATCAGGATACTTTATTTATCAAAATTAAGTACTTTACTCTTGTTAAAACAAAAAATGTATCTGGTAAACTGCCCTTTCCCCGTAACCGATCTTCACCAAAATCAAAAGGCCTTGAGTCTTCTACAACTCAGGCACATACATAAAAAATTATTTAATTCTGTTTGAATTTACGGCAGTTATCGTTCTTCATGGAAAACGTTCTCTTGTTACAGCATAAAATGTTGCAGGTAAACTACCCCTTTCCATTAACCGATCTGCAACAAAATCAATAGACCTTGAGATAACTACAATTGAGGAAGGTATGCATGCACAAAATTATTTGATTGTGTTTAAATGTGCAGCAGTTCTCGTTCGTCATATAAACAATTACTCTTGTTAAAACATAAAATGTGGCTGGTAAACTACCCCTTTCCCTTAACCGATCTTCACCAAAATCAACACGCCTTCAGTCTTTTATAATTTACGAGCGTATGCAGAAAAGTATTTGATTCTGTTTGAATGCGCGGCAGTTATCGTTCGTCATAGAAAAAATTACCGTTGTTAAAACATAAAATGTTGCAGGTAAACTACCCCTTTCCCTTAACCGATCTTCACAAAAATCCACAAATATTGAGACCTCTACAGCTTAGGAAGGTGTGCAAAACATTATTTGAGTATGATTGAAATTACGGCAGTTATCATTCGTCAAAAAAAATTACGCATGTTAAAACATAAAATGTTGTAGGTAGACTACCACTTTCCCTAACCCGATCTTCAACAAAAACAACAGATCTTGAGAACTCTACAATTCAGAGCTGTCTGCAAAACATTATTTGATTCTGTTTGAATTTGCGGCTGTTATCGTTTGCCAAAAAAAATCTACAGATAGTTACACAGACACACACACACACACTCACACACACACACACACTTTTAGAAAAATTACTGTTTTTCATGTTTTGAGTGTAGTACAATCAGAATCTGCAATAATCTCGAACACGATTTTTTTTGCCGTCACCATACTTCCATTTCCTTAAGGAACATGGAAGTAAAAAACGTTGCAGGTAAACTACCCCTTTCCCTAAACCTATCTTCACAAAAATCAACGGGCCTTCAGTCTTTTATAATTGATGAGCGTATGCAAAACAATATTTGATTTTGTTTGAGTGTGCGGCAGTTAACGTTCGTCATAGAAAAAATTACCTTTGTTAAAACATAAAATGTTGCTGGTAAATTACCCCTTTCCCTTAACCGATCTTCACAAAAATCAACAGACAGTGAGTTCTGTATAGGTCAGGATGTTATGCAAAACATTATTTGATTCTGATAGGAATTACTGCAGTTATCATTCGTCATAGAACAAATTACCCATGTTAAAACATAAAACGTTGCCGGTATACTACCCCTTTCCCTTAACCGATCTTCAACAAAAACAATCGGTCTTGAGAACTCTACTATTCAGAGTTGCTTGCAAAAAGTTATTTGATTATGTTTAAATTTGCGGCTGTTATCGTTTGCCATATAAAATACCCTTGTTAAAACATAAAACGTTGCTGGTAAACTACCCCTTCCCATTAAGCGATCTTCACCAAAAACAATAGATCTTGGGAACGCTACAATTCAGGGCGGTATGCAAAAAATTATTTGATTCTGTTTGAATTTGCGGCTATTATCGTTTGCCATAAAAAAACCCTTGTTAAAACATAAAACGTTGCAGGTAAACAACCCCTTTCCCTTAATCGATCTTCACCAAAAACAATCAGTCTTGAGAACTCTACAATTCAGGGTTATGTGCGAAACATAATTTGATTCTGCTTGAATTTGCGGCTGTTATCGTTTGCCATAGGGAATACCCTTGTTAAAACATAAAACGTTGCAGGCAAACTACCCCTTTAACTTAACCGATATTCTCCAAAAACAACAGGTCTTGAGGACTCTACAATTTAGCGCTGTATGCAAAACATAATTTGATTCTGTTTGAATTTGCGGCTGTTATCGTTTGCCATAGAAAAAAATTACCCTTGATTAAAAAAAGCGTTACAGGTAAACTTCCCCTTTCCCTTAACCGATCTTCACCAAAAACAATCGGTCTTGAGGACTCCATTATTCAGAGTTGCATGCAAAAAATTATTTGATTATGTTTGAATTTTCGGCTGTTATCATTTGCCATAGAAAATACCCTTGTTAAAACATAAAACGTTGCTGGTAAACTACCCCTTTCCCTGAACCGATCTTCACCAAAAACAATAGGTCTTGAGAACTCTATAATTCAGGGCTACATGCGAAACATTATTTGATTTTGTTTGAATTTGCGGCTGGTATCGTTTGCTATATAAAACAAATTACCCTTGATAAAAAAAAAAGTTTCTGGTAAACTACCCCTTTCCCTTAACCGATCTTCACCAAAAACAAAAGGTCTTGAGAACTGTATAATTCAGGGCTATATGCGAAACATTATTTGAATTTGTATGAATTTGCGGCTGGTATATTTTGCCATATAAAACAAATTACCCTTGATAAAAAAAACGTTGCAGGTAAACTACCTCTTTGTCTTAACCGATCTTCACCAAAAACATTAAGTCTTGAGTACTCTACAAACAGGGCTGTATCCAAAAAATTATTTGATTCTGTTTGAATTTGCGGCTGTTATCGTTTGCCATAGAAAAAAAATCTATAGACACAGACAGACAGACACACACATACACACTTTTCGGTAAATGACTTTTTTCATGTTTTGAGTGTAGTACAATCAGAATCTGCAATAATCTCGAACACGATTTTTTTGCCATCACCATACTTCCATTTCCTTAAGGAACATGGAAGTAAAAATACAAAACGCACAGTAAGCGTGTAAACGTCTAATAATTCCAAATTTAACCAAAATATAAATGTATATTAATATAGTTATAAATAATATATTATGTAAATAATACTTAGTTATTTATTGTTTTATTTACTTAGCTGAAATCACAGAATCCAGTTTTCGGACATTGGGGGCATTCATTTGTTTTTTTTTAATTTTGTCCTTACCTGCAACAAAAATGGCAAACTCTATTATACTAAATATCACAACTGAATATGAATTTGAATTACGAACAAAAGACCTAAAGTATTTAGGATCGTGTAGTACTGCATTTTTGTTACATACTTATAACGTAATTAGAATTTACATGGTAGCCTAATGTTTTCTAATCAGTATTGATTATTCGATCAACATTTCAAGTACCTCAAAAATGGTAACAGAGTAGACATGGACACCTAACCTGTACTAAAATTAATTTGTTAATATCACATATCTGCTGAAACGTAACGTGTTTTTGAAAGCTTAATTATTAAAAAGTGATCACTATTGCCTAATAAAACTATGACAATAGTAAAAAGTAAACCAATACAGCATCTGTATACGATTCACTAAGCCTTACAGAATTTTTTTTTTAAAGAAATATCATAAGCAGCTCCAAAATCAAGTGCTTTCTAAGAATAAAACACATGAATAAACAAAGGTGTTTGCACGCTAGATTAATAGTAGTTTAATTTAATATTGTTCTTACTACTCAAAGTTGTAAAAGTGTTTTTTAGAGAATCACAGAAACGTTCGGTTTTTTATATACGTGTGCCTCATATATCGTAGACCATCACACTCGGTGAGTCGTGTATGTAAATGCAAAAACAGAAGAGGGTTTTGCAGTAAGATAAAATAAAGTAAATACGCCAACAAACCTACACCAAAATGTTGTGTATAATATAATGAATATTACTAAAATGTATGAATCTATTACTGAAACCCTCAACAAAAGGTGTTTCTTGACTAAAGGTAAATGAAAATTTATTTCTACCAATTTGGTAAAAAGAAATTATAAAACATTACAAATGTACTATTTCATTGCCTAAACAAATGAATACCAGTTAATACCTGTTATGTATCACCCATGTGCGCTCACAAATACTACGCGTGCATCCGTGTGTCTCTGTTGCATAAATTTACGAATGTAGGCTATGTAGCAAATCTAGTGAACTACAGTTTTGAAAATTCGGGACAATAAGTGGCTAGATTAAATAAGTGAATAGTGATATTTATGGGAACTTTATTGTCTTTAAGTTTACACAAATAATGCAATTATTCACTTTTTAAAAATTGCGTAGTATACCAATAACGTTGATACATTATTACTTTAAAAAAATAGAATTTTTCTAGATTGGGTAATACACATTTTGAATGTAGGCCTACTTCATATTTTTGGCAGCAATATATGTTATATAAAAATTCTGCGTACTTATAATTAACATAATTTTGAAAAAATCATGAACATTTCTGTTCTTCATGATTGGGAACAAAATTTCTTCTGAAATTTCCATAATTATTCGAATTGTTTGAGTTGTATTTGTTAAACAAATTTAATTGAAACATAATGTGAGATTCGTGTACTAGTAGTTAGTTAAGAAAGTGAGGTAGAATATAATAAATTAAAATTATGTAAAACTACCATTAATTCTAATACACTAAAACCGTCAGTTTATAGGCCTACACCAGTCGGACTGGTAACTCCCAATAGTGGTGTTCAACAATGAAGGGAATTTATAACTGTACCCGTAGCCTAACAATGCCTTCATCAGAGGGATACAAACAATAACAAGTGCGAGGCGGAGGGGAGATGCAATCTCTCTCTGGAGACCTAGAATCCGTTTAAGAGAGAAAACATGGCGTGTTGATATACTTGAGGTTAGTAATGTTACACTATACTGAGAAAAGAATGACATACGTATCCTATGCGTATCCTACGTACATCAACACACACACACACACACACACACACACACACACACACACACACACACACACACACACACACACACACACACACACACACACACACACACACACACACACAACATAACAGAAATAAGACGTACTCACGGCATTAAGCAAGTATTTATGAATCGATTGCTTTGGACGGTTCTTAGAGTAAAATAAGAACGTAAGTCGTGGTAATACGTTATAACAATAGCACATATAGGCTGCTGCATAATCATTCTTCTGCCAGTGGTATTCTGGTGGTATTCTGTTTTTAAACATCACCATTTTTGAACGTCACGCTGGTTCGAACTGTGTACCAAATTATCTCTCCCTTCCTCTCTTCGTCTTCTCTAAATGTGTGCGCGCGCGCGCGTGTGTTTTCGTGAGTGCAACAAAATGGGGTAGGCAAAGCTTTGCACGAGTCTTATAGTTGTCTTATTAAAGCTATTTTTTCAAACACCTGCCCTACTTTTACCGTTTTCTTTCAGTGAATTGAATCTTTCTATATGTTTATCTTTTCGTAGAGCGTGCAGGTTCTGACCTAGATAGATAAGCTGGTACCTTCTTATGTTTGTTAACGTTCGTATAAATATTAGTTTTCATTTATCCAATCGTTCTTAATTTTTCTGAATTAGCTAAACAGTACTCCATTACATTGTATATGCAACATATACAATATATGCAAATAGAGAGATATGTATGTATATCTACTTGCATCAGGTAATTTGAGGAATCATATTATAACAAATAGATTTGTGTGTCAGGTTTTGTTACGTCTTGTCGTATTACTTTCGCCTCCTCGTTATATACGTCAATTTATAATAAATAGAAATGTGTTGTCGTGTTGTGATGTCGGGTGTTACACTCCGCGCACTTTATACTTACTAATTGACGGTTTCTCTTCGTAGACGTAGTCCTGCAAACACAACTTATGCTAATATGTGTGTGTGGGCGCCACTTGGATATTTGGTCCAAGAAATTATTATTATTAAAAATTGATTTTTGAGTTGTTAAATTAATTATAGAAAAAATGTGAACAAGACAATTTGAGTTGCAAATAACGTATTTTTAATAACTTTTCTTTCATAAAATCGTCGGAAGGACTAACAATAAAATTAGGCAAAATTGCAGAGTTACAAAAATTATTGACAAGATTTTAATTAAGTATCGGCTAATAAATATTTTATTGCTCAGTTGAATAGCATGAATTTAATCTTTGAAAAAACTTTATACTCAGGACGTGACTCCTTTGAACTATCAAGACAAATCAGTGGGATGCTTTACAAAATGCGTGTGATTTGAAGGTGTTTGACATATGTAGTACAATTGTGTGACAATGATACCAGGTAAAAGGATTTTAATTTTGGTCAACTCACGTTCCGGTGGGTAAGTATTTCCTTCACTGGACACTGTTCTTGGGGACGATTCCAATCTTGCGCCTCTTCATAGCTACGTTTTCTCACTCACTGGTAACTATTTATAAGTCAGATTACGGTTTGAAAACTCCGCACAATTTGAATAAAAATCGTACTGTTTCTATGATTTGAATTCTTGGCGGCGACGAACAGCTCTCTGCGTTCCGTGACCTCGCTATACTGCCGTATCAGCGCTAGTTACGACTCAATGTAGTAGGCTTGTGTCAGTAATATGTTTGGGAATTTTGTCAAAGTCTGTCTATTTTCGCAAATACCAGCAAATTTGATTTTTCTCTATTAAAATCGGTCCTTTTCAGGGCCGCTGAATATTTAGCTGTGTACGTTCTATTAGATTTGGCGTGCTGTTGCTCTATTCAACAAACACGTTGAGCGATTTAGCGATATACTCCTTTGTTATGTTAAGTCTGTCTTTCGTCTGGTACAGGAAAAGCCTTTTTTGAGTTTTCGAGTCGGATTCCTCTTCTTCGAGTTCGCCTTGGGTTAGATGTTCGGATTCGCATGTGAAGTGTCTCTCGTGGTTTCAAAGCATAAAGTGTTTTTGTGTCGATTTTGGTCTCGCTTATATACTCTTTGTAAGGTGCATTGTTTTAATTTTTATTCATGACTTCTGGTATTTTTGAGTAATATTTTCTTCTGGAACGTTTGAGAATATGCAAATAGAACATCATGGAACAAATTCGATTTCCGTAGAAGCTTTAGAACAAAAACCTCTTGTTCTTCCTACTAAAGGATATTACTGAAAGTATTCTGGTATTTGTCAAACAATTTTACAGAACTACTTACAATCTGCATGTCATTATTATTTTTAGATTCTCTGCTTTCAACTGAATAAAATGATACCATTCATGACTGGTTTTAAATAAATTAAAACTAATAAATTAACCTAAAATACAAATTCTTACCTTGTAGTGTTTACACAAAATTCTAAGTTTCTTATTAATAAAAAGTTATTAAGATCCTTGGCTCCTGCTATAACATTAATACATAACATAATTAGCTTCACATAATAAAACAAACAAATATTAAAGCACATAACATATAAATAATTTCATTTTTCTGTAGGCATGACATATGGCCTAGGTTTCTTGACATTGTTATTTATTGTAATTTGTCTTTTTTGATATTATTTTCGGGATTTTTTGGGTTTTCACTTAGAGTTTGTTATATTGTTTATTTTTAGGAATACCTGGTTTCTCCTAATACATTTTAATTTTATTGTAATTTCACTTAGCATCTCACTGTTTTTGTACAGATGAGCTATTCCATGAGTGAGACATTTTCACTTTTATATTTAAAAATTCTCTATGAATTGAGCTTGCCTACAATTAAGCAAGTGTTTTTCCATTGTACGTTATAGAATTGTATCTTTTTCTATATTCTTTCTAATATTAAACAATTAATTTGTCAAATATGACTACTTTTGTGACTGGTTTTTGATCTCAGCCTAGCATGGTCTATGTAACTATTTATATAACTTGACTGTTAAAATATCTTAGGTGGTCATATGTATAGGTATAGTTACTTTATATTGTGTTTCAAATTTAAAATACAAGTTTGTTTCATTTTGATTACGTTAAAGTCATAAATTTTACAATTTTACATGTTCACCACATGTTTTCAGTTTAGCACTGTTTTTGATTATTTTCATTAACTTCTAACCAATTTACAGCTTTTTCTATTTGAAGTAATTTGTTTGTCTTGGTCTAATTGACATTTACATCTAGTTTGTTCCTTAATTTTATAATAATTAATTTTCATATAAATCTGAGTGATTGGTCTCAACCCTAAAACTTTGATTTTCTGTTACAAATTTACATATTTTTTATTTTAATTCACATTTCCTATTTAATGATGTGTTTAAATCATTTAATACATTTATATACATTATATAGTATTGTAATAGATCTTGTCTATTATTTCACACAAATTGGTTTTTATGCTCTATTCAGAGTTACATTTCTAACATTTCATGACATCATTTTGGTCATTTCTGAGATTATTTGTTTCTCTTATATACATTTTCAGTTTTATTCTGTTTTTCACTTGAACAATATATGGGGTTTGATTCTTGGTCATAGTCTTTGTCGTTTTTTCATGTTAATGATAATAACTATTGGACAATATTACACAATTTTTTTTGGATTACTTGGGTTCGATACTGTTCGTCTCACCTTCCTCTCGTGATAATTTACTTTACAATTACTTTTCTTTATGGAACGTTTTGTGACGTTACAATATATGTATTCATTTCTTACAAGCTCTTACATTTTCTACAGTCTGATATTAAATAAGGACTGCTAGTATCCTTAATCTGCTCTGCTCTTTGTTAAAACCTGTTCTGTATTATTCTATTTTCCCTTTATTTAGCGCATAAAGGGTACCATCGGGTGACTGAAATACCATAATTGGTGAAGTAAAGGATAAAAGGACTGTTGGGGACTACGCAGCTGTTATGAGAAATGGGACTACGCAGCTGTTATGAGAAATGAAAGAGAATATAGATGATTGGAATTTTGTAAAAAATTTAAGGTGGTGACAGATAAAGTTTATTTTAGAAACTACTGAGAAGGAGGCGTGCGTGGATAATACGACATGAAAACACTGGTAAGTATCAGCTCGATTTTATAAGTGTACTGCAGAAGTTGAGGAATTGGATGTTAAATTGAAGAACACCCGAGAGAAGAACATTAATTCAGACGGACATCAATTTAATTTACCAGCGAAACGTCAATTTAATACTAATGGATGTAGGTTAAAGTTTACAAAAACGACAAAAAACAAACATATAGGACTTAGAAAGATTAACTAAAGGAACAGGTAAAGATAATGTAGAACCTGCTATTATAAATGGTTTAATGTCAGGAGAGAAACGGCGGTCAGTGTAAGAAGAATGGGAGATGCTGAAAAAATTAATCGTAAAGGAAGGGACAATTGATGTTTTAAGAAAGTAGTAGGCAGGAATCTGTGGGTGCCTAAAGACATACTTACTATAATTAATAGCAGAAAATTTCAAGTATAAAAATATAGAAGGCACTAGAAGTCGTCGACTGCTCTACAATACTTTACATGAGATCAGAAAATAATGCACATGATCAAAAAAATTTGAATAAAGTAAGTACCCTAATAAAAATAGAAAAGAATATCCTATCAGGCAAAATACACATAGTAATTAAGGGAAACAAACAAAACATTAGAGAGATAATTGAGAAATATCTCATTGCCAGAGGCGCAGACGATAAACTATTTTTTCAAAAAAGAAAGAAAGCAAACTGGTGCTAGGAATAAACAGGAGTATACTGAAGAGGTAACCTATCAAAGTGCATGTTGAGACAGGAACCAGTATTACAAGGGATTGAGGAAGCAGAAAGAATATCAGAAACAGAATAGCACAACCAAAGGCTTTTCTAGTAGAAAATTTTGAAACAGGGAAATATTGGAATAGGAATTAGGAAGAAGTTTCCAACATAATTGTTTTACGGATGCAAAAACTGGAGAATAGTTGAAGCTGAAAAACAAGCATTTAAATGTTGTGTTATAGAATAATGTTCAAATTAACCAATGTTCAAATTTTACATTATACCTAAATGTTTTACATTTATTGTGGCCATGGTGAATAGAAAAGTTCAACAAAATTTAAATCTATAACATGACATTATAATACAATTTATACGACTAAATTTATGTACTTATAAAATAACGTAATTAACTTTATACTTGTAAATTATATATGTATTTGTATTTGTATATGTAAATTTGCAGAATTTAAAAAAAGCAAATGCTATTTATAGGCCTGTATCTTATTTTTCTTATGTACAAGTCCTTATTTTTACTCGTAGTGTCTATATGTTTAAAAATAAAAATAAATTAAATAACAAAACCCATGCGTTTTATAACTTCAACAGGTAGAGGGGGCAATTTTACACCTGCTGTCGTAACGAGTTCTGCAAAGGTCTCATGAAAAGCATTGATTGCGAGAGTTAGATTTAAAGCTGCAAAAAACATAATATTAACTGTAATTGAATTAATTCATTTATGTATTGGAACATGTTTTAAAATCGTTATAATTTATTAAATTTGGTATTTTCACCGACTGTGAAACATTTCTTAGGCGCTGGATTTGCTGCTGTAGAAACGAACTAGAGCTATGTGTGAATAACTAAAGACAATGAGATCGTTGAGTTGCGTGAAACTCTTGCTTTCTGTGGTGTGTAAAAAGGTTCTGTACAGTGAGCGGGTCACTCGTTAACATCTTAATGTAAACCCTTTGTTTGTCCTCTACTACACATTCTCATCACATTCTCTTTCTTTTCCCGCGCTTATTTGTTATCTCTTTTCTCTTTTCACTATCTAGCAAGCACAGGAAAACGATTCTCAGCAATTTTATATACAAGTGGGAACAACAATGAGTTGAATTTTTGAAGTTTTACTGCTTTAATAATTTTAATATTGAATATACAAAATATATTACAATTTGATTAAAATTATTTGTTCAGGTTCGTATGTAATAAATGTAAACCAAGTATTCAGTTTTATGGTGTACTAAACTTACGAATATGCTAATGCTCATCGCTCATTGTTTAAATGGAACGGTAACAAAGACCTAAAAACTAATTTTAAAATATTAATATGTATAAGGGAAAGGTAAAAATTATATCGTCATGCAGATAAGAAATACTCGAAAAGTGTACATGCGGTCAGTAAGATAATAATAGAAGATAACAAATTACAAGTTATCAATTAGAAATATTGAATTAAATTAATTATCTCTATTTTGAAGCATTAGGAACACAGGTGTACAGCAAAATATTATTAATAGAACGCGAATTTCTTTACTATAAACTCAGTTCAACTAAGTTTGTTATATGTTATCTATTACGTAGTTAGGAAGACCGTTTGATTTATACAGCGCGTTATCTATACTAATTACACACCACTGCCAGAATAGACAATAAATTATTACTGGTACACAAACCTTGGATGTAATAAATTTGTGAAATTATTGAAGCATTTAAATCTATTTCATTAAGTTCATTCACGCGTTTTACATTTGTAGTTTAGTAACGGTATCGTTTAAAACCTATTAACATCTTTTACGGTAAAGTTTTAAAAGTTTAAAAATAAATTATTATTTTTTATAGTCTATTATTGTGTATTATTAAAAGTATTATACTGCAATTTGAGCAGAACTTAAGATAATTAAAATTCAGGTATTAATCTAATCCTGAGGTTATTTCGCCAGATATGATGTTTTTGGTATGTGATGTCACACACACACACACACACACACACACACACACACACACACACACACACAGAATGTTCAGAATGGAGAACTCCAGACAGTTAGGATTCCTAATAATACTGTGGTTCCCAATTTGTTTCCTTTTCTGACATATAAAACATATGAAGTTTGCGATAATAGTTCAAGTAAAATATTTTTGCCATCAGTACATATATTGTTACGACAACACAGAACACTCTACGTGTTTATCGAATGTTCCAGAGTGATCCGGAATGTAACGTGTGTGGCGTACGTGCTTGTTGACGCATTTTCTAGACTGTGCCAGACTTCGCTCGGGCGCACGGACTGTGTCAAGGCCGCAAATAATTACGTCGTAACTATACTGGCGCTATCGCGTATTATGGAAGAATCTAGTAATTTTGGGGCGGTATAAATACCAGTACTCAACGACGTTCAGTTCAGTATTAGTGCGATATATTGACAGTGCGGTTGGTGAGTTATAGTAGCGATATTACTGTGCGCGTTCGAGTGGTTATTAGTTAAGAATGGTGTTTTATAATCGGACGGTATAATTGTAATACAATTGTGTTTAATTTTAGTGGACATTTTATTGCGTGTGAACAATTTTCATTTGATTTGTTGTAGAGACTGTGTTGTTAATTACGAACTGTTTAACTGTAAAAATTAAAGGTGTGATTAAATGTGTGCTATGACGATCGAGTTGTTTGTAACGTATTTGTTTGTAACATTTGGACAATCAATGCGAATCTATATCGACTTACTTGTACGTAATTAACAGAAAGATTTTTCTAAATAGGCACTAAAATATTTCTCTGACTTAGTGTATATTCCACACATTGTATATTGAAAATAGTGTCGGAAACTCAGTACTGGCCTACGTGATATACCGTTATTTCTCTCTTTAAACTTTTGTGAAAAACGTTTGTGTACTTAAAGTATGTAAACAACTTGGAGTAGTTTCCTTGAAAAGACGATGGGATCTTTACCGGGAAAGGAATATATTCCGGGAAAGGAGTATATATTGAACGACGGTTCAATATTCACAAACGGTTAATACGAATTTTGAGTGTCGATTTCTCTGGCGTCCAGTAATATAATATCCTACTATGTCACGACCCTTTGTAAATTTCTTTTTGACATTTTTTTGTTTTAAAAGTTTTTAAACCCTGAAGTGTTTAAGAAGAAGAAGTGTAGTAGGCGTTTCACTTTATAATGGTTTTGTTTTGCTGCAGTCGGACCTCATTTAGCAAAAGACACCACAGTGCAATTCTGACGACTAGTAGAATTTATTTAGTCTTGTGACTTTTATTATTGTCTGTGTAATCGACAACTGTAAACCTAGGAAAGATATTGTAACACATGTGTAGTTTCACAAACGGCTAATAAGAATTGTGAGTGTTGATTTTTCTAGCGTCCAGTAATAGAATAGCCTATCGTGTCACGACCTTTTGTAAATTTATTTTGAACTTTTTGTTTTAAAAGTTTTTAAACCCTTGCCTTCCTAAACTGGTTTAAACTTGTTTGTTTCCTAGGTCTTCTTTCAGGTTACCTTTTACTCTGTGTCTCTGACTCAGCTCTGTAAGAGGAGTACAGTCTTCGGTGATATGATTCACTGTAAAGTGTTCCGCCACAAGTGCAGACGGGTCGTTCTTGTCCTTGTAGGGGTTACTGAGACGTGAAGTTTGCGTGGCTAATGCGCTGTCTCGAGATTCAAACTTGTTCACCACGACTGCGATCACCTGCTACTTACCATTTACGGACGCTCTGCTTCACGGTAGAAAGTTTCCTCTGCCGTGTGTTCTACGTCTACTGCCACACAATGGTGCTTGTGGCAGCTGGTTTCACCCCATGAGGTCATGTGGCAATCGCATCGACTTGTCGGCTTTTCGCAGCGTTTATCGCCGCAGTGTCAGCTTCTTCGTTACCTTCAATACCAACATGACCTGGACACCAAAGAAAAGTAAAAAATAAGCTACGATCTTCTAACGCATGGCACAGCGCCATTATCTGCTGTAATAACGGATCCACTGTGCTCGGGTTGTACAAGGCAGTTAGAAAACTCAGTGAATCCCTACAGATAACAAATTTCCTGCACCTCGGTGTTCACAGAAACGAAGAGCCTGCCACACCGCGTACAGTTCGGCGGTGTATACGCTTGTCGCCTTCAGCAGTGTCCAGGAGTGGGAGGCGCCCTTGATGGCAAATCCACTGCCCACTCCGCTCTCCGTCAACTCATTCTCTCCATTCCTATTCTTATTCCGTAGCACGTAATTTGCCAAATACAATTTACTTCGTATTGTTAGATTTTAAATCAATATAACTGTCATTAAATACCAGACTAATCGTTACAATTATTGTTAAGACGCGTGTAACGAAAATATAAAATAATTATAAACTTTATAATAATTATCCATATATATCCAATATTCAATGAACACTTGATTCGTAATAATGGTTAATGTCGGTTACTAAGTTGATAAATCATGATATCTTAATTCTAACAAATACACAATTAATAGCACTTCTAAAAGCTCACACTAATAACTGTAAGACTATTTGCAGTACTGAAATCGTTGTCGTACAAATCTTGTTATTTACAGTTACTGTCAAAATAAAGAAGAGTGTAACAAACAAGGAAGTACCAGAAACGTTCACTCAAATTTGCTGTGACCTTTGAGATAAATCCGCAGGGAGGTATTTTAAAAAATCGACACTCGAACAACTGTCTGTTTTTGCGTACCGCTGATTCGTTACATAGTGATGGCTGTTCAGTCATGAATCGTTCTAAAAGCAGCGTATCACATTACTTATTTAGAAAGATTGAATCAAGTAATTATACATGATCGAATGAGATAAACTTAGGCGTATATAACTAATCCATTACACAACTACCACATTTAAAAGTAATGTTTACTAATAGAAGATTGTCAGTTTTTTTTTTAAGAATAAACCGCACTTGCTGGAAAACCATCGAACCGCTGTTGACAAAAGACGTCGAAAACTTCCTGTGGCGTTGCACGGATGACTTTGTTGTTAATGAAAAGAACATACGACAGCATCTTCAGACTAACAGTACCTTTGTCAGACAACAACAAAGAAGAGAGAAATGCGTTTTCTCTGAGAGTCTTAAAAACCGTTTAACTTGGTAACCGTCCCTCGAATTTTCATTAAATCTGCGTCTTTAATTGGATCCGTGAGGCTAGTAGCACAATACGGGAGCATGGGTACACTCTACATTGTTTATTTACAAGGCCTAAGCTTTTCACTTGGTCCGTTTAAATTACAGGCAGGGACTAGAAATAAAATAATATGTGTAAATTGTCAATAGCTTAATACTAACAATAAATAAAATGTTAATGTCAATAGCTTAATAAAGGTTCATGATGTCTGACTAAAAGAGAGAGGACACTATGTGTTGCAAACAAATGAATAAATATAGATACGTTTGTAGCCACTTGACTTTTAAGATCGCTTATTTGCAACACTTTTTCAAGTTTTATCTAAGTAAGACTCAAACATAATTAACAGTACTTAAAAAACATTATTTTTATTTTATTATACTGAAATACAGGTTCCTTTAAGATACGTAATAAAACAAATGTAAATAACATATCGAAAACGAATAAGTCAGGAAAAGACTCAACCATAATATCATGCCGTAAGCACGTGTTGGTAAATTTCCAGTAACGGCTAACCATTCACTACAACTGTTATCTCAAGTACAAAATTAATTATTCTACGCGTTCATTTGAATATAATATTTATTACCTTAACGAGAGAACGTTTGCACTGAAACATTGCAGAATAATTAGTGTGTGATAACAGATTGAAATTGTCCGACGGATCTTGTTAAATGTCAGCAACATTAATTTATTAACTCTCCCTGGCTATATTATAAATAGTTAGTTATCCATTAAATCATTATAGTCTCCTGTGACTCATTATCCATTTTCCCAATGTTTTCAGTGTAAACTGTTAACTCATATTCAAGAATTGCACAAACTACTACGAGATAAACAAGTATAACTAATTATTCATATTCAGTAATGTTAAAAATAATTTAAAGTGAAATAAACTTAGACCCCTCTTGTGACACTGTATTTATGTATATTAACATAACTATCCAAAACATATTATTTATATGTTGAATGCTCGGATCACATGTATACAGTATAGAGGTTGCAATAAAGATTGCAATAAAGAGGTTGCAATAATATAAATACAGGTTGAATGCCAAGAGTGCAATAAATGTTACATAGGACAAACAAACAAAAACAGCTGAAAAAACGGTATTTTGAACACCTAAACGCATAATAAACAGAAATATATAAATCTAATATAGCCACACATGCAATAAACACTGGACATGAATTCCCAGACATAACCAACATGAAACTAGTAAAACATATACCACACAAAGGAAACATACAAACATTTTGGAAAATTTGCAAATTTACAAACATAAAACACAAAACAAATTAATACCTTAACAAATACAAATCAGTACAAAACACGACACAATATTCAAAGCAATCAACATAGAAAATACACAAAATACTAATATATACACCACAATAATACCAATTTCAAGCACCAGATGCCAACAGGAAACCACAGCAACAGCCAACCAACACACGAGTACCTCACAAAGCTCAAAATCAGGAAGGCTGAAGATAGGAACACAAGGCTTCCCGAAACATGTTCCAAATAAGGATGAAACATCTTGAGGTAACGTCTTTGTAAATATTAAATACATTAAGTAGGTGAATAACATTATGAACACATTGAGTTTATATTAAATTATAAACGTGTATGCGTGCGCGCGCGCGCGTGTGTGAACTACCAACTTATTTTTGCATAGATTATTACATACGCACGTTAGATAGATGAGCACCCTAGACTGGGCGATTGGCTATTGAAGCATTATCTGAATGTAAATATTTAAGCAGGTTCAATGTAAAATTTAATTAACCATTTAATATAAAATTTCGACTACATAGGGTAATGTAATGTAATGTTTCGTCATAGGGTTTATAGTGTTACTCTAAGTTGTCTTTACAGGGGAGATATCATCAGATATCAAATATCATCGTTCAATTCTGCTAAACTCGCCAGTCTTTAAAATATAACGCCAAAATTCTTCCAAGAGCTCTTTAAGTTAGCAGATGGTTAATAAAAAAATATCTACCGTCAATCAAAAAAACTCACACAAACACGCAAATTATTATGGCATGAATTGTGTGTATGTGTGTTTGTGTTTTTTATGTCAAATTGTAACTGTTAGATGTGTTTGTACATATTTTCGGCAGTTACTCGAGTTGACGACATGTTCAAGTGCGTATTGATAACGTAGGATTTGCAGTGGCAGTAGAGGTTGTAACACAGGACGTCGTAATTAAATGAATGGCTAAAACAGGAGATAAATCAGAATGGCTAACGTGTGTTTCAGCCGACTAGACGATTCTACACCAGCAAAGTAAACAAGACGACGACAAAAACAATGTTTTAAAACCTGATACACTTGCTGATTACCTGATTATAGTTAATTTATTAGTCATTTAGTTTGTACAATAAGGTGCCATCTGATTACTGTAGATAACATTCAGCCTGCATCAGACGGACGTACAGACGCATATAATAAAAATATTATAACATTTATTAATAATAGTAAGTACATTTATATTTCGTTCGCCTTCAATTTTGCTGCACGTATATTACCAGTGTTGAAATAAACGCAGACATAACACGACCTAGATTCCACATGTGAAGAGCCCTATTTTGAATTGTGTTTATTGTTACTTTACTCACTACTTACCCAATTTATTTATCAAATACCCAATTTTATTGCCTCATCGTATGATTATCTGATTTATCCTGCTCACTATTCTTTTTGGATCCTGTAATAAGCGTAAACCGATCACTCTAAACTAAATTTGAACATTTACTCTTAATTAGCAAACGTAACATTCAGTTAATTTACAACACGAACTTCACGTTGTATGTTATTTGTCGTTGTTATGTTTGGTTTTATTTTGCAGTCATTTTACTATTACGTACTGACCGTCATTGTTATGTCTATTCAAACTTGGATACGAAGTTGGTAATTGGTAATTACAGTACTGCAATTATATTTTACATCAAACGATATCTGTATTTTGAATGCTCACAAACTTTTTAACAAAGTGTAGACTTCTTAACTTAACTACTCTCGTGTACTGCGCACTTAACTGTACGACGTAATTTTTAACTACACCGTTATGTAATGAAGTAGTTGTGTTACAGCCTTGTATGTACCTGTAGACAGAACAGTTAGACGTCGTTAAAGTATTGTGGCATATCTTCAACAATAAATGTGTGTTGTTGACTTAGAACACATTCACGATCGACCGTAATGTATTTATTGAACAAGGCTATTTTCTTTATTACATTTGTCATCAACCGGTGTTTCCGCGTTGTAAATTTCATTGGGAAACGCCTACACGAGGAAGGAAAGACAGAGATGGTAATTAGCCTTCTGAGAGGCTAAATAACGGGTTTTTTCATTAAACTGTTAGGAAGCCCTCATCCTTCTGTATATTCAATACAGACTTTTTTTATACAATACACGCAGAAAACGACGGAGGAGAATAGACACATTCGAGGAAGCGTGCAACAGGAAAATAAAATTTGTTGTGGCAGAACGTGTAGCAGAAACTGACCAGAGGAATGTGTTTTTGGGTTAAATATTACATCATGGGTCAGGCAATAATGTAATGGCTACAGATTAGATTGAAGTGTTGAAGATTTCCTGCGGGTAGAAGGAAAAAGATGGGTGGATAAAAATAAAGTGAATAGATGCTCAAGGGATCAAGGAGGGTAGATTACCCCTTTTATAAAGGAGAAGAAAGAGTGGCTTGGATATGACGCGAGGAAAGTAGACTAATAAGACGTTTTCTCGTGTAAAGTGCAAAAGAGGACAGCAAGTTAAGAGGATATCAAGAAGAAAAGTGAAGCTCTCTCTTGAATAACATACAATATGGGAAATCTAGCTCAGTCCTGAAATAAGTGTGAATAAAGATAAATTTAGTGTCTGTGCCCGCTTTATACTACACTATATAAGTAATATAGGCAATACCTTGGTTTTGGTTTGGTTTTCCGGGTTTAGGTGATCCAAAGTGGTATTGGTATTGTTGATTGTTATTTATCAAAACATCTTGGTTAAAACTGTGGTAGTCCATTTTTCATGTCGTCGGGATTATACTGATTTCTTTATTTTAAACAGAGCTTATAATAAAAAAACATACAGTATTAATTTATACAAAATTTCTTTCGTTTATGTCATCTGAGACTTTTGCAATCTACTATTCAACCCTGGACAAATTGCGTCAAAAATTCGTTATGGCAAAAGTGTATCTCATAATCAAATTTTTTTGTTTGATTTATGTTGCAAGAGACCAAAAATAAATTAGCGCAAAAATGGGATGAATATTGTTTCCATCGTTTTTCCATGTCCAGGAGTATATCCTATGCATCATACAAGTTTACTGATATGCACCAGGTAAATATTTTATGTGTAACATGATTCATGGGTACAGCAATAACATCGAATGACGCTTCATAAAAGCAATTTTTGCTTTCGATGATACAATTTTTAATTGCTAAATTGATAGATTCACTACAATTTTACTAAAAACATAGGTAAATAGTGTAGGGTTAATTGTACCCTGTACCACTGCAAAGAAATATGCTCATACGTTGATTTGGATTCCAGTTTATTGACTTAGCAGTTGAATGATTAACAATTTCAATATAATGTTGACTCATAACTACAGAATTTCTGGAAAAACTGATGTCTATGGGATCTACTAAACTTGTAGTGGCACCAGAGCTGTAAAACACGTTTGACCACGCCATTTTATTCCAAGCAAATATCATATTATAATATACCAGACAAATGTTGCTGTCACGACAATTAGGCGTACTTAACGCTCTCGAAAAGTCGTTAGGTGCAATTTCGTAAAAGTTCTACCCGTTTCTCAGCTTGCCGAGCATGTGCAGTGTTCTTGTTAAGGCCGTGTACTCAAGTAGCTTCGATACTGTTCGAGTATTCTTGACTACGCAAATGATGTTGGCATGCCGCCAGCAACATTGATTATTATTCTGGAACACCTGCGTAACCGATATAAGCAACAGCGGCCGGCTTAGAAGTTAGTTGCACCAAGCGAAATTGTAGAGTGCGCATCAAGTGATTGTTGCTGATTAATGGAAAGTGATTATTGTGTTGTAATTAGTGCGGAACTCTAATAGTTGATATTATTATTGCGTGTGGACACATTTAACCATAATTATTGTATGAGAGTACCTTGTCGATTTCAAGTAGTTATTTGAGACTAATTAATGATGGTAATTAGTGACAACATTGGTGTCTATATTTTGTTTCCACTGTACAATACGACGATCCTTGTGACGATCGTACATTATGAATAGAGCAAGTTATCAAATAAGCCGATTCACAGCAGTGTGTCTTGGCAAAACGTACTATGTAATGAAGTAACTTGATATACTTTTGAAAACATTTCTATAACTAAAGTTTTATCTGTATCACAGCGGACATACGCCAAATAAACATTTCGATTTAGTATTATTATTTTTATTCTTATTACCGTCAGTAGTACATATTAATACAACAGTAATTCTCTGACGAAGCATGTATACTGTACCACGATTCAGCAATATATGTCTGATAATAAGACAGAGTACTGTACAAATTTTATATAACTTACAAATATCCTATATTTTGGAGTTAAATTAATTTTGAAAATTATACTTTAACAATTAATATTCTTTACGCATTCCGTTACGCATATATCAGGAGTAACTTATGAGGGACATGTAAATTTTAAATAATTTTAATAGGTTAGACATGAAGGAATACATAATTTAGATATACTAGTATTCTGCACTCTGCATGTAGTGAACACTATATATATTATACACTCTAACATTACACTCCCCGTTCTCTGATGTACTGTAGGCTATAACCATATGGCATCGGCCGTGGACGATGGAAACTACAAAAACAAATAGTTAGCAATTCCTATTCGTGTAAAGTTGTCTGCGCGGAAATATCTTACTAAATATATTATTTGTAAAGGGACAGAATTATTTTGTAAATAAAGCGAGTACTTCAGAACTTTTCAGGACCTGATATTAACAACATTGATGTTTCGTAGGTATTCTGACATTTTCATTTGACTTGGTTAACTTGGTGTGCACGACACGTCATTCATGATATTTTACTATTACTTTCTTCATTATTACTGTTTTCTTCACAATTCTAAAATTTCCGTTATTAACATGAGTGTTCAAATACCCATTAATGCTTTCATATCTTTTAAGAATGTATGGATGTTACAAATGTAACTTTAGCTTCAGTGTTTCCGTAAACACTGCTACGTTTGATCTTGTAACTGACACAGTAACGTGTTTTTGACTCCCTATGGTATTCCTCTTTAGTAAAAAAAATTTAACCATACCTTTAGCCTAACAATGCCTTTATCGGAAATCAAAGGAGAAGACAGTATTGCTATTTTCTCTTGAGAGACTAATCCATTTAGAAGAGGAAACAACGCGGACCAATGGGATTCTTGAAGTTAGCAGCGTTATATAACATTCAGAAGCAGGATCCAATATAATATAGCCTACAAAAAACGTAAAGACACGTTGCGCATGTTCTTACACATATTACATATATTTACAACAAACATTAAACACGCCAATGAAATAAAAATTGCTTATGTACAGTTTCGTAACGGCGTATCCGTTCCTTTATGTACAGCTGCTTTGGATGCCAATTAATTAAACCAGTCTTCTAGATTGCTTCTCTGTTGTCTGCTAGATAGATTTTGGATACCATATTTCATTTCTAGATATTCTTACGTTACAAATCAAGTTTCTGTCCAGGGAAGAGAACAGCTATGTGCACAGGAGGAATGCATTCAGACCAGTCTGAATCGCGCAATGAAACAATAGCCTACACATCAGTCATAGTGTAGAGTATGATATATGTCAATTGTCAAGGAACACTGTATGTCGCTGAGGTCACTATGCTGCAAGAACATCAAAGGCTCCACATTAGGCTTGTGCCACAAGTAAGATAATGGTTTGCAAGTAATCAGGGCATTATGCAATGTGTGTTTGTAAAGTGCATGTTGGTACACTGTACAATAAAGCGAAGACTATGAATGGATTCAGAATGTACCGAAATATAAACAATAAAAACTTTTGGTTGGTCAGACAACACTCCTGTTATAAATTACGTTGAGAATGTATAGACACATCTTAAAAAATAGTTTAAAAAAGTTAACGTAATAATAAGGATTGGGTTGATCCCATAGTTGATAAAAATCTGGTAGAAATTCTCAAATTCAAGAGTTATGCATAAAAACAGCACACAACCTAGTAAGACAATCCAAGTTCTGATCGTGATAAAGTGAATGCAGGCAACATACTAATATAACATATGTTCATCAGATGACATATTTGTGTTGAATCACTAAGCAGAGAATATTCTTAAAGAGGAATAGCCTAAATAGTGAGCAATGTTACATCATTACATCTGCTGTGTACTAAGCTTTATTTTAAGATACATAAACGGCTTTGTGTGTACAAATAAAAAGTAAAATGTTAAAAGATACGTATAGGCTCTGAAAGTAATGTGGCGAAAATACGCGTACAAAGTAAGTGCGAACTCAAGAAGTAAACTACTGGTGAAACTAATATTACTTTCAGTGGCGTGGGCAGCCTTGTGATTGAATTAAAAAGTACCTCTAACAAAATATAAGGGAAACATCATGTTACACAGTACTTTGACCCCACACTCACGTACATCTTGTGTATGTATGGATGTAGTCGCATGCGCGCCCCCACACACATTTTAATGAACACAAGTAACGAAATATGTTTTTCATATAATTTTGTTATGTCGTACTGGTTTTTCACAAGTAAAGAATGTAGCGAAATAACATATTTTCCACCTTATTGTAAAAATGTACTCTCTTAAAATACCCACGTTAAGCCAATAATGAAGTACACACTAAGCTCTACGTTACTGAGTGAAAGTATACAATATATAACTTACTTGAACTAATAGTTGTGCTTTGTACTCAAAGTATTAGTACGCTATCTTGTAATTAAGGTTACGGTATGGCAAAACGAAGTGTATGTATACTACGTATTTAAGAATTAATTATTCTGTGTAATGAAACACGTGCGACAATAAAAGCATATGCTGTAATGCGCATATATGAAATAAAATAAATATTTAAATTAATTTTAGTAATATATAATAGACGAGCAGGTCTGAAATTGGAAGCTGGCTTATAAACAGGAATCAACAAGAAACATACGCGATTACCTCTGTAAGCGTGTACACAAGTAAATAAAGTGTGTGCGTGAAGCCTGTTAGAGCCTGAAAGTTTGCAACCTCACCCCAAGTAAATGCTAAATTAAGATTGTATTTAATTTTAAGCAAACCCTAAATTTTAGAAAGAGTGTAAAAACTTCTAAAAATGCGTAAAAATCAGACACATTTGCAGTGCGAATTCTACGTAATTCGGACAATCAGTGCGAATTCTGTGCGATTTTTAAAGCATAATAATTACATTAATGATGCGATCATTATCATAATTACACATCACGTGTGTAATTAAGTTAGACAATATTAGATCACTTTGAAATCCGGATTAAACATTGCGATTGGCGAAAAAGTGCGAATATGTGAAATGAGACGAGAGTGGGGTCAGTCACGCCGTGGACAGTTTTTGACATGCTTATTCCTGAGCCAACAGGTGTGGTTTTCTTGGTGAATATAAATACGAGCCCAGGAGAGCCAAACTCTCTTCTCAAACCGTCTTCAGTCGTGGTGGTACGTTATGTCCGTCTGAGACGCGAATTTTTAATTACTTTGGACAGAGTTAGACGCTATGTCTAACATCAACAAGATGTTTATATCGTAACTGTAAAGTATTACGGGAAATGTTTTAATTTTAAGTAGTAATAAAAGATAATAAGTAAAAAGTACCGTAACTAAAATCGTCGGACGTCTACGAGCAGTCTACAAGTAAGAACATCAACCCTAGACAGATGGCGAGAGAACATCTAGCAGAGGAACGATATGCTGAGCAATATAGACGGTTCGATCACAACAGCAACCGATCCAGAGCAACACGTCATTACAGTCTACAGCAGCTGATGGACCATGAAGGACGAGAGACGGGAGATGACCAGTGAAACCAGGAAATGCAAGGTGACATCCAGTAGGAGAGGACCGACAGGTCACTGGAGTACATGGGACAATCTGCAGAATTTGAGGTGACGAAAAAACTAATTTATAATTATCAAGGAATAAAGACATTGAAAGACATTAATAAAAACCTTTTAAAATTAAATAATAACTATGTAGACAGAGATAAGAGAATGTAATTTACTTGTAATCAGAATTTATTTTTTTATATTTTTCTTTAATGAATGAACAGTCAATGTAAAGACAATTTAAATCCTTGCTTGGAGTATTAACAATTGATTTGATGAGTTAAATTTTTTTATTGAAAGCACATAAACTAAAGTAATTGGAAATAATCAATTAGTGTTATTAAAATGATTATAAAGCCGTAAAAGGTATTTCAAGTATAGAATAAGAATGTATTAACAAATTAAAAAGCACACATTCAGACTGAGTAGTCGAGAAATTATAATATAACGAAGAAATATTTTACTTAGAATTGCTAATATAATATCTAAGATATAAAATCTATTTGTATGATGAGTGTACGGCAAGCAAAGAAACACTAAAAGATAATGAATATCTTATGGTGAAGTAATTATTACTATTATATTATTATTTTTATTATGTTTGTTTGAATTAATAAATGAAAACATATTACGATTCCTAAATAGGACTACTCTTATTATAATTACACCTGAACTCCAATTATACATACACGTTGTTAGTAATGTTATATAAAATGTTATATGAGTATAAACACAGCACCAATTAAAATTACATTAAATACAGCAATGTGTACCGTTGTATAATTTTATTGTATATAATTTATAATTACATAATTTGTATAATTTGTATATATTTATTGTTATACACGTTTTGCGAGAATGCCTGAATATTATTACAATTAAACGTAGAACCACTTGGTTATTCAAAACTTGAAGTGCTGCTGTGTTTACTTTTAGCTTTTCTTGATGTTTTGCAAAACTTTTCAAGTCTACACCATTTTGTTATGTACTTAAAAACAATGTATTATCTTCACGTGAACCATAAGCGTGAATAAATTTACATATATTTCTGTACTGTAAGTAAGCACTACAAAATTTCTGCGTATGTGCGGTAAATTGCGCAAGGGACTGTACACATCTTGTTAGAATGCGTGTTTAATCAAATGAAGCAACAAACTCGTAGCGGTGTTGAATACACTTTCTCTGCAGACTTAGATAAACAAAATTTGGCGTAACAAACCGTTACTACAATTTCATTACAAAACCAAACGTACTGTCAAACAGTTTACCAAGAAAGTGCCAGCCGTGGTCCTTTGATGAAACTCCTTTTTAAAATAATTTATGCATTTTTTATACGGGTTCTGTGTATTATACGATATATATGGACATATTTTTTTTATGTGAGAGTTGTAAATACCATTAACATAATTTTAGTCTTCTAATATAAGGAAAAAAACAATGACGCACGGGAGTCGTGTAGGCTAGCAGAACGTCAGAAAAGAAAAATGAACCTACTTTTTCTTGGAAACTAAGTTGTATGAAGCAATAATATACACTCGTCACTCTTTTATTTGTTCGCTTTCTGTTGGGATCGTGATATTTTTCTAATAACGGATGGCCTCACTACTCTCTTTGTATGTCGTAAAGTTCGTGCTATCTTAAGCCTGTCCTGGTTGAAATTATTATCTACTTTGGTGATACTAAAAGAACGCAATATTGTTATCATTTTATTAGTATCACTATTTTTTTAATATGTGTTTTATTTAATAAGAGTCTGTAACTCCTAAAGTTAAGCTTCACAATCATCGATACAATAACTTGCATAGGCACAATAACTTTATGCAAGCAAACACGGAGCCTCAAATTTGGTAATAGGCTTAAATTATTAAACAATAATCGTTAATTTTTGGGAAAATACCAAGCTACATTTTTATGTGTTTGGGGCCCCGCAACTAAGGCCTTTAGCCCAACGATCTCTTCCAGTAGTACTGCTCGACGGATGGTTTCCTTCTCACCTACATTATTTTAGTTCACTCAACCACAGAGAACACTCGTACACATTAGGACGCTGTGTCTCTGCCTCAGCTCCGCAAAACAACTAGTCTTCGATGATGTGTTTCACTGTAAGTGCACCACCACAATGGTAGATGGGTCGTTCTTGTCCTTGCAGGAGGTACTAAGACGTGTGCCCAATGCGCAGTCTCGTGATGCAAACTTGTTCACGACGACTGCGATCCCCTGCTACTTGCGAACCAGGGGAACCACTATGTTCGGATTGTTCAAGGCAGTTAGAAAACTCAGTGAATCCCTACAGATAACAAATTTCCTGTCACCTCGGTATTCACAGAAATAAAGAGCTTGCCACACCGCATAGAGTTCGGCGGTTTATACGCTTTTTCGTTTTGGTTAGCGTCCAGGATAGGAAGGCGCCCTCGATGACAAACGCACTACCCACTCCGCTCTCCGTATTCGACACATCAGTGTACATAATAATGTGTCCCTCGACGTATTCTTCAAGGATTGATCTGAACAGGAGTTTCAGTTCAGTAGGGTATCACGGTTTCTTGCTTCTACTGAATGTTAGGGATCAGATCAGGGATTCAGTTTCAATTCAGCAATCGAGATGAATAATGACCACCACAATTGACACATTTCATTGGGTCAGCACAGGAATCATCACCATGAGTTGACTTTCCCCACAGAGGCACGTCTTGACCCGAGCATATCTTGGATGCAGGGTGGCCGAAACGAAAGCATTGATAACATTGTATTGGCTGAGTGATGAATTCTCTCACACTCAGCCTATGAATGGCCGCTCTTACCTTTTCTAGTAAACTTGTCCTGTTGAAGGTTAGGACATGGGAAGCAAATGGGAACGTCTGTCCGTCCCTTCCCACCGTTAGTCGTCGACATGCTATGACTCCTTGTGGGGCGAGCTCAGTCGCAATCTCTTCCTCTGTGCAGCTTAGTAGATCCCTGCACACTACCACTCCCTTCGTGATGTTCAGGGTGGTATGAGGAATGACTTCCACTCCTATGTCCCCTATCTTCTGCATTTTCAATAACCACGAACCCTGTTGATCGTTCAGCGTCTCGACAAGTAGTCCACCAGCGGGTTTTCTGATATCCTGGACGGCCATCCAGCGCAATCGGTTATAGCTTTTTCAATAAGGAAGGGACTGATTTTCGTGAAGTCACCTTTCTTCCGTCTCACAACAAGATACCTCGACACCGCCGGCGCAGCGACAGACGATGTCAAGAAATTGTCAGTGTCAACTGTTGAGAAATGTGTCCGTTTCTTCACCCCCCGAGGAGAGTTTTTTTCAAGGCGAGAATTTTTAAGGTACCCCTCAACCCGAGAATTGTTTTGAGAAACTTCAATCTTGCTCTCACGAGCAGAGGGGAAGTAACAGACTACAGACTACCGCGGCAGAGCTCTCGACTATCACGGCTAGGATTAAATACAACAGGGTGCGTCCTGGTGCCCTGAGGCTTATCGTTCGAGACTCACTAACGTAGAACCATCCACCCATTGGCACTGCCAGCTCTACACGCAACCTTGTAGAACTCACCTACCAGTGTCCTGTTTGCCGGCTAAAGAGTAACAGCCGTTGCCCGCCCCCTCGAGGCCAAGATATTGTAGGCCGGGCGTAGGGTTACATTTCTGGGGGGAGGATAATAATAATAATAATAACTATAATAATAATAGTAATAATAATAA
Organism: Magicicada septendecula; assembly: GCA_034769895.1. Lineage (NCBI taxonomy): Eukaryota > Metazoa > Arthropoda > Insecta > Hemiptera > Cicadidae > Magicicada > Magicicada septendecula. Next base: position 627,310,163 of record CM068368.1, on the reverse strand, counting down.
TAATAATAATAATAATAATAATAATAATAATAATTATTATTATTATTATTATTATTATTATTATTATTAAATATAAAATCTCCAAGTTCATCTTAATTTTGTTAATGGAAAGTTTCAATTTCATTACATGGAGCCAATTATACTTTGTATTAAAATAAAATTGTTTAGTGCACAGGAAATATTTGTTAGATAGAAGAATTTGTTACTTACAAGTTCAACTTTGAAAGTTTGGCTGTGTTTAGAAGTTAGTGGAAATATTTGTAAAGGAGATGAAATAGAATAAAACTGCATTAAAGTAGTCGTTCCCATTTGACGTCACCCTCTCAGAACAGAATGTAATATTTACATAGTTACAACAAACTTCTCCTCGTATTTGTCCTCAATACGGTGTGCGTAATGACGATTATTACGCCAGTTTGTGAGTTATGAGTAAATAAATTTAGAAATAAGACACACAATTCTATCTTCAGATAAACGTTGCCGTCGCACCTATTATCTACAACAGTACGTGTTTGTGTTTAGAGCATATTTTAGCTCTTTAAAGTACAGATATCTTTATTTTAATATTAAATTATAAATTCAGCATAAAATACATAATCAAATAAACAAATCAAAATTCTTAAATTAATTAAAATTCATCAAATTACAATTAATTTATGTTTACACTGACCACACTTGGGGTATATATATATATATATCATTTATGTATTTATTGTATCTCTACTACGTCAGAGATTTTGCGTATTTTTCTACACTTTGTAGAGAATATCTTGAGATGCGCAATTTACCTTTATCAAAATATTAATTAATTTTTAAAATCAATTATATATTACTGAGCAAAAAAAATGCATATTAAAAATGAATATAAAGTCTATCAAAACCATAATATAAAGAAGGTAGTAGGCCAAGTAATGCTTATAAATAAAATAAATATAGTATGTTAGACCACTAAAAATTTTTTTCTGAAATGAGATTCATTTTACATGCGTGCTTTCATGCTTTCATTCTTGAATTAACATGTAAACATAAGAAATGTTATGTATTAAAGGGCTATATAAGTGTGGGATTGTAACGTCCTCAAAGTAGCAAACGTTAAATATAAAAATTTACAAATAAGTTATAATAAATATGAAGGGTTCAGAGAAACAAAGAACAAAGTCCAACAAATCTGGAAATAAGATTTTTATGTTGATATTGTAATAGATCTTCTTTCTTTTAGGGGTTCTGGGAAGCTAACTTCCCGTTTAGTTTTGTTTAATATTTGTAAACATTTTTGTTTATTGTTGTATTATTATTGACTAATCCTGTTCAATTCAACCTAGCATTGAATCCAACTTGATAAGCCCGGTTGATGCACAAGAAATTATTTATCTAAGTATATTTACTTCGGTCAGTTTATTCACACAGAAGTTCTTCCATTGACTCGTTGAAGCGGTGATATAGTTTCCGTGCTGAAAACACAAACAATTTGCACTAATAAACACTTACTTGGTGAGTCTTGTCGAATTCGCAGGGTCGCTCTCTCAATCCAGTATATACGGACTTACCGTTTTTGTATTCACCGCTGCTTGTTGAGTTGACCAATCAAATTCATTCACCTGTTTTCAACTAGTCTATTGAAATAAACTGACTGACTCTGTTTCTTATGCCAACAATTGTTTTATTCAAAAAAGTGCTCGTTCTGAATGAGCAGAAGTATGCTTTATAATTAGATTCAGAATAATAATAAGCATGAGACTTTTAACTTTACAAAAATTTGCCTCAGGGTGGCAGAACTGTTTACAAATTTAATGTATCTAAATGTTTGTTGATTAATATTAGTGTAATACCTTCGTGAATTCTTTGAGCTAACAGGATACCAAGTCATTGAATATAACTCTCATCGATTGTTATTAAATACTTTGATGTTGACTATAATTCAGTCACTTATAATTAATACACAAAAATAATAACCATGTGTCTAATCTGGACATTACAGGTTAGTAGAATTATTACATTCAATTGATAATAAATGCTTGAAACAAAGTTAATTAATGTCAAGATAATTCTTGATAATACAATTAAAATGAACAATGAAATTATATATTTTGAAACAGTGTTATTTGGTTAAACATCTGATTCATTATTTAGTGTTATATAAGTATAATTGCATGGCTGTCAGTAACCATATATCCTGGCAACCTTGGTTATTATTCACAATAAAAGTAACATTGAAATATTATAATAGTAGGTTCCTTTCCTAAATCATAAAACATAAAAACATGGAAATATTATATTAACTTTCGTTAATAATTCACTCATTTGACAAGCCTCAGTCATTGGCAATTGTTGGTTAAATTACAAGATGTTGTTCAGTCACAGTTACAAATACATCTTAACCTATGTTCATTGTTATTAAATGTTTCGATAATATGGTTTTTCATGATTTGATTGAAATGGTAATCCCGGAATTGCTCTGGATTATACACTGAGCAATCCTTATTACGCACTGTTACACTTCACACTCTGATACTAATGTATATTCGTTATCACAATTTTTAGGTTAGGTCACTCTGTTTACTTTGGTGACGCGCACACATTAATAGATCAGCTGACATTTTCTCTCGCCGGACGACATCTCCTCGCTTCAAATGTTGGTTAAAAAGTGACCAGAACGCAGTCCTCGCTCTCCCGTTCCGTTCAGTAAACGTCCAAAATTTGGCTAAATCCGTGGATTTGATTGGTGGGCGATCTTTAATTTTGTGTACACACCCCCTCGGCGTTTTATTTCAATTGTTGATGTCGGCGTGGGTCTTTGGTTTCGAGACTATGAATGTTTTTCTCAATTTGACACAAATTCTTTATAATTGTAATAACTTTGTTAATATTGTTCCAATTTTAAATCTGAGCATATCACTGGATTCGTAACACTTGGCTCTATTTTTTGAGTCCACTCATGGTGGCTTTGGTCCATTATTAAAGAAGTTAATGTTTGTGATTAGTACTGTTCACTAGACACTATTATTTTATATTTAATTCTCTATTATCACTATATAATGGCACTCATACCTACTTGAGGGCATGCCTTCCAAGTTCTCTTACACTCCTTAGTTGCTATTTGCTTAGATTTATTTATAAAATACAATTCTTATGCTACTGTCATCTTAGCCTAGGTTCTTACACTTATATATACATATTTCAACTATTAGAAAGTGTTTGTCTACTTTCTATTTGTTTCCAGTTGATGATAACAAAGGGTTACAACTGCTAGTTACCTTTGTTAGCTGGAAAATTAAGTAATTTTGGTCATTTCTGGTTAATTAAGTGGTCTCTATCTTTCATCATTAGATGCCTACTTAATGTTATTCTTTTTTGGTATCTGAGCTATTTTTGTTATTATCTTTTAGTTACAATAGATGAGTAATAACATTGTCTTAGTACTGGACTTGGTGTGTTTAATACACTAGACTTTTCTACATTGCATTTAGTTAAATAATACTAGTTACACCTGGTGTCACATGACAGGTGCACTTAAATACAATTGTAATACATTATATTATGTCTTATTATCTTTGTACAATAGTACAGTAGTGGTATTACACTATAATTGTGGTATTGACATCGACATTTCATTTCTATTCGTTTTTATAATATGATTTTATACAAGTTCTATATAGTGAATTCCATTTTAGAGGGTTTTGGTTCATTTTCTTTGTTTATTTTCTTATTTAAAGTTTATTTTGGGTATCTGATTTTGTTACATGTAGAAAGACTGATATCTCTACTTGCTTTTACATATAGTACATTCTGGTTTGGGTAGGTTTTTCCTACTGTTAGTTGTGAATTCAGGTGAATCTTACCTACATCATAGGTTATGTTATTTGGTCATTGGTGCTAACAATGTGTATGTTAGTTTGACACACATTGGTATTCTTTTAACCTTATTTTTTACATGTCTGGTTTTAATAAAGATAACTAATAACTTTTTATTTATTCTCTTGCTTTTATACATGATTGTCAGACTATTTGACTAGTGTTTGGTGATATTCTGAGACAAATTAATACTCCTTTTGTTACATTGGTGCTGTGCATATCTTGTTACTATGCTTAATTTACAGCTTCTAATCAATAAGTATTATTGTTATTTTCATTCCTTGTATAACATTTCTTGTCTTATTCATTTATAACATTATTTATAGTATACTGGTCATCTCAGTTAGTCAGTTTTCTGTCTATCTCTTTAATCTGCAGGTTGATTGGTTATTATACATACGGGTAGATGTTGATTTATAGTTGACTGGCTCTTGGAATCTTTATGCCATGGTTGCTGGATGTCCTTTTCGTAGTAGGTTTCTTCACTCATTCTTCTTTCTTCTTTCTTCACTGATTCTTCTTTCTTCTGTTGTTTGGTTCTTCACTGATTCTTCTTTCTTCTTTCTTCTTTCTTCTTTCTTCTTTCTTCATTCTTGTGTTGGTGTGGTTCTTCACTGATTCTTCTTTCTTCCGTTGTTTGGTTCTTCACTGACCGAAAACTATTGGGTTGTTGCTTCTGGTGGTACAATCATTGTGTGGTGCAATTTCTCTTCACTATAATGTCATTTCATTTGTATTTACCATCAGTTTATTGACTGTTATGGCTGTGAGTTTATATTTGGTGATAGGTAGCTCATGTAGCGTTGAGCTTGGCATTTTAGACAAATTATTTGGCTTGTCTCTTTGACTCAATATCTGACATGTGTAATCATTTTATATCACTGAAATCTTAGGGCTCATATGTCATGTTACAATATTTTTGCCTTTCCGAATTCTATATTCCTGTGTGCTCCGTCGTAAGTATAACGGAGCAATGTCCATACCACGTATATAGGTAAAAGGACACATTAAACAGGGCGCAGACCAACATGTCTGCATCATTCATAGTGCTGTGGTATGGAAAAAAGTAGAAAGTTACTGTTTCCCCACAAAAGGGAGCTGCTATTGGTAATAGAATGATTCTGTCAGTATGTCTACCTATGCCAGATTCCATGTTCCGACGTACTCTTGAATGATTACTGCACTAACTGCGCAGTAATCAAATACTAAATATTGTAACGTGACCTACGATAGCACCAAGTTTACAAGTATAATTAATGGAAGAAAAACTGTATACTAAAGAAAATAAAAAAAATTATTAAAAGAGGAATGGTAGAACAACACCGCTAAATAATTTTGACTTAGACAAAGACAATGACGATGACTAGACCTAATAGATTGGATGAAGTGACACAGAGAAAATAGTACAAGCCACGATATAAGCACCCAAGTGTTAAAAAGAATTATATACAAATAAAAGTACAAAATTAGATAGGAAAATAAATAATATGTAACCTATAGGAAAGATAAAAAGAAAATGAAATGCAAAAACAAATATACTGAGCAAATTACTTTTGAAGTAAACTATCAAAAGACACTAATATAAAATGAACTTGAGTAACAATAATTTATTAGGAAAGCGGTGATAAGTAATAAACATTAATAGGACCCAGTGATAATAAATACATGAAATCTAGAATAAAATGTTAGGAGGTGAACACAAAAGTGATAAATGAATAAGAAAGATAATAATCAATAATGAACCATAATAGGACCCAGTGATAATAAAAGGACTACATAAACACACTAGTTAAGAAAGTGGAGTGTAGTCAGAAAAAAGAAATAAACTTGTAATAATAGAATATAAGTCATCTATTAACCCACATATAATAAGTAAACAGTATAAATTATAAGGGACAGTTATAAGTAATCATGGGCCTAGTGTAATGAAAAAGGGAAGATTGTATTAAAATAAAAGAATATTTGTGGGAAACAAACCACTAAAATTTATTTTCCATTATATTAATGGAAGTTTGTTAGTATAGTGTAAAGACGATAAGCGATATATTGCATTATTGTTAATGAATAAAATTAACAAAGTTATATTAACCACATTGAAAATAAGTATAAAAGACTAATATGTTAGGTTGAATACAGTAAGGGGAGTTAGACACTATATTCTCTAAAGTGAGTTTATAAGGAAATATTACTGCATATTTAATGTTCAATTTTGTTATAGGTTTCTTTGAATGTAATTAACCAAAATATTATTATGTTGAAAATTATGTTAAACAAAAACCGTTTAAACACACGTAAAATTTAGATACAGGCATGGTCCTAAAAGGAGTTATTAAGTAGTTATATTATGTTATATGATGATTAAAAATAATCAAATGTTATGATTTAAGTTAAGTTGTTACAGTAATTATGTTTAGTAACTTATAAAATTAACAAAAATGACTATAAACAATTGTAATGAGTATAGGGTAGGTGAATTATGAACTCTAGGCATTAGGCCTATAACTGATAACCAGGAATTTGTGAAATTTAAGATAAAGCAATAGCTATTGATAAAATAAAGTGTATAATCTGTTTAGGTTTCATAATAATAGTGTAGGATACAAAACTGGATAGATAATAATCAGGTTAAATGTAATTAACAAGAGAAAAACCAAATGAGAAAATAGTAATCTGTTATAAGTTGACAAAAAGTAAACTTGTGAGGTATCAAAATAATTTGTAAACGAAAAGAAAACTAATGGTATTATTGTATATATGATTACAGGTAATATAAGGGAGTTATGATTTTTAATAATTTTGTATAGAAAAACGTTAGTTGATATAACAATGTTATAAATTATCAACCAATGGGAACTAGTGTTTGGTAGGAGAGTTGCCATAACAACGAAACCTTGTTAGAAAAAAAACCGTTAATAAATTGTATCATTCCATTATTAGAGCTTGATGAGGGCAGATGTATTAAAACCACAAAGAATAAAAAAGAATTAATTCAACAAAATTTATCAAAAGTAATGTTCAAACTAATAAATTAAAACACAGAAGTAACACTAATACTAACGAACTAATAAATTTACCAGAAGAAATTAAAATTAACCAGGAGGATTGCTGAAGAATCCCAAGATTGGAATATAACCAACTGAAGGAAGAAAATATATGAAACACATAAATGAACAATGGAACCTGCCATAACCAGGATGACTGATGGAAAATAAACATCTTAACCCAAGAACTACGAAAATTGAAACCTGGAATTAACCGAAACACCCAAGAAAGGACAAGCAGCCGCATTCGTTGAGAATTATTATCCTCGATAGCAGAGACGGAGGATTGTTAAGTATATTTTAAATACGACTTCACAGTAAAAACACCAGAAAATAAACCATAAGTGAACTACACTTTCCACATCACTTATCACTTTTAATAAACACTTGAACTTGATTTTATTTAACAAACATCTCAAATTGAATAACTATCTCAATCCAACATTGATTTTTTAAGGAATATGTTTTAAAACATAAAGGTTACTAAACGTAAATAACCTCCAACCGCTAAATCCCGTAGCTATAGTTTACCACTGTAATTATTAGTATATCACCTGTTCTATAATATTTATATGGTATTTGCAAAATTTTGTACTTTTATTAGTCCATTTAACAACATTTTCTGTAGTCACAAGAACTTCGACCTGAGATTATAATATTACTTTATTTTTACTGCACCACGTTGTTGGCGACAAATAAGACTTTTTTTTTTGATTAAAGCTCCACGTTTGGATGCGCCAAATATTACTTTAATTGTGCTCTTATTTTTGATGTCGATTATAATGATTTATTTTATTTATGATTTAATTTTTTTAAATCTGTTAATAAATACGTCTACTCATTATTATGTAATTCATTAATTCGGTTGGGCGCCAGAGCAGAGTATCCCAGGGTTTCTTAAGAAAGAAAAACTCGTTCAGTTCAGATACCAATATACTATATTATTCCATTTTCTTACAACTAAGGCATTTGCAATTTTATCATAACATTATGATATTTAACACAACATTATTAATAAGTTTAATATACTTTTACTACTAGCTTCAACGTATTATGATTCTTTACTATTACTATTATTTTGTATTTTTTAGTTAACAAGCTGCAGTATTATATTCTATTCATCTGACATCTATATATGACTCATATCAAATTCCTATTACTACGATATTCAATTCATTCCCTTAATTATACAGTGATTACTAATAATACCTTTCTAGTATGTCATATTACATAAATTGCATTGTTAGTATCTGAAATCGCGTGGGGTTTTTTGAAAATGAGATGAGTTATACTATGGAAGATATTAATTTTTTCTATGTTTATATATATTAGAATTCTGAATTGTTAAGATTTTTAGATGTTACTTGTTTGCAGGATTCCAGACTTGATTAGCTGCTCTACGCCGCTTATTGCACTTCACTTTCACTACACATACTTGATTAGCACTTCTTAAACTTGAATATACGCTCGCGTTGTACTTACGTCACGCACATAAATAAATATACTTTCAATTCAACTTCTTACGCACATCTGAAATATCTTCCGAACACGTACTTTACGCGCACTTATGGCATATTCTTCCTTCACGTACTTTACACGCACTAACTAAATACTCTTCTTGATACTTTAACGTTTTACTTCGCGATTATTATTAGTGACCTAATTTATACGTTTAAATAACAAACTATTATGACGTTCCGCTAGATTACTAAAAGTTTGTATAGAGCTACGCAGGTTTCGCGTGCTCGTCTTGGAATTTACTTAAAAGAACCCCCGTCTTCGCTTTTCGTCTCCCTTTTTATAGTTTTGCTATTGATTCCATCACCACAACTCTGGTTGAAGACACTTTCATTGGCCAGAGTTTGAAATATTCCCCGGTGAATTTGAAGTTCTCCATTCCTGTCTCGTTATTTTCACGCGCGCAGAACTGACGCTTTTTCTTATTGGTTAAACAGTGCGGGCACGTTATTTTTTACCGCGTGGTCGCTTAGCTGTTACAAACGACGCTACTTTCTAAAATTGTAATAAATATTGGGCTGTCATCTTTTGTCTCCTGAAGGACATCGACCGGCTTTTTCTAACGGTACATGTCGTTTTTTTGCTGTTTTCATACACAAAACAATTTATGCGTTTATGACATACTAGGTACAACCGCCTATTGTATTTTTATTTCGCTGGCGACAGACTGTCGGCACACAAGCCTCGCCCTTTTCATTCTTTACTCTACGTATTACTTACATTTATGTGTATTACAATTGCATATCTTATCATACATCTATAACTATGATTAATAATTGAAGTTTTTATCTATATATTACACATATTGCATTAATTTATAACATTCCACAGTAACGTTACAATAAATAAACGAAATAGTCAACAACCATCAACGAGAGTCTCGATATACGGCTAGACAGAACAACCAACCGCGAATAATTAAACATGCCGGCGCAAAAAATAAGATTTATAATTTGAAGGAAATTGTAGAATTCGAACCCAATTGATAATTGTTAATAAACATAATAGAAATAGTATACTGTATGTTTGATTTTATTCAACTAATATTTAAAATTTGAGCACACAATATAGATAATTAAACTGTACAATTTTGGTTTACTAAGAACAGTTGGCCAACCCGACGTCGAGGCAGTAAATACGAATTGCAAAGGCCGAACTGGTGAATAGACACTCGACACTAATAGAAACATTATAAACACGAATTATCGATACGTTACAAATTGACGACAACAACGTAGAAATATACAACCGTAATAATCGTCATATTACAATATGCAGAGAAAAGAAAAAGGTAAACAGAATCGTGCTTTTTATACCTACAAAATAATACACTGATTTGAAAGAGATCCTTGTGTTTACGAGAAATATAAAATTAGAACAGCAAATTTATAATACAGGCTAGTTATTTTTAAATGACTCATTTGAGCTATAAGAACAGGTTTTCCCTGTATATAAACTGCAAAGCACATAAATTCAACTACATATAATATTACTTGGAAACTCTACTCTAAAAGAGAAGTGAGTGGAATACAGCCTGCTTTGATTTACTAACAATAAGATAAAATAAATCAGTACACAATATTAAAAATTTCACAAATCTTTCAATTTTTAAAAGAATAACTTTATAACATAAATGTTTCCTACTTTATTTAAAAAGAAAATCCAGCCTCATTTCTTTTTTTGTAGCAAAACTCTCTATTACTCTTTCATTGAAGTCCGGAATATCCATTAATAATTGTCTCTCAATTGACAACATTGCTAGTGCTGATATACTGTCTTCTGTCACGGTGTTTCTGAAGAATGTCTTAATTTTGTTGAGAGTAGGAAAAACATCGCTCGGACTATGAAGTTGTCATAGGAATTGTAATGATTATTTTTAAAAGTCTCATAGTTTTACTAAAAGTGTTCTCCAGGTTGTTTTCATAACAAACTCTAGTAATGTAACAGCACCGTTAACTGATACAAATTCGTTAGTACTGTAGATTGTTGTTAGTTCATAGCTAAGTTGCTTTGCGTTTAAAAAGTGTAAATGTTGCAAACCCTTTTCAGAATTTCATCAGAAATATATTTTTGATAATGAGAAAACAGTTCACTTAAAAACAAAGAAGATACTTCAAGGTGACCAGTGAAAGCAAACCTCTCTTTAGCCTTACATATTATTATGTCACACACTTCCTTTGCTTCTGCCTTCAGCTCTGTAATATCAGATCTTTTCCTTTTGTTGGTGACAGTACTTGATGATCCAACAATTCCGTAAATATTTTAATCAATCTTATTCCTGATAATAGTTATCGTTTCTTCAATATATGTGACATACTTTACAGCACTAATATCGTCAATATTTTTTCGTTGAAAATGGCCCAATAAAATGACAACATGAGGCATGATTTCATGAAAAAGAGAAAGCCAGAATACAAAATCCTTACTAGTTAATATTTTTACATAGCCGTTTGCTTGAGCGATTGTGTTTGCGTTTTACACTTCCTTTCCTTTAAGAATCGGTTCCATACATTCTATAATTTGTTTTCTGTAGAGAAATACAGTATTAACACTACGTGACTGAAAGTTTCACCTGGTGGGAACTGATCGAGGTAATCTTTTTTTTACTGTTTCATCCAACACTTTGTACGCTGAGTACTGGTAGAGAAAAATGAACAAATCCCTTATAAAGTAGAAAACAAAACACGAACACTTCTGTTTGCTGAAGCGGTATTCAGCATAATTAAGTTTAAAAGATGAGCATGTCAATGCACATACTCTGAATTTGAATAAGCATGTTTTACAATAGGTTGTACACAATCGGAGGACCCAGACATCACTGACGCTCCGTCATATGTTGTGCAATTAATTTGTTGGAAGTTCCAAGTAAGTTGTGTCGAGACAGTTCATCTAACAAACATGATGCAAGTGACTGAGCATCATGTTTAGGTGGAGCAATGAAACCCCAGAATCTTTCAACTGGTTTACCTTTTATTATGTACCGATACACCATGACGATTTGAACAACATTAGCAACATCGCTGGTCTCATCAGCAGTTACAGCCACATAATTCGCTTCTTTTATCTCACTCGTTTTTTTTTTTTATGGCATATTTCTAACATTACATTTAAAAGTTTATTTGAATTGTTTTTGAGGTGCCCTTAAATACAGTTGCTTTCTCTAAATGATTTTTCATCGCTGTGTCCAGATCAGAACTGAAATCAACTCAGGATTTGATGAAGATTTGATGAACCCCGCAAAGCTAATTCAAATGCTCCACAGAAGCGGATACAGTTTATTATTATATTTAAGACATACCGATTATTTCGTACTCTTTCGTTGTGTAAAACAATGTTCGTCTATATTCACTGTCCAGGTGCTGTGCTGTATTAACTGTGCCAAAAAGAGCAAACTGTAAAGCATTCTTTATATGTACACTTCATGGCTGATATTTTCTTATCCTTTCGGCAAGATGATTAATATCTTTCATTCCGAATTTTGTCCAGGGGTCCTCCAAACAGTAAACACGGGAAAAGAAATAAAGAATATTTTTGTCACAATCACATAACCAGTCAGTATTTTTGTACTATTCTGTTTTAAATGCTCGATTAAATTGTAGACCGCCTAACTTTACAATTTTATTTATCGTTAAGGGAGGCATTGGTTGTCCTACTCTTTTAATTTCAATTTTTTCCTCCACTGGTCTTTGAAGAAAGGGAATTTCTAAAAGGTTCTTAATACTATTCATTAAAAAAAAAAAAAAAAAAAAAAAAGCACACAGCAGCACTTAATAAATAAAAAATACTTAACACACAGTTTATTAATAACAATTGATTGATACGTAATTATCACAATCACAGTTATACAAAATTATAACTATAATTTTATAACCTCAAAAACGAGTACACGTTTACTTTGAACCAACGTAAACACTAAACCATATACACCTTACAAAGCAAGAATGCTTTGCTCACTTCATGACAAAATTAAAGATGCACTACAACGCTGTTAGTGGAACGTTGCAGAAAATCTGCAACCGCCTAGCTAACATACAGAACATAGGCCAACTGTGAAGAGTAGCGCACGTCCTCCCATATGCTTGTGTAGTAAGCTCTGCCTACTCTTCAAGTTGCAAGCGGCCTACAGCAACCAGCCTGCGCGCCACATTTGAATTGTACGTGAACAATGCCGCATAGAATCTAATACGTTTTCGTTGAAATTTACGACATTTTTAACTGCTTAATGATTTTGTATATTGTTTTATAATTTAGTTATTATATATTGGTGGTTGTGCAACGCTGCAACCATAACACCAGCCACCACTAGCAGAGCCACAAAATGGGTGATGACTGTGCATGCAGGAATCTTTGTTGCGAGGTCATTTCAAGAATAACAAAAGACAAGGTTTTTTCAACAGTTTAATCTCCTTAAGTGAAATAATGAATATAATGCATATCTTTGTTGTTTAATTTTATTATTTCCGGTGGCAAAAAGAGAGAGTAGGTTTGATCCAAGTAATAGTAGCCTATAATGAAAGATGTTTCAAGTAAATATAAAGTTCGTTGTTAAAGAGGCGATAGTGCCATTGGAGAATGGGGTGTCTTTCGAAAAGCTTTTACTTTGATACTTTGATCACACTTCATTACGATACTGGACTGAATTTTTTTTGTGTAACATATTCCAGTAATTATGCTGTTGCGAACCGACCTATTAAAGAACAAAATGGTTGAAGAGAAGGAAGGGAGTAATGCTGTATCGAGCTGCTGACTGTGGTCATTGGGAAGATGTCCTGACTAAGGCAAAAATGAAGAGGTTCATAGTCGACTACAGCAATGTTAATGAGTTTACTCTGCCAGGTTCAACATATGAGTATGTGTTCGTTGAATCTTACTGAATTTTATGTAGTGAATATTATTATACTATTTGAAATTAATAATGTAATTCTTTTATATTTTTTTAAGTAAGTTCTGATTTATTTATTTTTTTTTTAGATTTACTGCCAGTATTAAAGAGGAATAGGGCTACAAGGACGTGAACTTTATAAAAAATTCTTTTCTAAGAAAACCATAATTTTTACAGGAATATTTCGAAGCAATAAGACTTACATAATATCAGACAGGCTATTTTGAGCCTGTGTTATTTATATTATTATTATATTAGTAGTAGTAGTAGTAGTAGTAGTAGTAGTAGTATATTTCTACAGAACTCATGCTATTAAATATTACTATTGAAATATTAATTACTGTTCTAATAAACTTATAAAAGATGCGATATGTTCATTAACTCTGGTTATCTGGTTATGTTGCTAATTACAGGGAAAGAAGCATGTCATCTCTTAGAGATAGCCGCTTATTTATCAGTGAATTCTGTAATTTACTATTTACTATTTCTGTAACTTCTATTTTTAACACACTGTTGCACTAATATTCTTAGATTGCATTTGAAGTAAAGCAAAAGGGTTAAGTAGTCTATAAAGTACTATACAATAGTTTGCAAAACCATACAGCAGGTTAACTACAGACAAAGATTAAAAGCTTTATAATCCTTTTACTGAAAACTTGTAAAATTTGACTTTGCTCCTTCTCCCCCTGAACTTTTCCTATATATTATACAATAACTGTTATTCAGGTAGAAGCAAGCGTTTTAAAACCTGCATCGTTGTAAGCGTATGGTAAAGCACTTGTTAAACTGTTATCACGAATATGCAACGATACGATTTACATACAGGCTACCACTATAGAGCCAGTTGTATCCGAATATATCCGATTAAAAATTGCTCTAATCATCGACTACGCAGTGTTAGGAAACTATGTAACTTGATAAAGATAACTGTTAACAATGACGTAATGTGTAGCCTGACCATTGACTGTTCTTGTGTCTAAATCGTTATTACTATAAAGTTGAAAGCTATTACATTATTTTCTTCTAAGTAAGGATAAAGACTGTTTTGCTCAGCGAGTTGTTTTCCTTATTCCGCTTTATGCCAATTACCTCTTTTCCCTCGGCCTCATTATCTGTCTGTCTGTCTGTCTGTCTGTCTGTCTGTCTGTCTGTCTGTCTCTCTCTCTCTCTCTCTCTCTCTCTCTCTCTCTCTCTCTCTCTCTCTCTCTCTCTCTCTCTCTCTCTCTCTCTCTCTCTTTCACGTAAACTAAGACGGAGGATAGTGAAACATGGCGTCTTATTTGTGCTGTGTGTGTCTGGGTAAGTGGCTGGGTATGTGTGTGAGTTTACTTTGTAATATAAGTTTCCGTTGTCGTCTTTGAGATTAAATTGTATATAAAAGGGATTATGTTGCTTCATTCCAGTTCTATCACGAAGTTAACCCCACTTCCGTATGGCAGATATCGAAGACGTCTTCAATATATCTGAGCAAATAGGTAGGTTACATATGGAAATTATGTGAAGCTTTCTTCTCAAAGTTGTTCAGGATAGTGTTGGCTAGGGGTGGCGAGAGGTTGATGAGCCCGTGAATTCGACAACACGCACACACAAATACAAGCGCGCTCGCATATATTCGATTATGTTGTTACAAGGATTGGTATAGTCAAACAGAGGAATAAGTTGGAATTAGTTATTGAAACGATCAGAGAAATCAATACTTATACATTTTATTTATACTCCTATAAACTAAAACGCTCATATTACAAGAGATCTACTAGTAACACAATAAATTTTGAATAACAAACAGTAATGAAAGACACGAATTAAATAATTACAATAATGTATAACAAAACTTTTTAATTAAACACTTGATACTAAAAACACCGCTCAGATGCGTCTGTGCAAGCTACTAGGAGGTCATATATGTAAGTTAATACTTAACTAACCATACTAGCCGCTGTTGTCTAAATATAATAAATATTAAATATGTTGATGAATGTGGTGAAACAATAGTTTTAAGTTACTAAGTACAATCAGCGCAAATGATTGGGTAGTAAAATACAGCGCATAGAGAAAGCATACGAAAGCAGGCGGATATAATACAGAAAGTAATGAAAAAAAAAAACAACGAACTGTTCAATTTGTAATAGACAGGCTTTCCCAAAAAATGAAATGTTTTATCTTCGGTACTAAATGTTGACAAAGATAAAATTATATATTCCGGTAAAAAAATAATGTTACATCATTCTCTTAATCAAAGATAAATTGATCGTAGGCTACATACATACATGCGTATATTAAATACAGAAATGCTTCAGTTTGTTATGTAGCCTAATTTGCAATTTTATACAAAGTAACTACCTGATGCATATATTTAATGTGTCATAGTTCTACAGCAACGTACCCATGATAGTAAATATGTACTAGAGCAATGCACATTTGATATCCATAACCCGCAAGACGTGTGCAAGCCAACCCACCATCTAGAAATATTATTTCTGTGTAAACAAATAAAGGACCGCTTATACATACTTAGTATGCACCGGTTTATAGTCATTGTATGTGTGTGTGTGTGTGTGTGTGTGTGTGTGCGCGCGCGCGCTTTTGAAGCATGGAGCATTGGGAAGAGAGGTAAAAACGATTAAAAGCTGTCGAGGCATGGTGCTGAAAAAGTGTGCAGACGTTACTTAGATGGACTTTCTATAAGGTAAAGTACAGTGTTTACGAGTACTTACCCACAGAACGTAGAAGTGTGTGATATTATACATGAAAAAAAAATGAATCAGCACAAACTATATTCCGAGATAATTTTGTTATTCGAATGGAAAATAAAATGATATTAGATATATTACAAGGAATGTGCTCTTCTTGGTTAAAATGACCGCTGAAAAAATTAAAATTTACATTTTAAGTCTTCTATTTTTGGTCCTGTGAGATATCTGATTTTGCTTTTAACAAAACGCATTTCATTGACAGTTTCTGTTAAGAGGTTCGTTGTTTTTCGAGTTTTTTTATGGAATCCCTCAAGAAACTCAAATTAGCAGAACTATATGCGAACTCATTTCTTACACTTCAGTCTTTTAACATATTTAAAAGGATCTCTGTTGATGAATACTATCTTTGTCCAATTCGTCAACAACTGATTTAACACTATCAAAATTATGTACATAATATAACACTGCAGAAAGCCAAGTCCCACATTGAGTGACAATGAGTGCTGGTGGCAATGGAAAGTTAGGACATTTGTTTCTGGAAAGATCAATTCTCATAGGAGATTTACCAAACACTTCCTTTCCATCTGATACTAATCTGTTCACATTAGGATACAAGAATCGAATAGTCTCACATGCAAACACAGTTAACGTGTATCACAAAGGGCTTCTGCTGCTTTCTTCATATACGACGCTGCATCGATAATAAAAAGCCGATAATAAATACATTGTGGTACTTAATTCGCTCTGGCCACAACAAATGTATACTTCTGTAGAACTTGGCAATTGTAATAAATTTGCTGCTGAAATTTCTTTACAAGCAATAAAATTGAAAGTTCGGATAATATTTCATCATTATTAAGCACACCACTGTGCCGCCCCTTGGCAAGACAACACAAAAATCGGGAACTAGTTTAATTCTTTACCAGTAAACTAAACCAGCTGCCGTTGTTAGTAAAACGCTTACTAACAAATTACAAAACAAGTATGATATAGGAAACTGACAAGGTTTGCATAAACTTATTCACTCACTAGGTATTAGCTAAAACATCTCTTTATTGCTATTGAAATATTAATCAAACATTATTCCTGATTTTAAAGAAGGTTATTTTTGTAAATAGTGCTTTTACTGCTTCAAAGATCTTAATTATATTATTCTTGTTATATCAAAAATTTATTCATATAACTGTTAGTTTTAATACCACGGATCCGGGTCTCAATTTTCTCAAAATTATTAATTTATCAATATATACATTACGGTTACTATTACTTCTTACAAAATTACAAAATATACAAATCTGATAATTTGTTCATTACATTGCGAAAGTTCTTTAAAGTTCTTTGTTACTTCTTATTAAGGGGAAATTTACAAAAGTTGTGGTTTGATATCACCTGAGGTTGTTGTTGTATTCTTGGGACATCTCCAGTTGTCTTCTACGGGTTGAGTACGTTGTTCTTGGTGTATCTACATCGGGTTGATTTTTAGTTTACTTGAAGCTCTCGAAGATAGGTTGTTTACTTGAAATTCCAAATGTTGTAATTTCACTTTTCTTAGTGCAGATACTTGTAGTTCACATTTTCTTTATTTTAATTACAGTTATAGTTCTCACTTTGCAGTACTACAGTCTAGTAGTTAACTATGTTACACTTATATTTGATTTTGTTTTTAAGAGATGTGTTGGCTACCTTTTTCTATTTTATTTATATATTTTCTCACAAACTCTAGACACTACATTATTCACAATAACAAGATTTCACGCTGGATATACTTCTAGAGAACTTACACATACGTATATGTGTACAACACCAAAACTCACGTCTACTCATTGCGACGTTCTACGGCCGAATGCGCGTACGGTTTAGGGGAGAAGGCTCAGTAAGCTAGTGCGTATTTACGCGCTAAGAAAATAGTTCGTACTTTTCCTATTATTATTTATTCATTAATTAGAAGATAAATACTTTATGTTTATTTTATTATGACTTAGGGATTTCTTTATTTCTCTAGTCGCATTTTTAATTATTTAAGTAATTATTATTATTATTCACTACTTAATACTTTTCTTGGCGTGTTGGTACTGGAAGGTTTCAAGTTGATACAGGAATCTGGGTATAGGTAAGGGTGTATGATACTCTTACTTATTAAAATTAAAAAATTTTAATCTGTGCGATTTTTAATACATTTAAAATCGTCACACCACTAACTACATTTCCACTTTTCTTCGCGTCGAGTCTGTAGTTTCATCAATGCTTACCCATATTTTCTCATTTTCACAGACAGCTCTGATATATTTTAATATTTCTTCATAACAGTTCGGAAGATAGTGTTGTTTTAAAGTAGACTCATCCGGAGGACCTAAGTTCGAGTAGCCCTGTTTACGAGAAAATTTCAAAGGGCTAGTTGTTTACTTTGAGTAGACAAATGTCTGTTGAAATGAAAGTTTTTCCCAAATCAGAATGAAATTCACGACACTTCGTAGATCCTGAATGTGAGGAGCGGGAGGGTAATGTTTCACTTAAAACCACTTGTTTCGAAGTAGAACATGAAGCCTCAGCGATATGTTTGTTGCCGGATAGATGTTGCGTAACTTGCGATCGTTGATCCGCTTTTATGGATTTTCCACACGACTGGCAATATAGTATCTTTCCAACTGAACTGAATATAGGCATACGTTTAAATTCTCAACAAACTGCTGTAACCGGGCACATTCATTACATTTTACCTTCGGCATTCTGGCGAGCACTGTACGCGACGCGATTGCAACACTATCAGGTAAGACGAGAACTGGTGCATAACGAGAACAAATTAGGTAATTAGCTGTTTTAGCGCTTGCAAAATGAACAGTCGTCTCCCACCCTTCATTGTGACTACATAATTGTTGAAAAAAATGTTCTGGAGTATTACTGAGTTGCCAGTTATGTTACTTTCTTCTGTGGTAATAGGGAAACACATAATTTGTATGTTTATACTTATGGCCGCTTAAACATGGAACTATGTCAATTTGGAATAGCCACAGCGAGTATATCTATCAAATATTTAATCCGACACCGTAGTTACGTGGGCAGAAGTACAAAATACTGGACTGGCACTGGACTGAGTAAACCAAAACATAATGACTCATTCTCTGGCAAAAGTTAAGTTACATAAACGTTACACCATTAGTATGCAACACTGCTTATGGCACGTGGAGGTTATTACCGAAAAACACAAAATTGAAATGTTTAAATATGTGTTAACTTATATATATTAAGTATAATTAATTACTAACGTAAATATGAAAAATATTTAATTACGTGCAAAAATATTTATTTTCCTAAAAGTCCTTTCCCTTTTTATCAGAATAAAAATTGATACATTAGTTTTCGGACCGGTTTTAACCAAATATAGTATTTCAATTAAAAGTAATTTTCTGAACTTTATAGTTTCTGCTATACAAATTTCAATAAAAGCATTGTAATAAAACATTATCTGATATAGCGCTGTTGGCGTTGTAATATGCCAACTAATGCTTTCGGTATTTAAACCATCGTCAGTTTGAACCTACAGAAGAATATTATCTCCCTTAAATTTATAAATGTCACTGATACAGATTAATATATTTTATGCCCGGTAGGTTGTGCTCCTGGATACTCAAAATATTCACTACTACACCTACTTAAAAAGTGAGTAGTTTGCCTTTGCCTGATTCTGCTCATAGTGGATTTGTTCATTATTGTGTGTCAGTAACATAGAGAAGGAAGTTAATATGTTTTTGTCGATTTTGACCTGTTGATGGTTTAAATACCGACAGCTTTTGTTGGTATTAGAACGCTTTTATAGTGGGCCTGTATATCAAATGTATGGCATTTGAGTAGTGAAGCCACTAAAATTCATTGCATATAAGTAAAATAATAAATTTTTGTATAAAAAGCGTGATCTGTATTTTTTAAATTACTTAAAACTTTCTATATTCGGTGTTCAATAATAAAACTACAGCTTTCATTCGCGGCATTCGTCAGAAGTTTTTAAATATAATTCTTTAAAATAATATAATCTCATTGTAACAGCAGAGGCCTGGATAGGTATCATCACGTTACACTAGCTTCTGTGATTCAAGATTTGCTAAGAGTTGAATTACTTCTTATATATAATACAGAACTGCTGAGAAATCAGGACAAGGAAGTTTACAACTTTATTATTGCTGTAATAGCACTCGTATACATGTATGTCGATAACTGGTTTCCTATGGCACTGGACCCGATCCAGATGGGAAAATGCCTATTTCAGCAAACTGCCGTGAAAAGAGAAAACAGGGGTGCGCGTGAGTTAATAGAAATAATATTTATTTTAAAAGGCGTAATTATAAATTTAATAATCATACCATATGATTATTGGTAATACTGACACGATATATTATTAGTGAGGCTATTTTATTTTCTCTCTGTCTGGATTCATAACGATTGACGGTATTTTACTGCGTTTGTGTGTGTGCGTGTGTGTGGGCGTGTGTTTGTGTACGGATAAAGGGAAAGGTCTAACGTATATGCTTATACGTTTATAAGCATGCTTATACCTATACACGTTTATAAACGTTATACCTATGATTATAAGGAATATGAAATTTTTCACTGGATGCGGAAGGAGAAAGTACTATATACTACGTAATATTTCCAGGAGCCATTTTAAGTGACACAAAAAACCACGCAAAAAACAACACAAAGTCACTTAATACAGTATCTTTCCTTGACTTCATATTATTATTATATGCAAGTGCTATCAAGATGTTTTCTTTCCGTTGTACATGTTCCGACCATCGTACAGTATGCTTGTCTCTCATTTGATGTATCGTGAGAATTAATCACAACTTTGCAAACATCAAAGCCTCATTAGTTTCAACAAACAGTAAAAATGAATATAAATTTCACCATGGCTGACGATGAGTATACTGAGTAATACTCGAAACGTGTCGTATGGAAAAGAAAATTCTTAACAACACAGATTCCAAATATTAATTTATAAAACAATTTACATGTCTGCAGCGTTTTCTTTGCAGTAACTCCTCAACTTAAATGCAGTAATAATATATTGTATTGTAAAAATACAATAACAGTAAGTTTATTATAAAACTTTGTTGTTTGTGCGTTACGTTTCAAACAAGGATTATAATGTAATTATTGCGGTACGTGCCTAAAGAGACAAAACCAAAACACGCTTGTAAAAAAATATATTATTATTGTGTTTTACTTATAAAATAAAATACACACACACCTTTTACTCACTTACTTTTCAGTTTTCTACATATAAAATTTTTGAAGCTTCCATCAGTTTATTGATCAAAACAGCATTCACTCTTATGTGTTATTATAATTACAGAATTTCATTGTTACATGTTTATGTAATAGGATGTATGTATTTATTGTATAATATATTGTTTTAAACAATTCTGAATACGTATAATGTAGCTTGACTAACAGTTGTGAGATACACATCAGTAGAGTTTAGTAGAAATACATAACGTAATGTCACTAGGCATTACTTTAAGAAAGTTAAACCTGTCGACGACGCTGTTAAGTAGGCACTGCAAACCTCAAGGGCAGTTGTAGGGAAAACCAATTTGACATTAAGTCCCCACCCCATCTTTGTCTTCCGGCCGATGGAACAACTGCATTCGTTACTAAGGTTGAACATTTGATAAGACCGCTTCGCTTGTGAACACTTACTATGTCTGTATATGCAATATTAAGTAATAACATTTTAGTACTCAAAAATACAGACGGAGAACACTGCAAAAAGATTGAAAACCGTATCATATTTAGTACGATTTACAGACGCAATTATTGTACAGTGTGCGGACAAATCACAGCCTTACTGTATTTCTCTGCATTATTCTGACAATATTACTGGCCGTAATTTTCTCTACTCTACCATTGGTGCTGCTTTAACTTCGCTTTGCGACCAATGTTCTTCTTGTAATCGTTGCAAAGTACAAAACGGTGTATAGGATTTATATCATTAGGCACGGATAGAACACAAATATGTAACGGGTTTGACGGTTATAAAAATAAGTAGTATACACTTAGTTATGAACTACTGATAACAAGACACACACACATCTAATCAAATTTAAATTACTTCTGCAAGTAGTTAAATTTACCTGACGTAGGTTTTATTGAACGTATCAGTGCCTTGAAAGGTTTGTAAATGGGAAAAGATATCTATACATATTCAGTCAAACGTCAGGTCAATTGAAACGATAAACATTCAATACAAGTACTTTCAGAAGTAATTACAATTTGATAATATACGTAATATAAATTTTACAATAATATTGCAAGAAACACATCGAATTACACACACACACACACACACACACACACACACACACACACACACACACACACACACACACACACACACACACACACACACACACACACACACACACACACACACACACACACACACACACACACACACACACACACACACACAGTTGAAAGACGCGTTACAAAAAAATGAAACGAAACTATTTTTTTAGACGGGTACAATAAATCGACGGGTACGATAATTGGATTATGTATTATTGGCCTATTCCTCTTTCCCATACAAACTTCCATAGTTCTAATTCATAGTTCTAGTCGCCAGTTTAGCTAACGATATAGGTAACGATCACCCCGCATTTTTCAGAGTTGTTGTAGAAGCATTGTGTAAAGTAGGCTAAATGTTTCGGCTCTCTCTCTCTCTCTCTCTCACACACACACACACACACACACACACACACACATTTATTTTACTGTTTGAAAATTACGATCCACGCGGTTTAAGTATCAGTATACACAGTATGCATTTAGCGTAGACAATGAACTTAGGTGCATCAAAATCATACAGAATGAGTACCATTTTTATCTGAAGGCGCATTAAGTAACACAATATTTTACTTTGTACGTCTAACAACACTTAAATCATCAAGGAGACTCAGCTGTTGAAAGTCAGTTTATGCCCTTTATATATACTTATCTATTAAAAACAGGCATATATCTTTTAGGATTACATGCCTTAAAATAACTTTGTCAGAGTTAAACTCCGAAGTACGGAGTTAAACTATTTAAAACGTAAAAACCATTAGATAATTATTTCAAAATACTAATGTAATTATTGTCTGTAACAAATTCTGTATTCTAATAATATTTCTTAAAATATATTATTTAATATTTATAGTTAAGGACATTATTTTATTCATGTACACACGGCTTAGTTACGGTAACACAACTCCGTAACACATCGCAAAGCGTAAGTAAAGTCGTGTGTATGGAGTCCATTTTAATTAGATATTAATTAAATTTTAATTAGAGTAAATTCCACCGCACGTGTAAAAAAAGTTGTTGACGTAAAATATTAAGTTTGAACGCTTAATATTTCAGATTTGAAAAGTCATTTATATTCAGATTTTAAAAAATAATAATAATAATAACATGGCGAGGCTTTATTTTTCAACTTGTTCTTACCTATGCCTAATAAGCATTCATTGACAGCAGCCTACGCTTCTCGTTTTAATTATTACCCAAAATAAAAATATACATTCAAATCAAAAAATTTGAATTTACCCTAGCAAGGAGTTACAAGTGTTGAAAACCTTACACAATGGCATTACATAATTTAATACGTCAAATTAGAAAGTATTTTTAACTTGCTTATGTATGTTGTTCTACTTTAATGATAAGTAAACTATATTTTTACAATTGCTTATGTGGCGTAACATCGTTCCATCTCTAGTGTAATCGGATTCGGCCAACAAGTTTTGTTTATGCGTCACTAACATTGCCACGCTTTTCTGTTTTTGTTGCATTTCCTGTATTGCTAGTATTTTTGTTGTATGAATTGTAGTATTTGATTAAGTAAAAGTCACAGTGCAAAACAGTTTATTGAAAACTTTTTAAAGAAAGTGAGAAATGTTTCATATTAATGTGTAATATACACGCCTCTACTAACAAAAAAGTAACCACATGTGACATTGTTTACTTACTAACAATAAAGCAATTTACTCAACTGAGTTTCAATTTAGTTACGTACTTTAATTACAGACACATTTCCATTATCAAGCGGCTGTTGGTTACACGTTACCAAGTTTTAGTTATTCTTTCATTTTTTTTAAATAATGATAGCAAAACGTTCTCTCTTCTACGTATGCATTAAAACTTCCTGCCACGCTATTATTTCATTTAAACGACAGTTTTAATCAAATATTAATAAACTTCTGTTATTTTTGCTAGAAATCCAATTCAAATACTTTTATCAATAGTAATAAAATAAATGTAGGTAAACTACAAATTTCAAGAGAACTGGTATGTTTTAATCATTACTCATTTCCTTTGTGATATTGTCCGGCACATTGATATTATAAAAGCAATACAAATGAGCATAGTACGCGTGTAAACGTTTAATTGTACCTAATTTCATAATATGGGTGCACTGATTTAGACGTTCACAAGTTAAAATAGGTATCTTGTGTAAATTATAATTTAACATAAGTACTTATTTTAGCCGGAACCATGGAGCAGTGTTTTAATTTCGATAATTTTTGTGATAGCCCTTACCCGCAAAAACTATTATTTCAAATGATTACAAAAAAGTTTGAGTTGATTATGAACAACAGGTTTTATAATATTTACAATTAAGTCTCTACTAGTGTTTGGAGTATCACAAATGATGACAGACGTCTCACCAGTATTAACGTCACTTGAGTACTTGTATGTTAGATTCATATTTTGTGAAATAAAATTTGTCTCTCAATACAAGTTATTACAAACGATGACCAGTATATACAGTAAAAGCTTGATAATTAATAACGAAATTAATATAATTTTTGTGTAAATTACATTAAACCTTATACGTCTTGGTTTTGAGACAGAAATATTACAAGCAGGATTAAAAATATCATCTTCCCGTTAAGATTAACAAACATAATAAAACAGAGGCATTTGTAGGCGCTTGTTGTCATTACTCCCATTTAATATTGTGTAACACAGGAAGTTACAAAAAATATTATTTTTAGACAACTGGCAAATCGCTCGCCATCGTGTACGCGTTTGAGTCATATATCGTAGGACTCTACACTCAGTAAACTGTATATATAACTAAAAACGGTTTTTGTAATTAGGCATACAAATAGATATATCAAATATGATTGGCAATGATGATTATTACTAAAAGTCTATCGAAATTGAAACTTTCAACGAAGAGATATTTTTAGGCTATACGTAAGTGCAGATTCGTTTGTACTATTCTGGTAACAATAAATTAAAAACATTGGGTTTGTAATATTTCACTTATGAAAGAAGACTCCTATTTAATGGAATATTTCTAGACTAGACAATAAAAATATTTTGGTAGCAATATACACTTTTCACATCATTTAAATAATACTTCTTTACCAGATATACATAACGATTTTGGCAGTAATATATGTGAAGTTAAAAATTCTGAATGCTTATAACGTTATAACGTGTTGGGAAAATACTTATAAATCTTTATACTTCAGTACCCTAGAACCGTTTTCCTAATAATTCCACAATTCTTTGAATTGTTTGCACCAGTTTTCTAAAAGTAGTTTAATCAAAATATAATTACGAGAGAAGTTATACCAAATATAAATTATAATCATATACCAAGATAGTTAAGATATAAATTAATATAATACAATTATAGAACATTATCATTAAATTTAGTTTTAGTAAAACTAAAACTCGTTCGAAATCCGCTGCTGATACACCAGTGGCACTGTTAACTAGCAATAGTCGGGGTGAACAATGAAGAGAATTTATAACGGTACCCGGAGCTCAACAATGCCTTCATCAGAAACCAAAGTGCAAAGCGGAGGAATGATGCATTTTCTCTGGAGACATAGGCTTAATTTAAGAGAGAAAACATGGCTCGTTGGTATACTTCAGGTTACTAACGTTATACTATACTGAAACGGAGAGAATTGCAGTCTGTATACCCTATGGGTATTGACACCACACAGACTCACACACACAATAACAGTTATAAAACGTAACAAGGTTATAAGGAAAGTTTTTATGAATCCATTGATACCCGTTATTTGAATAAACTGAAAAAGTCGGACAAGTCGACACTAATATGCAATGACACCATCACATGTACGTATAAGCAATTACAAAATCTTCTATCCTCCAACTCTGTGGTATTTCTATTTTTGAACATACTTACGCCCACTTGCGTTCTCTCTCTCTCTCTCTCTCTCTCTCTCTCTCTCTCTCTCTCTCTCTCTCTCTCTCTCTCTCTCTCTCTCTCTCTCTCCCTCTCTCTCCCCACCTCCAAGTTGTGTGTGTGTGTGTGTGTGTGTGTGTGTGTGTGTGTGTGTGTGTGTGTGTGTGTGTGTGTGTGTGTGTGTGTGTGTGTGTGTGTGTCTAATAATCAAAGGGGAATCAAGAATTTAATAGTCTGTTAGTAGTC
Organism: Magicicada septendecula; assembly: GCA_034769895.1. Lineage (NCBI taxonomy): Eukaryota > Metazoa > Arthropoda > Insecta > Hemiptera > Cicadidae > Magicicada > Magicicada septendecula. The sequence continues at coordinate 627,283,730 of CM068368.1, read as the reverse complement.
AAGCTTTCTTTTAACATGGGGCATATTTCTATATTTTTATAGTTACCTTCGTATTTCCGTAAGTGATATTATGAATCTCTCGTTTACATTTAATTTTGCGTGGCGCTTGTAAGCTCATACCTTTATATACTGTCATGAGTCTGGTACCATTAGATAATTTTTGTATAAATATTATTGGTAATTTAATAATCATTTTTACCTTATTTCGAATTTTTAAAAAGTAATTCATTTGATTTTTAAATACATTCGTATATAATGCAAAAAACACACACACACGCTTACATACATATATACGTGTATATTTATGCTCATATACATACACGCGCGCGCGCGCGCGCGCGTGTGTGCAAATCGACGAATGTAATATGTATTCCTCTCTGAATTTCCTGTGTCTGATATTAAATAACGAGTGCTGCTTTCCTACATTCATCCTTATGAAAAGTTTTTAACTAAGTGTAAATTGCGTTGGTAAACTTCTTAACTACTGTTGTAACAGTGAAGTATACTGCACACTTAACTGTACGATGAAATTTTTAACTACGTCATTATGTAGTGAAGTACTTGTTTTACACACTTGAGCGTACCTGTGAACAGCACAGACGTCACTAACGTATTACGATACACCTTAACAACAAATATGTGTTCTTGATTCAGAACACAATTACAGATAACCTAAAGGTGTTAATTTAAGGTGGTTGTTTGTTTAATTTATTTGACAGTAAAGGGTATTTGTACGGTGAAGTGATCCAGAGAGTTGGAAGAAGAGACAGTAAAAGTAAAAGTAGGTAACTAGATTTCACAGAATAAGAATAAAGGGCTTAAAGTGTTAACACATTCTCAACTTTCTGTTCTTTAATACAGATCATTTTCATACAGCATATAGAAAACGACGGGTTAGAGTAGAAATCAAGGACGCAATTCTGTGTAACAAATGAAACTGACCTGAGAATGTGTCTAGTGTGTAGTGTGTATGTGTGTGTGTTTAACATTATGGGTTTGAGGTGGGTATGAGAAAAGCAACAGAGATAATATTGATGGCCAGGAAACATGGAATTCTAGTTGCATGAAAGGAAGAATAAGGATGGATAGAATACACAATGAAAGGGCGATCAAAATACGAAGGAGGGTAGAACACTTCTGAGGATTATAAAGGAGAGGAATTAGATTGGATATGTCTTGAGGAGAAATTGACTACTAACATCTTTTTCTTAGGGAACTGTGGCAGGAGGAAGAACAGAGTGAGGGGAAGATTGAATCTCTTGGATGATATACAATGTAAAATTTTATGTAACGAGATAAAGGCTCAAGGCTGGAAAGATACAACTCGAAATGGCAGTGGTGTCTGGGACCTTGTATGCAGCAGAACAGCATGTGATGGTGATAAGAAGAATGAAATTGTCTGTGTATGCTAGAAAAATGTAGAAAAATAGAAGTAACTTAGTGTTGGTGTGTTTTTGTGCGTGTTTAAGCTATAATCAGTGCGGTAGTCCATCTTCGTTGCTTGTCTGCTGCCATAGTAACGCATTGCCTTTTGAATATTTGTAGGGCTAGAGTGGTGTTTTCACCCTGTTTTCACAACTGTCACTAATAGGATTGAGGCAGCCATTGAATATGAACTAGCGCAGCTGTAGCCGACAAGCCTGCTTGTTTGAAGAACAGACAACAATATAGGACGTTTTGGCAGCCGACAAACCAATAGAAAATTCCAGACGTGAAAAACTTGTAACAATACACGTATTACAATGCTTCATAGTATAACTACTATATGCAGTATAATACAGTAGATAATACATTTTGCTAAGGAAAGACTCTTAACCAGTGAAAACCGATGAATGAGCTAAGTCAGTTTAGAGCGCAATTACAGGATGTCAGGTAAATTGTCTTCTGCTGCATGACTTCCTTGTAACCAAACAACTCTTGTTTGCTGCTTCGTACGTCGGGAGTTTTGCGAATCGTTATTGAGCGCCGCACATAGCCACTCATTTTCAAAACATATTTTCTTTTAAAACTTAGTATAGTAGTTACCAAGATAAAACTTTTTTAAATATAAGAAGACCCATGAAGATAATTTATTAATACATTAGAAAAAGATAAAATTCTTCCTTTTTTATTGTATTAGTATATTGAAATTCTTCCTTTCTTAGATATAAATTTTGTCTATTAAGAAAGTTTTGCAAAATTAAGAAATGTTTACCCATAAAACTATTAAAATAACTCGTTTGTAAATATAATTTTGTTTGCAACTGACTTATTCATTATAAATTACTTTTTAACTCTCTAAATTATTACAAGCTGTTTACATTAAACAGTAAATACGTATTTTGATTTGACAGCTCCAAATTTTTACATGAACTGATATCAACGTAAATACAACACATAAGAAACATTTGGTGAATGTGGACAGAGTAATGATCTGGAACGCATTATTATAATTAGGAACTGAAATTATTTATTTTTTATGTCAAAGTAACAAAACACTATTTGTTAAAAAGATAAAAATATTTTCTTTTAGTTTAATGTAACCAAACAGGTTGTAATAGGTAAAATGTTTATAAGTAGGCCTACTCAATAAACATACTGGTCAACTAGCCATTTCTTTCTTGAAAATGTAATTCGAGTTGCAGTGCACAATAAACACTATCTCTAAATAGTACACTACAGATCTACAGATCTCTGCCGATTATCACGGAGCAAAGCATAGTATTGGAAAAAGCACCGTTCTACGTCTAATAAAATCAGTCTGGCATACTTAAAAAAAAAATACTACTTACATTTAGGTTTGCTACTTGCTGACCTTCTAGAACTGCGCAACTTTATTTACAGTTTGAAATCTCTTTTTTTTTTCAAAAATAACTATGAATTTATATTTTAGGGTTTCCATTTTTGATCCTGTGACAGAATCGACTTTTATTTCAACAAAACGTATGTTATTAACACTTTTTGTTGAGAAGTCTATTGTTATTTTGAATTTTTTTTTCAAATCGCACAAGAAACTCAATTAGCAGAAATATATGCCAACTCATTTCTTACTCTTCTGTCTCTTAACATATTTGGCATGATCTCTATTGATAAAATATCATCTCTGTCCAATTTGTCAACAACTCATTCAACACTATCCAAAATATCTGCATAATATAACATTGCAGAAAGCCACTTCTCCCAATGAGTGGCAATGGGTGTTGTTGGTAATGGAAGGTAAGGATTTTGTTTTTGAAATATCAATTATTGTAGGGGTTTTAACAAATATTTTCTTTCAACCTGATACTAATTTCTTCACATTAGGTTATTATGATCGGATAGTCTCACACACTTGACTTGGTGTAGAGTTTGCACAACACTGGTAACGTGTATCAATTTCAGATAGCTGACACAGAGGGAGTCCGCTGCTTTCTTGAAAAGCAACACATTATCGTATGTTTGTCCACACAACAAATAGGCCTACATACTATCGTTGAACAACCTAGCGACTGTAATGTAATTTGCTGCTGATATTTTTTACAAGCAATCGAAAACAAAATTTTGAAACTAATTCATCATTTTTGAGCACACCATTAACTACATTTCTCACTTTTCTCCCTGCCGAGTTCTTTAGTTTCAACAAGCTTACCCTTATTTTCTCATTTTCACAGGCAGCTTTCATGAAAATTCTGTACAAATCAGAATAAAATCACTACACTTCTTAGGTCCTGAATGCGAGGAGAGGGACTGGTCCTGTTTTACCTAAAACCATTTGTTTTGAACTAGAACATGACGCCGCAGCGGTGTGTTTGTTGCCGGATAGATGTTGTGTAACTTGCAATCGTTGATTCGCTTTTTTTGGATTTTCCACAAGGCCGGAAATATAGTATCTTTTCATCTAAACAACTGAATATACCTTTAAATTCTTTAACATACTCCGTTAAAGGTATTAATCAGTGCGTTAAAGGCACTTTCACTGCATTTCATTGAATTAAGGCGACAACTGTACGCGACGCGCCAAGAACACTATCATGTAACACGAGAACTGATGTACAACGACAACAAATTAGGTAATAAACTGGTTTAGCGCCTGCAAAATCATCAATCATTGCGACTACATCGCTGTTTATAAAAATTTCCAGGAGTATTATTAAGTGCCCAGTTGTGCTACTTAATCTTTTTGATGGTAATAGGAAAACAAATTCTTTGTACGTTTATACTTAGGGCCATTTAAAGATGAAACTATGTTAATTTTGTAATAGCCACAGCGAGTATACATATCCAATGTTTAATTTGACAAAAGAAAAACTAAAGTTAAAGTATGAATTTATCAAATACTTGTTTTATATACTAACGACAGGCACTTGACTGAGTAAACTAAAACATAATAACTCATTTTTCTGCAAAAGTGAAGCGCGTAGAAGGTACATCAAAATTATACGACATTGTGTACGGCACGTGGAGGTTCCCGACGAACGTAACATTGAAATGTTAAAAATATGTGTTAATGACCTATTTATAAAAAATATTTATTTATTAACATAAATATTAAAAGTATTTAATTACACACAGAAATATTTATTTACTTAAAATCCGTGCCCTAATTATAATTAAATAATGATTTTTAATAATTATGGCAAAAGAATCATCTAATCACATATGTCTGATTGGGGATCAACAATATAATTTTTATTCAAATTACTTTAAAGTAAACCGTAAGGAGTCAAAATGATAGATACAATTATCTAGTAAGTTCATTTAATATAACCCAATTTTGTACCTGTCCTTATTTATCGTAAACTTGGTCAGAAAGACTACGGTCCCCATACACGATATAAGTCTCTATATCTTGCTATATTTAATAATATTTTCGCGATTACTGTTTACTAACATCCTTAATAAATGTGCAGAAGCAGACAATTACGAAAAGTAATAGTTACTTAATAAGGGCAAGTAAAAGTAAAGTATGCTGTTTGTTTTATTTTTATCTTAAAGACATTAGGGAATATATTTTGTTAAATTCCCAAATTGATTAACAAATTTCTAATTTTTGTGAATCTCTACATATTTGAAACGTAAATAGAATTTCCATGTAATTCACTAGTTTTCTCAATAATTAAACAACTCAATAATTAAACGACAAGCACGAAAACCATATGTGTTCGCATATTTGTAAAATATGTTTCAATCCTATTATTTTTCTCTACGCCTTTGTTATACAATAGGGAATGTCGAATACAACTGCGAGGAAAAGAGAGAAAAAGCCAAGAGGGTGATGAGATTTTGGAGGGGCTAAACAAAGGGTTTACATTAAGGTGTTAACAAGTCCTGTATTCTCTGTGCGTTTATTATAGACCTTTTTCACACAACACACAGAAAACAGAGGCACAGGCAACTACGTACGTTGTCGACCTCATTAATTATTCCTCACATAGCCGGTGCCTGTTTGTCCTGCAGCACGTATGGTGTGTAATCCATTATAATACAAAGTTGTACGATGTACTAAACACTTTGAAATATTTACCAGACGACATGTTTAATTTTATTATTTACCCAAAACAACAATTACGCCGTAAAATATTGCTATATATACGCCTTTAATATTAACGTATTAATCTTAAGGCGATAACAGTGATGAAAGATGTCAAATGTGAAAAAAGAACATTAGTCGTTAATGATTTAATGTTTACCAGAGGTTTGGCTAATGTTTACTAAAACTACAAAAATAATATAATGACTACTTTATACTCCAGTGATAGATTTATGCAAACGCAACTAAGTAAGATGTAACTAACCACACGTAAGCAATATCAACACTTCAGTTAAATGAGCAGAATATTCTCAGTGAGGATACTTGTTACAGTAGTGTTAAAATCTCAACAAGTACTTTTGAGTAATAATTTTTAATTTTACTTAAACATTCTTAGTAACGGCTAACATCTGTTTTAAAAATTAATTTAGACAATATTTACTATTACACTTTAATGAAATAACCGAAGCGAGTTCTCAGTGTTTACTCGACCCTTCGGTATACGTCTGTCCGTGTTTTCAATCTGTTTGGATACCTCTCACGAAAACTATTAGATGAATAAACCTATTTTTATAAGACTTGACACGCTTGTTCATAATTTTACCTTTTAGATTACTATTGTTTTTGAGAGTGATAAAGAAAAATTCAAAGACTTATAACACGACAAGTTTTACTTATAGTATTACACCAGTGTACTAATCGATCGCGTGTTTTCTATTTTAAAATAAAAGACTGTTTCTCCACTGCTTTTAGTACTCACTATTTTAAAATTTAAAACGTTTAATAATTTTAAGGACATGAAGACCCTAAGAAGGGACTAAAAATTTGAAAAGACAGTAAAAAACCAGTCGCAATCTTAGCCTAAATAAAATATTAGCCCAAAATTTGAACGTAGCGTTGAGTATTGAAGGTTTCAATTTCAGGGCCACCTAGGGCCAAAAATACAAGCACAAATTTCAAGATAATTAAAGAAGTCTATGTGAGGGGTCATGTGAAAATGTTTAATCAAAATACGAACTCGGTATCTTTAATAAAATGAGAGAATTAACATTTCTCAACGATCCTTGAAAATTTTGGAACGCTTTCAAACAATGTTTAACAAAAGAAATTATATGTTATTATCAGTTATATACATGTGTGAAAACTATTATTCAAACGTACTTAAACTTAGAAGCTAGAACCAACCTATTTGTCATTAAGGTCATAAATTGTATTCGTCATGGTTATAAATTTAACCGAAAAACCAATTTAGTGGTTCGGAACTTTACTGTTTATCGTATGACTGTCTGCTTTATAATAGTTATTTAATTAAAAAACAGTAGGAAAATAAAGTTTTAAAAATATCTCTGATAATTTAAAAATTACATGTAATTAAAATTTGTCCAACTTAATAATAAACGCACTTCGTTTAAAATGGTGACCAAGTTATGTATGAAGCTCAAGGACCTTATTAGTAGGCCTATAATATTACGCCTCCTTTTCTTCCGAACCAGTTGTTAATTAGCAAAAATTATTATTAGTCTTTTATTAATATTGTATCGATGTTAGACATTCATTTTCCTCTTACAAACAGCAATAATGTAAGACGCTATGGAATAGAATTAAATAGGATTTTAGGATTAATGTACAGACATTAAATAGGATTATAGGATTTATACTTCTTTTAATTCATTATACAGTTGGAGTTATGGGTACCTGCTGACTAGTAAAATATTTTCCCTTGTACGGAACTTGAATACTTAATAAGTATAACTCATTCCTGTTCTGAGTTGCCGTGTGTTAAAATAAACTTGCACATCGTGGTCACGCAGCGCAAATGTCTCGTATATCCAGGCTTTGTTTGGGTAAAAAATAACATTTCAGTATACAGATTCTGTGCAGATCTATAACTAAATAAAATGATAATTTTATTGTTACCACACAATACTACTATTCTCTCTGCTTTCTAATCGAAATAACGCAAACATTGTTTCAGTCTTAGCTTTTACCGATGAACACCAGTCTGTATTAAATACAAACGCCTATTTTTCATAATGTGTCTTCTCAAAAAAGCTTAAACGTAAATACAGTATGAAAAATTGTGTCACGTTGCAGCTAATAGTGAATACAATTCTGGAATAGTTTGATTTACTTAAAATTACCCAAAAAACTAAGGTTTAACCTATATTTTTAACGGAGGAAACCTTATGATAGTTTTCAAAGTTTGTCATACTGAGACTAATAATAAATTAGTGTACATTTATTTTTAAAAAAAGTACCAGTTTGATGCATTTAAATATACTGTTACACTTGTATTTTGTTTACCACTGTAACATACGACGATCAGTAGACCGTCGTAACAATATCATAATAGAATTGTGTCTGTATATGTATTGATCCGGTGCTTTCCTTCGTAAATTAGAAGACTGTTTTTTTCACGTGACTCCGTGATTTCTAACGTTAAAAGAGCTTTAAGGTTTGTAGATTATACTATTCAAATAACATTTATTTTTGTGTATGTGTATACAAGCAGGATAATGGTTGCTCCTTATAGCACTATGAACTTTCCCCTCACCGTGGATTAAAATACTGTCACTTGCTACTGGCATGCTGAGTTTATAGTAAATTTCAAAGCTTGAAAGATTGAGGACTTTCATAGTAGCAATACACAAAAATAACAAACTCAGAATTCAAGATTATAATAATACTTTCATTTTCTCTAAGCTTTTGTTGGTGGGCACTGTCAATGTAAAGTCACCTTTACACGTTTTCCTGTATTTTAATACCGATAATTTCACTTCATTATGTGCATGTGGTATTGTCGGATTACAACAACTGTCAACCGTCAATGTTTTAAAACTAATAACAACTGTTCACCGACTTACCTCGTACTCTCGTTATGTCTGTCGGCACTAACAACTATGACACTAAATACATAGTCACTAAGAATGTTCTTTCTTTCGTATTTCAACTTATGTTTTTAATACTGCGAGTTGAACAAATCTAAAACATGTATGAAGATATACGATAGTAACTGCAACGTGATATGGTAACACTTATACCATATCTCCCTCGAAACACACATTTACAATAATTGTAAATTATTTTAGAGGTGATCTTAATGGAATTATGATAGTTTTCATTGGTTTTATTTTCTTTTTAATTTTGAGACAGTTACTGAATTTCTCTTTCATCTACAATGTCAACGAAGCAAAAGAAAGTTATTGTAATTATGTTTAGTGTCAATGCTTTTAATGTACTGTTCGTATTGCGTTTTCTGAACAGAAAAATGTGTAGTGCTTTATACGTAAAAGACGCTAGATATACAAGGACTTTTAATTGTAATTTTACAAACAGTATTTTTTTAAATTGTTAAGTTATCTATAACGGAATTATGTTTACATAAATTTTGCATTATGTACAGAGTATAATTAGTTTTAGTGATCTGATTCAAGTAACTGAAATACATCCTCTTCTTTTCTTTTTTAAATTGTTTTCGCTTATTGTTCGTAATTGAATGTACTTTCCCTTTTATTCGCTTCGTCTGAAAATGAATATGAATGGACGTTCTCAGGTATCTCATTTAAATTAGAGGGCGTTGAGAGAGGATTTTGGGTTTAATTATAGCTTAAAGTCTACCCACGTAGGAGAGGTGGCGACGCGAGTCTTATCAATTTTAGGGCCACTTATCTGTGCTACTCAGCGGTATCACTGTGTAGAAGGAAACTAACCGAGACTCTACCCTCACTTCTGTAGGGTGGATTCTGTAAAATTATTCACTGGACTGTAAAAACTTGCAGAGCCAGCCAACTTATTAAATTACGTTGAATATTATGTCCATTTTATATTATTCGTAATAGGCAATGATTCACTTTTAAATATGTCTGCAGTTTTTTTTATATTGACGGAAACATTTTGGTTCACTGAAAGACTATTCTATTTTATTTATTTTTTTGTGTAAGTAAATAAAAGGGGGCGATAAGAAGTTATTTCATTATTACTTAGTACAAACATTTTTGTTCTCGAAATATTATTTTAGAGCGTTTGCTAACAATATTAATGTTTTATACTGTCTGTTGATGACCCACTATTTCATATTTTCTCTACAAGTACAAAGTTTGATGTGTTCACGGAATAGGCATGATACCGAAGTAGTCGTTATGTTGCTGACTTGATACGTAATACTTATTATGTGCTAAGGTAATAGGCATACTAAAGTATAATAATGCGGGATACAAGGATGATCTACTATGAAGATATATCACTCACTTATCTGTTTTTTTGGAACCAACTGGAAGTTATAAGTGCCAGACGACAGGAACACAATAACAATTCAGACAACGTGAATAAAATAATTTTTATATTTGAAATATTTTAATTTGTTTTCATAGTAAATTATTTATCCCATTTAAGGTTTTATTAACATAGTATTCTTTTAATTCTAATGTTAAGAAAAGCAAATTAATAATGTTAATATTTGTTCGTTAATTATACAGTAAGTATTAATTTATATTTAATTCCTGCGAACATTTGTATTGACTAGTATTATATTATATAAGTGAACGTTCTTGATGCCCACAAGGTTTACAATGAGTAGGGTTTGTTTAGGAAATTACTTACGCCCAATGGCGTATTATAGTTGCTTACGTCTTCCACCACCCCTGATAATCAATATAATTGTGAATATTCCTATTAAAAATATTAATTTCGTGAATTAATACTCCACGTATATAATACAAAAATGAACTCTCTTATGAATGGTTTGTAAAGAAACTGCAAATCTATAAACACTAGTATGCTAATAATTTAACATATTTACAAATTAAGGTTATTTTATATTTATTTAAGCCTAAATTAATATACCTTACGCATGTCAAAAAGATACATACATGAAAACGCAAAAAATACAAATAAAATAACTTTAATTTAATTAAAGTAAAACATACGCACGCACAAACACGCTCACCAGCGCGGTGCAAGGCCCAGAACTCGGCCAGCGCTTATGTGGAAGAGTAGCCCGAAGTGAAAAATTCTCTCCTGTCCGTATATTTTGAGAAGTAACTTTTGTAACTTATAATCACTGAAATTGCAGTGATATAAGAGTCGGATATCAGAGATATGAAACTCATTTGTTTATCTAATTCCATATATTTATTTTTTCAATAAACAATGTATTTTTTTTAGTGCAGTGTCAGTTAGATCCATAAAGTTTAACGAAACACGACTGTCGGCACTGTTAGGCTATCTGCATACTACTATTCACTTCCTACAACCGTTGAACACAACATTTTGAATCACACACGAATTTTAGAATAATTTCACTACACGAAAGATCATCATCATGATGTTCTTAACGGTCTTAGCGGCCTGTTCCTATTCCACAGTCTACCTTTTCTAAGGTCTATCAACTTTTCTTCGGCCTCTAGTGTTGACAGAGGTTTGGCAATAGGGTTATGTCTATCGCCATCTTCGGTATTCTACTTTATTCTATCCTATTGTTGTGTCGAATTCATTTTATTCTGTATTCTTTAATTTTTTATTAACTGCAAAAATATCTAAATCACTCCTTATCTCTTCATTTCTTGTATGACCTCGTCTATTACACGTTTTAACTGATCTCAGAAATTTCATTTCTGCTCTTTGTATTTTCTATTCGTCTTTTTTCTTTATGACCCAAGTTTCAGAAGAATACAGTACTGTAGGTTTTGCCCCTGTTTTACAAAATTTCATTTGGGTTTCTTTTCCACATTTATTTCCCATCGTACTCCAAATCGTTCCACACATTCTTGTGAATCACAATACCGTCGTGAAATTCACACTTTTCGAGGTGATCATATAACAGAACACGACGGATCTAGACCAGAAAAAGTCGGTAAAAAATCTATCCTGCATAGGGTTGGTTGCCCTATACGGTGGTCTCAATCAACAACTCACAATTCCAACAGAAGCCTCGGAAACCAGGTCAGGTACACGAAAGATAAATAGTGCAATATAAATTGTTACACATCAGAATGCACAGTGAAACAATATCAGTGGAGACTGAAACATAATTTACTCTTATAAAACTTCAGTGGAGATAAAGTTTAGCAAACTACAGGTTCAGAAAATTTGGCAAAAATGTTAATGAAGTAATCATTGACGATTAGGTCGGATAGTTGTATACTGGTGTAGTTAAATTCTAAAGGTATCAACATTATTCAAATTATTATTCCCTTTCCTTATTAAAATTTTCACTCGTAAAATAATAACTTATTTATGAGAACAGAAATAGCTATTTCCCAGGATGCAGCAAGATAATGATAATTACCAAAACCGCAAAAATACTATTCCATCGCTGCTAAAACACTCGCACTAATCACCGCACTATAATTGTTTTGAAAGTACTATGCCAACTTTTGCACGGCTGTTACCGCCTAATTTTAAAACATTTTCTGGCAAAGTAAAAGATATCTCAACAGTCGAGAAGGCACCTGAATTGCTTGCTTAATTTTTCAATATCTTTCTAGGAGGTACACGTTTCCCTAGCAAGCTGGTAATGTTTTATTTAAACTGGTGTGTGACACATCAGTTAGTAATGAGTCATCAACAACACAATCTTAGTTTTCCATAACGCATTGGCTGCAATATTCATCACTAAATGCTCTACTGAAGTAAGTTCTAAGGAACACGAGTGATTTGCTTTACAATATTTCACCTCAACAGTAGTAAACCGTGATATTAATTAGGATACAATGCACTCCTAAACGTTCCATTGTAAGACTGACTAAATTCAATTTTTAGTCAAATAGGTCTAATGCCATACATAACGTTTATGTGTAAACTAAATTTTTAAATATTTGAACATCAAAATAAGCCTTTGTGTGTTACTGCCCAGACAACTCAGGACAATATGAAAGTGGTATACGTGAGTGTAAAGAACTACTTGATAAAGAAATAGACAACATTTAAGTAACAAGCTTTCAGACAACAGTAAAGAATCACTGATCCTGTTTGGATATTTAATAATACCTGCTTTTATAATCTAGAAATAAATACCAAAAAAATCAGAAGTTTGCAAAGAAGCGTGAAGAAGTACTACACCATAATGATGAAAATATGAAGGAGCGCGATAAGAAAATATAACTGACTTGTTTGAGGTAATGGAAAGTGCTGAGTGTCAAAGATAGAACAAATAAATGCTGAATACTACACAAGTTAAAACAGCCTTTAATAACTGTAAGTACCGTAAAGTTAAGAAGAAGGCCTACTAATGAAAACTTTTAGGTGCACATTAAGTTAAAAATATAGAAAAAATTATGTGTGTGGTCCATAAGAAGCGTTCTACGCATCTAGCATATTCGGCAAACTAAACACTATTAAATAGAGATGAATACAGTAAAGCGAAGACCATTGTAAAGTTAATTTCTAGGCAAGCACTTAACACATTAGAGAGTTTTGTTAATATTATAGAAATAACATGCTACACCGTTTATCAATCGCCTACAAAGTCGTAATCATCTGGTTTTAATGGTGAAAAATATAGAGAAACAATATTGCACTTTTTTAACGTGTAATAAACATGGAGTCCATATAAAATGCTTACAAATATAAGATGTTTTACTGTAAAAAAGGGAGAATGCCTTGCAAATTACAAATAAATAGAGAGAAAATAAGCTTTTCCATTTTGCATTATAATATAAAAGATTAAAATACACAATCGTCGCTGCCTACTTAGAGCAGATGGGTTTAAGTAAGAGAAGTAACGTTAATATGAAACCAAAAATGTATAAATGGTGGGAGTAAAACTTTGAAGTGCACCTATCTTTCGTAGACTTAGACAAAGGTTTTCATAAAGTTAGTAGCCTTCTCTTGTGATTATATAATTTTGAAGATTTCGTCATCACCATCATCTTCAACAAGGATTAATCAAAAATTAGTTTGTCCCGGTACCAATAAGATAGACCAGAGCTGGTCACCCAGTACTTCTTTGGACGCCTCACATCTTTCCGCTCTTTTGGCTTGTAGTTCCATAATTGTTTGGGGATCTATTCGGTTAAGATGTTCTAACTAGTTTAGCCGTTATTGGGCAATTCTATCAAGTATAATCATTATATTCAGCTCCTGTCCTACATCGTCTTTTTCTGCAATTGTGAAGAGTATACCATGGTCAGGTGGTCCTGAGGAATCTCATTTCGGCCACCGACGATGTAAGTTTACATCTGTGCTGTAATGTATCTTACATTATAAACAATGATGTGGTGAAGAAGCTGGACAAGTTCAACCATGTGTGTGGGACCATCAGGAGAACTCTAAAGGCAACGAGGAATAAAACACACCTCAAGTTCAACAAGGTGATGGCCCTCCCTACACTTCTCTATGGGCCTGAGAATTGGACTTTAACCAAGTCCCATGCGAGTCGAAGATTTCATCGCCATCTAGTATCAACAGTCCAATGTTTATACGATTCAACAGTCACGTTGGATCTGAATGGTAAGATCACAAGAGAAGTTCCCACCAATAATGAGTACAAAAAAGAGCCCTTTAACACCCACAATTTTAATTATAAATGAATTTTTACCACCTACCATACCACTTACAATTTAATTTTTATATTAACGGAATATTTAAAGTATGGAAATCTCAAAAGTGGGCTTTAAACTCAACTGAATGAAGGAGCACTTTTCAAATTCACCGTTTTACGCGGATGTTAAAGTTATCATTGAATCAAGTGAGGAGAGTTTATAAAAACGGCTTTAGTACCTGGTAATAGTTTAGCACACTCTACGTTGAATATGTCTGCACCACAGCAAAAAACAATAGACTCATAAGCAATCTTGTGAGCACAGACATTTTAGTACTGAAAAGTTAGAAACTTTTAAGGATGTGATATATACAATACTTGAGGTAGTGCCTTCTCCAACGGCTTATGCAAATATAGGGAGTATCTATGGAGCAATACAAGAAACATTTAAGAATAAAACGACGCGAGGTACCAATGCATTATTGCACCTAAATCATATGTAATACTGTTGTCAAAGATAAGATATATAACAAGTATCCTAGGATGTACACGAAAAGATATGTTAAGAAAGCATGGTGTAAAGAAAGAGCTAAACCTGCAAGCTTAAATGACGCAATAAAAGGGAAGGGAACATGATGGTGAACACTGATGCGAATAACAGTGACAAGCCTGTCTAACGCCGCATAGAATTACAGATGAAAAGAGAGATCTGTAGGAGGGTTTAGGTCAAAAGATCCTACCATGTAGGAGGGTTTAGGAAACGCTGTGTACCGGAACGGCCTTAATCACAGCGTAATCCTTGGAAGTGAAGAAGAAGTTTAAAACACTTTGAAATTAATGTAGACTTGGTACATTTGAAGAATGCACCAATCAATCTGCACACGATGATGTAACTCTACCGTAAGAGTCATTAGGTTGATACATAAATATTGTATTTCTGTGTACTAATTGATTTTCGTCCTTACCGAATTGGTTTAACTTTCGTTCATATTTACTCCAACTTTGCCGGATTTTTTGTTGTTGAACTGCAAGCTGCTGCTTCATGTTATTAGGTTTTTCGATGTTGGTATTGTGAGGTCCAAAACGATAGCGTGTTGGTGTTACCGTAAACTAATTAGGTAAATGACGTCTCACTACAAAATTTACGCGTTATTGATTTAAACATCACATATGCTTTTGTTGTGTTGTATTAAACACAATTAATATTTAGCACAATTACGTGGAGCGTTTGGTAACGTAATATTAACGATTGTCGGAGACTAAAATAAAAATGGTAATAAACGGTTTTTGTGGATGCAGTTTAGTAACATTCAATTTAACTAATTCGGCTATAGCTATTTAGCAATAGGCCTACTTGAATACATCACGGTTTCCTGTGGTTTGAAATTATTTCCGTTAGACGGCCAAGGTACACTGCTTGACGTGTTTCTGAACCAGACGTCTTGCCTTCATCTTCAACAGCCTTCAGTAACTATTTGTTATCTATTCCAAAGATAATACTTTGAAACACACAGAAATTGTTTCTGGGGAATATGTCCAAAAACAAGGCTGAAGGATGACAATAGACAACGCACTATTTCTGTCCGCTGAAAATAATTCTAGTAAAAACAACAAAATTGAAGCTAGACAGTATACGAAGACATAGTGAGCTATATTTTTACATTTCCTTTAAGCTGTATTTTTTGTACGCAATGTAACCTACCATAGCAATATAGACTATAATAATTCTTTCGGGTTGGCATTAAAAATTATTTGTTGATTATATTATTTTTAAAGTCAAAAGTAATGCTATACAAAAATATTCTTTCTTGAGTAATAGTAATATAAATAGTCTAATAGTCTACTGTAAAAAGTAGTAAAGTAGTATGGTAAACTTATCATAAATATTAACTTAGCTCTTACCATAAAATATGGTAGACACAATACTCACTTGCTGTACTGAAGAGATTCTTACCTGTAATCAAAAATGTAATAATATTAATTGTTATTGTTAGTAGATAACATAATCTGTACATTAAAAACAATCATATGAATATATTATGAATTGTCGAATTTATAAAAATAAGTGTTTAAAGCATCCTGAAATCGATTATTATTATTATTCAGTACAAGTCATACTCAGAACTAGCAAACAGAACTACCGAAAAGGTTTAAGTTTTCCATATGTAATTCTATTATTCAGTACACGTGTAGGAATACTTTGTATATCGACAGTGTTCATGCTTTAAGGGTAAGCAAGAGTATTCATATTACTATTCAGAAAACATCTCAAGTACTATTTGGCAAAATAATGAATCAATAAATTTTCTATGGAGATACAACAACAACAATGAGGGGTAATTACATCCACAGAGGTTTTTTACCACAAATATTTTACATAAGTAATAAAGTCATCGTCTGGTTTGAAATATTACAATCCAACAAATTAATTTTCTTAATCTACCCTCACTAGGCATATAAGTTAGGAATGAACACATGGTTTTGTGAACACACAAGTATCTTCAAAGTTGCATACAATCTGTTGAAGTGTAGTAATTTCGTTCGAAAACTGGAAAGGGTCCAAACCCCCCGAAAGCCACAAATATTCAATAGGTTTTGCACTCCGACCACGCACCACAACATCAATCGGCTGTCAGCGACTTGTTTACTGACCATTTGTGCAATGCGTCACGTTGTAACATAATGTAATATTGTAACGACGGTACAATACTACCAACTCATACTACAACATACCCTGTCGAGTATAGTGAATTTTTAATTTAACAAGTGCGGTTACTCTAACAACTATGGTTGTAAATAATATCTTGATGAAATTATTTAATTGTGTACATGACATTCTCTACGTTAATGCCTATTGCCACGAAACTTAAAGATAAATTAATATAAAAAATTAAGAGAAATAAATCCTACCATCTCAAGAAATAACGCGGTTGAATTGAATGTTTCTTTTTTATTCGTAGCCTGTTAGATACCGTATGTTATTCATATATTAGGGGGCATGTTAAACAAAGCCATTCATAAGTAATGGCTTTTCATTCATAAGTAATGTGGATTTTCATTCTAAGATAATCAGCACACTTTGATAGATTCGAAAGTGCGTAATCATTTCAGTACAATATAGAATACAATAAAAAAGGAAATTATTAAAACCACAAACGAACTTATTCACCATGTTGTCTGCCATGATTCACAGAACACAGACTTTATAACACCGAAGTTGAAGATAATGTATGCTGAGCTGCTGATTTAAGGTGCTTGTAAGCGATCAGGTTCTCTAAAGTCCGCACCAGTATAAATCTATTAAAACGTCTCCGCTTCTCTATGATCGCTTATTTCTCTCCCAAATTTTACCATGGCACTGGTGCCTCCGTACAGAACCTCCAGTCCGCGGTATGTGAGTCTCAGCAGCTTCCGTGATGACGATCGTGAAGGGATAGAGGTCCTGCTCCAACGTCGACAGGTCTATCTTTTGCTTTAATTTTCGGTGTTTTAATTTTATGCAGTAGGTTTCTAAGCATAATAGGTATAAAAATAAATGTCAACTGCAAGTCAACAGTTATAAGTAAACGCTTCTAAACATTAAGCATTGTGTAATAACCAGATTTTCTGTGAATCACAAGTTTTATTTGTTGGTAATATTTTTCTGCCGTAGTTACAGAATGATCAAACTAGTGAGATAAGTAAATTAATACGGAGTTTTACTTATTTGTGAAGTGATAATCAGCACAGTTTATGTTAAACAATACATTACTCTGTTACCTTCTTTTTGGCTTTGACAATTTTCTGTCTTCAGACGATCCTGGAAATGTTATTCGTTCCAAGAAAAGTTTATTTTCTCGTCTGTGGGGTTTACTTTATCGTCAAGCGCCATACTTATGAATACAAATTCTGGGTATTGATCACAGCGGTTTGATAGCCATGTAATTCTACACGTTTGTATTTAAAGTATAAATACATATACGTATAAACGAGAAATTAAAAAAAAAACAGGCAGTAAAATTAAATGTGAGATAAAATTCAATATGTACAACTGCTTTTCACTGAGCAGATATTAATTTTACAGACAAAAATGAAGTAGTATCAGCAAAACAAACATGGTAAAAAATCAGCAAATGGTTGAGGTATGATACAAGGAAATGTATATACAAAAATATTCCATATTTAAACAAACTATTAGAGGTGTATGTACGCGCCGAAGCTCCCACCGACACACACACACACACACACACACACAATCCACGTAGGTATGCGTAAGTAAAGCACTTGTAACATCTGATAAAATTATACATAGTGTAAAATACGTGACATTGGAATTTTATAAATTGTTCATGTGTACAAATATAAACGTAAGAGAATTTATTAACCGACATAAGTTTATAATTTATACATTTTATATAAGTTTAGAGTACTTTATAGTGCTCGTTATGTGCATTCTCTATGAAATAAGAATACTACGTTTCATCTGATACATTTTCGAGCAACTTATTTAAGGAACTGCTTTAGTATTCTAATCTCATACAATTAGTTAACAGATGTTGAAATTAAAACTTTATAGTTGATAACACTAGTTATTAGTGTGTGACACAGAAACAACAAATTGCATTAATATCTCTTTACTCTATCTCTGTTAGTTTTGCTTCTTAAAAACAGAGAAGCATTACATTATGTTAGTTTCAACTAAGGTATCCAGATTACGTTATGATAGTTATCATAGTTACGGTACGGTACGGTATCATCATAGTTATGATGACAGAAGTAAAAGATGTTAATAATTGTTAAATAATAAGTTTTAATGCCTTTATTTTGTTATTTTAATGTTTTTTTGTAAGTGTTGGTCTCGGAAAATACAGCCTTTAGCCCTTATATCTCAACCTCCAATCAGTACTCAGGAAACAGAAGTGGACTTCATTTATCGTTGATATTGGCTACCCAGAATAAGTGCTTTATAACCAGTCGATCAAGCCAGCTGCTTTTAAGGACTTCAGAGTTCTCTCATACGATGTCGTCTCGGTGTTTCCAGTAACGAAGAGCCTAGCAAACGACACATAACTCAGCAGTGCCCACACACGCTGTCCTCGGCTATGCTCATGAGTAAGAAGTGCCTGAACAACAAACGCGGCCCCTACTTCGTTTGCTATCTTCAATCCTTGCGCATAAAGCATAAAGCACGAAGTGATCTTTGTAGTTGATAAACACTGAATGGAAACGACGTCCCACAGAAGGGGATGTACTGCTGACTTCTCTTCAGCGGTTAAATCCAAAAACAAAACTGTGGTTTTGTAAGCAGCCAAAGTGGTACTTTCAATGTCATAATCGGATGTACGTGCTCGATTGGAACGTTGTACTGGTCGAGCAGCTCCAACGCGCGAGCACCATCCGATCGAATGAGTGTCAATGCCGGAGATAAATGTGTGCCCGTCTGTTCTCAGAGAACGCTGTGTAGTTCAGATGAGTTGGCGGGGGGCATAATATTGAAGCGTGGCTCAGTAGCATCTTATGACGTCTAAGCTGTAGTGACGGCGTTCCTGCATCGGGATAAAGGCTGACTGTCGGGCTAGTGCGAAAAGCTCCAGTGGCATAACGGATCCCTGCATGATGAACTGCGTCTTATAGTTTGTGTTTAGACTTTAGCCCGAAGAGTAGGCAGAGCATCCATAGTACACTTTTAAAATGACCAGGGCTGTATCTGAGCGCAGCAGCACTTCTCTGTCCGCTCCACACTTGATATGGGAGATACACATAATAGCATTAAGTGCGCTGGTATACGTTTAGCAGCCAGATCTTCAATATGTCTTTTCTAAGTTAACTCTCTGTCCACGAGGAGGCCTAGAAAGCGGAATTCCCATGGATG
The DNA here is from genome assembly GCA_034769895.1 of Magicicada septendecula. Lineage (NCBI taxonomy): Eukaryota > Metazoa > Arthropoda > Insecta > Hemiptera > Cicadidae > Magicicada > Magicicada septendecula. Next base: position 627,263,912 of record CM068368.1, on the reverse strand, counting down.
ACTGAATCCCATCTCAGTTTATCTTCAGAGTTTGATTCGGACATCTCACTCGATTGCGAAAGAAATGAATGCTTGTTGTATCTGCTACTGAGAAACAAACCCTTGTATTTTACGTTCATTGTATTATAAAACAAACCCTTTGCTTCATTGTATTTTACCATTGCTGTTGATGAAGCCAAGTAAAATAAAGCAAGCATAGTATAGGCATTTTCTTATACAAGTCAAATTTCTTTAAAAATGTCGTTTATGGCAATAGTAAACAGCGTACCAGTCACTATTGCCCTGGGAGAGCCCTGGGACACGCTACCAGTTGGGGCACCCAGTTGAGAGGATCTTCCCGACGCGGACACAGGAGGAAAGTTCCGAGAGGAAACCGAGCCGATTGTTGATAATTTCCTCCAATAACTTTCATAAACAGCGTGTTAGGAACACTGGATATAATTCTTCAATTTTACCTTTTACCAGATTTAAGAAGAGAAATAACAAATGCTTCTTTCCACTCTCGTGGGTAAGGCCCTTGAGTCCATTTGTTATTGTATATGTTTAAGAAGATCGAATTTCTTGTCTCCAACAGATATTTAAAATGCTGTATGGGATGTTATCTGGTCCTGCTACCGTAGTACTTGAAGGGTTTATAGCAACCTTTCATTCCCTCATTGTAGACAGACTTTTGTACGACCTGTTTGCAGCATTCCCGAATACTAGACCGTTTGCTTTCCTTATTTCTATCGCCTGAGGAAATTTCTCTATAGCTATTCGATCTACGACCGTAACATAATGCGCAGCCAATATTTACACAATTTTATTTTTGTTGCACAATCAGTCGAATGTCCTGTTAAAGGTGTATCAGAGGCTTATACACCGATGAATCACTGTTTACTCGTACCCCCCTCCTGACCTCCGCTTCTGGAATCGACCGGGAGATGCCGATTACAAATTTCTCCCAACTGTACTTTTCCGAAGCCAAAATCGTACGCCGAGCTGCAGATCTAAGGTGCTTGTAATCGATCAGGTTCTCTAAAGTCCGCACCAGAATAAATCTTAAAGGGTCTCTGCTTCTCTATGATCGCTTGCTTATCTTCCAAATTCCACCATACATATGGTGTCCTTCGTACAGGACCTCCAGTCTGCGGGATGTGAGTCTCAGCCGCTTCCGTGATGGCGATCGTGAAGTGACGTGCTGCTCCACGCCGACACCAACGTCGACACGTATTGAATCTCCAGCAAATCCAATCCAGTTTACACGGTCCGTGCAGCACGCGCAGTTCCCTCTTCGCGCGCTAGCTGTGATGAGCAAAAGAAATTAATCGCTTCCATAGAGATCAGGAAGAACTCTCCACGAGAGGCGCGGAGCAAGAGTCGGACTGCATAGGGGTAGATCAATGGCTGATAATGTACCACTGCGCGCGGGAGCTCCTGAAATACTTGCCGTCACCACTGATGATAAAGACCAATGAATTCGTAAGTAGCAATTCTTCCAAACTAGAACCGGCTGTGTTTGTAGTCGCGCAGCCCCAAATAAGAGTGTGAGCATTAAAAGCTCCCAATAAGAGTATGGCAGTTGGCAGCTGCTTGAATAGATGTTGCAGGTGTGTCAACTGCCACTGGGTAGATACATGCAGTAAACTGTCACCTTCAGCGGTTGATATACGTTTATGGTTACTGCTTGCTGAGGTATGACAAGGGGTGTCTCCTCAGCGTGGTAGGTATTGTTAAGAAAGGTAGCGACACTGCCTCTAGCTCTGATATTGGGCTCAACATAAGAGTGGCATCTCTTGTAATTTCTTATGCTAAACTGCTCTGCTCGATTGAAGAGTGTCTCTTAGACGCACACACACACATTCTCATGTGTCTAGTCAGTAGCAACTTAAGTTCACACTAATTCGAGACACAACCATCTATATTCCACTGAAGAATATTTTCCATCCCGCGTGTGAAGAATTGCTGGCACGCAGGTCTATTTTCTGGGCTTGCTCTTCGGCCATGCTCTTTTCTTTATGTGGATCTCCCAAAGTTCTGCCAAGTCTCCAAAATCAGTGAATCAGTCACTGGCGCTAGTCCTCTCAGAGTTCGTCTCAGGAGCACCGGGGGCACTATCGCCCTTTGGTCTGTCCTTTAGGAAGTCCTACCTCCTGTATTTGGGAGGGAGGGTGGATGGGAAGCAATCATTTGCTGTCTTCTCCACCACGGCTGGAAATGGCTACTGTCGCAGCCGTGGCCAACGATTGAGTTGTTCCACCTGGGACTTACCGTTGTCCAGTTGCAGGCTGTTCGTTTATTGCTCTGGGTCGTTCAATTTCATTGCCATCTTGTGCCTAATGGTGAAACTGTTTCAAATATTTCTCAATAAATGAGGCTATGCCTGGCATTAAATCCATAGTCCTCTGGGATGTCGTAGGTGAGCTTTTGTAACTTGTGCGTAACTGTGTGTTTGTCCTTTTCTTTGTATTTCTAGAACAGTAACAAGTTTCCTTGCTCTCGAACCAGTAAATGATGTTATAGATGTAGCAATGAGAAAGGGGCTCACCTTAGCGAAGTCCTCTCCTCTTCTCTTTACAACCGGATACTTAGCAATTTGAATGATTGTAGACGGTGCCAAAAGGATTCCTCCGTTAATAACAGAGTAATTCCTCCATCATTTCATCCTCTGAAGATGAGAATTTTCATGAAGAGCGTTTTCAAAGGATCCCTCAACCCCAGGATTATGATTAAACGAGACTGAAATTTTTTACCAGGGAAATAAACAGAACACCGCGGCAGAGACCTCAAATATGACGGCTAGGACTAAATACAATAGACTTCGTCCTGGTACTCTGTGGCCATCGTTCCGACTCACTGACGTAGTCACATCCTCCCATTGGCACGATCTGTTCCACCGTGGGTTACAAGCGGTACACGCAACCTTGTCAAACTAATTTACCAGTGACTTTTACTTCCATGTTCCTTAAGGAAATGGAAGTCTGGTGATGGCAAAAAAAATCGTGTTCGACAGTATTGCAGATTCTGATTGTACTACACTCAAAACATGAAAAAAGTCATTTTTCGAAAAGTGTCTGTGTGTGTGTCTGTGTGTGTGTCTGTGTGTGTGTCTGGGTCTATAGAATTTGTTTATATGGCAAACGATAACAGCCGCAAATTCAAACAGAATCAAATAAGTTTCTGCATACAGCCCTGATTTGTAGAGTACTCAAGACCTATTGTTTTTGGTGAAGATCGGTTAAGGGAAAGGGGTAGTTTACCAGCAACGTTTTTTTTTAATCAAGGGTAATTTTTTTCTATGGCAAACGATAACAGCCGTAAATTCAAACAGAATCAAATAATATTTTGCTTACAGCCCTGAATTGTAGAGTTCTCAAGACCTATTGTTTTTGGTGGAGATCGGTTAAGGGAAAGGGGTAGTTTACCAGCAACGTTTTATGTTTTAACAAGGGTATTTTCTATGGCAAACGATAGCCGCAAATTCAAACAGAATCAAATAATATTTTGCATACAGCCCTGAATTGTAAAGTTCTCAAGATCTTTTGTTTTTGGTGAAGATCGGTTAAGGGCAAGGGGTAGTTTACCAGCAACGTTTTATGTTTTAACAAGGGTATTCTCTATTGCAAACGATAACAGCCGCAAATTCAAACAGAATCAAATAATGTTTCGCATACAGCCCTAGCTTGTAGAGTTCTCAAGACCTTTTGTTTTTGGTGAAGATCGGTTAAGGAAAAGGGGTAGTTTACCTGCCACGTTTTATGTTTTAACAAGGGTATTTTTTCCTATGACGAAACATAACTGCCGAAAATTCAAAACTGAGTCAAATACTATTTTGTATATTTCCCTGAATTATAGAGTACTGAATGCCTATCGATTGTGGTGAAGATCGGTTAAGAGAAAGGGGTAGTTTACGTGCAACGTTTTATGTTTTAACAAGGGTAATTTTTTCTTTGACGAACGATAACTGCCCTAAATTCAAACATAATGAAATAATGTTTTGCATACTTCGCTACATTGTAGAGATCTCAAGGCCTGTTGATTTTGGTGAAGATCGGTTTAGGGAAAGGGGTAGTTTAGCAGCAACATTTCATGTTGTAACAAGAGAAATTTTTTCATGACGAACGATAACTGCCGTAATTTCTAACAGAATCAAATAATTTTTTACATATGTGCCTGAGTTGTAGAGACTCAAGACCTACTGATTTTGGTGAAGATCGGTTACGGGAAAGGGCAGTTTACCAGAAACATTTTTTGTTGTAACAAGGGTAAAGTACTTAATTTTGATAAATAAAGTACCCTGATAAGAAGATCTTAATAATCCACTGTAGAAATGTAGATGAAATATCTATAAATGAAGAGGCTAGTTGAACGGGGTGGGGGTAATTTTCTATAAATGAAAATTATAGTTGAAGTGGGAGGAGATAATTTTTATATGTGTAAAACGTTATCGGCAACAAAGTGGTAGTTTGTTGTTAAAATTCCTTCCCGGGCTGTTTGGCTGTAGTCCAATGTTTTCTGCAAAACCAGACGTTTCAGCAGTGCCGTCGACTGCCATCATCAGTGAAAATCGAGTGCGATAACGTGTGGTGGTATACGTTAGTGACCACAGTACTGTGGTTAAGGCTGAAGCTATAAGTGGAGAGAAGTAGTCTCTATGGAAACATTTCATTTCGTAAATAATTTTAAATATAAATCTTAGGACATGGAAGTCATGTATGGTTCTCCATACCGATATTTTACCTTGTTAGCCAACTAAACAGTAACAGCTGTTGCCCCCCATGAAGCCAAGATGTTATAGGCTTGGGTGTGATCTGGATTTATGGGGGGCTGTAATCTGTTATTTCTAAAGATGTAAAAATGTATGTTTAAAGTACCTAATGAGAGAGTATTTAAAACAGAACACGTTTAAGATTTTTGAAATAAACAAAATTAATTACTCTATAAAAACACTTTAAGGAGGACACAATAAAACCTATTAACAATGCACATAATGTTGATTTTGACTTAAAAACTCTATCAGAGAACATCATATTTGTAAAACAAGTCATACACAGACAACAGTACAATTTCTCCAATCTAGTAGTTTGAATGAATAAAAAATACTAAAATTCTATGCTCTTTCTATACATACAATTTACGTGAACGACATTTTTTAAATTTTGTCTATTACATTTAAATAGAAAATTTAATTAAATTAACTTATACTTTTAAATGTGTTCTATCTTATCAAGCACTTACATAGGGGGATGTTTATCCTAATCAAGAAGATTAATTGCCGATATCATTTCCCATAATTTTCCATGGAACTCGTTTTCATTGTACGAGTACGGATTGATTTGGAATCTATAAACGTTTTTGCTTTTTCCGTTCAACATAATATCACCGTTCACAGTGTACACTAAAAACTATACCACAATATCTTGTACTCGATACAATCAATTCTTCCCGTTTCACGTTCATGGTATTTAGTAGACTTCCTGCTACTCAAAGAGGTATGAAAAGAAAAATTGAATGCTTGTGTTCCATAAGTCTTTATTACTAAGGCTTGGCCTATAACTAGTCAAAGGCTGGGTTCATTCGACCAAATTGTATTAAGGAGAAGTACTTTTATAAAACAGATAACTTTTTAGTGATAACGACGTAAGTATGTCTTTACAACAAACAATTTGTAAGCACAATATTTTCATAAACTAATTTTTGCCCTCCGACTAAATGCAGATGTTTGTATTTAAATTATAGTTAATGCATGTAATTAGTCTAAAAGCTACCATTCAAAATTTTATTTACTGTGTAGTATTATTCTGATAACTTGGGTTCTGACAAAGTAGTGTGCACACAGGAACGACAAAAGTTTATATTGCTACGAAAGACAATTACGTGTAACTTATAATGCGTTAACAATCGAGGCTGTTTCGCTAGACATTGACATAGTTTGTAGCGAATTTCAGAACACCTGTTACGCAATTTGTTCGAGACGTCATTTGGAAAGTGACAGATTATTCTGAAGCCTCTGTGGTATATAAATATAAGCATCAAGCGGCAGTCAGTTCTTAAGTTACTCCTGGCAATAAGAAGTGCAGTTTGGAGATATTGTGGCGGTTGAGTGTTAAGTGATCACTCTGTTAATTAGTGTAAAATTGTAATAAGATGGCATTTATTGTAGTTGTTGGACGAATTTAACTTGCATTTTGTATAAGAGAGCAGTTGACGAATTCTATTGTTTGCGTCCAATTAAATCTTGTAACTATTGCTTTACGTGGTTTCAGTTATTCTGTTTTCACTGTACAACATAACGATCCGGTGTGACCTTCGTAACAATATGTTATTACCATTAAAATTCAATACAAACTACAGACGCTGCCGATTCTTAAAGAGCCGGTGCAGAGTACACGAACACTCGAGTTACAAATGTAACTGTAATGTGATAAATTTTTCAGCTTCCTTTTGTTGAATTTATGTTTTAAATTCAAGAAAAACATAACTTCTGTAATAGGCGAAATTTGCTCTGTGCATGGTTTTATATTTGCTCGCAGTTTGCTTATCATATTTGTCTTATATGCATTGTCTTTTACTTTGTAGCATTATTACTTATCTGTTGTAAACAATTACTGGTATTCAGACAGAGGATCGCAGTTAGATAAAAGTGCAACATTCCTTCACTGCTGTGGCGAAAGTGCGCAGGTGATTAGAGAAATTCTACTTCACTCAAACAAGCTAAATTTTGATTTCATTTACTGTGACACACATTTTACTGATAATCGTGTAACTTATATTGATAAAACATGAATATTAATCAATAATTAAAAATATTATTAATTAGTTATTCTTGTTGTAGTCATTATGCATATAAGAACTGATTATTGCTTAATTCGTTTAGAAACTTCTGAAGGTTCTGGTACAGACAGTGAAACATGCGTCAGGTCAATTAAAACGATAAAAAAAAAGATACAACTACTTGTAAAAGTAACTTAATTTAATAATATATAATATTATATGCTATTAATATATAATATGAATAATGCTAGAAAATCATCAACTTACTTAAAAAAAATTTAAAAAATACGAAACGTAAATGTATTTTTAAGTTTATGAGACCGGTAAATCTGTACATACGTTATTTTTCTTCATTTTCTTCTTTTCCATTGTTTTGCTTGAGTCAAGTTGACATAGAGCTTGTTGGAATTACAGATAATAAATTGAACAATCTGTAATATTAGTAGCTCTAAAGTTTGAACTTAACTGAAAGTTTATTTAAACGAATTTTTTGGAGTAGGCCTACACAGATCACGGATGGAACTGTTATCCACCGTTATTTTTTTAATATGCCCCACACATTGCACTTTGTTTATTGTATGATCTCCATATAGCTTTGAGTCTACTACAAAATTGTAAGCCTTAGAATCTTCACCACCTAAGAATTCTGTGTAGCAAACACCTTTTTCAGTCTCACAGCTCTTGGCAGATTTACACAGCTGAAGTTGCCGCCATCCCACCATTTGTACCTTCGTAATTCTCACATTTGTGTTCATCAGTATGTTGTTAGCACATCAATAACAATGTTCTGATACTACTTCAAAATCCAGCATTTTCTCAGTGGGAATGCTGGTGACAGTAGCAACAGAATTTTTAAAGTTTTCCTTCCTTTTGCCTTGTGCATAAAAAGCTACTGCTATGTCACGATTGCCATCACTTCATTCAGCAGCCTCCCCAGCCTTCATTGATCAAAGAGGAACAGATTCAACTGCTCAACCTATTACTTCCCTGCATTTATTAAACCTAGAAAATGTTGGCATAGTCATTATTGTTGAGACGTTTTGTGCTGCAGTATGTCCTTTTCCAAATGCTCACATTGCATAGAACAGTCTAGCACTGGACTCACAGAAACCATCACTACGATTACTATATGTCCAGAATAATTTATCATTTTTATCTGACTTTGTATGTGAGTGTAATCTTGCTTGGTAGTCTAAGTCTTGCTAATCTGTTTTTTGTGAGACACTCTTCACCACTGAAAATTCACAACACAGAAACTAAAAAACCGAATAAAAAATTAACTCAATATAAATCTTTCAGTTGATTAACGTCATGCAATTAAGTACTGTTGTTCTGAGATGAACTGTTAGGTAGGTCTTAGCACATCCACTGGCATTTTGGGGTTTAACTCTGTCCACAAATATTTCATGCTGACACATGCTTATCACATTCGTTTACTGACCTGTTGTTTTCACGAAACGTAGCCTAAGTTTTTTTGAAAGCACTCTTATTCTAGGCGTAATGAATTATTGTTTATTATTAATCAAATGCACTATGTGAGAACTAACACAAATAATAATTCATGATCAATCACTATTTTTATCTACGAAAACAAAACATACATGTAGCCATATTGTTGACTTCAGTTGTCAATATGGAGTACTAAGTGTTTCCTTTTGTATAGTGAAAATCACATCGTTTTAAGTTAAGCCGTTTATAAAATATGTATTACTGAAAAAAACCGTTCGTGTACAAATTATAGTAATTTTACTATCACCAGACGTACTTTAGATTGTTGATAAATGTCTTTCTGAGTTTATTTGTATCATACATTATATACAATTTTATTAAGAATAAACAAAATTTTAATAAAACCTGCATCTTGGAAAAAACGTAAAATTTTAATTTTTTGCTAACATAAATAATTATATATTGAAACATATACAATTAATACTAATGTAAGTGATATCAAATAGCATAGCCATAGTGATATAATGCGTAATGAACTATCCATTCATTGGTAACACCGGACTAAAAACAACTGTATGGTCAATCATAATATTAGAACATACTGATGTTCTATTCTAAAGTATGACACACATAATTCTTACGTAATTTCTTAATTTTGTTTTTAATTTGTATCCACAGGTAGTATTTACAATCTTTTATCGTTTGCTTAAGTGTAAAACACCCTCTAATATAATCAGAGCCCTGTAATAATATTAATGGATTTACAGTTTGCCAATGAATGTAACAATTTATTATATATAAACATTTTTTATTATATAATATAATAAGGTTTTAAAAACATAGGTCTACAAACACTTGGTAAATTTTACAGTTTTTTATTTAACTCTGACAATTGTTTTAGCCTATTTAGCTATTCTCAAAATATGTTTCACCAAGTACCCAACGAGTCATCGATCAATATCGTATATAATGTGATATTAATACCATATAGAGTTACCATTTATCGACTTAAAGTCATATATAGTGGCTGAAGACAAATATAAAAATGAAAAATGTTTAATGAAATGTGATATAAAATTACAAATATAAAATATCAGTATATTACAAATACGGTAAGACAAAGTGTTAAATAAAAGAATTAATGTTATATTTGTTCATTATAAGTAAAATATTAAATGTAAATTGAAACCAGTAAAGATATTTATAAGAGAAATACATCATAAAATAAATTACATGAATTCTGTAATTTTTGGGTTCACAAACATACGTTTACACAAAAACAACGAATTAGATATGCAAATTCATATTTATATAATAATAATATGATTCTGACAATGCAAGCATTTTGTAAATTATTTATTACGTCCGTACCGTGTAGGCAGTACGTCGTTTACATAAACTGTATACAGCATCATAATATTCCAGTGAACATTAAACCAGCACATAACAGTAAAGTCAAATAATTGTGTGTAATATTTGTAGCGTTCAAAATAAATTCAGAATACAAAGTTTTGTTTAAACATGTAACACCATATTATAATTATATTTCAATATTGCGAGATCTATTAAAAGACTAGAATAAAATGTAAATTAACATTAAGTTTGTATTATACCTATATTTAATTCCAATAACTAATAAAAAACAAAATTTATTGTCTAAAGTTTTGAAGAAAACAACCTTGTAAGGTAACTTCATAACGTTTTATTGTTTCATCCAAGTAAGACATATTATCTTATTTATTATTATCATTAAACCAATTTTTAATATCTATTATACAAAACGTTAATTTGTCACTTTAACAGTAGATCGTTTACATTGTTTTTTTAATTGTACATATACTAAATTATTTAAAACTATTAATCGTATTATTTACGATTTAAACGGACTATCTACGGTTTATTTCCTTATTATCAGAGATACTCATATTTGCACCAAAATTATTAAACTTTTATAATCTGTATTAAATTCAAAAATTTATTCTAGGGACCATTTTAGAAATCATTACCGTCCCATTTTATATTAGTTCTTTATGGGAGTTATTTCGCATATGAATATAATTTTAACACATAAATCCCTAAAACTTAGTTTTATTGTTGTGCGTGGCCTGTTATATTTGCACCGATACCTTTGAGTAGTTGATAGTCGTCGTTGCTAATACCACCGAAGTTTAATATGATTTTAAAGCTATTTTAGTTAAATCGCTAAAAAGACGTCTATTTCTAGTTCAGTCACGCATTCGGCGATATAAAAACATAAGACTTTCTCCATTTTATAAAACTGTGAGAAAGAAGACATTTTTTAAAAGATGTAACTCTTGTTCCATCTGACAACATTTTTTACTCTTCAGTGTTCAAAAGTTCAGCCTTCACGACCAATTACGCACCAAATTATTAAATTATTTTTTACAGAAAAATGGGATTCACAGGATGCCTGAGGACCATAAGTAGAATTACAAATGTTCTGTGTGGACGTGGGCGTTGAATACTCTGTAGGCAATCAGTGACATTTAATTTTAATTTAATTTGATTTTCTGTGACATGGAAACATTTCATTTTACGCGTATAAAAGGTTTCTAATGAACCTCTTCTAAATCAACCACAATTTATTAATATCTTAGCTTTTCTCACCTAACTACGTAGAAATATTCGTAATTTTGTTCACATTAACCTATTTGTATTCCTAATATTTGCTGATACCATGTTCTTTTAACTACAGAAATGTTATTCCCGTTAACAGTTCTCCGTTCAACTTTGTTTTATACAGCAACTTCTAAAATGGCATAAGTGTTTGCTAGCGAAAAAAATTCTAAACACTGTCAGTTGCATTCACAACGGATTAAATGAATGTATAGGACATCATACAGGACCTTGGGGACAAACGTTTACTACGAATCTCTGCTTCAGCAATTACATAGTTATATTTAGATTAATTCCAAATTTAATTCCTAGCGTTGACTGAATATTTTAGTATTCTGCGTTAAAAAAAAGTATAACTTATAACACGTGTGGAAAAAAAGATTTATTTTGTGCCTGTACTGCGTTCACGGAATATGTATTTGTTCTTGAAATTAACCTGTCATTGCTTATCCGGTGCAATAAAAATAGTAAATTGGAACAGAAATCGTCGGACGTCTTACAAGTATTTATTCTTGTCTAGTTCCATACAGGCTTAAAGTATGTATTTATTTAATTGAATAACGCATAGTGACAGTGACACGGTTAAAACATGTATAACCCAATTGTTGAATCGTAGTGTTGTCCTTTTTTTGCATCCTACGAGAAACTAAGCTTATCTACGAGTATATAATGACACATTGGTGGTGATGAAAACTTTTGAACTAAAATCACTATGTTGAATTTGCATTTACGTTAAATTATATAATATTAATCACACTATTTCAACAAACATTTCGTAACTTTATAAACAACCTACTAGGTTAACTATATTAAAATCTCTCATTTGAATTTTAATAATGGATTTAAAGAAATAGTCGCCTTCCTACTTTAATTGTATTTTTAAGAAAAAAAGTCCAAAAAATTTTATTCATAATACATTTATTTCAACAATTATGTAAATAAATATTATTCTAAAATCTAATTTGTTTTGCTTTAAGAGTTTACATTGTTATTTAATGTAGACAAATGTTGTTTTACAAGCGGCACAACAGCAAATTAAATTATTTGGCGCCGGAAAGTGGAGACGTCTGTATTTATGAAACTGTAGTAGATGCTTAGTAAGGGGAGAAGTTTGTGTAAAACGTAATACTTACTGTATGGCACAAAGTTCAGTCAGACGACATCGTAATAGTAATGTTTACGTGTAAAAGTAACAAGTTAAAATATTTTATGGTTTGTTGATTGCCAGAGTTCCGTGAAAATATCAACTGTATAAGTTTAAAACTCTAATTAATATCACTTTTGTAAGTCTCAGCACATCATAGATTACCAAATATAAGAAATAGAAAAAACAACCTTAAAAGTCAAACTACTGTAAAAGAAACCAGCTGATAATTGGGACATAATATATGTGTACGCGTTTTCTGGATATATGAACAGAATTTGCATTCATGTTACTTAACTTTCCATCATTTATTTTTAGCAATTTTTTAAGATTATATGTACTGGCTTTGACATTTGAGAAACTGGCAGACAACGTACGTTATGGGTTTAGATGTAAATTATAGCATAAATTATGTGATGTAATGGGATAAAATATAATGTTGTTTTTCTTTCAAACGTACTGAAATCTTTCACTTAGTAAAATTTCTATTGACATTTTAAATACTTCAAAATCGTTTAGTAACATCAGCTGAGAGAGCATTCCATCATTTCCTCATTCAAATTTTAAAATCATGCCACATATAAACTAACTTTAAATATAGCAGTTAGATAAAGAGCTATTACTAATGACAAGATACCTAAAGGCTATGGATGTTTTATATAACCAAGATATTTGCGCTGTACGTATGTGCGCTTAAAATTAGCAATATGTACGTGTTAAAAGTCTAAAAGGATTTTTATATGCAATGAACATAAATTACAAAAGTCATAGTAATGTGTTTAATGAACATTGCGGTTTACCTGTTTTGAGATTAGCTTTAAAAAGACACCTGTCACCCGTTGAAAACGAAAATACAATTCCTTTTATTAACTCACAATGTTGGCTTAATTTATAGAAAATTATTTGCACCTATAAAACTTAGAATGCAAGATTTTGGCGGAAAAGCGTGTGCGCGCGCACACACACACAGGCGGGAGAAAAGATATTTCCTAGAACTTGGGACGTGATCGTTGTGTTAATTAGCGCGAAACTGTAATAAGGTGACATTTATTGTCGTGTGCTGGACAAATTTACATTGAATTACTGTATATGAGTATATACCTGTATATGAATTACTGTAATTGTTGTTTTTAACTAATTAAAGTTGGCAATTATTGACTTAATAAGTGTCAGTTATTCGGTTCCACTGGACCCACGACGATCTGTGTGAGCATCACAACAATATCATGCCACTATATCATCTTTGCTGCATGTCGTATTTCTAAATGTATGTATTTCCTAAATCGTGTTGTTTTTACTAATTTCTGATAATAGTTTATTTTAAAAATATTGTTCTTGTTGTTAAAAAATTGTTACAATATTATTAACTTCTTAAGCTTATTGTGTTATTGTAAAGTTTGAAAATAAACAATATACGTAATTAGAAACGTATACGAATTCTATTATTGCCATAATTTTTTTCGGCTTTATAAGTCATATCGCACTTCTCTAATTCAATCTGAATCACGGCATGGTTTAAAATAAACTTAGAAATTGAAGAGATTGAAATTGTAATTACCGAAAAACAGAAACGAAATGTTAGTAAAGTTACATCTATATCTATAAAAATGAATGTTTGTTTCTTTCTTTCTTTCTTTGTCCCGTATGCGTTCCTATACCATTCATCCGATTGCGATGAAACTTCGGTGAGTTGTTGTGCGCACGCCCGCGAAGGTTTATGAATTTTTTTCGATGGGGTCCTATGGGGGGTTCTTGGGGTCTTCCACATCTCCTCCTAAACCACTGGACCGATTTCAACCAAACTTGGCACAAATATTTTATGCAACGGGAGAACCAACATAGGGTAGGTGTTTTTTCGATGGGGTCCTTTGGGGGGTCCTTTGGGGTCTTCCACATCTCCTCCTAAACCACTGGACCGATTTCAACCAAACTTGGCACAAATATTTTACGCAACGGGAGAACCAACATAGGATAGGTGTTTTTTTCGACGGGGTCCATTGGGGGGTCCTTTGGGGTCTTCCACATCTCCTCCTAAACCACTGGACCGATTTCAACCAAACTTGGCACAAATATTTTACGCAACGTGAGAACCAACATAGGATATGTGTTTTTTCGATATGATCCTTCGGGGGGTCCTTTTGGGGGTCCTTTGGGGTCTTTTACATCTCCTCCTAAACCACTGGACCGATTTCAACCAAACTTGGCACAAATATTTTACGCAACGGGAGAACCAACATAGGATAGGTGTTTTTTCGACGGGGTCCATTGGGGGGTCCTTTGGGGTCTTCCACATCTCCTCCTAAACCACTGGACCGATTTCAACCAAACTTGGCATAAATATTTTACGCAACGGGAGAACCAACATAGGATATGTGTTTTTTCGATATGATCCTTCGGGGGGTCCTTTTGGGGTCTTCCACATCTCCTCCTAAACCACTGGACCGATTTCAACCAAACTTGGCACAAATATTTTACGCAAAGGGAGAACCAACATAGGATAGGTGTTTTTTCGATACGATCCTTTGGGGGTTCTTTGGGGTCTTCCACATCTCCTCCTAAACCATTGGACCGATTTCAACCAAACTTGGCACAAATATTTTACGCAACGGGAGAACCAACATAGGACATTTTTTCGATACGATCCTCTGGGGGGTCCTTTGGGGTCTTAAAAACTATTAGATTTGGTTACTAGGCAACCCAATAGAATAGATTATGTTCTAAATATATTATCGCATTAAATTGAAGACCACGTGAACGAAGTCGTGGGCAACAGCTATTTATTTTTAAGAAACCTACTTTAATTGAACTTTATTAATTAAACTAACATTTTCATTATGTACAACGTGAAACTCCGTAGCGAAGCACGGGTATTCTGCTATACCATTCATCCGATTGCGATGAAATTTTGCACGCTGATAGCAGGTACCCAACGGAAAGTTTTCCACTTTATTTGATAACAATAGGTTAAAAAGAACCGAAGTTGTTGCAAAAAACGCATTTTTTTAAACCCGCGGCTTCGATCGCGAATATTTGTATATGATTGTTGTGGTAACTGTAGAGTTGGTAAATTGCTAATGGTACATCTATATTAATAATATTCTTATATTGTAAGTTGTGAATATCCAAAAGCAATAGATCCATCATTCATGTTTCCTCGATACGTAAAATCAAAATTTGATAATTTAGTAGATATTTACAAACATGCAGTAACACAATTAGATGAAATGTTTATTCGTATAGAATAATACAAATAGTGTATACATAAGTATATTGATATCAGTTAGTCCATTTGAATATTTACATTTTAGTAGGGAAATGGAATTCTTATAAACAATAAAATAATTAGTTGTTTGATTATATTGTAACATTGATTATAATTATAGTACACGTTGATTCTGACAAACCATACTCTTCGACATTTGAATATTCAGTAGGCCTATGTGCAGTAGGAATAATTAATTGTCGAGAATTATACTTAACCTACTTCATCGAGAATTATGCGATGAGTGTCAGTGATGTAGTATCAGTGCCTTTTTTCGTTAAAAACGTACCTAGAAATACGGTTTCTGAATTAGTACAACCATTTTACAATAGGTGGCGCGCGAGTGTACCACTTCTGAAACCCATTGTTTAGTTTAAAAGGTAAATATTCGTTTCAACAAATGAGTGTATTTCATATAGTTTAGCGGCAGTTCGTGTGTTTTCGGTGTATGAGTGCGCACGCTTGACAGAATTGAATTGAATCAAATACAAACAGCGACATTTCAGTTCGTAACATAACATAACAAGTGGTGTTGATTGTGAAATTCCAATTGCCGGTCGACATTAGATAATAGATATCACATAGATTTTCTTTGCTTTTTCCAAGTGAATTTGTAATAGTCGTCACAAAGCATTACTTTCGCTCTCAAATCAATTATGCCACCCAAACGACAAGCGGTTGGTCGATCTACACCTCAAGCACGAAAGAAAAAGGCATCACGAGCTTCAGAAACAGACGAGCAACGGGATGCAAGACTGGAAACCGCTCGAGTACGCAATGCTCAAGCCTGTTCGTCTGAAACAGTCGAGCAACGGGATGCAAGACTGGAAACCGCTCGAGTACGCAATGCTCAAGCCTGTTCGTCTGAAACAGTCGAGCAACGGAAAGCAAGACTGGAAACCGTTCGAGTCGCACTGCTCAAGCCCGTTCGTCTGAAACAGACGAGCAACGGGAAGCAAGACTGGAAACCGTTCGAGTACGCACTGCTCGATCCAGACGAACACTGCACGCTGATTTAAATCTTGGTGCATTCCATTACGATGCTAATTATGATTACAGTCTTCATCCAAGTGTGGTTATTGGAAAAATGGATAAATTATGCGTGTATTGCAGTGCCCTCAAATTTAAGAATGAAACACCAGGAATGTGCTGCGCGGGTGGAAAAGTGAAATTGCCAGAATTACATTCACCACCCGAACCATTATCAACGTTGGTATCAGGTGACACAAGCCAATCGAAACATTTCTTGGCAAACATACGCAAGTACAATTCATCTTTCCAAATGACATCGTTCGGTGCAACAAATATCGTGCGCGAGAATTACATGCCAACATTCAAAGTGCAAGGGCAAATTTATCATCGTGCAGGATCACTACTACCACTGTCGAACACAGATCACAAATTTCTTCAAATTTATTTCATGGGAAACACTGATGAACAAATCGATCAACGTTGTCGATTCAATACGGGCACTAAACGAGAAATTGTCGCTGCATTACAAACTTTATTCGATCAACACAACGAATTAATTCGATTGTTCAGAACTGCCCTTGAACAAATGCCAGCTGATGACTACAAAGTTGTAGTTAGAGCAGACAAAACACCTGTCGGCCAACACGAAAGACAGTACAATGCACCAACAATTGATGAAGTGGCGATCATTATAGTTGGCGAAGAATTTAACTCGCGTGATATAATTCTTCATCGCAGAAATGGTGATGTTCAGCGAGTCTCAGAAACTCATCGCTCATACGACGGATTGCAATATCCGATTTTATTTTGGCAAGGAGAAGATGGATATCATTTCAACATCAAATTGAGAAATCCACAAACAGATGAGGAAACGAATAAGAAAGTCAGTGCCATGGATTACTATTCATATCGATTGATGATTCGTGAAAACGCTGAAAATCATATCTTGAAATGTCGACAATTGTTCCATCAATACATTGTCGATATGTATGCGAAAATCGAAACCGAACGACTCCTCTACATTCGATTAAATCAAACCAAGTTGCGTTCCGAAGAGTACATTCATTTACGTGATGCAGTTGTTAATGATGGCAATGTGAATCCCAATAAATTGGGAAAAATGGTCATACTACCGGCCACATTTACAGGGAGTCCACGGCACATGCATGAATACGCACAAGATGCAATGACATATGTTCGCGCATATGGCCGCCCAGATTTGTTTATTACATTCACATGCAATCCTACGTGGGATGAAATAAAAGAACTTTTGTTAACTGGACAATCATCATCGGATCGTCATGATATTTCCGCGCGTGTGTTCAAACAAAAATTGAAATCTTTAATGGATTTCATTGTCAAGCATCATGTTTTTGGAGAGACACGCTGTTGGATGTATTCCGTTGAATGGCAAAAAAGAGGATTGCCACATGCACACATTTTGATTTGGTTGATCGAAAAAGTCACACCAGATCAAATTGATCAAGTCATCTCAGCAGAAATACCAGATGTCGACATTGATCCAAACTTATTTGAAGTCGTCACCAAAAACATGATTCATGGTCCATGTGGCTTACTCAACAACAATTCGCCATGCATGTCTGATGGGAAATGCACGAAACGATACCCAAGAGACTTACTTGCCGAGACTATCACTGGCAATGATGGATATCCACTCTATCGTCGACAATCAACTGAAGATGGCGGCAAATCCATCACTTTAAAAGTACGAAACAATGATGTTGAAGTCGATAATCGTTGGGTTGTACCTTATTCACCGTTACTCTCGAAAACGTACAAAGCACACATCAATGTCGAGTATTGCAATTCGGTGAAATCGATCAAGTACATTTGCAAACATGTCAACAAAGGAAGCGATATGGCAGTTTTTGGAGTGGGAAATGCAACTGCATCTATCAATGAAATCGACCAATATCAACTGGGACGCTACATTAGTAGCAATGAAGCAGTATGGCGCATTTTATCATTTCCAATCCATGAACGACATCCAACAGTTGTTCATTTGGCAGTGCACCTTGAAAATGGACAGCGTGTGTACTTCACAACAGAAAATGCACGTGCAAGAACATTGTCACCACCGCCAACAACGTTAACTGCATTTTTCTCATTGTGCGGGGATGATATGTTTGCAAAGACGCTACTTTACTCAGAAGTGCCAACATACTACACATGGAATGCATCAGCAAAAAAGTTTCAACGTCGCAAACAAGGTAAAGCAGTTGAAGGACATCCCAACTTATATTCGACTGACGCGTTAGGCCGCCTGTACACTGTTCATCCAAACAATGCAGAATGCTTTTACTTGCGATTACTGTTAATCAACATACGTGGACCGACATCCTTCCAAGAATTGAGAACAGTAAACGGTCAAGTATGTGCCACTTATCGTGAAGCTTGCCAAGAATTAAATCTTCTTGAAAACGATGCACATTGGGACACTTCACTCGCTGACGCATCGAATACTGCTCAACCACAGCAAATACGCACGTTATTTGCAATCATATTGACAACGTGCTTCCCATCCAATCCAAAAGATCTTTGGAAAAAGTACAAAGACTACATGAGTGAAGACATTCTACATCGTTTGCGTGCAACGAATCAAAATCCGGACATTCAATTCACACCAAACGTGTATAATGAGGCATTGGTTTCGATTGAGGACACATGTTTGGCAATCGCTAACAAAGCACTGGTACAATTGGGAATGGCTGCGCCGAATCGATCTGCAAACGACCTTTTCGATCGTGATTTGCAACGAGAAAAACACTTTGATATCGACGAATTGGGTACATTTGTTCAAACGAATCTTCCGAAATTGGTTCCAGAGCAACGCATAGCGTATGACAGAATTATGCATGCAATTACAAGCCAAAGCGGGGGATTGTATTTCCTAGATGCGCCCGGAGGCACAGGCAAAACTTTTCTCATTTCACTTATTTTGGCAACCATACGATCACGAAAAAATATTGCATTGGCAATCGCATCATCTGGAATTGCGGCAACTCTTTTGGATGGTGGCCGAACAGCGCATTCAGCACTGAAATTGCCGTTGAATATACAAATCACTGAGACACCCACATGCAATATCAACAAAAATTCTGGAATGGGTAAAGTACTCCAATCATGTCAACTCATTATATGGGACGAATGTACTATGGCGCACAAAAAAGCATTGGAAGCGCTTCATCGTACACTAAAAGATTTGAGAGGAAATGAACAGCTCTTCGGTGGCGCACTCATTTTATTGTCTGGTGATTTTCGACAAATTCTACCAGTTATACCACGTTCAACACACACTGATGAACTTAATGCATGTCTCAAATCATCAGTTCTATGGCGACACGTACAGAAATTGACTTTGAAGACCAATATGCGTGTACAGCTACAACATGATGCATCCGCTGAACGTTTCGCAAAACAATTGTTGGATATTGGGAATGGGAAAATGGCAATCGATGAATCCACACAATGTATCACATTGCCAACAAACTTCTGTAAAATCACAGCAACCACAGACGAATTGATTCACAAAGTTTTCCCAAATATCGCACAGAATTACAAAAATCATCAGTGGCTCAGTGCACGTGCTATATTAGCAGCCAAAAACAACGATGTCAATGCCATCAATTTCAGCATTCAAAACGAAATACCAGGCGAAGCGACAACGTATAAGTCCATCGATACTGTAATGAATCAAGACGAAGTTGTCAATTATCCAACTGAATTCTTGAATTCACTTGATTTGCCAGGCATGCCGCCGCACGTTTTAACATTGAAAATTGGCGTGCCTATCATTCTTCTCCGAAACATCAATCCACCACGACTTTGCAACGGTACCAGGCTTTCAGTGAAACAGATGATGAACAATATCATCGAAGCTACAATTTTAAATGGAAAATTTAAAGGAGAAGATGTACTGTTGCCACGCATCCCAATGATTCCGACAGATATGCCATTCGAGTTCAAACGTTTGCAGTTTCCGGTGCGACTCGCATTTGCAATGACCATCAACAAAGCACAGGGACAATCGCTACAAGTGTGTGGACTAAATTTGAAAAATCCATGCTTCTCACATGGACAGCTGTATGTGGCCTGCTCACGCGTCGGAAAACCTTCGGATTTATTCATGTACGCACCAGACGGAAAAACAAAAAATATTGTGTATCCAAAAACACTTCAATAAACAGAATTAAAACACAAACACTTTCTTTCTTTGAGTGGCATTGCAACGCATGCCGGGTACTCACTAGTATGAAATATAAATGTAATGTATACGAACGTATGCAAATAAAATGATCTGAATCGCTGCAAGCGAATTCGGATTCAAAAGTACTGGCATATTGTCTCACCCTAGTTATTAATTTTCCAAGTTTTTAAATTTGCTGTTTACTTTGGCATTTTGTATCACCATAAATGTGCAAATTTCAATAAAGTTTGATTAAACACACGAAAGTGTTTACAAACACTTGATTAAACTGAGAAACATTAAACCGGCGATTTTTACGTTCAGAGGGCATTACGATGTAAATAAAATTAAACATCTGCAAGCCACGTTTTGATACGAACATTTGCTTGAACAATATTGTATTTTTATTTGAATGAGATCTGAAGACTACAGAGACCTCCTACCTCCTAAAGACCTGTTTCTTGAATCTATAACGAGAGCAGAACACTTGCTTTGTTTGACGAAGATGATGGTTGTTTGAGCAGAACAGATGTTCTGTTCTATGATTCCCAGAATCTGTTAAGTGTAATTACATAATTACATGGAAAGTAGACCAGTTTTTACGACATAATTAAGACGGTTTTATAGTAGTCGGAGGTATTGGGAATGCGGTTACGTCAAGTTCTAGACAGAATGTTAGAAATTAGCAAACATATTTGGCGTTCGTTGACTTAGAAAAGGCGTTCCATGAACTTTAGTTATAAGCTTCATTTTACAGCAATGGGTAAAGTGGCGCTGGATTGAATATAGGTAGAGAGCCTGGTGCTAAATTATATAAGTGTCAAAATTATATTAAGCCCCTCAGAGAATAATATAGCATTACTAGAAAATTCAGATTGGAAATTGAACAGGATGCTGGAAGTTCTTACTAAAATCTTGGAAAGTTTGAGCTCAAATAAAGCAAATTTGTACAGGTTACAGATTAGTAAATTCACCATTATAGAATAATAAAAGCACAGTGTAAAAATGAAGAATAAATTTATTAACTTAACTAATTTCGATGCTAGTGAGCTCTGTTGCATGGATAATGTGTTTACGGCCAGTATAAAATGCAATACCAAATAAATGCCGGAACTTAAAATACCAGTAGCAATGAGAAACAACCTTCCTAGAATAAAGAAACTTTGCTGCGTAGTAAGCACATGAGTATTGAGACTAAGAAGCCTTAATTTAAATCGTTTGTTTAGACTGTCCTGATGTTTGGATGTGAGTTTTGGACATTGTCGGGGTAGGAAACAAGAAGGTTTGAAATGGTGAAAATATGTTTTTGGAGAAGATTGGGCAACACACGTTTGGTGAAAAGGAGGTTTAATGTGGAAGTCTTAAGTGCATTAAGGAGCATAGGGTTTTGCTAAAATTGTTACGGCCATCAGAAAGGTTGTTTGAGGACGTGGCACTTTCCAAAAGAATATTTTTGAATTCAAGTTATTTGGGTAGAGGTCTGGCGAACTTGCGGAGTATCATTACTGAGACGAGATGTGATTTTTATGTTAAGTTGAGTTGAAGGTTAAAATTGAATGTATGGATTTCTACAACTAAAACGCGGATAGGCTACAAGTCTCTACGTGGTACAAGTTGTGTTTATATGTTTTAGCATTTAAATTTATATGAGACTATAAAAAAAAATTATGCAATATGTATAAATTAATTAATTAACTCCATTTATTTTATTTAAAAATTATACTTTCCAAATATTAAGTACGTTTACGTTGAATTAAAATTATTGCATACTTTACTTAGAATAGATTAAACGTTTTATTATAGGGAATTATAAATTTGCCTTTTAATGTGTTTACGTATTTTACATTTAATATTGTACGTTCCAGGAAAATTAATTATTTGTCCATAGCTTTTTGTTAACAACTTTGTCATTTTAAACTGTTTAGGTTGTTAATTTTAGGTGGCCTGAATTCTGAACGATTTTACTTAATAATTTGGTGCCTCAGTGTTGAATCGTAGCATTGCAAACCACTGACGTACAGCTTTATGAATTTGCCTGTTTGATGAAATAGAAATGTACTCGTGTGTTTATTTATACTCAGTTACAGGAACGTAATCTCGTATCATCTGTAACATGAATACAAATGAATGGCTTTTATCTTTGATGTTCAACGGTAATAGCTGTAATACTGCTGTCGCTGTCACTGCTGTCACGGCATTGAGGGCAGCTGGGTCGTTTGATCCTCCCTAACCAGTAAGAAAAGATTTATCAAATATTTAATCGAAGTGTTAGATGAAAATAGAATTAACTTTTTAATACTTTGTAAAAAAATTTGCTTTCATGAATGTACTAAAAATGTATGCTCTATGAAATTTTATATTATGTTACGTAATTCTGACAGCGAAATTAATTTGTAGAAGTGTAACAGTGAGTTAGAATCTCTGACGAACATAAAAAACACTCTACATATCTGTTTAATGTATTGTATTGCACATATATTATTTCAATGTAGCACATGTGTGAAAAATGTGTTTTGCTACCTGCCAATCTGTGCACACATTTTCATCCCTTTATACTTCACACAATACCTCTGGGTAATCATATTCAGAGGTATTCAAGTTAATTAACGGCACTTTGTCAAAAAACCTGAATCAATTCCGGTAAGCGTTTGAAGTCAGTTTTTAGTATATTGATACGACGGTCGCACGGATCATCGGGTTGTACAGTGGAAACACAATACCTGACATAAGATAGAGGTCACTAATTACAACTTTAATTGGATTTCCAAGTAAATAAATTAGGCTCTTAGACGATTATTCAATTTAAATTTTGTCCTACAAGCAACAATAAATGTGGCTTATTACAGTTTCACACTAAGTAACAGATTAGTCACCATACACTAAAACGTCACAACAAAAGTCACTTCGTAACGCACTTTACTGTCACTCCTACTTCCCAAACCGCTGTTGGCCGGGCGATGGTACTTATATTTAAACCCCGCTGAGATTCAAGAACAATCTACCATTTTCCGGGCGACGCGTCGAGACTAAATTGAGTATTACAGGCACTCTAACGCTTTGTAAACTATGACAATATTCGACATTGAACACAGCGCGCAGACCGAATGCCGGTAGATTAATCGACAAACGATTCTGGAGCAATCTCGTGTTTTATGAAACCAAATTGGGTTTGAAGCATGACGAACCTATGTTTGTTATTTTTCATCTCAACGTAGTAACATTGTTAGGATTTCTATGAAAAAAAAGTTTTTTACTCCCGTAATCGTATAGTACTGAGCCTTTCTTCTATTGATTAATTTTTTTTCTGCCTCCATCCTCCATCCAGATAGAGTTTGTATTCTTTTTCATAAAATACCTCTCTCTACGAGCTTTGTAATTCGCCCTAAATAACCAAGTAATAGGTGATTTGGAAGGCACTGAGTTATTAAATTATACTTATAGTAGTTGGTGATAATTATTATCAATCTACAGTTCACACTTATTTGTCGTCTACTTTGTCCATCAATACTTGGCCATTTGTTATATGTACGGTACTTGGTGATGTATTCATGCCTTATGATTTTTCAGTACGTAATAATTAAATTACTCTAATAAGCGATAAATAGAAGTTATAATGTAAGTTTGTTTATAGTTATTGCATGACTATTAATTTTCAATAACAGGCGAACATGGTCAGCGTCATTATTATCAATGGTTATCATCAGAAGTATTATCTATCTGCATGAAAGAATCAGTTCCAGATATAACTCTACCTCGGGTTAATCCACTTAATTATGGAGGTAAGGTCAAGTATCATTGCATCTGGAGTGAGCTTACAGTTAGAGTGGTAGCCTGGTTCGATACGTTGCGGTGTCGCAAAGATTCATTGACGCGTACTTTGAGTTGTAATCAAGTAATAAAAATACCTATATTAGTTTTAAAACGTGCTTATTAATTCCCCCTCTCCGACACTGTTATTTTTACTTTTTAAAGAAGTTGTCTAGCTGTACATTGTATTATACAGTACAATGTATTATAGTTTTAAAAATTAAAATATTTCTAAAGAAAGGAAATTAATTCAACCTGATTTGACGTTTGTCATTAATTATATAACTACCTCTCTAATATGCTTGGCTTAGTTCTACATATACTTTTTATGTTTCTGACAATTGTTTCACTGGTTACGGCAGCTTCGAAGGTTAGATTTGAACTGAGGGAATGAAGTGCACGTTATACGTGAGAGGGGTGGAGGTGGCGACAAAGAGGACAATTGGAAAGACCCAGATAAACGGTTGGTGAACAAAGATGAGTGGTTTTGCTGTTTGAAACTAAACAATGTACCTTACTGGCTAATTATAAATCTTGTAATTAGGTTTATTTTCACTTGACCCACGTTTCACAGAAATTATTCTGTATCTTTAGAGGTTTGTTTGAATTGAAATTGAATGTTTCGCTTACAATATAAGTAACGGATAATCGATTTTACTTCGATTCTATTTACGATTGTTTTAATGTTCATGTAGTCAGTTATTTATTATATATTTATTGTTTGTTATATTATTCTAATAAATGTATAATTTTAAATAAAATGTCCTGTTTTGTTTTTACTTGAATTCGTTCTTTAATTAGTAGATTATTATTATTGTGTTTGTAAATAATAAGATTTTCCCAGATATTCATTTTGTTACCTTTTTGTACGTTTTTAATTAATTTGACAATTTGAATGCCTGGAAATTTATGTTTATTATTTAAACAGTGTGTGGGTAAATTAGACTAGTAAATATTAGGTTTTAAAAATGCATTGCGATGTTGAATGTATCTCTCGGACAGTTTTTTCTTCGTCTAGACTACGTAAAATTTATTGCAAATCGCTACATTCTATTTTGTAAACTCCAATTTTATTATGAATGTTGAATTTAGTTTTAGGTTTTATTTTAATAAAAACAATATTATCTGTGTTATGAGATATTTATAAGTTTGTAAGATACAAATAGTTTGCTTAGTTTACGAATAATGTTTCCGTGATAAGTAAAGATGATATATTTTATATTATCATTAGCGGAAAATTTTTATATGAAGGTTTGTATGGTGTTTGTTTAGTGAGTTTATGTTTTATTTATTTTATAATTTATTGATAGTATTTATTTTGTATGCATTGTCTATTACTATTTGTTTGATAATATTTCTTTCATTGTTTTTTCTTGTTCAATTAATGGGATTCTATACATACAGCATATTAATGAATTGAATGCTGCCATTTTATGTTGGGGAGGATGATTAGACTTAGTTTGAGATGGTTTTATGTACACTGAGTATTCAAAATTATTTTTAGTTCTGTTTATGGTTAGGTCTAAGTAATTCAATTTATTATTCCATTCTTCTTCTATTTGAATTTATTTTGTTATGTAAATTGTTAATTTGTTATCTATTGTTAATTATGAATTTCTAATATCTTAGAAATATTAATGCCGTTATTTTGGGATATGTATAGAGTGTCATCAACGTATCTAAAGTAACTTCCTAATGGGTCGTTCAATTTTATCGTACTTATTATTTCTTCATCAAGTTTGTAAAAATATTTCGGAGATGATAGCGTAGGTTGGGGCTCCCATATATTGTTCATCTTTTGATGGTATACGGTAGTTTGTTAATATATTGAAAATAATTATGTTTTAATATAATTTTTAAACTGTTAGTTAATTTTCTAATGTATGTGTCGTTTTCATTATTTGTTTTCAGTGTATTTGTTATTATATTTATGGTATGGTCAATGGGAATATTTGTGTACACGTTTGAAATGTCGAAAGAATATAATTTTGTACTTTTATTTACTTGTCTGTTTTTTAGTTGTTCCGTGAGTAGCGCTCTTTATTAATTAAGATTTAGATGGGATTTAAAGAACAATGTACACTACCAAATAAAATGTACTATTCACTGGGTGCAATACGTTTTTATAAAAATTCTACGTATGACTCACACTTGAAAACTCATTAATAGAACTCAAAATTATAGATAATTGCATTGCAGTTTCAGAAGTATCAGAAGTTTTGGTATTTTTGACCAGAATAAGCCGAACTGTATATGATGGGACTGTAGGGTGTTCATATCGGTTATATAATGGTGACATACGTGGTCCTCTCGACAGACGTACGTTTGGAGAAAACGGCCGCAAATCCGCGAATTCACTTACGATACGTGAATATTGTAAACATGTATAATTTCTACCGCAGCTAAAACCTACTTTCCGAGTTAGTGTAAGATCGTTCGCGTAGGCTTTTGGAAAGACACTGGAAGCGTACTAGGTTTGGTGTAAGTCCGAACGTAACGAGTTTACCTGTGAATTTCCATGGTCGACAACAAGCCGAAAGAGAGCCTAAGAGACTCTATCATCTACATTATTATGGGCGTACATACGAATCTTGTAGGTGCCAACCTACATCGGACATCACTCTTCAATCTACGTAAATTCAAATCTTAATACTATCACATTTATAGTTCAAAAAACTAAGAACTTTATAAGAAACTAGTAAAAGAAAATTAATTTTAGTTAATTTTCTGTTGGTTAAAAGATTAATTTGTGAATACATTTTCAATAAACCACCATTTCGTAAATTTGTCATGGGAATCTAACTATACCATCCCAGATTTTTAAAGTACAGTAAAACTATTAAATCAATCATATGGCATGAACGTGTCAACGGTATTGTCTGTTGTATGGCGTATAAATGTTAAATTTTCCGATAATTTTTCAAGCAACATTATCTGAAACTTTGCTGGATATTTGAGTTAGTATATAACGTTTTTCGCGAGTTTGGTTATTTTTGATCTGAACTACATACATAATGTTATAATCAATTACACTGGTAGATTATTGAAAACTTTCAAAGAAACACTGAATTCATTTTAAACCCAATAGGACCCCTTCCTACTGTATATAGGTGATAGAAATCGCAAGGAATTTTATTTTATAAATAAAAGTTTAAATTTATATATATCTGAATCAAGTACCTTAGTTAATAAGTACACGCATACAAGTGTGAAGTAGATTTCGTGTACTATATATACTACAGTATTAGTAAGCTCTTTAAACTGCAGAACTGGCTCACTGTTTTGAATAAAATATAACTAAAATTAGATAAAATCTAATTAATTAATTTTAATTTTTTAACGTTGTGACTAATTAAAGTTTTTTATATGCACGATCCGTAGCGTTTAATGAGAGAACGTGAAGGTAACCACACGTTGTTTATGTTTCCTTTTTGTTTTGAATTTTTCGTTCTTCTTTGTTTCTGGCTTACATACACAATTGCAAACGTTACAAACAATGGCATTATAAGTATTGTAACATGATGTTTCTCTCAACATAAAGAATATAACATAATATAAAAAATGGTATTATTAAAATAAG
Organism: Magicicada septendecula; assembly: GCA_034769895.1. NCBI lineage: Eukaryota > Metazoa > Arthropoda > Insecta > Hemiptera > Cicadidae > Magicicada > Magicicada septendecula. The sequence continues at coordinate 627,236,101 of CM068368.1, read as the reverse complement.
GAAGGACAAAACAATAAGTAAGTAATTAACTCATATAATGAGATATATATGTTAAACTATAAATTTGAGATCATTGTAAAATAAAATAATAAGACCAGAATACCATATATGACTCTCTGAAACTTTGTAACTAATAACTCCAGTGGTATGCCTAAGAAATATGGTACAAAATAGGTGAAAGCCTATTCAGCGGAACCTAACTGGGTTACCAATTAAGAAAGTGATTATGAACTAGATAAAAAATTGAATAAAACCAAACAATAAAGCTAGAGAATAATTCTACCTGAGTGTGAATGAAATCACATAGACAATTCAGAGAATAATTATTATAACATAAATGTGTAATAACAGTTTTAATTTTGTATGAACATGTTACAAGGTAGGTTAGGTTAAGAACCATTGTTATATGTTAAAGAAGTGGAAGAATATAAAGAAGATTGTAAGATAAATAATTTCTTAATAGAAAGTACAACCAATAAACTGAATAATAGATAAGACAATGATACATAACTAGTGTTGGTTAGGAACCAAATGATAATATAAATAGTAGGAAACTAATGTTAAACCCAAGGCCTATATATACTTGGTAGGAAACAAAAATTTGTATATATACAACATGTTGAATCATAGTGTATAGATTATAAGATAATTTATTTTAGTAGAGTACGTTATTAGTAATCAAAGGTGTACAAATTGGACCATACATAATGTAAATAATAACATATCCACTTTGACAAACTACATATATCTACTGTGTAAGTTGGTAATGAACATTACAGGGAATAAAGATTGTATTCGATTATAAGAGATATAGAAAAATTTCATGTAATTCATAAGGAATAATTAATAACTGTTGAATTGTATGAGAGTTAAGTAATGTTGTTTAAAGAAAAGAATTATAGTCCAAAGAAAAATGGACATTATAGTGCCTAGAGGGCAATTCAGTGTTTTGTTAAAAAGTTAATGTTTATAGTTACCAATACTAGTATTAAAATGTCTTTTATTAACATAAAATTATGTGTACAACAACAAAAATTAAGATATGTATCAAATAGGGCTAGTTTTTAAAAAAATGTTAGAATAGGCCAACAGTTAAAAAGGTTATTTTTGTTATTACTAGACAGAAATATGGCTTATCAGATCTCAAAAAATCAGCATAAAAATGCATTTTAATGGTGATAATATCTTTTTTATGGTATGTAGCATTAGGAAAATATGTCATTTTTAAGATTTTTTGATTAATTTGATCAAAAAGTGACGCTTAGTTTGGCGTCAGTTGATAGGCATGAACCCAAAGCCTGATGCTTAAAACAGAATTGTTACGATTAAAAACGGAATGTTTGAATTTTCCACCAATCAGAATCATTCACCTGTCAGGTGAATCAACCCAAAACGCGCCGCCAAAGAATTAGTCGTTCGTCGGTAGTCATGCAGTAAAGAACACCTTCTCTGTGAAACGTAAAATGTAAATAGTCTCCAACCCAAAGTGTAAATAGTCTTGTCCTCAAAGTATATTTATAGTCTCGAACCCGAATTAGGTTTCGTGAAGTGTAAACAAAAGGCAGTCTAATCTACAAGCGGGGAATTAACCTAACAGTGAACATCAAGTCTTGTGAAATGTTTTTTAATAATTAAAGGGCATTATAGTGAACACATAAGAACAGTGAATTATATTAAGTGTATAAAGAAAAGGAAAGTATATAGTGCATCTAAAAAATGTATAACCCAACTTAATATTTAAGGATCGCTATACAACCGTAACTTTTATATACACTTGTGAACTAGTTTTAATACCATCACAGTATAGAAACACTAACACTATTATAATTGTTTTGTGTTTAACTATTATTTCGTTGTACTCAATATTTAAAACTGAATAACCTAGCCACCATTGGTTAATCTCAAAAGCAGACTCTGCCCAATATACGAACTGTTCGTCACTTTAGATTTAAGTTGTTATTTTGTGATTTTATATCTAATTTTGCATGGTAGTGTTTTGTCCTTCACCAAAGACATTTTGTTATTCATTATTGTAGTCAAAAGAACCCAAAAGCTTATATTTTCATAAAGTAAAATAGTAACCTATATCTCTGAGAATCTGAACTCATGCTACCAACTGTTCAGCTATAATTGAAACACGCCTTGTCAATTAATATTATGTGAAATTTTATTCATTTTAATATCAGAAGGATAGAATAGAATTCTAAAAGAAAATAAAAGAAAAGTGAAAGGAATTAATAGTGTCTGAATTATCATTTTTAATAATTAACATTTTACTTGCAATTTATGAACATTAGTGTTTATATCAACTCCAGAAGAATAAGTTGGCAGTACCTATTTTGGAACAACACGTGCTTTTTAAGTGATTTAACTAGGTCAGTGAACTCTAATAAGGTAAGGAGAATAAATTAAAAAAGGCTTACGAATAACAATTAATACAAACTTTTAATATCTCAATTAATACTAAATAATAAAAGAAAATTAGAACAATCTAGTTGTATGCCAGCGAGCACTAGGGTATAATTCAAATTATAAACAGACAAACCTATTTAATTCATAATTTAATCTTAGTGAATCGTCTTATCCACCCTGAGAAGAACTAACCAGAAAATCATTCTACTAATTGATTATTCAAATTAATTAAACCATTAGTTAGCTAAACAAAATTATCCAACTTGTTATCAAACAAAGTATCAACAAAAAAATACAATTACAAAATTAAAACAGATAATAAGATAATAATTGAGTTTTACATGATTGGCACCAACCACGTGGGGCTATCGAATATAAATACTACTACAGAAATCTTATAAAAATATAAAAAGAGGATAACAACAGAAATAAAGATTGTGTTTTTACAGTATCAGTATTCTATATACAAACAAACAAGTCCCGTCATCTTATAACTGCTCCACATTCACTGTTACAATTTTTTTCTACTTTCCACTCTTAGCCCACGGTGCCTCTAAACTTAAAACAATTTAAAAATGAACATTACATTTTCATATTGAATAAAAGTTTCCTTAACCTGATGACAGACATAAATTTTTATAATTTTTTTAGAATTTTAATCCCATTTTTAAGCTTTTGTGTTCTAAAATTTAATATTTCCAAAACTAAATATTATATTTATATTTTGGTTAACATTAATTTTTACTTAATTTTGGGGATACATTTGTACAAATTTTCATTTTTGTAATCCACTTAGTGAGCTGTATCTAACGATTTTAAATTTTTACAACTAAACACTATGTTAGATTTTTTAAAGTTCTTTTAAATTGATATATCATATACATTTTTGTGATTATTCAAAATTTTTAGTGCTCACATTATTGGCTTTGGCATTATAGTTTTAAGAGGAATCAATCTAAAAAAAAACAGCAGGAATTGTAAGGTAAAAGTGTGGATAGGCATGGGTTGTACAAAAGTTTTTGATCCATTTAGCTTTCTACACATTTATAAGACACATATATTTGTTTTCGAGTAACCCTTTGTGGAGTAAATGTTTGGGAATTATTAAAACTGCATGATTCCTTATTCCTTCTTGTACACAATCATATTTAATTATACACTTATGATAACATGTATTATATTACCTACTTACTTACATAACGGAATTTTTACACTAACCACAGTGATAATAACTTAAGTGACACTCAATATTCTATACTTAGTTTATTGTAAGAATCTCTTAAAACATAATAAGAAATACTTTTCCTGATGCATTTGAATGGGATTTGTATTGAATTCCGCTTTTTTTATGTTATGTAAATTTGAACATGCAAAATTAAGAAATTAAAACTGTTTAACTTATAGAATAAGAAAACGTACAGGTCAGAGACCTTAATAAACTCAAGCTGTTTATAAAACGCATCAGAATTTTATATTTCAATGACACAACAGATAAGTAGATACAATTGGAGATGTATAACTGAAATTTGCAAACCTTTTTGCATTAGTAGCTATACCAGCAAACAAAATCCATTAAAGTTTTGAGACTGGTAATAGCTTCTAAAATCACATTGCGTTTTTTCCGTTTAGAATTTGTATGACACAAGTCATATCTGTAATAACAAAATTAATACTTACCAAAGTTTAACGATCATTTATAGTAAAAAAATGCTTAGGCTCTTACATATGTGTCGAATTTAGGGACCAATAAAACCAAATTTAGTGTAAATTTGTACCTGACAAATATTTAAAAAATATATCTGTTGTCTGTGCCCTGTCAACATTTTTTATCTCTTAGGTCCTTGGATGTCTCTCAAAACTGGATGGACAACTTGGACAACGCCAAGGTAAACAGTTGTCAAAGTCTATTGTGTAAGATTCTGTTTAAAACTACATTTTTATACTATTTATTATTTAATGTCTTGTAAAATACACAACTGTATAAGAAATAAACAACAGTACACATTTCTTTATCATGCATTAAATATTGTTGTAGGTTTTGGGTTATAAATCTAAAGTTCATAGTCATCAACGTTATTAATATAATTATTGACTTTTTGATTTCCCACTTTTCATTCATTTACACATAATGCCGTTACAACTTATAAAGGTAACTGAATGTTAAAGGGTAAAAGTTAAACGTAAATACACGTACAATATTTTCTCATACAACTGAATAAAACTTTGATTCGAATTTCCTTGCCCTGGAACAGGTGTGTGCCCCGGTAGCTCTCATAGCGTAATAGAGTTTGAGAAGGATTAAAGACCGCGGATATACGTTTATCAGTAAGTATGGCTCTATATGTATATTGTCGATTAGCCTTCCCAGTTTAGTGTAATCTTCATATGGATTAATGTGGAACTAACCATCCTTAGGAACCACGACGCTTTCTTTATTGTACAGATTTCAGAAACACAAATCATTTATGGTTGCATTATAGGTCTATAACATGATTTTTATAATTACACGCGTACACCTGCTACCGACCTTTTCAAAAAAATATGATTTCCTAGATTTAATATTTTTATCTGAAATAAAATATCAGTGTGCACAGGAATTAATAAGTATGAAATTCTTATGTCCAAGATCACAGTAATAAAATATTATTATCAGTAGTCGATTTATTGATTATTTGTTATATACTATTAAAGTATACTATTTTATATTAAAAGATTTTATACGTTTAACATATAAAATAACAAATTCAAAATGTTATGGGAATATATCACGTAAAATCAATAAAGTATTTTTATTAGCCTTACAAGAACTACACAAATCTATGTAAGTTGAATTAATTTTTAACCCCTCCACAGGTACATTGCGTGGAATCAAAGTTTAAATGGCACGTTAGCTGTACAAAATGTTACGGTGCATTAAAGGTGAAGAACCCAATACAATGTTTCTTGCGTAACATTGTATTGGGTTCAAATATTTAAATAATATATTTTTATTTCAGTGACCCATAAACGGAAGGACATTGATACTATAATAAATCAGTACACCAATTAACGTTTCAACGTTTTAGTGTTGTCAAGCCTGTGCAGAACGGGAAAAATGTATTAGATTCATCGTTATAAAAAATTAATTATTAATATTAATCATTAGTCAATGCAATGAATTACTATATTAATTATTATTATTTTATAGTAATTGAATAGTCTTGTTTCTTGACAGTGTTACACAATACGCCTTGACACAACATACAAATCGAATTTTTGTAAACTTTATAATTATACAAAAACATTTAATTAAATAATAGTAATCACACTATCATCCGCTATTTTATTTATCCCACAAAACAAACTTTTAAAACGAAAGCTCAGAACGGTTAGGAACTATTATTTTTCACACACGTTTCAGTTTTAACAATATCCAATTTATATACTCCAACTGATTCATATTTAGCCTATGCCTCACGTAATTATCAATGCAAAGTATTCACCAGTTACAAAAAATTCTTATTGCTAAAATGCAATGAAGTTAAGAAAAATGTTTAATAATACAACAAATTACCACGTTCCTAATTTTATTATAATTTTCTTTGTGAGAACAAAAGAGAATTTTTGAATGCGGTGAATGGCTTTGAAAAGAGAATCAAAAATAAGATAAACGTAAGGTGTACTCGACTTTCAATTACTTGTAGTAGGCTAGATACATTTTGTTTGCCTGTGAGCCAGTCAAAGTGAAAGAATATGCGTTTCCAAATAGCACATTACGCCATCCAATGGGGTTTACGAGACATCGCTTGCTATCACGCAGTTTACTGGCACAGCCTGCAGTCCCTAAGTTTGTTAGATTGAAAGCAAACATAAATTTCCCACTAGCATACAGAATGGTCGTTTATTTTCCATTAGCCTGCAGAAAACGTATCTTATTCTTATACGTTTCGAAAGAAGGCTCCGGTTAACATTCATAACAAATTTTACGTTACAGGATAACTAATTTTTAAATCAATATGTAATCACTTTCGTTGAATAAACACCGAATTTGTTTAGTTATAAACCCAATCAACAATGTGTTTCACATTTCCCCGCTACATTTACCTCTTTTCATTTTTATGAGATTCGTAGTGTATATTACTGCATTATCAACGTTAAATTGTGTACTTTCTTTTTTTTTTACTAACACATTAAATTTTAATTCCCAAATGAATTCCAAAATTTTAATACCAATATATTAATGCCTCAGTCCTGTGAATTGATGCTCGGCTAAGATGTTTAGACAGCGGATCCCTGAATAAACGGGTTACATCAATTTATGTGTGACTGATTTATTATTGAAAGTAGGCTGTTTTCTTATTTGCCGTTAGTAGATTTTCTGCACGAGAACTTGTAGAGAAACTATAGTAAATAGGGTAACAAAACTATAAAATTTCTTATTCGCCAGTGCATTATACTTTAAAAAAATTTGCCGTGAATCTGCTGCGGAACACATAGAAGTAGAAAAAATAGAGAGAAAATAGAACAAAACACAATGAAAATGTAATTTACTCCGATTAATAGGTTTGCACGCGGGTGAGTATTAGTACAGAGGATAAATAACCACTGCATCACTGTTGAAGAAAATAAATTTTATCTAAGACAAAACTAATTAAATGCAATTGTAGTGTGTTTGTACGAGTCTGTACTCACCCTGTAAGCTGCACTTTAGTTAATGGAACTGTCTTTGAGTGTTCTAAAAAGTTTGATGAAGAATAACTAAACAATATCTTTAAGAAAAAGAGGAAAAGTTTCACTTATTTCATTACTGAAGTTTAAATTTTCTATCTTAGTTTCTCTGTCTCCGATTGTGTCTGAGAATATTCTTAGTATAATAATTACTGTTCGGGATCACTACACCTTGCAGTTCGGCTTTGATTTAAATTAAGGAAAAAGGAACTTTTAGATGGTCAGCGATTGAACAGCAATGACTTGCGCGCGCGCGCGCGCACAAGCACACGCACACGCACACACACACACACACACACACAGAGTAAAACTTCCCTCTTTTGGTAGTATGGCTCGTCGTTAAATTCGAAAACGTATACAGCCGTGGGAGAATCTGATCGTATATTACTCGTATCTGTAGAGGTATACAAATAAATATTAGTTTATTCATGTAGTGTATTTAAACAGTGCACCTTTCTTTTCTGTCTTTCATCTTCTGTCTGCCTTCTACATGAATAAAAACACACTTAATATTAAAGATATATTGGTCATTTATTAATTAATTTTGTAACGAAATCTCGCTTTCTGATCTCTATCGTATGGTTTACTAGCCACGCGTTGGTGTGCCAATTTGTTACACTACGGGAATTTCTCCCGTATCAATCTTAAGCCTCACTGTTGGGATCGCCTAATTTGTAACAACTCCAAATTATTCTATACGTGTTATTGTTTGTTATTTTAAGGATGAGTATGTTGTCAGGGTAATGTTTGTTAAGCGCCAATTTGCAATCGTATGTTGCAAATAAAATGTATTGGTAAATTGGTAATCAATATTGCATATATCATAAGGGTTTCTTTTTCCTTCTAATTTTTTTATTTTTTTAATCTTTTACTTAATATAATACTATGAATACTAAATCTCGGTAAGGCAGATTCAAATCTGGTGCCATACTTTTCTTGTCGGGAGTGTTACCAACCTATGCCAGTTGATGATAAAATTAAAATTCGATTATATGTTGTACATAATATCATATACATAAAATTATCAACTAAGTAAAGAAAATAAAACCTTTTATATGGTGTTATTTAACTCAAATCTTGTATTCTCCTTATTAAATTTTGTTTTTAATTTTAAAAGAAAAATATGATTGCTAACAAAGTCTTGCCGGCTGTTCTTTAAATTTGCTCAGAGTGGCAGCAGTTACTCCTACTTCTCAGGGTACAAAATATTTACGTTTTAATAATTACTAAATAATATACAATTAAAACTGTTTGACATTAGGTCCTTTTAACTACGGTAGAAACTACAATGATCTTCGGAAAAGTACCAGAATACATAGACTTAGAATTAAATACAGAGTGTCTTAACAAGAGTTTAGTATTAACTTTACAATGTTCAGTGTCTAGGTTATGTTGAACTACGTATTTTCAATGTTTAATACACTTTAAATGGTTATATTACCATACATTAATAGTGTTTTAGCATGAAAATAAGACTGTTCATTAATTATTTTCCCAGTGAAAGTTCAAATATAATTTTAATCAAAAAGTGTAAACAGTTTTTTTGTCAAGTATAAACTTAGGACATTAAGATAATTTCTTCAGTTTAGTTATTAGAAAAAATACTTCCCTTCCTGGATATGTTGAATTTGTTTCTTTATATGTTAATCGGGCTTCCTCCTTTCGAATAATGGTTTACACCTTTCTTCTAAACATTTGGTCTTGTATAATGATTTAACTTTAATTATCTTCAGTGTTATTACACTCGAAATATTTTAGATTGGTTTCTTATTTTTTATATCATCCTTTCTCGTTCAGTTCTAATAATGGAATTCCTTTAATTAATTTTATAACATGTCTGTTGCCAAGGCCTATATCTTAGCTTTCATTGGTTTAAACTGTATCATCGTGAGATACTATGGTTCTCTCTGAGCCTCAAAATAAACAAACTTCTAACATCTTGCATACAATTTTCTTAAATTTGTTATAACTTTTTTATATGATCTATAATCTTCAGAATACCATTATCTTTGAATTTCTGATGGAACACTGATTGTTTTGATATCATTTTTGATTATTTTCTCTTCCATATTTCCAGAGTTACTAGTTTACACTTTTAACTATTTGTACAAAAGTATTTATAATTAGTTCTTTTTTATTACCCTTCACTTTACTAAAAACTGTTAGCTGCAATCAGTAATAACATAGTTCAACGTGACATTAATTATTCTAGTTTTACTGTAAACTCTTTTCCAAATTCCTTAACTATCTAGGCCTAACATACTTACTTTGACAAAGATCTCTATTATTATAATTTTTGTACCCTTCCAATAACATTAACATTTGTTTTAATAATGTTACAGCATATATTATCAATCAACATCAAAGAATTAATTACTAACAACTATTATGAAACATATGGCAATTCTTATTATACTTATGGTTCCATTCCAGTTTTTACAAACGTAATAAAACTGGTATTCACATGGTAAGTAGTTCTCAAAACATTGTCCTCCTTACTAACTTTAATATTTCAAAACATAATTATTCTACCATTCTGTACTATTAACTACTTCCATTATGAACATATTACAACTCTTATTGAACTTATGAGTTAATCTCAACTTTCACACACATAGTGTGATAAGTATTAACATTGTAAGTATTTACACAACATTGTCCTTCTAGTCTTACTAACTTTAATAGTCCAAACATCATTATTAAAACTTTATTTAGTATTAGTCATTAGTATAAAACCTATAATTAGTAGTCATTTAAACAAGCTACTTTATGTTTCCTGGTACTTTCCTAGGGTTTGTAAATATCATTACTTATGCAATTACACAACAAGATGATGGGAAAAATATCATGTAACAATATTAATAAATAATAGTACTTAAAAATTGTAAACAAAGTGCACCTCAAAGTGATATCTCTGCACTTACGTACGTAAGTATTGATATTTATTAGTTTATATTTATTAGTGTTTCCCTGTTAATTTCTAGGTGGCAGGTAAATTAAGCTAGGTGTTAATTTGCTAGGTGTTAATTTAGCTAAATTGCAAATGAGTTAAAATTATTTTTTCTAATTGTAACCTTCTGTAACAAACGTAATACGTGTAAAATAAGCGTCCAGTGAGTGGTCCAGTTGGTGACAAATGTCTTTCATTAGTTAGGGTAACAAATGTCTCGGTTAGTACTAACATTTGTATCCGTCACAAAACAGAATTCGATTCGATGGCGGGACAAAAACATTCCAACTCCCACAGTTCTAATAATAAAAGTTTCAAGCTGTTTACAATTTTACATTAATGAACTTTTTAGTTAACATATTAGTAAAGAAAATAAAATTAACATAATGTAAGTATATTATATTAGGACATACTCATACACACGCATAATAATAAGTATCAAGTAAAATCATACTTCTGTACACAAATGAACTTATAGTTATGGCGGATCTAATTTCTAACAGGTATCAGAAACTATGATATTCCATAAAAATAAAAGTAATTGTGAGAGCTAAAAATGTCACACACATGTTTCTAAGTTACTAAGAGTTTAATTTATTTTTTTAATAACCAGGTAATGAAACATACATAATCTCCATGAAATTAGTATTTAGAATTATAAATAAAATTCTTACATTAACCAAAAGGAACGTTTCATTTGACTTCCAAAGTTAATAAATAAAATTTGATTGTGATCACGGGACCTATACAGGAAGCTATGCAAGGTTTCAGGGGAATGTGTAATACATTTAGCCTATTTGCATTGAATTCCACACATATAAAAGTTTTTTTCATTGTACTTTCTCTAAGCTGTACCTACATTTATGATTTTACTTTGAATTTAAAAAACAATCTATATAGGCTTATTGTCAGTTATTAGCAAAAATAGTAAGCACAACATTTCTTTAAAACTATGAACTTAATTAAGAATTTAACTAAAACAGCTTTTACAGGAGTAGTGTTAAAAGAATTTTGGAAAGTCACAAACATACAGGTGTACTGAATTATCAAGAATGTATAAATGATGTAAAAATTATATAATTAATTAAAAATATAAAACTGTTTAAGTCCCAACATTGTCTTTCAAACTCTCAAGTGTCTTTCTAATGTTCGCTTTTATGATACTGACAGAAATTTATTCCCACTTTTCTGGTTTTAATTGAAGATGCTGTTGTCTAATTTTGTCCTCGAAAATAAAACATTCTGTTTTATAAATACATTTCCCAGTTTCGTAAATGTAATAAAAGGCAAACAATAATAGCAACAATAAGAATATAATATAAAAAATGATAATACCAACGATATTGATGTTATTGAAGACGATTATGATAGCGATTGTAATTACTTTCAAAAATAGAGCAGAGAATTGTAAGAGTTTCTTGTAATTTTAAAGTGAATGCAACGAGATGCGTTATTTCCCGTTACATGACCATGCCAGAGATGTGAATTTCAGACATGTAGGAAGCGATTAAAACATTCAAACGGTTACTGGATACTCAAAATGAAATCCTTGCATTCCGGTCACTTCCGTTACCAGCCATTCATTGATGGTTTAAACAAAGAACTATCAATAATATATTTTCATATCACTCATTCATTGTAGGGCATATCTGTTAGGCCTATAGAAATAGAACAATTATATAAAGGTTTACAATCGTGACTATAGTCACAGATAAATTTTATTGTTACTAACGAATATTTTAAAATGTTATCGTTGCATTTGAGCTATGAGAAAGGCACATCCATTTTTTTCCAATTTAACTTTTGCAAAATAACAAACGTACGTTTTACGCTTAAGGAAAGCATTGAAGACGAATTTACTGCACTTACCATTCTTGGTCCCTATTTTTACAGGTTGCGATCTACACCAACGGACCACCTTCTTGCCTATTTATTACAAGGTGGATACACCTTCTTGCGCTCTACACTGTATCCACCTTCTTGCCTATTTATTTATACGGTATTTATTTATTATTTATTTATTTATTTAGTATATATTGTAGAGTTACCATAGAAAAGGTTTAGATCAACCTATGAAGGGGTGGACAAAGTAGTATATGAACATGACAGCTGTAAAGCAGTACTTATGTTTAAGCTATAGGAAATGAAGAAGAAAGAGAAGACAAAAGGTAAACATCTGTATATTGGAACGACGGAACAATGGAGAGTGTCGTTCTGCACGTTTCTCGGCCAGCCGAGCAGATGCATGTTTCTGCCAAGACCCTCTAAAATTTTCGAGTGCTTGTTGACGCATATTATGGAACATTAGTCTGGAAATCTGCAGGCTATATATATGCGACAGCTGCCGTTAGGGGGCAGTTAAGAATAGCGATTTATTAAAGTGAGGTTCGAAGTATTTTAGCAAAGTTATAATTAGTGTGGAACTATAATAGTTGAGACCATTATTACTTGTGGACAAATTTAACTTAGTTGGATTAGTTGGACGAATTATTATAAGAGTTGACTACAAAATTATTAATTGTGATTAACTAAGCTGGTTATTAGTAACTCCATTGGTGTCTGTATCTGTTTCCACTGTACCATACGACGATCAGTGAGACCGTCGTAACAATATATTAACTTACCTGTGCTTTTTATTCCCTTATATGTGTATTTTATAAATAAAAATAACGGTTTAAGTTTTATCCTATTTGTTTAGTATAGCAATCTTACTGTAGTACGGAATTAGACGAATTTATTTTTTTAACTCGGTAATCTTGAGGTATCAGCCAGTATTTAGTGTTAGCGATTAATTAGTAGTTCTTAAATGTTATGAGAATTTATTAGATGAAATTTGTTGTAATTGCAGCGACTACATCTGATAATTTAAATATATTTTAAAAGCAATTTTCCCTATTTCAATATAATAAAATCTAGTACAGCTTCAAAGCCAGATCTCAAAATTAGTACGTGTAGTACTTGGAGAATTTATTAGATGAAATTTGTTGTAATTGCAGCGACTACATCTGATAATTTAAATATATTTTAAAAGCAATTTTCCCTATTTCAATATAATAAAATCTAGTACAGCTTCAAAGCCAGATCTCAAAATTAGTACGTGTAGTACTTAAAAAATCATCAGTCTCTACTATTTGTAGAGACTATTTGTAGTGTGAATGCAGCCAGCAGCCAGCACCACAATAGGTTTGAGCGAGTGTTTAGAGCTATTCTGTATCAAATCAAACTACATCTATTATCTCTTCAGCTTGATTGTCACACATAATTAAAAGTTTATATGTAATACATTACACTTATAAAATATTGGTAGCTTTTAAATAATGATTCTTAAAATAATAATGTAATTACATATTCTTGATTTCTGTTAGGAATTAAAAGCAGACTATAAATCAGGGTAATTTTTATATAGTATTTAACAAGTAATAATTTTCATTGCTATGATACTAGCTGGGACTATGTGCTTTTAAAAACTGTAAATTTATATGAGGGTTTGTTAAGTGAAATCGTAGCGCTGTTGTTTGGTTTAGTGACTAAAGTGTCTGATTTCAAGGCAGAGACCTTAGCTTCGAGGGTCACTCCTGAACACGAACTAAATATTTTTAACATTTAAATGCATTTGGAGCTTATCTCACATACAATATCGAGCCTAGTGTATGTTGTAACACAGTAGACGCTTGCAAAGAAATGGTATTCAAGGCTTATCATTCTGAACTTTTACACTCTGCTGGAAATTAATTAATTAAATAACTAAGTAGAAATTATTAGTTTAGAAAGAAATTATTTATGGTATTATTATTAAAATATGAGTAAGATATAAATAAAACTAAAAAGACAATTATGACAGTACAGTACGCATTACTTACTACTGTAATAACAAATTGGCCATGAGTCGGTTATGCATGCCTTGAGCGACGTGCGGTACGGGAATCGGACACACATCAGTAGTGAGTGACAGCATCCCTACCACACTGCTTCACTGACCCTCTTACGGTTTGTTAATACCTTCAGCAAAGGAAGATTCTAAGGCTGCGTGCGATGATTTTGCCGCACACTTAATTGGGTAACAGCTACCGCTCGTAATAATAAATAGTGCCGTTACACATCACTTATTTTGATCGTAATCATAGTTGTTTTTAAAAATATGTTTCACCGAAAAAATTATTTAGTATAGTTTATCTTTGACTTAATACGAACACACCTGACTGACCGTGCACTGCCGGACACCAAGCAAAAGTAAAAGATGAACCAACATCATATAACGCATGGTATAGCTCCATTTTTCGTTGCAAAAATGTTTTCTCACCTCGGTTTTCACAGAAACGAAAACTTTCCCAAACCGCAGAATTCAGCGGCGCCTTGGTCAGTGACCAGGAGTGGCAGGCGTCCTCGATGACAAACACAATACCTCTTTTTTTTTAAGCCATCAGTGTGTCCGTGGTATGTTCTTCGGCATATTACTCTAGGTCAGATCTATAAAAGTGTTTCAGTTCGTTTGGCTGGCACAACTTCTTGCTTCTGCTGGCAAAATTCAGCCGGAAATTTGGTTTGCGAAGCAGCCAGGGAGGCACCTTGCATGAAACGTTATTGGATGTTGGAGCATCGGCGCCTGTTTGTTGTAGCGCCGCACTATTGGAGCATACGGATGCCGGCTGGCCGAATGAACGTACAACGGCGGTTCTTCATTTTTCAAAGTCTCGTGTTCGCAATTCAACACGTCGATCATGTGTCTCTCTAGAGCTAACATTTTAGACATATCTCTGCAACAGTAATTGACATCGAAGATGTAATGACGTCATTACTGCTTCACAGTATAAGATTTGTGCTGGGCTAGCGCGGAATGCCCCTGTGTCTAGCTTTTCAAGCACAACCTCTTGGCTGAAGAGTACCCCGCGCACACATAATCCTTTTTAAAACGTTTTTCTCCACTCGCTGTGGTGTCTGTCTGTCCGGGTGGAATCTTGCGATTGATTTTTAACTACCTTCCAGACTAGCTTTGAAATTTGGCACACTTATGTATCTCCGATGACAATACAATAATCCATTGAAAAAATTGTGAAAATTGTGAATTTTGCAAAATTGTGAAAATTTAAAATTTTGCACACTTATGTATCTCAGATGACAACAATACAATAATCCATTGATGAAAATGTAAAATCAATTTTAATAAAAAAATCAAGAAAATTGTCAATTTTGCAAAATTATGAAAATTTGAAATTGTGCACACTTTGGCATTTTGAAACCACTTTCAACAAAGTATCAATCTACTCACTGAAAACAAAATTCAAAATGTAATATAAAACTTCACACATCAAAACAATAACAGTAAACAATATTTATGCAGTAGTACACATGTTTTTCAGCTGTTTAACAAGTGTACCAACATTGGAAAGAAACATTATAGAGGTATAAATAAGCCTGAATGTGTAAAAGACACTATTTACATTTTGCGTTACTATGGAAACAAAAATCAACGCTATATTGAGTCAAACAAAAAAATATTAAAAATACATATAGTTATCCGATTTTCATGATTTTTATACCATTTTATTCAGAAAAGTGTAAAGGAAAATATAAAAATAAATAACGCAATTTGCTAGCATATAAAAACAAAAGTGTATGCTAGTGTTTGTTAAGTGAAACAAAAGTGTATGCTAGTGTAATATTAACGTATTCTGAAAGATGCCTAACTCGCGTGTTCGTGCACTTGTGTGGTTACAAAGGACAGATGTGCTTTAAGTACTTCTTTGTAAGAGCCGCTTCTTTGTAATGATGAAGGAGACGGCGACTCAAAAGAAGCGACGATTGGAGAAGAAGCGACAACACCGGCTCAAGCGTTCGCAAGAAACGGCTGAAGTTAAATTAAAGCGACTTGTAAATCGTAAAAAACGCGTGTCACAAGCTCGTGCTATTGAAACCGACGACCAACACCCTTATCGTCTTGCTAAAGATCGAGAACGCAAATCGCAAGCTCGTGCTATTGAAACTAAAGACCAACGCGCTTACCGTCTTGCTAAAGATCGAAAATACACTTCTCAAGCTCGTGCGATGGAAAATGACGATCAACGCGCTTCTCGAAAAGAGTATACACCTCTCAAGCACGACTCTATGAGACAGAACAAAAGCGTAAGGATATACAGCAATATCGCCGCGATGCTCGTGCTCAGCGTGCTGCTGATGCGCAAGAGTTCCATAAGGAAAGCAACAACTTCTGCGATAGGACATGTGATATCTGCACAAAGCAGTGTTACGTTAATCAAGTGGTAAAATATCATATGATTGCTGCCATATCATATCTACCTCCGGAACTCACGAACAAAAATGTATTGGAAGTTTGCCATCGATGTCATTGTCATTTGAAGAACAATCGCAAGACTAAACATCCATTCAAGGCGTACTGGAATAATATGAAGCCCGGTGACATTCCAAGTGAAATTAAAGTTCTCGCTCAGTTTGAGCAAAAACTCTTGTCTCGCATGATACCTTACGTTAAAATAGTCAAATTCGACGGCAGATATGGCCAATACGGATTCAAAGGCCAGGCCACGCTGTTCGCACTTGACATTTTCGAGGTAAGCGAGAAGCTGCCTGCTATGTTGCCTCGCGACAGTGATAATGCGGGAATGGTTGTAGTCACAGAGACTCTCGAAAATTTAAATATCTCTCGTGAATACACAATTTCACGCGAACGGGTGTATGCTGCGCTTAGCTGGCTCTTGACAAACAATCCGCTTTATAAGGACGTGACAATCAACGAATTTGCAAGACTCGACCGACAAGACATGATTCACGTTGTTCCAGCTGAGCCACAACAGAAGCAAGCTGATTGCAATGTGGCTCATAGCAACGATAATTTTGCCAATGATGATCAGTTGCAAAGTGCATATATGCCAATTTGTGACGCTTCAAGGA
Source organism: Magicicada septendecula (assembly GCA_034769895.1). NCBI lineage: Eukaryota > Metazoa > Arthropoda > Insecta > Hemiptera > Cicadidae > Magicicada > Magicicada septendecula. Next base: position 627,219,126 of record CM068368.1, on the reverse strand, counting down.
TTGTTCGCGCTTCCTGGCATCAGGGTCGGAGTGACATTTTCAATTCCAGTTACGCTGGTTCGCAGTGCTTTGCTATGGTCACAGCAAATATTATTAGAGCCACCATTCTTCCTTCTGGTCGTTGGACCACTAATACCTTGAACCAGAGTATGATTGAAGCGGATGGTTTTTGTGCGCTAATTCACTTTGAGACTGAAACAAGAGGTGGGGAGGCGTTTCTAATACCTCCTGATGGCTACCTGCAACTACGCAGTCTGGACGTAGTCAAGAACGATATTCTAATGTTTGACAATTCGTTCGAGCTCGTTTATGATGACAACTGGCTATGCCAGGGCAGCTTGATGGATCGCATGAATTATGGAATCATCGGGCGAACTTCGCAAAATGCTATTAGTCATTTGTTTGCAGAGCATCAAGCTGGCGTTCTTGTTGTTGCGTCAAAGTCAATAGGCCTCATGCACTGCAATGACAAGTATTACTTTACCGACTCGCATGCTTGCGGCATCAAAGGTGCAAGCGCACGATGTGGTGACGGCAAAGCATGCATCATTGAATGCGACACGATTGAGGAATTTGTTCGCATTTGTCCACGCACCGTTCACTCGAAATGAACCTTTTGTGATATACTTCATCGACGTGCGTGTGAAGGGTGTTGTCGTTCAGATGGATGAATGTTTGCGACAACATCAGCATGATATACCACAAGCAACTCATGATGATCCCGTGGTTGATGTGCATCCTATGGTTAATACACATCCCACACCCGAAAAGCATATTCATGTTCAGACATCAGTCATGGCTCCTATCGATGTCGCTCAGCCAGATGTTGACGAAGTATTAGATGATGCATTTGTTGATGGCGAAAATTTAAACGAAATTAAACGTAAGACGAAGGACAATATTTTTAACATAAATCACGATTTAAGAACAGAAGAGTATTCGTGGTGGATGCTTTTTCCGTATGGAAACAATGGTTTGAAGGTGAACCGTGAAGTGATTATTACGCCATTAGATTACTTTCAATCGAGAATCCTTGGTCGCGATACACGGTTCCAGCGCAATGAATATCTCTTCTATGCGCTTTCGATGAACGAATATCTCAAAATTCAGTCCACTATTTCTGCTTGCTGCAAGAAGGTAAGAGGACAAGAGGGAGCTGTCGAAGATCTTCACCTCTACATGCGAAACTTACGTGGGTCTGCAGCATACTGGCGAATGGCGCATAACGAATTGATAGCGCAAATTCGTTGCCTTGGACCACCAACTTGGTTCTTAACATTGAGCTGCAATGACATCAACTGGCCAGACATGCGAAGAGCTCTCTTGATTGCTGACAAACGATCGAATGAGGACCCAACAAATATCAGTGTTGACGAATCGCAGCGTCTTATTGAACAATACCCGGTTGTAGTCAGCCGTCATTTCATGAGGAGATTTAATGCCTTCATGAAATATATTAATAACAACGCGAAGATTTTAGGTGGCAAAGTTAGAGATTACTGGTTGGCGTGTGGAATTTCAAAAGCGAGGCAGTCCGCACATCCACATGGTTGTTTGGATTGATATGCACCTTCATTCGAGACCGAAAAAGGAATTGAACTAATCGATGCAGTAATCTCATGCCGACTCCCATCTGAATCTGAAGATCCTGATATGCACAATTTGGTTAAGTGCAATCAAACGCATCACCACACTCATACATGTTACAAAAACAACTCTCAAACATGTCGCTTCGCCTTTCCGCGTAAGCCGTGTCAGCACACTCGCATTGTTGCTCAAACTTCAGACGAGTTCATAAGAAATGGCGGACGGTTCTGCATTCTGAAGCGACGAACTGAGGAAAAATTGATAAATAACTACTGCTCCGCGATCCTTCAATTGTGGGATGGCAACATTGACATTCAGCCATGTGGAACGAACGAGGCAATCACCCATTACGTTGCGAAATATATCGCAAAATCTAAGCCCGTAAACTTGAATCAGGGTATTGCAGAGGCGATGAGACGAATTCGTCAAGAAGATTTAAATGTTGCTCGCAAGTTGTTTAAAATATGCATGAGAATTATGAAGGAGCGTCAAATTTCTGCATGCGAATGTGTATTCCGGTTGTGTCACCTTCCATTCCGCGGAAGTTGAGTTCCATTCTTGAACACGCGTAAGCCTGAACAACGGTATCACGTCCTGAAGTTTGACGGCAATCAGGCAACGGGAGTGTGCTCCAACATCTTTGAGCGATACGAGAAGCGCCCTACAAATCATTCAAGGATATGAGTTTGGTTGAGTTTGCAATGCAATTTGAGCCATACTACACCAACAAAGGCGACACTGAAGAAAGCCTTGATGAAGACGATGCGGAACAGTCACAACAAAGGCGAAAGCTCATTACTCTCACAGACAAATCAAAAATGGTTTTACGAAATTTCCCAGCGGTCTTACGAGTACCATTCTTCATGATGCACACGGATCCCGAGAACTACTTCTATAGCCTTCTTCTTTAATTTCAGCCTTACGAATCTGAGAGTGCTCTGCTCGGAGAGTTTGATAATGCGCGAGATGCATTCCTTGCCCGTGAACAAGAATTGAAGGAGAAGAGCAAACACATGGAGGCTTTCCGCAAAATAGATCGCCAACTTGATGTCGCTTTCAACCAAGCTCATGCATTCGATATTCTGCAGAGATCCCAAGAGTTTGTTGAAGAAGAGCTCGAGGAAGAAATTCCCGACCAAGGTATGACTGATGAACAATTCCAATCGGCTTGTGCTGCGATGAACATCAAGCAGCGAGAGCTCTTCTCTGCAGTCACTCGCAGCATTCAGGAGCAGCTGAGCGGAAGCAAACAACGCCTCAGGCTGTTTGTGACTGGCGGAGCTGGAGTCGGCAAGACCTTCACTTTTAATGCACTGAAAAATCAAGTCAATCGCTGCTTCGGCAAAAATCCAGTGAAAGTTGCAGCTTTAACGGGTGTAGCTGCGAGACTAGTCGGTGGATCAACTCTACATACTATGCTCAAGTTACCGGTTCAAAAGGATGGCTTCATTGTCTCCAACATGCCGATGTTGACGGGAAATTATTTAAAGATTATGCGAAAGCAGTGGAAGGATATTGAATACATCTTCATTGATGAAATTTCGATGGTCCCTTACGAGATGCTTTGCATGATCGACTCGCGATTAAGACAGCTTAAGAATAAGGATGATGAAGCATTTGGAGGTCTCAACATCATGCTGTTTGGTGACTTGATGCAGCTTCCACCCGTTAAAGGAGCTCAGGTTTTTGAGCAACCGGTACGATTCTTGCGCCACACCTCTGGCGCTACTTCAGATTGGTTGAGCTTACCGAGAATATGCGCCAGCAGGGCGACACGTGTTTTTCCGATCTGCTCAGTGCTCTTCGAATTGGTGAGCTCAAGGGTCCCCCACTTTGACTTTCTGCTGTCGAAGACGTTGGTGGATGCAACAGGCGAATTCGCCTTGAACAAGGCGATTCGCATCTATCCATTGAGAGCGCAAGAAGATTCCCACAATAATGCTGTTCTTGAGTACTACCGATCACAGGGAGAGAGAATATACAAAATAAAGGCGCAAGATCATGTAGCCGATGCTACGCGCAATGTCGAAAATGTCAACTTGGACAATATCATCCCAGCCGACATCAACAAGACTGGGGGCTTGCCCAAGGATTTGGAGATATTTATCGGTGCAAAAGTAATGTTACGATCCAACATCAATGTCGAGAAGGGCCTTGTGAATGGCGCAATTGGCAATATCACCGAGATAATTTGGCCGTATTTCCGTCGCGACCAGATATACGACACAGATGTTCCCTCTATTCGCATAGACTTCGGTAGGGATGGCATTGATCTGATTTAACCTCAATCTATTCAGTTTCCTGCTAAATTCAACAATGGAACGATCGAGAGACGAATGCTACCCATTGTCTTGTGTTGGGCTTGCACAGTTCATAAGATGCAAGGCTGCACCGTCGATTATGCAGTCGTGTACCTTGGAAAATGCTTATCCCAAAAGGGACAAGCATACGTCGCTTTAAGTAGAGTGAGATCGCTGGATGGAGTGCGAATCGTGGATATGGAGTGCAGTAAGCTCTCGGGAAAGATACCCTGCAACGAAAAAGCCATTGAGGAGATGGAGAGACTGCGAAAATATAATCCTCCAGATGATCCTCAACCAAGTTGAAGGAATAGTACGTTGAATTGTAAGTTACTCAGAAGTAATTTCGAGAGATTCTTTAAATTATAATTACTCTGCTCTTTAATCTTGCTTTTGTTTATAACTGATGTACTATTGCGCTACTCATTCTATGTAATTATGTTAAATTTTGTATACTTATGCATTAGCCCTATGGAGTAAATCCCCACGGGTAAATATATAGTCTATCTATCTATCTATCTCTCGTTCCAGCACGTTTTTCATTGTCGCTGATATTTGTTCTCAGGTGTTTTTAAGTATTTGCAAAATAGAATTAAAAGGAATTGTACTCGGAAGTAATTTCGAGAGATTGTTTAAATTATAATTACTCTGCTCTTTAATCTTGCTTTTGTTTATAACTGATGTACTATTGCGTTACTCATTCTATGTAATTATGTTAAATTTTGTATACTTATGCATTAGCCCTATGGGGTAAATCCCCACGGGTAAATATATAGTCTATCTATTTATCTATCTATCTGTCTATCTATCTATCTATCTCTCTCTCGTTCCAGCACTCCAGAACATATTTGTCGAGCACATTTGCAGGAGTCAGAGACTAAAAATGATAAAATAATATATATTAAAAAAATTAAAAAAAAACTTTTTCTAATGGACTAAAAATATCAAAATAATTATATCTTTGAAATACTTAAAACACCTGAGACCAAATATCAGCTACAATGAAAAACGTGGCGCGCATTTCAGAAAATACGATCGTTACTCATATCATAAGGTTTAATAGAATTCAGTAATTGTTTCTCTAATAATATATTCAGAGGTATGAGTTTGAAAATAGAAGTCATTCATGAAAATACTTGAATACATGGTAATACTTGAAACAACTGAGACCAAATAACAGCTAATACAATGAAAAACTTGGGGCGCACTCCAGTAATTGTTTCTCGAATAATATATTAAGAGGCATGAGTTTGAAAATAGAAGTCATTCATGAAAATACTTGAATACATGCGCCCCACGCACGCATGTTGCTCTGCAACAGTAATTGACATCGAAGATGTAATGACGTCATTACTGCTTCACAGTATAAGATTTGTGCTGGGCTAGCGCGGAATGCCCCTGTGTCTAGCTTTTCAAGCACAACCTCCTGGCTGAAGAGTACCCCGCGCACACATAATCCTTTTTTGATAATACTAGTGGAGTGTACATTCATAATGAGACATCCCTATCTGCTCTCAAGGCCATAAGGCGATACATCTGATTGCATTTAACAAGGAGTTGCACTTCGCAGCCAAATCTTTAACATGCGCATTCCACGTCAAGTCTATGTCAAATGCTAAGCCGAAAGATTTGTTTTGGGCATATAGTGCAGTCGAAAACCGTTAATTCTTAGTGTCGGCTCTGTGCGCCTTCCTCGCTTTCGATAGAAGTGAATACAGGTCGTCTTTGTTAAGAAAGAAAAACCACGAATATACTGTTCGCTTTTTCAGCCAACGTGTCCATAGCTCCTTGCATTTTGCGTTTAACAATTGCTGATGCCTTATCTGAGTAGAACAGAAGAAGATCGTCAACGTATGAGCACTTCCTAACCGACGTTTCTATACCCTCAAAGATCCCGCCGATGGTTATAGTAAAAAAGCGTGCCGCTTAACGGTGATCCAGCTGTACTCCATTTCGCTGCTCGTGTGGGGTTGATAGTCATTGGCCCGACTAGAACACGGAAAGTCCTGTCCCTATGGAAGATGAAGATAACCTTGGGCAGGTTATCTCTAAGTCACCAATCACCAATCATGTAGCTGATAATGTAGCTGTTTTATGATATTGTATATCCAAATACTCCAAATGTTGTATTTAATGAATACTTCCACCAAATACTGCAATCATGTGTTGTTTCGAAACACAAGGTGAACCGGTTGTTAACTACCACCTCCAATAATTTTCCTAAACAGCATGACAACGATACTGTACAATAGTCTTCAGCTTTAAATTTCCTGCCTTCCGAAGCGGAATTACTATCTCCTCTTTCCATTGTTTAGGATAGTCCCCTCGCGTCCATATGGCGTTATAAAGAGCCAGTAGTGCAGCCATAGCTACACTCGGCAGTTGACGTGTAATGCTGTAAGGAATATCGTCCGGTCCCGCTGCAGTGTCGCCGGATAGTGGACTGTAATTCTCTCGTCATGAAAGGCACGTTGTAAGTTCTATAGCCTCCGGTTTCATAGTCAAGACCTTGTTCGACATCAGCTTTGCTTGGACCTTGTTCGAGAGGTGTAACACCATAGCCGAAGGACTGATATCCCCTCATATTACAAAGTTCTTGTAGCCTCAAATGTGTTTCCTGCAGGCAGACAAATATAGGCGTATGCTTGGCCAGTAGCATCTTTAGTTCGCAATAACGCGAAACGTAAACGTAGGGCTGGGATATACCAATGAAGGATAGTCTCTATTCCGGATGTTGAAGAATCAGTAGCTGGGTACCGTACTCACGTCCTTGGCTTCTCTTTTTTAGCTATTCTTGTTTTCTACTTCTTCTTCTTCTCAAGGTTGCCGAGTTTCGCCAGGTCACCGAGGTCGGTGAGATTACTGGCACCGGAATTTAAGCTGAACTTCGATCCGGAGCTCATCTCCTGGGCTGAACATAAGCTACGATTTTACCTAGCTCGGAAACAGACCACCAATTTTTAGAAAGTACACTCTAATGTTTTTGGGAAGATGGGGCGATGGAAAACGGCATCCTCTTACGTTTCGCCCCTACTGGAGGTAGCAGCCACAATGTTCGATTCCGCCCTTCTTGACGGGCGGATTGAGAGTCTTCTGGCAGACCCGCTGTTAATCTATGCATTTAACGCTGGTTACCTTGAGGAATTGCGTAACTACCGGCATTATTTCTTTAACTGTAGTTGTTGATGTCATTGCAGTAACAGACTTAGCCATCTGGAGAGTAACAGTTGTAGCCTGCCCCTCAAGGGCAAGATGTAGGCTCAGGCGTAGGGTTGGATTGCTGGGGAGCAGGGGTAGTAGTTATTATTGTTATTGTCATCGTCATCATCATTAATGTAACTGGTAGATAGGTAAATATTACTATAATGCATAATTACTGTTATTGTTGTTATCACTGTTATTCATTTAGCGTTTTACTCGTTTACAGTTCTACTACCACCACCACCACCACCACCACTCCTACTACTACTACTACTACTACTACTACTACTACTACTACTACTACTACTACTACTACTGTTGCTACTAAAACGATATAAAACTAATGTAAAGCTCTATGAAAATACAGTACAGTGAAAGCCAGTTTCACATAAATAAATATTAGAGTACGCTTTGTGAGCTACGAACGTTTCAGTTTGTTTCAGTAATACAAACGGACGGAGTGAATATTTGGTTTCAGTTAAATACGTCTGAGGTGAATAGAGAGTTGACTTTCGATAAACTATTAAACGTTTGTGTTTGTGTAGAGGACCGTTAACCTGGCGCGTTAAACTTGTGTTTAGTGTTTGCAATATACACTTTACGCACACTGTTAACCAATAACTAGAACTAAATTGCTAACATACCTACGTGCCTTTCTACAATTTATATTTAGCCTCATTTTCGCAAACATGTTCGTCAAGTGTACTTTATAAAGTTAGCCTATAATATAATTTCTAGGTAAAGAATATAATTTTTGTGATAATATACAATACTATATAAAGTATACTAACATTATAACGAAAAAGAATGGGTGTTGTGTAAATGTTTGTGTTGTAAAATGTCGGGCGTTACCTCCGCGCACTTTTGTTACTTACTCTGTTGACTGGATCCTCTGCAGTGATGTAGTCCTGTAACACAACTTAATACTATGCTTTTTGTGGGCGCCACTTGGAACGTTTGTTCCAAGAAAAAAATGTGATTGATAAAATTTTTAAATCTACGAAAAAATTTAAACAAGTCAGTTTAGCTTGGATAAATCAGTTAAGTTTAATGGTTCTTTAAAAACAAACAAATCGCCTGAAGGACTAACATTCATAGAAAAAAATTATAAAATTGCAGAGAAAAAATTTTGCAAGTTATTATTATTGACAATTTTTTATATATCCAATCAAGTATCGGCTAGTATATTTCAGATTTTGACTCAGTTGAAAAGCATGAGTTTAATACGTGAAAAATCTTTACTCTCAGGACGTGACTCCTTTGAACTACCAAGACATATCAATTAGATGCCTTACAAGAAAAAACTAAGTGATTTGAAGGTGTATGTGTGGCGTGTGAAGTACAACTGCGTGATAAAATGTAACCAGGTAACAAATGACTTTAATTTTGGTAACTCACGTTCCAATGGTTATTTATTCTCGCACTGGACACTCCTTTCGGGTAGTTTCTCAATCTCGCCTCTTCGGGTGTACACTGAATCTATTTAAATTCAAATTTTGCGATCATTACTTTTTCCGCGCTTTTGTAAAAACGTTTGGCAGTAGAATCTCGTTCAAACGCCGCCGTTACGAATCATCTGTTTAGCGTTGATTCAGAAATCGGCCACCGCAGCGCTGATTCCCATGCAGTGTCGAGGAAGGCTTTGTGTATTGTATGTTTACGTTAGGGGGAATTATTGTCACGTTAGTCAGTCTATGCGAACACAGCAGAATTCGTTCTCTATTTAAATTTTTGGTCCCTCCTGGGCCGCTTGACGTTCTGGCTGCGTGATTTCTATTAAAATTTGCCGTATCACTGCTCTATTTCAGCGATACGTTTGGCGAAGATTCTCGTTGAGGTTAAGTCAGTCGGTATGTCTATGTACGGGAAAAGCCTTCCTGCCGTATCTTGTCGATTTCTCGCCTCTTCGGTTTCGCCTTAGCTGCGTTGATCAGTGTTGTGGGTGATGCATCAGTTCTGGAGTTCAAGTTTCAAGTGTTTTTCGGTCGAATTTGGTCTCGCTTTTATACTAATTCAGGATGACTGTTTTCATCGACTTCCGGTATATTTGTGTAAAAATTCTTTCTAGAATGTTCGAGAATAAACGAAATGGAATGTCATAGAACAATTTTCACTTCCGTAGAAGCTTTTAGAACGAATTTCTTATTCTTCATACAAAGGATATTTCAAAAATTACTCTGGTATTTATCAAACAGTTTTACATTAGTACTCACAATTTGTATGCCATTAATACATTTAGATTCCCTGTTTTTAACTGAATCTAGCGATACTAAATATGATTGGTTTCTAATTACTTAAGTCTAATAAACAATACAATATACAACCCTCACCTTGAGTTGTTGTCATTGAAAACTCAATTTTTATAACAAAAATTGTTGTGGAGTTACTAAGTTCCTTCCACAAGCTGAACATCTAATACTACTACTTTCCTACAACAAAATAAACACATTTTAACATAGATGAAATACAAATAAATACAATTTTATATGGCCTCTGCTCATGGCCTAGATTCTTGTCAGTTTTCTAATACAATGATTAGTCTTTTTCTTTAATATACGTATTATTTCACTACTGTACACACAGAGTCTATTATTTTGTCTATCTTTTGTGATACCTGGTTACTCTGTACATATATTATATTTATCACAAGATGACATAGCATCATTGATTGGTCTTGAGATGTCCTTTTTTATGGCGTGACAAATCTCACTCTAATTAGTTAAATTCTTTTAGAATTGACTTTACTTTCAACTGAGTTTGTTTCTTATTAAGGTATACTGACGTATTGTACCTTTCTATCTTATTTTTGTTAGTATTATGTAAGTATTTAGCCAGGTATGATTATTTTTGTACTGGATGATTGGTTCCAGCCATACATGGTATAAGTAAATATTTTGCTAACTTGACTATTACAGTGTTAAAGTTGGTCAGGTATATTAGTATAGTTGCTTTATATCATATTACAGCTTTCTAATACAGTTTGGTTGCATTTTGGCAACATTAAATTCATAAATTATACAATATTAGATGCCTATTACATGTTTTTAGTTAACACTGTTTTTGGCTATTTTGACTGCTTTTTATTCATTTGACAGCTTCCTTTATTTAAGATAAATTGTTCACTATTGTCTACTTGACAATTACATATAGTTTTTATTTAAATCTGATAATAATTAATTTTTTCATGAAATCTTGGTGTATGGTCTCAAATCCAACATATTAATATTTTTTGTCATTGCAAATATACAATTTTTATTTTAACTTAGATTCTTTCTAATAATGTATTTAAATCATTTAATACATTTATTTTATTTACATCACATAATATAATAATGGATCATGTCCATTTGTTCACAAAAAATAGTTTTTAATACTCTATTCATAGTTATAAAACTTAATAATTATTGACTTCATTTTGTTTGATTCTGACATTATTTCTGTCTCTTATAGTGTCTTATGGTTTTTGACATGATAATGTCTTATGGCTGGGGGTCATTTGAAAATTTCTGTAACGCATCACGCTGCATGACGTCATCATTTACCAGCCGGGAATCGTTAACTAAAACCGCGACCGCTAACGTGCTAACGTCCGTCGCAGATTAAAGACCTAACAAGCAAACAACACTGCATAGCTGTAGATAGGTACGTAACCAATCAGTCAGTCAGTAACCATAATAATGTTGCGTTTAGCTGGAGGCTGAAAGACATTATCATGCTCTTAAGCTTTTACCGTTTGGTAAACGGTACTTTACATTTTTCACTCTTATTCACTTTAATAATATATATGGGGTTTTGTCTTAGTCATAGTTTGGTCGTTTTTTCAAGTTGATAGAAATAATTATTATACAAAATTACACAATTTTTTGGGACTACTTGGGTTTGATACTGTTCACCTCACTTTCCTCTTATGCTAACTTACTATATAAATGATTTCTTCTATGGAACGTTCTGTGACGTTACAACATAAAAATATAATTCAAAAACTAAGTAAAATATTTTAAAATGTCTTGTAACACAGATACCATAGTTTTAATAAAATAAAACCTAAAATTAAATCCAACATTCGCGATAAAAATGGAATATACATATAGAATGTCTATATTGCAATAAATTTACGTAGGCCAGACTAAGAAACAAAACTTATTTGATAGATTCCTTCAATATCACAATGTGTTTTTAAAACTAAATAATTACAATCTGTGGAATTATACAGGAAAATAGCACAATCTATTTGCAGAAGTAATTACAATTTGGTTTATATATATATATATATATATATACATATGATTGTTTTAGTAGACGAAAACGCTTTACGCACCTTCAGAAGAACTCGTCTGTCACCTGGTGTGTGGGAGTCTCACCTACCAAAACACCACATCTAATACAGGCATGGAGTATCCACACTAGAACTACGTAATCCACACTAGAACGGCGACAATAGGATGGAGCTTGTTGTCCTCTTATCGGGGTCCTTCTAGTTTGTCTCTTTATACTAATGCCCGCTGAGTGCTAGTACGGCATCTCGTTTCCTGTGTTTCACGGGCGAGCACTCCCGAACTCCATCTCCATTGAAGTCCCCTGTCTTGGACATCTTTACATTTGAAAGAAGTGTGTAAGCCATCTCATGGGGCTATTGACTGTACTGGCGTGCTGGGCTTTACACCTTTCCCATTCGTGGAGGTAGACATTAAAATTATCGTGACCAATAAGGAACTGTGTCAAATAATAGTTTACCTCGTGTTAGCGGTAAATAATAATAACAATAATCATCGTCATAATCATAAAATTATTATTTCCAACAAAGGTCTCTGAATAGGCAAACCATACCGTAAATTAATACTGTATAAGAAAAGAGCGCGCAAAGAAGCACTTAACAACTACATATATTAAAACTACTGTATTGTTTTAAAATGGAAAATATTTACTGCAATCCGTGTTGTTGCATTTATTGTAATGTTACCAACCTAAATGGAAAATGGACTAAAATATTTTTAATTTATAATAATCAGCTTTGCCTAGTAACGATGAATTTTCGTATTGGCTAGTACATAAAATATAATTATTTTGACATGTGATCTAAATCTAACTAAAAATAACTTGATTGATTCCCTAAGATATTGTTATCTAACTAGTTATTTACATTGGATTTTGTATTATTGTCCACAGGATAGTACAAATGTACGATCAAATCCTCTTGTACTAACCCCAGTAACAAAGGACAATATTTTGTAAGTGGCTGTTATCGAGGAATTCCGATACGCATACTCAAAGGGATGGAATCGTTCATAAATAATGTAACAAGTACAAACATGATCTCTACCATCGCACACCCAATTTATTTGAAAAGTCGACTTGGTTGAGGTGTATCTTGGTCTTCTATAAGACGTTATATATATATATATATATATATATATATATTGTAGCATGACAGATAATCCACACAAATACATTACTCAATGATCATTGATAAAGCTCTAATATATGGAATATCCAGATGAGAATCAATTAAAAGGCACTATTAATTAATATACTCACAAGAAAAGTTAAAATAAAGAAAAAATCTGCAAATAATATACATACTACAAATTTAAAAACCCAGAAAACTAAAAATGTGAATAACAAAATTACCCAGGTAAGATAGAAGCAGGCAATTAAGATACCCCGACAAAGAAACCAGACCAGAAGAAACAAAGGCATACACAGCGAAATGGTACTGAAGAAAGAAGAAAGAAGGAAAAAGAAATATAAAATGAACAAGAATACTGAAGAAAGAAGAAAGAAGAATGACCAAAACTACTGAAGAAAGAAGAAGGACGTGAGGCAACCCATATAAAATAGAAACCCCATAGGGAGAGAACCCAAAAACCCCCAAAATAAATGAATGTCCAAAGAGAAAGTATAACACCCCAAAAAACCATATCACAATGTAAAACTGACAAAAACCAAAAGTGTTAATAGTATTAAATAACAGTGCATCCAAAAAGTTATTGTTTAGTTTGTATGAACAAATCTTCACAGTCCCCCCATGGTGGAATATTTCATGTTATAAAGCTAGAAAAGGACTAGTAATAATATTAATAAATCACCATGGACAAGTGTAAGTTATCGAATTATAACTGATAAACTTTAAAAAGGTGCATGAGTTGCAGTACAAAGTAATAAACTTTAAGTGTTTTGTGAACAGTATCTATTTTGATATGAAATAGTAATATTACTAATGAAATGCTACTGAATCTATAAGAACATTCCATAGAATGAAATAAGAAACAGATAGCCAGTGTTATACTTAGAGAGGGGGAATAAATCTTTTAAAATTGGGAAATACAGAGCAGACTGTTAATAATTAGTTTTAAGAAGTGTTAACCATTATATGGAACCAAGATGTTCCTGTTCCATATAATAATTAGACAGATAAGAATTATTAGTAAGAGATATTATTGTTATAAGCTGTTATTTTGTTGTCAATTTAAATTTGGAATACCCTATCTAAAAGTAGATATCATTCCCAATGTTATAAAATATTTTTAATTATGTTACTAGGTAATCAATACACATAAAAGGTATTATTCAAGGTACCAGTTTTGATAGAGATAGGTGTTATATTTTAATTGTACAATCAATAATCACTGTTATACCAGTAAAAGAACTAATTGTTAATAAAGTATATAAGAATAAGAAGTCAGAGAAGGATATAAAATAACTACATTGGTAAAAATTTTGCAAATAGCAACACATCAAATCTAGGCCATATAATGAATTTAAACTGCAGAATAATTAATAAATCTAGTCTTATAAGCCAGTTAAACTGACAATATTTATGCAAGATAAACTCAACATATAGTATACCATGTAAATAAGGCTTTCTAAAGATATGGTCATTATATAAGTAAAATTATTTATTTATCTAATAAAATTACCATTAAAAATGGAATAGACTAACTGACATTATCATAGGAGGAGTCATATACAAATGAATTGTATTTAAAAACCATCATTAATAAACTAAATTGCAATAAATTAAGTAAGAATAGACAATTATATCAATTTCAGATTAAATAGAATAATAACTATATTAGGAAAAATGGCTATTATTTGCTTAGACAACAGGAAGTATACTTTTAGGCCTACCTTCCAAAAATATAATTTTCTAATGAAACTTTGTAACACTAAATTAATTACTAGCAAAATAAGCAGAATAGAATAATGAAACCGAATATGTATTTAATATTTCGTACAGTTAACTAATAACGAAATTATTTTCTGAGCATAATGTATCAAAATAAAATGTATCGGAAGCTAAGATAATTTGAAACAATGTATAAGATATATTAAATAGGCTAAGATTTTCAGGAGACGAAGGAAATCAGAACAGTTCATTATTATACGTTGAAGAGTGCACTTAATGTGAATTTTTGCTAGAAATAACCTTTAATGGCGGTTACGTTATAACCGAGTTCGGTGAAATTTTGTATAAAATTATTTTGAACTATTTTATTTATTGTGAAGTGGTGAAGTTGACCTATGAACAGCGTAACACCAATAAAGTGAACCACATAAAACTAATTAAACTGAATAACACTGATATCACACCATATACAGACTGAACATTCGAGGTTAAAACCGACACATAGACACAATGAGATATATCCAATAACAACATTTTACACCAAGTGAACTATTCCATCATACACCAGTGACATCTAAATATATCCAGGACGATCATATACAATTGCTGAGACCATTTACACGAAGAAAGGACATCTTTATTTCAACAAGTACTTCGTCAATGTTAGAGGCTTCATCGCGCATGCGTCAGTCGGCCATTTTGATCCATTCTCACTGCTGTGAAAAAAAAAACGACATTTGGCAGCAATTGGTTTGAATAAAAATCATATATAAACTTTTATTATTTTTAATTATCATTGCATTGTTTAATATTAAGGCATTTTATAATTGTAAGTGTTATACTTTCCTGCCCATAACCTTCTCTGGCTATATCTTAAATAACCGTTTAAAGAACCTATTTTTATAATACTAATGTAAACTGTTTATATCGACCGGCCCTGAGTGAGTCGATACTACATTGTAACATCAATTTTAATCGAACAAATTCATTATTTTTATTAATAAACGTTCTGTTTTGGTAATTTGGAGTTGATTTTTATTATAAAAAGGCTTAACAGGTAAAGTAATCAAGAAACCCAACTAACCGAAAGGCGGTATATACGAAAAGACAACCTTTCAAGAAGAAGAAGAAGAGAGCCGTTCTTCGCCTAAACTTGGAGTTAACCAGATTGTCTTTTAAACAAATTTACTGAAAGTGACACTATTACCAAAATAAACACAATACCATCATAATTTTAATTACAACCAATAAACTCGATTTGTTCCTAAATTTTAAGAACTTAAATACTCAGAAAATATTTTTTTTCAGAAAATTTTTTATTTGAAATAAATTTTAAAATTTTTTTATTTCAAATTGTGATAACATTCAAACAGATTTTATTTTGTAACCACGAAGACCAGGAACGTTACCAAATCGACGTTTCCAAAGTGGAACATCACTACACATTCTTACATACATAAATTAATTAAATATTTTGTTTTATTACAATATATATTGTAATGTTACATAAGATCACGACCACCAGGGTCCAAAACAAACGATAACCAACCATAACAAATCATAAGAAATACTACAGCCATACTTTACTGTTAATCACAAGGATAAGTAAAAACTAACTTTAAAGGAATAAAGAACACATCTTTAACAAACTGACGAAGATGATCAAGGAAATAATGACAATGACTTAGACGGAACGTAATTTACTGACAACTAACCCAATAGATTAGGTAAAAATGTGAAAACCAAACGCAGAGAGAAGAATAATAAAGGCCCAACTGGATACAAAAAACAGAAAGAAGAATAAGATATGCCCTACACTAAACAAAAGAAGAATTAAGACAAGATGAATGGATCATAACAAGAAAGCCCAGAGTAAAGAACAGAGTAATAATGAAGCCTGTTGTACTAATATAATTAACTATGCTGACGAAGAAAGCTTATAAAGTAAATAAATGAATAAAAGTCAGGAGAGTGAAGTAAAGGTAGTCAAAGTATAAATTAACTGTGTATCTGGAAGAATAACAAAAATGAGTCATATAGACCAGCCTTGTAACTAGAGCAAATCTAGGGATATAACGTATTGAATGATGTTGATGAATACTGTTTAAGAATGGGTAATAGAGACAGAAGGGTGTCTAAAAAATCTATTCTAATAAATAACATTAGTAATACTATAATAATGTGAAATAAAAGACATTGAAATCAAAATAAAATAAACACATTGTTGTCAAACCAAGATGGGACCCATAACCTCACTACATGTGAATAAGGCACCTCAAATAAAAGAATAAAGTAACTAAATTTTAAGTAATCCAGTTTCTGTTGGAGGGTAATAAATCTAAAAGTTAAAAGGGTTGTACCAACACAGTATCAATGTATAGAAGAAGTAGCATTATATTGTAATTAGAATAAATTCAAACAATAAATCAGACATTCTGAAATTACATAACAAATCTTACAAAAACTGTAACAATAAGGTATAAAGGCGATGAGACATTAGAGTAAATAGAACCAGCAAGGTTCACAGTCACTTATATAATGTAAAACAATTGTAATTAGATTAAAAATATAACAATATAATAGAAAATAGACATACTTGCATCTTGAGACCAGATGCAAGAAGTTTTATTGTATTAACAGAGAAAGGTGATACACTATTACCAACCAAATGATGGTAACACCTTAATATAATTTCTATTACTATTTGTAAAGGACAATGATTACTAAAATTAAAAATAATTAAGAGTTAAGAGAAAAGATGTAACACCATATATTGCCTGAAATATAGGTGAACCCAAAGGGTATTATTCAGGAAATAATTGTGTCAAGAACACCAAAGGTAACAACTAAAAGTTGTAATAGTAAATTTAGAGAAACAAGTAACAATATTCAAAGGTAATCCAATAGCAATGAACAGACCACTGTTAAAACTAAAATGTAAAATGTAATTAGTATAAACAATGTATTATAAGATTGAAGCAGGATAAAAATTAAGGCCTAGGTGTGCCAAACATAAATATGTCAATACAGAAAATACACAAAAAAGGGTACCAATTAAGTCAAACAATGATAACCAGAAGTTGAAGGGAAAACTTAAGAATAAGTTTGAACTGTAACTAACTCTTAAAATACTTTCAATGAATTATATCATCTAAATCTAAACCATAGTGCTATCTGTACAGCAGGGTTTATACTCAATTTTAGAGTTATTATCACACATAACTGATTTATAATCTAACTAAAGGACAGAAAGAGAGTGAATAGTCATAAATAAAACTAGTAGTGAACTTAAATTGTAAATAATATAAATTAAGATAGTTTTAAATGAAAAATTGTAATAGGCATAAGTTGTGAAAATAAGTACTTATCAAACATAAACAAAATTATGGCTTGAGGGGTATCTTAATTGATCTAAAGAACAATTGTAAACGATTGAGATGATTCAATTAGAACTGCCAAGTACCATAAGAATGTTAAACGTATTCTAAATATTTGTGTGAATTGGAAGAAAATATTTTCGTACTCTCCATACCAAAAACCGACGCCGACGGAATCCGCCAGTGAGGTGTAATCGAGCTTTCCACCAATCAAATTAACTATAGCGAGGCTTGGCCAACAAAGGGATGTCAAGCTAAGCGTCAGTCTTATTGTACGATCGACTCAGGAAACAAGACGAGAGTTCTCGACGCCAGAAAAGTAAATGAACCTAACCTGTGCGTGTAGTAAACGTCATAGTCAGAGTTAATACGAATCAAAATGTCTAAACGGCATTAATAAAGTGATATAACGAAGTAATAAAGAATAAGTGAATGTGCAAATACGATTGCCAGTGTACAATCCCGGCAATCGCGGTATTATAAATAAAAAGGGAGTATAGTGATTTAATATCATTATTATAGACTTAAGAAGTGAACATAACCTGACACTGTATAGGATTACGAATAAATAATGAACTTTGAAGAGGTGTTAAACCTCATAAAGTCAAGTAACAAGTAACTAGGGATAAGAATTAACGAAATTTATTCGATCTAATTATAACATGAGTGTTTAATAATTACATAAGAACAGTATGTTTTACTGAATCGAATAGGTCACGTCAGTGTATGACCATTTCATAACCTGTTGATATGTTATTAGAAATAAGGAAATTACCTGAGACAGTATATCCAAAATAGTAGTCTAGCGATAGTTGGATCCACTGAAGATGTTATAACTTTTGTAAATTTGAATTTTCTTTGTCAATTGACCACTTAGATTTGTAACTAACTTAACTGGCATTATGTTAGACACGCCAGTCTAACCTAGAAGTTGACGCAAGCTGTCTGTTTAATTTTTTAATAATGAAATGAGATTTTAGTTATCCGAGGTGACCACTCTCCTATTATTCAATTATAATTATTGTGTTGTGTTAACGTTTAGTATCTTGTAAGCTCAAAGAACTCATATTTATTGAATTTATTATAAACAAAACATTGTGGAATGTTGTATACACATACGCAGATTGACCACCCTGAGATTTTATTAAGAGTTTGATAAAAAATGAAAAAGTAATTGTGAAGTCTAACCTTCTTATGTTAAAGGTTCAATGAAACTAATGCACAGATTTTAACAAGAAATAATTTATGTTTAACTAAATAATTAGAGTTGGCCCGATTATTTCACGTAGATAGGCATTTACAGGCTTGGCAGACGACATGGAACGGTTGGCAATACAAACGGCGCCACGCATGATTTTAAATTAATCTTGTTTTTTAGGGAAGCTGATAAACTTTACCTGATAACGAGAACATCACACAAAGTAAGTACCATTATTCTAGACTGTCTTGATTACAGCTAGAACCAACGCAGCCGAAAAATATCTACTAGTGAAGAGGAACCAAACTCTGTCCGACACTCAACATTCGACTAACGATGAACAGTTTAAACCATTAATAATAATCTTGAACTCTTTAACTCAACGACTTCATACTAATAAATAAACCAAAAACCAATCATAAATAAATTTATAAATAAACTAAATCAAATTAATACTCGTAGCGATCTAGTTATTTAACAAATTGACGCCGACAACGTGGAGCTTTTCAACACATGAAAAACGTTATTTAACAATATGTGTGTGTGTGTATGTGTGCGTGCCTGTGTGTGTGTGTGTGTGTGTGTGTGTGTGTGTGTGTGTGTGTGTGTGTGTGTGTGTGTGTGTGTGTGTGTGTGAAAATTACACCCTCAATGTAAAACAGTTAAATTTAATGTAAACAAATTACAATTGTATATAATGCATGTTTGATTATCATAATATTTAAAAATTAAATAAGTACATAAAAATATCTCATGCTTAATATAATCTCCTTTGGCCTGTGTTAAAAATACTCAATAGTATTAGGCATTGCTTTCATTAATACTTTAAAATGATTTAGATAATCATTAAAGTGAGTATGATTATAATAGGAGTAATTGACAACAATAGTGCTCATTAATTATTTTTGAAATTGTACGTGAAAACTGAAAAAAGTGTTTTGGCCAGCACATAACAATGATAAAAGTATTAAAAAATTATAAGTTAGTGCTCAAAATAAAAATTACACATTTTCGTCTGTTTAAAGAATTAAGAATTTTGTAATTTGTACATTTTTAGAATTCTAAACAAAGCGTGCTTTCTAACATTTCCACAAGGTTATATTACTTTGAGTAACTTAAATCTTGTACGTTTTACATGTTACTGTGAGTTGTAACTTCTCAGCTTAAAAAATTTTTATGATTACCTGTTTATGTATGTTTATACTACTATCCTGTAGACACATAAAATAGAAAATAATAGTTCATAAACTGGCAAAACTAATTACTAACAAGGGTTATATCCTTGGAAATACATAAATTCTTCAATGATTTCAAAGTCTGAGTGCCTACCTATTAGAACGGACAATAAACATTATTAAATATAACTTTGTCGAATTTTTATTACTTCGAATTTATAATTTCACAGCTCATCACTGACGATGAGCTGTGAAGCTTGAAAGCGCTAATCGGTATAATTTTTATATAGTGGAGTGCAACAGTGATAATTATGTTTGTGATTTTAACCTCTAACACAACTTTCTTCATTAAACAGAGAAAATAATTTGATTATTAATTATGTAGCAACTTGGGAATAAATTTTAAACTTATATATAACAAAAAGACATGACCTACACACTTTGAAGTGCACTTAGTATAAAAAAGTGCGTCATAATCTGTTGGTTTTATTAAAAACTGTTGAACATGATAGAAAATGCGACAAGATGTTACCTTCAATAAATTTACGTAAATTTGAAATATAAAGTTTAACTAACAATGGAATCAGATTGCGGTTGACCTCTACTCTGACACGTGGAATTAAGCTATGCAACCACATGACGAACAATGATATACAGTGGAAAACAGCTAAGCTATTCTTGATAAACAGAAAATGTTTAATACCAGGCGACACTCAATATAAGGATGAACCTCGTTACATATATTCTAACACAAAATTGCTACCACTTGTCTTTGAATGTCGGCTGGGAAAGAAATAAGAAACGAGAGTAAAAATAAGGAACAATTTTATAAGTGATTTAAAATGGAGTAAACAATACCAGTAAAATTTATATATATAATTTAAATGATGACAAAATAAAAAGTTAGAGAATTGAAGATCGCTGGTATCACTCATAAAGATAGAAACGGAAAACAAAGGTCATTTATGTCTATAGAGTATGTTGTTTAATAACATAAATGATATTGATTGCAGTAGATCGAGTAAGTGTAAAGTGATTAAATCGTAAGTAAGAATTTTGATTTGAGCTAATTTTAATAATATTTTCATCAAATTTGTTTTGAAATGTGTGATGAAAATTATCACAGAACTATTCCTTACTAGTTAATTTTATGGGCGGTACCCACAGATAAGCTACGTATAATATGATTCTATGCACGCGGTTACGTTAAGCCTAACATACAATTTACTAATTATAAGAAATAAAAATGTATCTAAAGTTAGCTAATACTTAACAAAAATGCTTGAAAATTAGGAAATTCAAATATTTTTTATGAACATTCAACCAAATAACAACTTAAATGAAAACATATATCTACTTAAGAAAAGTATTCACGTATTACCTGTGAAGATGACGTAACCACCTTAGGTGATTTGTCAGGTTTCTCTGTTTTTATGCCATTACATTTACTCTAATACAGCCCAGTTAATTCACATTACGAGATTAAATATGGCCAACGGACACGAATATAAATGTCAGCAAAGTTAATTTATTAACTATTTTCCACACTGCTGTAAACAATTATCAGTTATTCGTTATTTATGAATACGCGATGCAGTAGTCTATTTAATATTAATCTCAATAAAATTTTAGTACGGTCCATTTAATTCAAACTTTCTACACTTTCAGTAACTGGCGATAAAAAGTACATTTGTATGATAATGCGTTCATGGTAATTTTGTCTGTGTATTAAGTTTTAATTGTGTTAATTATCAGTTAGGAAACAAATCATGAATTATATTACTATGAACAATACTAATAGATAAAAACAATTTCCATGAACTTTTAATCTGAACTCGATTTAATAGTAGTTCGCACAAAACTATTTATGTAAGGCTGAAGAAATAAAATATCATGATTGATATTAAAATACATTAATAAACACGAGCAACTATAAATACATTGATAACTACCACAAACAAATGGCAGTGGATCTGTCTTCCCCTATTCCTTCATCCAATACTTTGTAGTAAACCTACTGTCGTGAACATAATAACAAATATGTTGTAACGAAACAGAACGCTGTAAAAATAATTATAAATGATAATAATGAAACCCTATCAAGGGATCGAACTCAAAACAATGCTCAATAACTAATCCACAGAAACTATCAAATTTTGAAGATCAGGCATGAACCAAATATGACTCAACAACATCAACCATTGACCTAACTAATACTAACAAAACATAGCCAGACATTACCCAGTAGAATAGGGCAGTAAACAAATAACAATAAAATAAAGAACTATAGTAAACAATATTCAATAGATAAACCAAATAAATCCAATAAAGTGTACAAGCATTCCATAATGTAAAATTGTATTAACTGTATGTATAATAGATCAATAAATTTGGTCTAATAATAAACCAAAGTGGGAAAAAGGGCACAACCACTTACAGTGCTATAAGTGATGATAAACACAGAAAAGGTGGCCTAATAATAATAGTTACATAAACTACAGTTGAAAAGTGTACTATTATTTAGAGTAAGAAGTGGTCAATTATCATTGACAGTAGTGATGAGGGATGTATCACACAAACAATTGTTAAACAGTGTGCATAAATTATAATTGTTAAAATAAGTAGTATCATTAAGAGTTTTGTTTTATATTAAAAGAGTTTTATGTTACCAACTAATTAATTTAAAATAATGTAATATCAAGGGGTCATAATTAACTGCCATCAACCATTATAAATTGTTTCATAAGATAACTAAATAGTTTCATAACTAAATATTAAATTTTACAGGACTAAACCAAGACATGTTTAGTACCAAATTATTTGTAATTTTATGATTAATAACCACATAAACATTGTATTAACTATTAGTATATAATGATAAAATAATAAATTAAAGGCAAATTATAAAATCTAAAGTAATTAAGGGGTATTGGTCATGTAACATTTGAGCTGTGCATAAGGGGCCAATCAGAATCTAAGAAATTTTGGTCATTTCGATGACAAAAAGATGAAATGGGACTTGATTGTTAACCACGAGTGAATACGGTTGAGTAGTCCTCGCAGATTTATTATGTAACACAATTTTAAAACCCAGGAACCGACTTAGAAGAAAAAATTATAACCACATCAGAAGATACTGAAATTATTAACCAAAATCATCTCATCGAATAGGAACGACCACCAGTAAGGAAATATCAAGTGATTAACAAGAAGATGCACAGCTAAATCCCACTCAGAAGTGTAACGTATAATACAATTATTATAACTGACAACATTAGTAATCCAACACGAACAATCACTAGTAACACCAATAACTCACACCACAATTAATCACTGGTGGACATTTCATAAAGAGGAAAACACAGTATATAAGAATCAGTGAGTACAAAGTGAACACATTTATTTAAAATACAGTGGGACAACTTCGCGCATTATCCGACGACGAGGGGGCCATAGTTATGACGTCATTTCAGGACCATCATGCATTGCACACAGCGAACTAAATATCGCCAGACATTTTTGTCGACCTTAATACTTATTTGTACTCTCACATTAGATCATAAGCATTAGAATTATTTGTAATATACTCTATATTGTTTGTTAATAATTAATGGAACCTTTCGTAGCAGCCAAAAGAATTCCCACGTTATATGTTTACTTCATTTTTTTACTATTGACCCTGAGATATATAATTGATTATTACTAGCGTGTATATCGAATGCAAAATTCTATTAACTTGAATTAAGTTTGCAAAAATTAAACAATAATATTAACAAAATCATATCCATGAGTTTTATTTCTTGAATGTAAGATACAATCAGGATTCGTTCTACACTCACGAAGATTAAGAAGACGTCGGGGAGTCGTTGGAACCCTAGAAACTACGAAACCAAGATTAACCTCAATGAATAGGTTTAAGACACATATCGAAAGTGAACGTTGAGAATTGTTTGGAACAACTCGACCGCTACATTCAATTTAGAACGTATTTAGAACAGATTAACTGAAGAATTATAACAAGTCAATTCTAATTAATAAACAAGCAAGAGTAATTCAGCCATTACAATTATATCTGAAATAACTTCACCCAAAACACGCAACATAAATATCAACAGAACAACCGATACACTTAGAGCAAAAGTTTTTGTTTTTATTAAACAACAAAGTTTAGTACATCGGTACAAAAATTAATAATACACAAACAAAACGTAAATTAACAAATTGGCGATCCCAACAGTGAGGCTGAAATTGATACGGATTCACGTGTCATTACAAATTGACGCATCCAACGTGTGGCTAAATAACACGGAAGACAAGAAAGGACATTATAAATTAATGCCAACAACGTGTGGCTAATTATTATCCAAGGGATTTTCACAAGTTTATATACAAATTGGCGCTCACAACAGTGAGGCATAACATAAAAACGAGCAAGTCGAGTTTATTTATATATATAACAATGTATACAAAAGTAATAACAAATAACATAAAACGTACTGTAGTATTCAGAGAAACAAGGAATTATTTGCTCAAGGGATTTTATTGAGAATGAGCCTACCGATTATTAGGTTTTTTTTTGCTCAAGTTTTCTAACAGCTCTATGGAACTTAACTATGTATGAATCCTGTGTAGGGCGTGTTCGTTACCTAGTAGCCTAACATTTTATAGTTATCGGTCACTGCTAAGCAACAGATATCGCATATAACACAGCTTATCAACGTGTCTTGCTCATAACCTACCGCTGTATAATAATCTTTTAATGTTTACTATCCAGTTAATGTAGTTCACACATTATAATTAGAAATCTATCCCTACCAGTGCAGTCTCCAAGTCTCCTTCTACACACCACACGCGCGCTCACACACACACACGTGTGTGTACTGTAAAACTACAGTACGTACGTACTTCGCCGGTAACCGTGAATCAGCACTATGTCGATGTCGGGCTTTGCAGACCAATTTGGAACCAATAAAGACAATAAAGACGTTTTTAACGTTTTTACCATATTATCTGTTTTGTGTGTTTACCTTAATTCAATCATGTTGCCTGAAATTTATTTAATTATATTAGGCTATGTAGTTTAGTTGTACGGATGTTACTTATAGTCTTACTAATGTAAAATTGTGATTCACCGGAAATAAATAATTTTCCTTCTACATAAAACTGACTTTCTTAAAGTTTATACTTAATAGTTAGTCAGTTAGATTTCATCACATTTACACACTTAGGCCTACGCGTATAGTTTTTATTTTCATCAGGCATCGTAAAATTTAAGTTTTATAATTTTCTTATTTAGGCCTATATGTTATTAAATTTAATTTTATGGATATACCAATGGTACGTAAACAATACCTACAGAATTGCTTAACTGAATTATTGCATTGACTTTTGGTTTAGCTTGTGACAATTTTTTTTTTTTATTGTTACATTTGATCTACTTGTGATCAAAATATTATTCTTACAGAAATTACATACAAAATCTATTGTGTTTAAATATTTTAATGGTACCGGTAATCAATTCAAACGTATTTCATTTTTTATGTAAATAAAAATGTAATTTCCCTAGGAAAAAAGTCAGCAGTATTTTCAGGTGCGCGCGCACACGCGCACACACACACACACACACACACACAACAATGGGTACTAGAAAATTACGATGTTAAAGCAATTTCGCATGTTGATGCATAATAAAATATTTAAGTATTTAAATTTGTTATTTGATATAAATGCTCAAATTGTGCGTAATGCTAATAGTTATAAATTTACGATACTCATGGAAGTATATTTACAATATTTAATAGTTCACATTCCATATGGGGTGATGATATTGCAAAAATAATATTGTTACGACGTCACAGAACAATCTACGTATTTATCGAACGTTCCAGAGAGATCCAGAGTGTAAGCGTGTGGTGTACGTGCTTGCATACGCATCTACGAGAAACTTCTCGATGCCGCCAGCCGTGCGGACGCTACGACGCAATTAGGAATCGTCTAGATATTCGACTAGCTATAAATACCGGTACTCAAACGACGTTCAGTTCAGTATCAGTTGCGATTTAGGTCCGAGAGTTATACAGCGATATTACTGTGTACGTTCAAGTGGATATTAGTGAAGTGTTGCGTTTTATAATCGGGCGGTATAATTACAATTTATTGTAATACAATTGAGTTTTAATATTAGTGGACATTTTATTGCGTGTGAACAATTATCATTTGATTTTTGTAGAGACTGTGTTGTTAATTACGAACTGTTTTACTGTAACAATTAAAGGTGTGATTAGTGACTTGATTGGTGTTGTACTTATTTTGTTTCCACTGTACCTACGACGATCGAGTAGACCGTCGTAACAATATATTCTACAAAACAGGCATATTTAAAACACCGATATATAAAGACTTATTAACATGGTCTGAATATAAGCTCTGCTGTGCCCCTGATAGAAGAGAAGCAAAGAAAATTAAAAGAAACAGTTGGGACAAATATATACACAGCACGATGTGCAGGGTACACACGACAAGGCTTACAAAATATTACGGAATTTAAATCAAAGAGAGAGAAATAAGGTAATGATCAGTGATATTACGTAGAAGGAATGATTAAAATATTATGAGCGGCTGTGTACCCAGAAGCAACTAAAGAAACGAAATTTGCAAACGTAAATGAATACTGTTTTGAATGTTCATCTCTTCTTTGTTTACGGCACATAATAATTATTAGTGTTGAATGGAACTTTCACTTGTAAACTTACTTTTTGTTTTCACTCATACGGTCGTTTCGGAGTGGTGTGATCCTTCGTCAGTGACTTTTTTGGATACAGAATGTGCAAGCTGTCGGTAATTCTATGTATAACGGTATTGGTTAACAGGTTGTGTGTGGGTGGAGGTGGAGGAGATTGGTGCAGGAGTTTGAATTGTTGTAGGTGTTGTTTATTACTCTGTCAATAAGTGTGTTTGATTTAAATTGTAATTGCTCATTGAGTATGTTGTTGGGTTGTGTTTGTTGTGTTTGTATATTTCAAATTGTTCTGTGGTGTTAAGTTTACGACTTTTGGGTAGGAAGTGTTAAATTTTAAGGTTGTTTTTTATATTGGTGTAACTGTGGTTTTCTGTCTGGATATGTGTGGCAAATGTGGATTGTATGTTAATATTGGTGAGTGCTTTGGTGTGTTCATGAAATCTGGATGAAAAAGATCTTCCTGTCTGGCCTATGTAGAGTTTGTTGCAATCATTGCAGGTTATTTTATAAACTCCTGTTTTGTTGTATGTGTCAGTGTTTTTGTTTGTGCCGTCGATGTACCTTTTGATGGTGATCAACACACACAGAACTGCCAACAAATTCAGAAAATACAACTACAAAATAGCATACAGAACCAACAACACCATCAAAAGGTGTATTTTAATATAGATATTTTTACGCTGTGTATCAGTTTATAATGTTTTAAAGAATCATTATTTATAGAAATATTAGTGTTATAACTCTCAATATAATCTCAACCTCCAGTTGATATGCGTGGTCTAGTTCAACAACAAACATGTTTAGAAATTTACCTTTTATAGGAATTAAGGTTTACGTATAAGTAAAACATTTCTGTATTTATGCAGAAGTGTGGATGCTTCAATTCTAATAACGCATCAAATAGTGACGGTAGCTATTAGTGGCTTGTTTTTAAGACCCAAAACTTTAAATCTTCACAAATGCCAAAGGAAACAAGACAATGTTTATTTATCTATAAGAAAAATAAGGGTGCAGATTACGAGTAACCATAAATATATTCAGTAATGAAAAACAAAATCGACCATTTTACTATCAAATATAGAAAGAATAATATCTCGTGTACAAAGAAATGGCAGGTTCACCCGCAGATTTTTACTATGTATTACGCATTCTAATAATCTCGTTTAAATGTAGGTCTATCATCATTGTTTCTGTAATCACAGTCACGTTTCCATTAGCATTATATCGTGTAAATTTATGAATTTCAGTAAAGCAGGCAAAATCAAATTTTGTTTTAATGTAATATTCTTAAAACTACTCATTTCCTAAGGAGTGGAAATTTGCACATCAAAACATTCAATACATAGACCTGCACATAAATTAATCTCATTTAGCTTTCGCAAAAAATGTAATTTTTATATTATTCGTTTTTATATTGTATTCTGTAACTACGCGTTACATAATTTGCACTGTATTCCAGACTTTCTCCCAGGGAGTCTTTGATTTAGCTCCTACTGTTTCTTGCGAGGCGTACAGTCTAGTTCCGAAGTACATTTGGTTGTAATGCAATTGTATGGCAGAGCCTAAAAGTTTTTAAAATTGTATTTGTGTTGTACTGAAAGTCCTCTCAGTGTTTGAAATATACAGTTACAAAGTAAAACAGTAAAAAGATGTCAACTGTTTTAGAGCCAGTTGTAAGAAATGAATTACTGAAGTCTATGTGCAGCTGTCACACATTAGATCCTAAACACAGATGATTAAGGTAGAAGTAAAATTAAGAAGCAAAGGTAATTTCAGGTAAACGAAACTAATAACAGTACAGTGTTACTGCATATATACTCTGCGTATTTATTACCTGATTGCAGAGGCTTAATTGTACATAGGTTATAGAGACACATTTACCTAAATAATATACTGTAGATGAAGTTTCTCTGAAGAGTGATAATCTGCTTTGTAGTTTCTTTGTAGTAGTAGAAATATGGTACAGTAATTTCAACATTCTCACACGAAACTATCTATAAATCAAATAAAGTTTTTTTCCTTGTGTGTCTTTCCATATACATTAAACTGAGATGTACATTACCAATTAAAAAGCGCCTAAAATCAATATTAATTTTATAATAGAATACTGAATTAAGCTATGAACTTCAAGTAAGATATCACCTATTTTTTAATGTCGTACTTACAGTTACAATGAAAAGTAACTGCATCAAATCTATAAAACAATTTTGTATGGATATAAAGAAAATGTTCTGTCTCTGTCCACGGGGTAAAAATATTTTGAGTAGGCCTATTTACCATCCACTACTAGCAATATTTTGAGTAATTACCATCCACTACTAGCAATTTAAAGGAGAACGAAGACTACATATGAGTAAATAGTAATTTGAGTTTTGGCGTTTTTCCGTCAGCGGTCACTTGACTGCCTTCCAGTGATTCGCCAGTCCTGTATGTCTTCTGGTAACATTTTAATTTCTGTAATTGACATTCCACCTTTCAGTAAACCTCCTCGTGCACTTTCAATTTTTTTCTTGCTCTACAGTTTGACATTTACCTTTATCGTTCCACCAAAATATGAAATCTACATTACTTATGGTGCCCTACAAGTCTGGCTCGCTTTGAAACACACATGAACACACACACACACACACACACACACACAATAGAATGGAATCAGTGTACATAATGTAGGATATTATTGCCTGTGTTATACTTCTTTTTCCTTACAGGTCCTAAAATGTACGACTTACGTCTGTGTTGTTAAGTTATGTACTATTATTATTTACGAACAGATATCAGATATTGTAATGCACCTTGTGTACGAAATAGGAAGCACTACTCACTGAATTAGTGTTAATAAAAGATAAGAAAGTTAATACATATCTTATAAAACATAATTAGGTAAGAACGTAGATAAGAATATTTGTATATTTCTATAAATGTATATTCTGCATTTCTACTAACTTCTATATAAATTCATGTTTATACACGAAAGTACATAGATATACTGTAATTGCGGATTGTAGTATAACCTTTTTATTTATTTTCCAGCTTTTAGTTCAAATATTTTAGTCCAAATACTCAAACAAAGAGCTTTCATTTGCTCTTTATTGAACTACAACAATAGTAGTAGCATCTTAATTATAAAACTATCATTTCAAAAATCAAAAAACCCTTTTCAGACTGCTTTCAAAC
This sequence comes from Magicicada septendecula, assembly GCA_034769895.1. Taxonomy (NCBI): domain Eukaryota; kingdom Metazoa; phylum Arthropoda; class Insecta; order Hemiptera; family Cicadidae; genus Magicicada; species Magicicada septendecula. The sequence goes on along the minus strand of CM068368.1, from coordinate 627,189,249 downwards.
AAATATAAAACAATAAAGCTTATTTATTAAAAAGTATAAAACAAATATAAAAATTTATTTATTAATAAATAAAGTAAACAGTATCTTATGATAAGTGTTATCAGTGTTGTAATTATTTATTAAAAAGTAAAAGAAATCACGTCAAGGTTAAAGAGGTATTTAAGAACCGGAGCGACCTCCATTCCCTTTGAGGCTCTCAGGCAAATCTATAAAACTATTGTAATTCGAATAACACTTTACTTTTCAGCGACTAGGTATTGGTTTATAAAACTTATAATTGACCTATACAACAACGTGTTTTAATTTTTCCTTTAAACACTGTACAGTCATGAACACGTATTCTATTATTGATATTCTCATTATTTTCACATAATAATTAAAAGTAATTTACATATATTATTAGTTATCGTAAAGAACTAATACATATAAATAATTTTCAATCTACCCTTGAAAAATTAGTAGATCATTACACAGGCAATTATGATATTCATCTATATTACACTGTTTTTTGAAAATTATAATTTTCTAAGTAACAAATGTATAAATGCATAGTGCGACTGTAAAGTTGCCCTACCACTATAAAAAAGACTGAACCGACTTGAGTTAACACTCGTTACTTCACCTGCACTGCCCTTGCGCTCTAGTCATATTCATGTGAATTGTTTTTGCAAATAGCTGAATATAGTATGTTAAAACACAGCAGTTGTGTTGGAAACTGGGGCACATTCCAGCCATCGTTTATTGCACAAAGCCACAACTGATCGATAGCCTCTCAAGTTAAAGCCTCAGTCTGATGTCAGAGCTTTGTTCACCAAAGATTATTGCTTTTCCATAACGTAAAAAATTCACCGCCGCACGATTTTCCGCTTCCATGAGATTACGTTCAAAATGTATCCTCAGTCTTATTACAGAAACGATACATATATTAAGCACACGCGCATGCGCGCGCGCGCGGACGTTTCAGGCACACATATATCACACAAGATTTCTCAGATATCTAGATATTGTTTCTTACAATTGCAAATTTTACTTTCATTAATAGACGTTGAAACGTACTTAGTATTCTATAACTTTCTTTTTGAATGCCAAATTGCTGTACAAGCGAGAAAATCATTATAGTTCTACTATAGTTAAGTAGGATGAATGATAATCGCAAAATCTGCAGTAAATACTACGGCAGTATTAATGAGCCTAAAGAACGTTTTCAAAGACGTGAAAGTTTTTATGTATACATTAACAACGTAAATTGAAATGCTGTAGGATTCTATTGAAATAAATATCGGAAATAACAGTCGCCCGATTTTTATTCGAGACATACGAGTTAGCAGGTAATTAGGTATCCGAGGTGATCAAAATCAACTTTAAAAATACATTAGTGGATCGTTAACGTTTGTGTTAAATTTGCCGGTTATACAAATCAATTATATATAAAAAAGAAATTAATTATTTTTTAGTTTCATTAGTTATTGGTGGTATGTACAAGTTTTATCTTGCCTTTTAATATTAATTAGTAGTATTAACCTCATTAGGTTGTTATATTTTAAAATATACTACACAGCCTATGTCAATACCATTAACTACATTAAATTTTTCATAACTTTACGTAACGAAAAAATAATCTAAATAAAACGACCATGAACACACAAAACCTAATTTGTTTGATTATATTTGGTGCAGCTACCCTCTCATATTTTACTTTTTAGGTTTCTAGGTTTGAGTTAGCTTTTTGGACAATGCAACTGCCTCGTAAATACACAAATGTCGTTTAGAATATAATTACTGAAACCTTGTAGAATATAATGTATTTTAATATGTGCTTCTAATATGTATTAAAATGTACTTTATACCGTCCAGTATAATATTTTTGACATTTTTGTGGGAGGGTCAAACTAAAAGACCTTACTTTTGTCTACCAGTACATTTTTACATAATACAAACCGTAACATACTCTATCCAGAATATGGATCTTTTATGTTGGTAATTATAGTGATTCTTAGCTTGTACATACCATAGATTATTTTATATATAAATAATGTTATTTTATGTGTCATGTTATTTTACATTGGGCCTATGTGTTATTTTATATCTTAATATAGAAGCTAATTTTTATAACCTGAGTTATATGTTTTGATTCATACAAGGAATATATTATGATGACAGTTACAGTTACTGCATTATAGAACTCAAATGAAACAAGCAAAATAAATTATATTGATGGTAAAGAGACATTTCAAGAGTCGGTATAACATCCGCTACTAGGCCTACAGACAAAGCACCAACGGCGAGCGGTAACGTTACATTCTAACCAACATTATGTTGGTACTAGTTACAGTATAAATACCATTCTATATATACTGTAGTTGTTATACTTACTATATATAAAGCGGTATAGCTTGTGTGTGTGTGTGTGTGTGTGTGTGTGTGTGTGTGTGTGTGTGTGTGTGTGTGTGTGTGTGTGTGTGTGTGTGTGTGTGAGTGTGTGAAATGCCGTTTATTTTATATCTGAAGACGTCGAATGCATCTCACCTTCACCGTGTTCTGTTCTCCCAATCTGTGATTGATCTGGAGGCCCCTACTGCTGGTTACAGTTTATACACCCCTCCGCCATGATAGTTTAGATATACCCCTTCCTTTTCTTGTTGTGGGTGCCCATTTCCGTATTTTCTTATGACACCTTGTTTCGGATATTTCATTTAGGTTGCCAAATCATTTTGATTGCATTACTCACATTACTCCAGTGGTCCATTTCAACCCCTCTTAATCTGTCCCTTTATATTTTAGATATACTTGACACTTCTCCTGCATAAATTATTACTGCTTTTTGTCTTTTCACTCTCTTAAAACGTTTTATATTTCACCATTTATTGGTTGAATGCACACAGTCGTAATTTTGTTAAGTAAGTGGATTGCATTTTTGGAAAACATCATGCTGACATAATTCTAATTCCTTACTGAATTATTTTTAAACTCTTAGTCCGTTAAAAGTTTATTATAGGTGCAGATTATTCGAGATATTAAGATACCACTTTATAAAAACCTGACAAAACTCTAATTGTTAGTAAAACATTTCCCATAAAATTGACAGGTGTGAACTGAATAAAAACACTGTCATTTAATGAATGCGAAAAAATCGCACTTTATGTCATTTTTGATACCCACATCAGTAAGGCAGTATCCTTCTTATGTTTTGCTGCACATTCCTTTCTTTAATGAGGAGTTCTACAGCGTAAATTAAAATTTCCTTTAAACTTATTATGTGTAATCCGAAATGGAGTTTCGAACATGCTCAGTTTTGTCTAGAGACTGGAAGGTTTCTACGACTTATATATTGCTGATAATTGACTACGAGTTGCATTACCGCTTGATGGTCATGACTAATGTTAGTGGTTGTGGCATAGAGCCACGTTCCATTTCTGTATATGACTTAAATTGCTGGTTTGTTTGGTGTGAGGTGTTCTGACAGTTGCAATTGTCTGCAGTCAGTATTTGTAAAACCTAGTTGTGGCAATCGACACATTGTCTCATTATTTTCTTATGCTTAGTTGGTAATAAATATAAACAAACTGTTTTTTTACTTAATAATATAAGTAATATAAAATGTTACGCTAATATGACAATCAAATAAGCTTTCCCCTCTCAAGAGAAAAACATAATATCAGAACCAAAAATACATTTTAGTCATATATGCAAATTCATTCATGTGTATTTATGTGTAACACTTATATACGCGCGCGCGCGCGCGTGTGTGTGTGTGTGTGTGTGTGACCAAAGAGAGACTGTGTGTATAAAAATTTGCAGTGTCCTGCTGGTAGGAAACAAATCACATAGGATACATGTTTATTATGTAACTCGTGTTGTTTGTTAAAAGAAATAATTTCTTAGAAATTGCACAAATCGTCACAACGGTGGTACCCGAGTTAAGAAAACGAAATTTTAACCGAAACTTTGACTTACTCCTTCTGATAAATTCAGTAAACTACTAAAAACACCACCCAGCCGAAGCATTCGTCACGTACACCACCCATGTCAGTTGCGAGAGCATTAATTTTTTTTATACACGGATATAAAACTTAGCTAAGCCGGGCTAAAATGTAAACAAGGAAAAATGTACGTTACACAACCAAATATACCGCAATATAAATGTCTACAGAAAAGTTAGATGCTTTGCTTTTACTCGTATGATCTCGGTGGAACATTGTTTCACACGTCACTTTTATGTTACACAACATTATGTTGTGAAAATATTTTTTACTTTACTGACAGGCACAGGCCATTAAAGAAGTGTATACTACGCTGATATAAAGTCCTACTATAAAACAGATTTACATACAATAGAAACATTTCCTGTGGGCTGTTAGTATTATTGCTTTATGTGGGGTAAGTATATCATCCCTTAACTTACATAAATTCAATTTTTTTATTTCAAAATAAAAGACAAGTAAAGACAAGTAATCCAGAAAAGGAAGAAAGTAAACCTAGTAATTTTTCTTATTTAACACAAAATACTTAGCGTCTTGGACTTTGCCAAGCCCATATGTTGACTTTTTCTTTAAGTTCTTTTAACATCTCTCTTTGTTAAAAAAAGAAGAAAACCCAGGTTCTAACTCGTCCGTACGGACTTTAAGAGTCCACAGTGTATTCATGAGTGATAAAGGGGCCATTCGGAGAGCATTTGGCAGAAATACTTTTCTGTAAGCCTCTGTGTAGCACTCATATACAAACATTTATTTATTGGATTTTGTTGTCCATGACGTGTCCGTTACTTAACTAAATATTATTTCACTACGACTCGGAACACAAAAAAGGTTTTATGGGTAAAAACGTAAAAGTTTTACCTTATAGCCTGAGCCGGTTTTCACTTTTAAAAATTGAACCTCTGAAGAAGCTTTTTAAAAGTGATTACCGGTTCAGGTTATAAGGAAAAACTTTTACGTCTTTACCCATAAAAGTTTTGTGTTCCGAGTCGTAGTGAAATAATTATATTTATTTATTTATTATATACAATATGTATATACGATATACAATAAATTGTACTGTATAGTATATAAATTATTATATACAATATAATATTACACGCACCCGTCCACCCACACACACACGCGCACACACACACACACAAACACACACTGGCTGTGTTATTCTACTCCTATCGGAAACTATATTGCAGTTAAATCAGAATCATCGCAACGAAAATTAAATTTGTTGTACAAGTGCATGTCACTTTAACTCACGGACGTTCCACCCAACTAAATTTGGATCATTAGGTGCGAGTGTGTCAACGAATACTCAATTAGATAAAATGAATATGAATTGATAATGCTGAAAATATAATAATGAAATAAATGTAAGCTTAATTTCACTTCTCGTTATTTTATTATCTTTCATAAAAATATAATTAAAGTTAACTAACATTAATTAATACATATTGTTACGTAATGCGGAAAAAGTGTTACGTAATACGGAACGTTCTACAAGTTTATCGAACATACCAGTGGACTCCGGCTGTAATGTGTGTGCGTACGTGATTCTCAACGCATTAGCTAGACTGTGGTAGATTTCGCGTGGCCACGCGCACTGTGTCAAGGCCGGAATGAATTACGCTCTGATGTTTTCCTTTATTGTTGACTCGCAGTATGGGATATTCTGGTATTTCGGTAGGATATAAATACAAATACTCAGCGACGCTCAATCCAGTTTTAGTTGCGAGGTATTGTCGGGCGATTACTCTGTGCGTTCGAATGGTTATTAGTGAAAAGTAACTATTGTGGCGAAGAGTTGTGTGTTTTATAATCTTGCGGGACAATTTTAATACAATTGTATTTCATATTAGCAGACATTTTTATTGGGTGTGAACAATTTTTATTTGATTTTTTGTAACAGACTCTCTTGTTGATTAAAACTGTTTAATTGTGATAATTAAAGCTGGTGATTAGTGACTTAATTGGTGTTTTGTATTTTCTTTTCCACTGTACCATACGACGATCAGTAGACCGTTGTCACAATAGGCTATGTAAATAACACAGATTATCACTTTCAGACGAAAATAAAAATTAAATCTGATAATCATGGTGATTAAGAAGCTAGAACTTTTTGGTAATATTGTTATGAACTACATATAGGTAATGTGCGCGTGCACCCACACACAAATACACAAAATGTATTGCTTGTACTTGTATATACCAACTCTAATTCACTCTCATACAAATAACACATTAAATATATATACAAATATTTTGAAAATAACTATTGTTGCTGTTGATACAGTGTAAATATATAAATATATTCTTGTAAAAATAAGTATTATTTATTATAAACAAAACATACATATACGTTTATTTATTTATATTGTTGCAAATAAAACTCATTTAATTTTACATTCTCTCAACACGTTCAGCAATTTCATTTTCCAGTTACCGTTTGGTTACTTTAATTTTTTTAATTTCTGTATGTACGTGCGAAATGTAACGTGAGAGATAATACAACAAAGTAATATCGCACACGACCCTCATATTATTGCTAATAGTCTACTATTACTGTTTTTAACACGCATAATTACTTTCTTACTATCAACTATAGTCCTACATAAACCCGTATGCGTACAGGCAAATACCCGAATATTTGTTTCCTTATCGGTGCCGCAAAATTATAAATTTTTAAATTGAGTCTAGTAACATATCATTACACTTGTCCACGTTTGAAAGAATAACTGCCCGTCAATACGTTTTGATCCGATAAATGGAAGTGTACTTCTTTTTACATATAGATGTAAGGCGTAACAACTAATTGATAAATTCCATTTAGTTTCAATCGAAGTATTTCTCTCGCTTGTATATGCATTTGTGTGTGTGTGTGTGTGTGTGTGTGTGTGTGTGTGTGTGTGTGTGTGTGTGAGTGTGAGTGTGTACACATAAACATATTTACATGTAAGTATATAAACACGTATACGTGTACGGATATGTGTACACGCTCACTCACACACACACACACACACACACACACAAACAAAAAAAGTTACGCGCTCACGTAAATTAGCTAAGATTTTTAAACTTTTAATATTGTCACTTCATCTCACATTCTCTCAATACATTTTTATTGGTTATAAACCATTTCAGGGTTACAGGTTTCCATTTCAGTACTGTCTAAGAAGTTTTCAAATAGAGAGCTGCTACTTTCATTTGCTTGGCCTAAACATCCCAATCTTTGAATTTTAGTAAATCTGAAAATGTAAGCGCCTACAATCGAGTTCTAGGCTACAGATCCCGGTTCAGCCTGTTCTCTACGTTTAGACTTTGATGCATGCTGATTCAAAAATTGCTCATAATATTTTATATCCAAATAATTTTGAGACATTGCTTCTCACGTTTTGTAAACACCAAGGCTTCGCAACCCCAAATAACAAATGGTAGTATAATTTTTTTCTATTTATATCGGCTATCTGAGGACCACATGCCAATTTTAATTCTTTATCTATTATTCTTTTCTATCATAATATTTAATATATTATTTTTATGCTTATGATTTAGTGTATGCAGCAGTACAAAACAAAACTTATATTTAATGCTTGCTATGCATTATAATTGTTATGCTTATATATTATTGTACTAATAATAAAAATGACTTTTGTACCTATCAAATTACTTTGTCGTCTTACAAATAATTGTATAATAATGCGAACAAAACTCTTTGTTGAATAATGATCTTTAATAACATTATAAAGCATTCAAGTTTAAAAGAATTTATTTGTATCTTTGCTTGTGGATAAGAAAATGCATATGAAGGCACCCGTATAGATGGGTGTGTATATGTGAAATATTCTATAGAGAAAATTAATTTTTAAATTCGTTTAGCAATTATACGCGAGAAAGAAACATTTCTTTTCGTTAAATCAGCGCCACGTCCAGGCAAAGCTTATAAATTGACAGAGTAATTGGAAAATCTAAGCTCACGGAGTAACCAATCACTTGCGGCTGCAGTGACAGGTGTCCCTCATTTGTACTGATAACAAATATCTCGGTCAGTACTAACATTTGTACCCTTCAACGTTATTCACAGCACTAGACATAATCCCTTGATGTGTGACCAACAAAAACATTTTATCGCAATTCTGTAAACAATATTTATAAAAACAAATCGTTAATCGTTATTCTTAGGCTTAAAGTAAAAAGTAAACCTTGAAGAAAATCTTATTAATTTTTCAGCTTGCAGACTGTAAAATAAAATTTTAATATTTAACACTTTTCCTATTAATTGTTATTATTTTTCTGTATATTAACACAAGTTCTATACAAAAATGTTGTGTTTTGTTTACCTGTCATTTAAGTAACGAATAAAAATGGAGGAAATAAAAGTATTATATTAACAACAACAAATAATTTTGTATTGTAAACGTTACAAAGTACACTCGAATAAGTTAAGTTGCGTATATGATAAAGTTTTTTTTCTAATATTTACTGAACATTTTTGATTTTAGTTTCACTATGATCGTTTAAGTGTATGTTTTATTTAAATTACCGTATACTTCATTCTGTTCGCAGCAAAGATGTACAGAATATTTTAAGGATTAATAGTTAAATGTCAGCTTCAGATGAATGCTATGCGACTATATAGACTGGCGTGATAATATACAGAATAATTCTCTCCTGTATTTCGTGTACGCATGTTTGGAGATTACCTGTTAACAGTACCCATGCTTTAAACCTTGCCATATATGTATATTTCATCTAGTCCCACTATATGAGTAAGACACACACACACACACACACACACACACACACACACACACACACACACACACACACACACACACACACACACACACACACACACACACACACACACACACACACACACACACACACACACACACACACACACACACGCGCGCGCGCGCGCGCGCGCATTACCTATATGTAAGAAATATGTTCATTAACAACAGCGTATTTTAATAATAGCAAAACAGCGTGAATTTAAAATGACTGGAACACTGATGGTACATTGCAAACACGGCACTTCATCAAGTATATCATTTAATTTTTGTATCAAAACGGAAAATGTGTACATGAAAACAAGTCATAATTTATAAGTCAATGGAGTCGTTACTCAATAAATTAAAAAATCTTTATAGTTCTTTAGTTCTATAGTAAACAAAATGTGTAATTTAAATGACTATATTGAAATAGTCATCAAAATTTAAAAAGGAATAGAATGCACCTACCTTTGTTATTGGATTACTTTGTTTTGATCTTTAATATGCAAAAATAATTAATCTTTATTTTGTACGAAACTCTTCAATACTTCGTGCATGTTTTCTATATTGTGAATAGTTCTTTAAATTTTAACTACTTCTGCAAGTAAAATTTTATTATTGCATTTTCGACTAGCTCATTTCTATAATTTATTTGTTAGGCAAAAATACAATTATAAAATTTTACATGCAGAAGTAGTTAATATTTGGAGAACTATTCATAAAATTAACTAAATATAGTTATTTGACTTCAAAAAATAAAATAGAAATAAATGTGTTAAATAATAGTTAATACAAGCTTAATCGTGAATTTGTAGCTTTGTAATTATTTGAAGTTTTGAATTTTAGAAAGCATGGTTTAGATTGTTCTATCAAGAGTTTTAACAAAATACAAGAATTTTGGACAGGAAAATATGTGTGTTTTGTGTGAAAAAGGAATTTGCTTCAGACATTATATTTAACGCAATTTTGTGCTATGTTGTTTACAGTTTCTTATACAACTTACAGAAAAATGTAATTTAGACAAAAATGTAGATATAGCATGTCTTTTTTTTGCAATACAAATCTACTAACACGAAGTTGAGTCGGAAGTATTTCTTGTATCGTCTGTGTACTCAAAACAAATACTCGATGTAATCAAAAGACGTTTGTAATTCTGTGTTCAAACTAAAAAAGTGGATTTAAATAACAGAAGATTATTAAAGATTTAATAATTTTACTTGATTTTCAGTATAAAACTTTGACACGTATAAAATCTTCTTTTGCTACAAGAAAATACTACATTAAAGCGTTGTTAGCCACAGATTGTTGTAAGTAAAATCACAGCGTCGTCTTTTATTAATGCTGGTTTTAGGTTTGATATATTTTACATTATTTATCATATTGTAAAATTACAAATTACTTGAGTAAATCCAAATTATCATTTGTATCTCATCTTATAAAAGCATAAAAATTTACAGAGTTTATACCATCAAACGTATTTTAATTGATTAACAAATTTATCAGCACTGTTATAAAAGAATAGGCTACTTTTCTAGGCAAATTCATATGTATTTTAGGTCTCTGGAATGGTCTTAAACATATATTTCACTAACTATGTAAACAGAATTATTTACAATTATATCATTCTGAAAACCAATGACATATAACAAAGAAAAATGTATATTGTTAATAGTATTAATATGTTTGATGTAGCACAAAATTCTTAGCTTACAAAATGTATACAATTTGAGGTCAAAACTACGGGACTAGATTATTATATTGTGTACAAAAGACACACATCAAACAGTATTTTCTGCCGTTCATTGCATCAGTACAATGTGTAGTAGGCATCCGAAATGCGCGAGTTACATCTTACTATAGGTATGAGCTTACGTTTATGCAATAAAACTCTTTACTGGATTATTAGTTAATCCATGGATCATTTTTGTATCGTAATTGCACACGATTAATAGATTGTGTTACATTTTACGTTAGAGTTATTTTAAAAGCAAATGTATTTAATTTAAAATTTCAATTGAAGAACATATACTTTACTTTTTACTAACTACCGGGGACCGGATATTTAATCTCAATTTATATAAAATTCAAAATATTATTGTTTACTGTAAAAAATAAGCGCAGTTTGATCCAAAATTTAATGGTTTTACGAGTTACTGATTGTAATATTCGATCAAATATCAAACATTCTTTAATTCATTAACACAATTTAATTTAATAGTACTTCATGTAATAGTAATAGTAAGAATATAATAAATTACTACACAAAGATTTGTTTGTACTTTGGCAAGTGTGTTAGAAAAGATTGTCTAGGAAAATTATAATGAAGTACCTGAAGGTCATGAATTATACTCAGATAAATACTTGTAAGTGTCCACGGTTCGAGCAAAAATGTGTGTGCGCCCTCGTTCACACGCGCGTGTAAAATTAGCCGATTCAGTAGAAATTATCACAATTGGAAATTTAGTAGACTGGAACACTGAAGTGCTGTATAAATTAAAAAGAGGATTAAAAAATAAATTGGATTGTTTCGTTACACCTAGGTCAGAAAACATAAATATAAACCTCTGCTCAACACTCCGTAAAGGACCAAGTCATACCGCACGGCTTTTGTGTTTAGTGGGACGGTTCCATGGCAAGTACAACGCGGTGCCAGCCGCTAGTTGCGGTATTCACAGCCAGGAGGCGCCGCTGTTATCTTAGTCGGCTACTCAATTTTTCCTCACGACGCTGAGTGCACGCCGTACTGAGCCACCGCCGGGAATTGAACCCGGGACCACGCGCACATGAATCGCGGGTGCTAGCCACTAGACCACCTGAAAGCTCTGTCAGGAAACATAATTAGTTAAAATTACGATTGTATAATTTGGAAGATAAATTTAGGAGAAAACGGATAAACACCAAATACAAACGTAAATCTTAGTAATGTGCACTTAAATTATTTCGAAGACACACGTTAAAAAGCTTTGATAAACCACGCAGCAAATGTTGTACAGACAAAGCAAAATTTACACCTACCCAACCAAATATATTGTAATATATATATTCCTAAAAAACAGTCGTATATTTCGATTATCCTTGGATTACACTGTTTGAGAAATGTTTCCCATATTAATTATTAATGGCATGAAATGTTGTGAAAAGTTTATTAGAATAACTTTATACGGACGGGTTTAAAGAGATGTAAATCTGCTGCCACGCAAGGACGGCCATAAAACTGATTTACGATACACAGATTTTCCGTGGCGTAGTATTGTAGTGTTTAATATAGAGCGAAACGTAACTACAAACCAGCAGATAACATACGGTGTTAGAGCCGTAATTTAGAAAAACACATCCCTAATATGTCATACAGACTAATGTGTTGGTCGAGTTACTGATTCTTCTCTTTGCAACTTCTTCCTTTTATATTTCCCTGACTACCATGTGTTATATACCCCACTATGTTGCTGAAGTACTCACTTTCACAGGTTACATCTAACTGAGGACTAATATCACACCTTGTTTTTATTTTTATGTTTCTTGAAGTTCCTACCATACTTCATAGCCAAGCTCCTCTTATTGTAAGAAAGAAATGTTTATCTAACCACAGGTATAAAAAGATTTGCTCTACTGTCTACTGTCTACTCTTGGCTCATAGCGGAGCTCCTTAATCACAACTGCAACAAAGTCACACTCTGTATTCCACACGCCGTTAAATGCCTCATCCTCAGTCATATCCTAAGACTGTGGGCAGCTCATATAAATTCGTAACCATCCGTCCCCCGACAAAAACTGTAACTAAAAGTAGAAATAAGACGATAGAGTGATCATAATGCGATTGGTCCAATATGGCGGCCTACCCATGAATCATTCGCCCCTCGGTATCTTTATTGTTTGATTTGTCTTAACATTCCGTTTCTACTACGCTTAAACGAATTTGTGTATACTAAGTATAGTTTTAAATGTATTTGTTCCCAAGGTGACCCCTGTAATTTTCCTTTTGGCATAATTTAATATCACTAGGTTCTCCTCTGATTTTCTTAATTGTGTATATTTTCCAGTAACTACTTTGTGATATATGATATTTCAGGTTTGTTCTTTTTCCATTCTTTGTATCTTGCATTATGCTGTAGTTTCCGCACTCCTTACACTTTATTTTTGTGTATTACTGATGTTCTGAATTTCTGTTCATTTTCCATGCTATGATGTTATTGTTTATTGATGTGTATGGACTGTTGATTACATTTTATCGTAATTAAGTTTATAGCTACTTATGTACATAATTAATGTAAGTACTTTAAAAAAATTTTGTTTAGGCATATAACGTTTTATTTTAATTCAATCATTGATAACAACACCTACGATGGTAATTAGAAGATATATTGGTTGTTATTTTCTTCTTTAGATAAGGGAATAAATAAAATTGTAACAGACATTTCAGTTGATCACGACGTTGTATTACAATGGCAATATTGGTTGTACAGTAGATTTCATCCACAGTTATAAAATTTAGTTTAGCAATCGGTGATTACATATTAGCCATGCAAAATTGCAATGTGCATGATTGCTGAAACAAATATGTTCTTTTCCATTTCTTAGTCTTGGAGAAAATGAGCACGTCTGATACGTTAAGCAAGGGGACAAGTTAATGTACACAACATTGAACAAAGAAAAACTTATTTTAAAATGTGCAAATTAGCATAAATAATAACTACCATGGCCCACGTAAAAGGAAAAAAAATTCATAGGAACTCATAAACCACCACTATGTTTAAACAAAAAGGATGATGCAAGCGACATATACGTAATGGACACAGCGAGCAAATAGAGAAGGTTTCTGAAAAGAAGAATTCGAAACGTAGACGTGAGGAAACATTTAACATAATCAAGTCCGAAGATCAGGAATCTCGTACAATCGCATTTCACACTCACTTCCAAGTAGCAACACGTTCTGTTGACTAATTCTATTGTCACTGACTTCTTTCGACAACTGCATTTTATTGATAGGAATAACATCAAACGGTCCATCTAGTCTGTGATGTGCCATACTCTCTGATTCTTAAGGTACGTTAGTAGACAATGTTTACTTCATAGCTCCGTATTACCTCAGTGAGGATGCTATATCGCAGAACTTACAATTTTTTGGTATTAGTAATGAATGCCATTATTTGGCAGAAAACAACAGTGTCAATAAAACCGAAAAAACTGCTATTGTTTTCCGTGTTGGTGTATAAGCACGTACATATTAGTACCTTAGGCAACACGCAAAATTTTAAACTAGTTTGAATATAACTGTAATGTAAACGTATAGTAAAAGTTAATAGTCAGAAAAACTGGCATAAAACGTATGAACAGTAGTAGGCGAGATTTAGCAATTCTTAGAGGAAGTTAGTAAAATATTTACCATGTGGTAGTGTATTCAACATTAAACTCAGTACTCACATATTCCGGCTGCCTCCGCTCAGTGTGTAACCCCTTCCTAATGAATTAATAATCATTTAAGTGCTGTTTAGGCTCTCTGTCTACGTGCCTGTGGATTGCATAGTTGTGTTTAACGAGGGAACACAGCCATCGGCTCTGTTATTATTAAGCACGTGGCTAATTAACAAAATAATATATCCGTAAATAGCTGTGCTCTTACATGATAGGTGTGTGTGAAGGTTGTTAGGGTGTCATCAAATAACTAATGTTATAAAAACTTACATATAATGTAAAAGCACTCCTTCATGGAGTGTTTTACATGGTTTTAACATTCATTCTCTTTAACGAATTTTAGAAACGTATCCGTTGTGACGGCAGCGATATGCGAACATCTGCTCTCCGGTACCAGCGGCGGACACAGCGAGCCAATCAGGGATCAGCAGCCGAGATGTGACCAACTAATGTGCTCGGAGCGAGTCAATCTGCGATCCCAGTTAGTGCATAAAACCAGGGCCGCTAGAAATTTTTGGAGCTTCCAGTTCCACACTTACTCCCTAAACCGCATCAAGCCTGTAGCCCTCGTTCTTCAGGGGCTAGACATATAGGCCGATCCGCAGGTCGTCCTAGACGAACTGCGCGACGCGGGCTACAAGGTTGTGGCAGCCTTTCGGTTGTATACAACATACGGCTCGCGTCGACACCTACCATTAATCGGACTCTAGGTGGAGAAGGGCGAACCCTCCCAGGCCCTATTAGAATTGAAACGGCTGTTCGGGCTCTGCGTAAGCGTAGAGCCCTGCCGTCAGACCGGGAAGATTTCTCAATGCCACAGGTGTCAGAGGTACGGCCACAGCAGCTTTGCTTGTCGGAACGCGCCAACCTGCGTCCGATGCGGACTCGATCACTTAACGCAGGCTTGCGCTGTTCCTGACAATCACAGGTACTGCATTAACTGTGGAGGCGCCCATGCTGCAAATAATAGGCGCTGTCCTATTTAAAAAGAGCAGCTGGACAAATTCGTAAAGCCGGTCCAGCCTAAGCCTCGACATGCTGTGCAGCCAGTAACATAGGCCAAAGCTTCTGGAGCCTCTGGCACGGAAACCAGCCCCACGGTCTGCTCCGGTACCGAAACCACCTAGTGCAATGAGCCCGAGCAAAGCTAAACAGGCCATATCAGAAGTCGCCCCCTCGGAACCGGAACGCGAGACACCCGCGTACGCTAAAGTCCCGTTGCCGCAGGATGACGAGGAACTTGATCCTCCACTGCCGCCGCCAACCAAGCCTCGCTATCCTAGATCAGGCAAGAAAGGTAAAAGACCTCAGGGCAAGAACACGGGCCAGCCTTTACCTGCCACTGGATCCAAGCCTGTCCGCCCAAAAGCCAGACCGACCACCCGCTCCAGAACCTGCCCCCAAGGCTTCCACCGCCTCGCCCCGCCTCAGCTATGCAGCTGCCGCCAAGCGTTCTCCACAATCATCTTTCGATGATCTCGCCGTCGTCTCCGACTTTCTGGCAAGCTACGACTTGCAGAAAGTAGCCCAAACTTTCCACAACATCAACGAACGCTTGGCAACAGCCTCTCCCCAAAACAAATTCCTCCTCTTGGTGGAAGCCTGCCGTGTTATTGGTCTGTTATGAACAACGGACAACCACGGTAATCCCTCAAGCGAGACCTCGAGCTCGTGGCTGGAACGCCAACGGTCTCGTTTCCCGGCATTCTGAGCACTTAGAGTTCGTAGCCCGTCACAAGCCCGATGTGCTTCTTCTTGGTGAGACGCACCTGACCCCGCAACGTCGATTCCGATTACCTAACTACGTGTGCTACCGGGACGACCGATCGGGTCGCGCAGGAGGGGGCACCGCCATCGCGGTGAAGGCGTGTCTTCGCCATCACCGTGTTGTCCTGCCTCAGCGGGGGAACCTGGAGTGCACCGCGGTTGAGCTCCATGGTGCTCTCGGCGGTCTACTCGTGGTTTCCGCATACAAGCCTCCACAAACGGAGTTCCTGTAGATCGATCTGGAGGCCGTCTTTGGCGCACACAGAAGGGTAGTCCTGGCGGGCGACCTGAACTGTAAGCACCCTGATTGGGGGAGCCGCTTAGTAAACCCAAACGGAGCTCGCTTACGCAGGTACGCTGATGCGGCTCGGGTCACAGTCATGGGTCCTACCGGGCCTACATACTATCCCCGGAGGGCTAAGTCCCGCCCTGATGTACTGGACATTGCTGCGGTCAAGGGCGTTTATTGCCCGGTCCACGTCTCCGTCATTTCGGAACTGTCCTCGGACCATTGCCCCTTCAGTGTGCATCTAGCTACCCAGCACCCTACCGTCCGCGACGAGCGGCGGATAATCGAGTGGGAACGCTTTGGCCCGGTGTTCAGTCGCCGCCTACCTGAGCGTATACCACTCGACACTACCCAGGATGTCGACGAGGCAGTTGCCTTATTCAACAAAGCCGTAGTCTCGGCGGTAGACGTGTCCTCCCGGATGAAGCCGGGGCTCACGCCCGACTACCAGCGGATCCCCGAAGAGTTATCTCAGCTCGCTTGCGAGAGGAATCGCCTCCGGAGACGCTGGCAGAGGACTCGTGACCCGGCCGACAAGGCTGCGTTTAACAGAGCGACCGGCAGGTTGCGTCGTGACATGCTGGCGTTCCGTAGACGCAACTGGGAGCTAGCTGTAACACATATGGATGGCCTTGCCGAGAACCGTAATATCTGGCGGATTCCCAGTGGACTAACGGGAAAGCGTAAACGCGCGCCTCTCCCCACACTGGTAGGACCCGGCGGTCAACCCCTTGGACGCCCCCTCGAGAAGGCAGAGTTCTTGGCTGACAGATTAGAGCGTCAGTTCGCTCCCAACCCATCCAAGAACCCGCCCTTCACTGAGCGAATCTGCTGCGAGGTAGAGCGCTTTCTATCGGCCGGTATCACAGTCCTGCCGGAGTCCATCTCGCCGGAGGAGGTCTCTGAGAGGATAGTTCAGCTCAAGCCCCGGAAGGATTCATCGGTGACGGAGTCATGAATTCCGCACTCCACCGCCTTCCGGAGCGAGTAATACAGTTCCTCTGTGATCTGTTCTCAGGCTAGCCTACTTTCCGGCGAAATGGAAAACGGCTACAGTAGTTATAGTGATACCCAAGCCGGGAAAGAATTCTTCTCGCGCGGATAACCTCAGACCCATCAGCCTCTTGTCTGCAACGTCCAAGGTTTTCGAGCGTTTGATCCAGCGTAGGATCCGCGACCATCTAGAAAGACTGGACGTGCTGATCCCCGAACAGTTCGGCTTTCGTGAGCTGCACTCCTCGACTCATCAGCTGGTGAGTCTCGTGGAATGCATTACCGAGGCTGGCTGCCAGGGCAAACAGACGACTACGATCTTCCTAGACGTAGAGAAAGCCTTTGACCGCGTGTGGCACGAGGGTGTCCTTTACAAACTAACGGAAGTCCTTCTCCCAGATTGCTACGTTCACTTGATCGGCAGCTTTCTGCGAGACCGTAGCTTCCGAGTGAGAGTAGACCACGTTCTCCCTTCGGAGAGGCGTATTACCGCTGGTGTCCCTCAGGAAATTGTACTTGGGCCTCTCCTGTTCTCGATGTTTGTCAACGACACGCCCCGAGTTCCTGGAGTAAAATTGTCGCTGTTCGCGGACGACACTGCGGCTTTTGCCTCAGAGCCGAACGCAAGTTATGCGGCAATCAAGCTCCAGCGCCAACTCGATGCTTATGTCGGGTGGACGGATGACTGAAGAGTTGCCGTCAATGCTTCCAAGAGTGCCGCGGTAATATTCTCGCGCAAACGCAAGCGGCCTCGGCCGCTTAAAGTAGGCCCCGACGAGGTGCCCTGGACCAATAGCGTCAAGTACCTCGGGCTCCATGTGGACTCCCGACTCACCTGGCGAACCCATACGCAATACATCCGTCAACGCGCTTCGGCGCAACTCAGTAGGCTCTGGCCCATGCTATCTAATCCGGCAATAACCCCCCGGCTTGAAGCTCATAATCAACTCGTACGTGTTGCCCATGATAGGTAATCATGGGCAACACGTACCTGTTTGGGGATACCTTGCTCGATGTCATAGATCAGCGCTCCAGCGCATTCTCGACCGGGGACTTAGGCTTGCGTGTAAAGTCCCCAGGAGGTACTCTTCTCGTCTTCTGAGGAGAGGACTCGGTGTCCGCTCTTTTGATGACACCGTGTGACGCCTGGCGCGCAGATTCTATGTTCGATCCGAAAGTGTGACCCACAATTCCCTCATTGCCGGACTTGGTAAATACACCCCGCGACCAGGTGAGTCCTGGAAGCGACCCCGTTTATTAGCCCCGGTGGTGTAATCCACCAATCGCGGGTCGCTTCAGCCAATCCATAAGTAGGTAAATAATATAAAAAGAAATCAAACTGACCCAGTGGCAGGAGTCCTAACTGAGACTTGGGACACTGCACAACTCGCGACTCGCGCTTCGCGCGAGCCGTGCAACCCACAGTCGTGTATTATTGGAGCACTCTTCATCGCCGTGCCATCGGACGCACTTCATCTCCCCTCCTCTCTCGGACAACATCGGCGCGGGGTCAGCCGGAAGGAACGGCCGAAGAATAGAACCGGTGTGCTTGCGTCTTCGCCCTCCAGTTCCGCGCCAATGATAGGAAGTACAACCGATGCCGAAAGAAGAGGACTGCAGTACGCAACGAACAGCGGGCGCAGCCGCCGAACATCGCAGCACGGCACAACCAACATCAGCCTTCTCGCCACACGGTCATTTTTGGGGACACCAAAAACACTAGAGTGTACGATTGGCGCTATTTGTCATGCGGCAAGCCTTTTGTCCGGTGACAAGTGGCGCCCAACGTGGGGCGACGATCATCTTGCGGACGTAAGGTCCAGCCACGCCGGAGAGCGTTCAAGACCTGGGGGAGTTGTGACTGCAGCGATATGTGAACATCTGCTGTCCGGTACCAGCGGCGGACACAGCGAGCAAATCAGGGATCAGCAGCCGAGACGTGACCAACTACGTGCTCGGAGCGAGCCAATCAGCGATCCCGGTTAGTGCATAAAACGCGGAGTCAGTCGGAAGGAACGGCCGAAGAATAGAACCGGCGTTCTTGCGTCTTTACCCTCCAGTTCCGCGCTAGCGATGGATTTCGCTGGGCCGGCAACCGACTCTACAACCGATGCCGAAAGAAGAGGAGGACTGCAGTACGCCACGAACAGCAGGCGCAGCCGCCGAACATCTCAGCGCGGCACGACCAACATCAGCCTTCTCGCCACACGGTCCTTTTTAGGACCACCAAAAACACTAAAGTGTACGATTGGCGCCATTTGTCATGCGGCAAGCCTTTTGTCCGGTGACACCGTGATAAAAAAATGTAGTAGTATAATAATAAATAAAGTATATAAGCTCATATAAAACCGTGATTCCATAAGGTTATTGCAAAGTTATTATATTATTGAATAATATATATGTATGTATGTGTGTGTATTTATTTAATATTGCATATTATACGTATATTATTGAAAATGTAGGGAAAATTAAGAACGAACATGAGAAGAGAAACTGCACATACATGATGCTAGGAAAGAATGGCGTTATTGGCAATATGATAAAATAGAAGAGAGGGAAAGGGGGAAAGATAAGTATGAAGAATAAGAATTATTGATGAAATCAAGGTAGGAAGTTATAAAGGAATAAAGAACAAATACAGAGGAAAGTAGAACAGCAGTTAAGATCAGATATCTTGGACCTATCAAAACACATAAAACATGTCATTAACATCGATATATCACTAGTATGCTCCCTGGACTACAGAATTCGATCACTATTTTGAACGAAGCGCTATTATTAGTAAATAAGTGTCGATATTAGATTATTAGTCAAGCATTAAAAAATTACGAAAATACCAATTAGGTACTCTAAGTTTTTTGTAAAATAACAATTTTAGAACAATCCTACAATAAAAATAAACATTCCAAACTTTTGGATTTGACTTAAATTATCTTTAAATTGGATTTACAACTTTCAAAACGTTTGGTCAAATTTCGAAATCTATAAACTATATTCAGGTTTTGGTAAAATTTGATATCCCACATGGAATTTGTGATTTTATAAAAACTTAAACCACCTTTTACGGCCCTGCTGTCTATAAATTTAGTAATTTATAAAACGTTTACCACGTTCAGACTTTCGTTAAAATTCCCTAGACTATGATAACCCACATGGATTTTTGCCACTTTATCAAACTTTTGACATATATTTTGAACTTTGACCTCACAATATTTTTAAGTATGCAAAAATATACACTGCTTTCATACTGTGGTTGAAATTACTTTTAAATTGATTTCATTTAAATTACCTTTCCTTTTCCGATTGTTTGACACTTTTCTCTCATTTTGCCTCCCTTCAGCTATGTTTTAAGGATCAAGTTAAAAAACATTAGGATTCTGTAGGGTAAAAGTATGAACGCGCCTGCCTAGTGTTACCAAAAATCGGTCGAAACCTTCAAAAGTTTTCGTTAGACATACTACAAACAGATAGAAAGACAAACGCCAAAACAGAACTTACTTAGCTACGATTTAGTAACTGTGTCTTCTTAGGAAGGTAAATATGAGGAAGTCCTACCAATACGCATTTTGATGACGCCACGATAAAAATGAGACGTGAGAGTTATATCTAAATAGAAAAAAGCACCAGACGGCAAAAGCGATTGGCTTCAGTGACATGAAGTAGCCTTCATATCATGAAGACATCAGAGATGAAAACGTTGCTTTATACATTTGTGTTACAATATTTACGGCAACTGTGACGGCAACGTGCAAATCCGGCTTATAGACGCGCTAATGAAAAAACAACCCTTGATCCCTTAATAAACATTCTGTTTATTGACTCAATACTCTGAGTTACTATCAGAACAATGGACGGAAATAATTGTATTTGACTGATGTGTAATAGGAATAATTGCTGATGTCATCGTGTCGTCAGCTTTATCTGTAAATCATATTTGCAACTGCGTGACAACATTGCCAGTCTAACGTGTAATTTGTACTGTAACACCACCTGTTACGGTTCCCGCAACCGTGAGCAGTTACAGATGTCAGTCACCGTTTCGTAATTATATTACGGTCTATGCACACGGGTAGACACACAAAGGCGCACACTTTCTATAACAGTATATACGCATGCAACATCGTATACTGCCTTCATTTTGTTTATTATTGTACAAATAATTTTATATCTCTGTGAAACATAAAAAATATTATGCTTCTGTACAATGAATAATAGTTACCGCAAAGACGAATATAAGAAATTCAATTCTGTCTTCTTACATTTGTAATTGATACTCAGACAGTTATACAACACTGTTATACTCTCTAAGTCACCTCTTTGTACGCCGTTGATTGTTATGAATATTTTAAGGCCGTTGTATTGAACACAAATCACTAACTCAAATAAGAGAATAAGCTTGGAGAATCAGAAAATATAGAATATTTTAATACTTCTTTTTATTAAGAGTAGGCATTCACTTTTGGTTCTAATATAGGTTTTCATACGGTAAAATATATGCGGGGCCGATATAATATAGGGGTAGCCCTATAGTAATTGTCTATATTACTGTTTGTTTAGTAACATTTTGAATTAAATGTTGCTATTGTAAATTACTAATTAGAATTTTAAAAACCGAACTTTAATGCCTGTATAATGTACACGTTAATAGTTATAAAGTTACTTTGCAGTAGGACAATCAAAACCTTGTAATCGTCCTAAAGGTTCTGTGTTTAGCCGAGAACAATACATTTTGACATTTACTTCAGAAATGTTCAAATCAAGAAAGAAAGTTTATAGGCTAAAACAGGTATAATCTGATTTACGGAAAATTATCAAAATCATTTCTTATCTTTATTTTTGTCTAAAGTAAACACTTGAATCCATGGCACAGTAATGAGGCGCATGTGCAGTCTTCCACGTACTCGTGAATAAAGAAATATACGTAACATTTCGGTGTGACACACTTACTTAGGATTTTTGTTATAATTGCTTTGTACGACAATCAGCTTGTTCATAAAAAAGTCATTGGTGGTAATTTATTGTGGGTCAGCCGTTGCCGAATTTAATGTGGGTAAACGTGGGTTCTCTCTTTATAAAGGACCGGATATATAGGACCAAAGTAAAAAACATCCGAAGTCAGATGGTTTAGTTGTCACCAGTAGCAGCCATTGATGGTTATTGATACAGGCTGGGCCGCAGTAGAGATTTGCAGAAAGTTCGGATAACAATACATTTAAAAAAGAGAGATAGATAGATAGATAGATAGATAGATAGATAGAGAGAGAGAGAGAGAGAGAGAGAGAGAGAGAGAGAGAGAGAGAGAGAGAGAGAGAGAGAGAGTGAGAGTGAGGGAGGGAGGGAGGGAGAGAGAGAGAGATCATATAACAAAGAGTAAATGATACAGTTGTCACTTCAAGTTGTGTTGTTATAGGTAAAAGATATCTGCGAATTGAATGTAGGCCTACATTCATCTCTGCCATTTGAATGGAGAGCGGCTTTTACTAATTTGCAGTAAATAGTATACAGTCTAGTTTACAACAGGTAGCGTACATTTAAGAAAGAACCGAGAAAATTAGAATCAATTTAGACGAAAGTTAGTAAATTTCCACTGGTTTATACGGTATGTCTCTTGGAGAAATCATGAGAAAAGACAACGAACTTGGCCGATTAGCAAACGATTTCAGTGATTGAACACGTTTGTGGGGGGGGAGATGTAACTTCTTTCGACAGTAACCAATATACAGGGATCGATCAGTGTGATTGTCGGAACCTGCCTAATAAGAAATTGTTTAACACAAATTTAACCTTTGACTGACTGGTGTTTTTACTATACCAATTTTATACTCATAACTATACCAATACTATTCTCAAAACTCGTAGCACGATGAGTGAGTCTAGCCAACGTATATATTATTTTATTTTTAGCGCGCTGAACTCTAGGAAACTACATCTTTGCCTATTGTGTAGTAGTAATATTAACTTTCACTGCAGGAAATTTTGTTGGTGACACTACGATATTGACATCCGAATGGGACTAACAAAGAAGCTTTATTTGCAAAGTAGTTATTCAAAAATTAGAAAACTGTACAAAAAGTTGATCTATCAGACTTAATGTACCTATATTTTGTTCACAATAATTTAACTAAAGTACGAGATATCAGTAACTGTAAAAACAAATAGTACGCTGTGGAAACACAGCCTTGTTAGTAGGCATCTCTTAGTATGTTAGCAGACACTAAAAGCATATGGAATATTTGTGTCAAAAGGAAATAGAAAATAGAAAATAAAAATAAGAAAGTATATTGTTTCCAAGGGAAGGAACTCCTTTCTATCAACATACTAAGTTTATAACCTTCTATCCTTAAAGTTAATTCTAACTTTTATGGTGGTCTAAAAAATGAATACATCTTTCGGTGTTTAAAAAACTGTAATTAAGGACATAATTGATGCGCTTGGTCAATAGATACAAAGGACTCTAAAAATAAGGTTTCTGTCTGACAAAATTCATAGATTTCCACAAGAGCTAAGAAAAGATTACATCACTATGAGAACATTAAAGGTATGTCTGCAACTGGCAGACTAAACAGAATATACTCTAAGAAAAAAACCCTTCGAGACAGTATCATAAGTTTATTTGATATAATTAAATTAATTTAATAGTAATAACGAGAAACTGATAGATGTCAGCTGAGGATTAATTTATGTTAGAATTACAGTTAAATAGAGTCCTGGTTCTTTGGTTTAAAAACTAAATAAAATAATCTGTATGAGCATTCTGTAGTGTACACCTTAAAACATGAAGCTTGTAAAGGTTACATTATATACTTTATATTTTTACAGGTACACAAAAATAACAGGATAAACTTCACTAAACACCTAAGAATAACTTCACTGATCTTAGATATTATATAAGAATGTTTACTTCGAAATCGGAAAGTTTAAAATGCTGGATGCGTAGTTCACTATGTATTTAAAACATGGAATGCGAGAAGTTACCAAATTTGTGTCACACATATTACTGCGTGTATATTCTGATTCCTTAGTATTATGTAACAACAATTTATACAGTTATCTTTATTATTCCTTTGTAAGTAACTCGTTGAGTTTCCTGCAGGTCTCCCATGTAATATTTTTAAATAAATACACTGCAAGTAGGTTTATATTAACCTGACGCACGTTTCCAAAAATTATTCTGTATCTTCAGAAGTTTGTTCGAATTGTAATTATTGCTATTAATTGTAATTGATAATTACAATTCAACCAAACCTCTGAAGAGGTTTGGAAACGTGCGTCAGGTGAAAATAAACCTACTTGCAGTGTATTTATTCGAAAGTTAACTTGATATAAAAGAAATTTAATTAATACTTGCACAAAATATGTGTTGAAGCAATATTCTGAATTTTTAAGTAGTTCACACATTATAAGTGTTTATAAATTTGCTTAATATTTTGAAGAAACGTTTTAAACGTTTAATGAAATACTCTAAAGATCAGTAATTCTTTGACGATTTATAGAGACATAAGTACCGCCGAATACTGCACGACTAACAGTAACAATTATAAAACTGATTTATTGGCTTTGGAATCAGTGTAGGTAATAAATCGTGAGCAAGAAATATTGTGTTAGGTGACTTATAGCGTTGTATTACAACTACAGCAAACAGGTGACTGAGCAATAATTTTTAAATTACCCAACGAACATAAAATGTTTCTACAAATAATAACAGTTTGTTAATGTTACTTTTCTTGTTATAACTCGCATTCTGTCACGTTTACTCCACTATACAGAATCTGCTGGAAACAGTGATAGAGATCAGGACTGTAGAAGGTAAGAGACGAGTAAAGAAATATAAATATTTTAAGAATATAATTTATCTAATCTACTTGCGCCAGTAAAAATTCCATCAGTAATTACTATTTAAGCAATTACGAAATTGACCACGTTAGCCTACTTGTATCAAGCTTTCCCTATCAGTGAGTGCGCGAGGAGTACTGTGCAATATAGAAATAATATAGTACTTCAGGTGGAAATAATAGAAGGAATATAGTACTTAAGATAGAAATAACAACACACACAACACGCGCGCACGCGCACGCATATGATTCTTAAGCATTGCTGATCTTAATAAACATACTGCATATCTTGTTCAACGTTGAGCTTATGCGTTCATATTTTACTGTTTGTCTACATATTATTAATAATATTGTCAGATTCATTTTCATGGCGGATTGGGGATTTATGATCCGTCTCCTCCAAAACAGTTTGTTATACTTCTTTATATCCTCTATATGGTGTTATATCTAACGAATGCTCAAATTTTGTAACTCATACAAATTCGTTAATTGATTATACCTGCATTTTCATAGAAATACAAATGTCACCCTTAAATAATAAATCCAAGAATATTACTAGACTTTAACTAAAAATCTTGGTTTGTATTAGAATCTGTAAACAGTTCTTCAAACAGCCTCTCATTTATCCTACTATATATTCAGTGAGTAATACAAACAGGAAAATATTAAGTAAATCGCCGGTAGTTATAAGCTTCTATATGCTTTCACAAATTTGTCAACACGTGTAGGTTCGTATCGAGTTACAGTTAGGATTAAGACATTTCACATATACTAGATTTTACCTGTTTGTTTGTGAAATACAAATATTTTTAGAAAGGTAGTAGGGTTTTATGAACTAATTCTAACCTGCTGCATAAACGAGTCGTTGAATTCGGCTTATAGTGACCTTCTTAAAATGCAACATTGTTCCAAGAAAGAAATGGCCCGTCAAAATCTTCTCTCTGCTTAGCAAATACGTTCCTTTTACGTTTAGTGTGTTCTTGAACTATCCATCACCTTAGGTTTTCTTACTAACCTGTTGATTCTGCATCAACGTCAAATTATCGGAAAACATTAATGTGGATCCAGCGGCCTAGAAAATTAACAGAACCCTCCACGAGTACTTCAGTAGCTTAAAATTTTGAGAGACTGATTACCCCGTATCTCTAAAACTGAAAGCAGTTTATATTTACACACCATATAATTGACCGAACAAATATAAAGTAGTCTGTTTACTAAGTAACAAGGAAACATGTATAAAACATTACAGTTACATAATGTAATTCGGCCTATATTTTGTAAACAAATTTTGGCAGCACAGGTACGCAACCAAAGCGTATATATTTTACGCTAGTATACAGCGTAGTAGTAGCGTATATTTTACGTTAGTATAGATTTTAATATATATATATATATATATATATATATATATATACTACTGCCACAATCATTTTTCATTCAAGAAGAATTTCCACGAAACCGAAACATCGAAGCATGATAATGTTTATACTTACTATATAACAAACATTATCATGTTAAAAACGACAGAGACAGAAGATTTCTAGACTGTGGGGAATCGAAAGTGTGGAAAAAATATAGTGGTAACATCAGCGTTATATTTTTCGATGACGTTACACATTTTGCATCACGCATTTTGTGGAATGACCTGCAGCCTAAAAACCTTATCATGTTAAAACAGTAAAGTACAATAGAGTTTTGCAGACCACTGTACTTCACAATAATTGAGTCGTCTAGAGTGATCGGTAGTAATTTTATTTGCAGTGAATGCAGACAATTTAATCTACGAGAAAATACGGACGGGAGCTTTATTACTGGCTTTAACTACTACAAATACAGCTTAAGTTGGGGCTAATTGAAAGCTTTGATCGTAAATGCTGAGCAAGTGCGACTGCACTAGTACCAGATGTACTCAAATATTTGGGCTATGTGTACTTCACAGTTGCATTTAGTAGTGACTTTCATTTCTTTAAATTGACCTTAGAAAAGTCCGATAAACGTTATCAGAACATTCCGTGAGTGTAACTATAATAGTTACGGTATATAAACGAAGTAGGCTATTATATTTAATGGTCTTATTTTAGTTGTCAACGAAGTAACAACTGAACTAGGTTTTAGGTATTGGCAGCTAATTAGTATAATAATTACAAAGTATAAACTAAATTATTTCATTTGACAAAATTATATACTAAAGGTGTAAAATTTACAGCATAGATTATATATAGGTCAATTTGAATAATTATAGGTAATGGATCTAATAAATACTGACTGGTTACCTGAAACAGTTATGCCTGTGTAGTAAGGAAAATAATCGTTACTACATCGTTAATTGAAGTTAAAAACGAATTATGGAACATACTTTCAAAGGTATAGTAAGCAGCACGTTTAAAAGCATTGAGAGGGAAATTATGTATACGCTTCTTTAGAAGGTATACTACATATTTTGTGTACTACAATAACCTCTGAAGAAGCTATTTATAAGTGAAAACCGGTTCAGGTTATAAGGTAAAACGTTTACGTTTTTACCCATAAAAAGTTTTGTGTTCCGAGTCGTAGTGAAATAATTATATTCCAAAGTTCAACGACGAAACGTACCTGCAATCAATTATTACTTCCTTACATTTTAATTAATGTCTGGTACAAACTTATTGCAGAGTAATAAAATACACAATATGGGAGACATATAATTTCTATATCAAAACTTTTTACTTCGAAACCACATGTCGTTATTACATTTAATCAATTATTTCTTTCTCGTCGGTCTTCTACCCGTAACGCTTTCACCGCCTTCAATCAGTGTCCTCAACCAATTCTTCTCGATGTGTGTATCTGCTTATTTAAATCTTCGTTTTTACATCGATTTATCTACCTCTTCCGTTAAAATTATTCTCGTCCGTTGGATTTCCTTGTCCTTTTCCACCTGCATTTATACCTTCTAATGAAGCTTAAACATAATTTACCTCTCAATGCTTTTAAACGTGCTGCTTATCTATACCTTTGAATGTATGTTCCATAACTCGTTTCTAACTTCAATTAACAATTTTGTTAGTTTTAGGATCTTTTTGAATGTCTCGTTTTCTTCTCTTTTTCTAGTACTCATCCGCTTATTACTTAGCCATTCTTTTTCTTTTATTTTGTACAGTATTCCAGTGGCTTTCTATCTATGATATTCTTACGTTTCCTCGCTTCTCTTAGAGCTGATAGTCTAGCCTGCAACATGAATTGATCACTTTTGTATATTGATTATGATGATAACTTTATCGTCATACCTAAATTTGACTGAAATTTATCAAGTTTAAAATCAAATGTATCAAGATTGGTTTATAGGCCAAGATGATACTTACTTCTGAAGATGACAGTAAATAAAACTGTCGAAACATCGTAAAAAACAATAAAAAATAAATCTATTTATTTAAATATGAAGTATTATTTTAATATTAATTTCAACAATAAGAACAATGTAAGTGAATATGAAAATGTGTGTGTGTGTTTATATAAAATATATAAACACAATTTTTATATTTGTCTATATAAGTATGAGAATCTTATATTATAAAATCTTATACTATATATAGAATCTATATAAATATGAGAATATTTATGAATATTATTTTCATAAGTGTTTAACACTTTCGGAGCGACTTGCTACTCAAGACTTGTTATAAGGTCACTAACCCAATATAATCATGTTTTGTCCTGTTCCTCACTCTAGTTTTGCATGGAACACGATCTCTGTGTAACACTTACAACACCACGGTCACTTCACTTACTGCACACGCTGAGTGAAGTAACTGGAGTATGCAGAGAATAGGGTAATAGATGGCTTGTTGAAAATTCTGTATACGTTTGTGTTTTCTATAGTAAAAAATAAAAAAAACGGTGAAACAGAATTGATTAGTTCTTTAAAACACATTTTTCTTCCAATACTCTGTACATGTATATTTAGATGAGTTAGAAACGTTAGGTTTAAGTAAATTTGATACTCCTACATCAGGAGAAAGTAAAACTTACAACTTAATATGTTTAGTGAAAGATATGGAAATACGGGACATCAGCCAAAACGGAAAAACTACGAGCACATAAACGACGTGTGACTTAATTTCTGTTCATTCACATTGTGAACGTAAGTTATTGTCCAAAGGGAATTTGAGGGAAATTTAGTATGTCTGCTCGTAACACTTGTTGCTTGACATAAATAAAATTTGATTTTATTGTCGGACGCATAGTGGATATGAGTTCAAGTTTATGTTGAGTATTCTTTTAGAGGAAGGTACGTAAATCACTGAACACAAACTTGAGAGCACAATCACTCGTTGAGACGTGATCTGATGTGTATAGAAATGTAATTTATTGCTCAGAAATATTCCCTTATGAATATTTTTTCGAAGTTGAAAATCTTTTGTATATATGTCATAAATGAAATCACAATACCCTTTCACACATACACACAAAACGCATGCGCCTGTGTTCGTGCGCGCGTGCGTACTTTAGCTTTACAGTCTTCAAAAGGTACACATAATTTTCCCCAAATTTATTAAGATATACGTACCACTGCCATTCTCTTATATAATGTAAAATATATAGTTTCTTAAAGTAGGCATATTTCTTATATGTAGGAATAATTTTATCTTCAGTTCATAGTTCCGAAACTAAAACAAAGTTTACCGGCAGCAGTTCTGAAAAAAATAAACATATTTTAATTAATTCATTAATATAATAGAAGTAGTAAAAATGTTCTTATTTTCATTTTAATAATTAAGCATTTTTATGAGATAGGTATTAATTTAAAACCATTTTGAAGGGATCTGACTTTATAAAATTGAAATGGTAATTTGTAGGTATTGCAAAAAATAATGTTATATGTCAACTGAGATATTTTAATGCCATTTTTGTGATAATAATGGAAATACACTAAATTATCCCTCCACTGTTTGTAAATGGTTATTAAACTCTACGTACAGCATATTAATTTTATAAGTAGTTATCTATTTATAAAATTAACCTTATCCAAAAAAGTTAAAAACAGTTGATTATTGTAATTTACCTTAATTTAATCAACTTTCAGTGCTGGCGAAATTTGATTAAAATCAAACGCTACAGGTCACTGACCACATTTTCGGTTTATTCTGTTTTGGACAGAAAATAGATAATATTATGTTACTACCTTTTGCACGAATTAAATAATATAATTTTTTTACTTTTCCAATTAGTTTCAGTAAAGGTGCATGTTTTGATAATAGTAAATATTGTTTTCTTAAGAGTGATGAATTATTTTTTTTTCTTTTGCAGTAGTATTAGAAAACTACACTTACAGTTTTTTAAAAAACTATTGTTTTAATAGGCACTATTGTTTCAAAGAAGACACTGATTACGAAAGTCGAAATTATTCTGGTTGTTTGTGTTTATCTAATTAGATAGTTTTTGTTAATTACTCAAGAAAAAAAGAGGATAGAGAAATATTTACAGCGATCAAAATGTAGAGAGTTCTCAATAAATTGTTAACATTTATGCTTATATCACTGTTCGTACTTACGCGCTGTACTTACACTGAATCTTTTGGTCGTAGGCTAGATAAATTCCACACTAATCACCTCTTATACTAGGGCCATCATGTTATTAGTAGTAGAAGTGGAATTGCCTGTACTATAAGTAAACGTAAAATTTGTTCAGGTTTGATTGTATTTGTGATTTCAACGTCCTTCTCTATGTATATATTAAACTGTGAACAAATTGAACGCAGATAATATTTGTAACTACAGGGAACTTTGTTCACTAACATATAGAAAAGTCTTGTTTTATTTGAAAGAATAAGCTTATTTCAGTAGGAATAAGTCAGTTAATTGGATGTTTTCCTGTGTACGATACATAACGCGTGTTGCATGATTTGATGTTAGGAGATGTTCCATGATTTGAAATCCTGAAGTTAGGTCTTTCAGTATTTACAAAAGCATACAAAAAGTATTTAGTAAAGGTATTGCTTTTTAATATTAAAAGTGAAGCACAAAGTAATCGTGTGTTTTAAAAAGCGCATGGTATGTATATGACACAAACACACATTCAGTTCCTTTTATAAATAACACTGTAAACGTTCTCCTGAATAAAGTGGTTCGTGTTGATCCCCACACACTATCCAACCAACCCCCAACCACTTTTCTCTCCTCCCAAAAAGTCTGCTGTAAATATACTCGTTTGGTAAATGTCCAGAACAAACAACTCTCTCCTCTTGTTTCATTTTCTTGTCATTTTAAGTAATGACGCAGTCCCCATTCTCCTGTGTTATTTGCTATGTGTACTATGTTCCTGAGCGCTAACCGTGATTTAACGTGTAGGCATATGTATTTAATACGCGTATGACAGATGAAGTAAAATAAACATGTAACTTTTTTTCTAAAAATAATGCATTTTGCGTAAACTAAATACAGAATTTTATTATATAATTCTTACTTTTACAAAGTGTGTATTTGAAGGATTATATTGTATAATGTGCTAAGTTATTCGGTTCATTTGAGAATTGGAATTGCTAAGGTATATCATTAATTATATCAGGATCGTAATTTAATTATTATTTCTGTGAAAACAACAGTACATTGATACAATTTTTCTGGATCTTCTGTAATTATAATCACTGTTCATATATTGTATATGGTGGCTTGGTGAAAGACGTGCGTTGAGTAATTTTCTAAATATTTAAAGAAAATAATTTAAGTTTCAATTTATTTAATTATCGTAAATAATTATATCGTAAATTATAATTAAACTTTATCCGTCTTGTGGCTTCTGCTTACAATTTATATTACACGTTTCGGAACATATGTTGCATTATCAGATTATCGCTCCTTTGAAGTCGTTAGCATTAAAATAGAATTATTTAAAAACATCTCTACATAACACTAAATAACTAATTAAAGGCAGACGCGATATCTGGTGCGCACTGTGACAACGTTATTCAATCACTTAACATTTCATGCTAACGGTCTCGAAGAACCGATAATTTGATGATGGAACTTATGTTCCGAAACGCATAATATACATTGAAATCAGAAGTTACAAGACAGATAGTGGTAATTATTTACTATCATTAATACTTGTTACTTGGATAAGAGAAATGAGGTTTAATTTAACAAATACGTGCACGTAACGCTATTCAGATAATAAAAGAAGGAGTAGTTTAAGTCAAGTTTGGTTTTTTAAAATTATAGATTCTAATTGACCATGATTTAAGAAGGGCTACTCATAGAATATACTTTTCTTTAAAGAAACACACGTGGTCGTAGAATACGCGTTTTCTTAAAGAAAATATCCAACATTCTCTTTACACATTTTGTTTTTAGGAAATTTACATCTTATATATTTTTCAAACATAAAACATCTTATATGTTATAATGCCCATTAGAGTCCCTAATAGGATGCATCAAGACAATTAGTGTAGAGATTTAAAAGAAATACAGTGACACTAAGCTAAAAAATGTTGCATTTTTTTAACTTTTAAAAACTAATGCGACAAACATTTTTATATTAAGTCACTTTATTTTACTTGGTAAAATTTTGTATTGTCTTCTTTTGGCTACAAAGAGACCTGTTCGTTACATAGGCCTACACATTTTCGAAACACT
This sequence comes from Magicicada septendecula, assembly GCA_034769895.1. Taxonomy (NCBI): domain Eukaryota; kingdom Metazoa; phylum Arthropoda; class Insecta; order Hemiptera; family Cicadidae; genus Magicicada; species Magicicada septendecula. Next base: position 627,156,600 of record CM068368.1, on the reverse strand, counting down.
GGGCATAAATTTTATAACGGTATTTTAAAATATCTTGTTAAACAAAAACTTAAGTAGATAAGACAGTTCCAAGTCCCTGCAGTAATAAATTTAATTGAAGAAAATAGAGACAAGTGAAGCAAAGGGGCATCAGTTATATTGATCTCCTTAATGACTTCAGCCACTACTTGATTGCACTTGTTCAGATAGTACTTAAATTTGCTTGCTTAAAATTGAAATATATTATGATTATCTAAAACTTTATTGTTTTAAATATGTTTGGGCAAAAGTAAAGGAAACTTTTCATTCAAATAATTTTTTTCTTTTCGGTAACGTTTTATTTTTTATTTAAGGGTTAGTGGGTACGTTTATGGTTGATATAATTTAAATGTTTTACTATAAAAAATGTGTAGTGATCTCTAGGTTAAAAATGTTGTATTACAATAGAGGACAATCAAAGGCTTTAGTAGCGTAATTTTAAGGCATTAATTGATACGTAGAAGTAAGAAACGCGATATTTCGTGCGACTTTATTATTTTGTTATTGTAATAATTATTGTTGATGTAATATTTTATTATGAATTATGGTAATATCAAAGTAGGTTACAAAGGTAAACATTAAATTATTAGAAAATTCTTGGAAGCAACTACTGAGATTTTAATACGTCTAGGTATAAATAGTAAATTGACATTTAAGTTTTACTTTTATACTTGGTACATACCCCTTGGCCGACAAAACCTTAATGTATCACAAGTATTACAAGTTATTGTAAATTCAATTAAACAATACAGTAAACAATTGGCTCAAATCAGTGGAAACGTATTTAAAAATTAAATCACAAAAACAGTGAGTGGCTAGTTAAAGGTCTTGCAAGTAACACTGCTAGTAAAAGAACAGCCTCCACAAAACCAAGTATATGTATTTGCACAATAATTAAATAATTTTCAAAAAGGAGTGAGATGTTGTTGACATGAAATAATTAATTAAAACCGTTTCAAAGTAATCATTTTATGATTTATTAATATTAACCGAAAATATGCAAATATTAAAAATTTCGAATTATAAAAATAAAAAGATATTCTCTTTTTTACAAAAACAATACAATATAACCTTCCATGCTGTTCATGACATTTAAAAAAATAAACAATCATATAATCTTACTAGCTAAACAGACATGTTAAACAAATTATCTAAACACTTTTTATTTCAGTGTGTCAGACTTTGACTCAAATTTTTAAATAATAGGAACCCATTTACAAACAAAAATTATATTAAGTCTCAAGAATATAACTAATTGTTGCTATAAACAAAATAAAAATATATAACATTTACTTCCAACCTATTACTTATTTCTACTGACACACCCAAATATTAACATACAACAGAAGATTAGTATCTTCAAATTTTCTTGTTAAATTAAATTATTTTCTTTAACTACAATTTAAATTTCTGTACAATGATTATATTTAAAACTTTAAGTCTTTACTGTTCATATATAAGTTTCTTTTTAAGATTTCTTTTCACAAACAAAAAAATATAATTGTTTATTCATTACCTGCGTACTGCCGTCGTTACCGTTGCGCGCGCGCGCGCGCGTGTGTGTGTGTCCTGAATCCTGAGAATTTGATGATGATGGTTATACTGATGATGTGTTCTTTGTCTCTACTGTTTGTTGGTTGTGATGGTCCAGAGTTCCTCCATAAGTCTTGGTGTGTGTGGCAAAGATGTTCGGTCGGTCAGCAGACCAGCAGCGTGACGTTGTGTGAAGATATCTTGAGTCTGAGACCGCCACAAAATTGCCGGTGGTATTTATACTGGACGGCGATCTGACAAATCCAGGACTGTTTTCGACCTGTTAGATATTGTCACTTCGTGCAGAATATCCTTTTAATTACAAATCACTTTTTGTTTCATTTTAGCGATTTCGTATACATATCGCGTTCGTAGCACGTGCGATACTATCGTTTGCGTAATTTTTTCTGATCACTCACATATAAAACACTTATTAATTACTATTTAATTACACTAGTAATTAACATTAAATTACTTAGCGTCTTCATTATTGCACATTTCTGCAATACTTTTATATCAGTATATTCGTTATAAATTCCTTAATTTAATGATGTTTTTATAATTGGGGTAAGTCTTTGCTCACAGGCTTAAAATGTATTAATTAGTTTATTTTTATCCGGTTAAAACCAGGTTACAGACGTACGCATCACCCCATCGTAGACTTTTTACGGTCGTAGCTTGCGTTCACACACACACAAACGCTGTATTCACTCGCCGGGCAGGTGTACGCTTTCTGACAATTCTTAGCCGGCATAATATTGTTAAAAACTGTTCATCATATATTTTCTATGCTAAATATTTACAAACATACCGCCCTGGGCACATATGCAAATGTATGTATTGTTGCAATATATATATATATATATATACACACACACACACACATACATATTGTAACGTTACATATAATCAACCCAAAACGAACGTAAAACAAACTGATTATATAAACAATCCAAAGCAAAATAAACAACAAAATGGGAACATTAAAAAGGAACATAGGACGAATTGTGACTAATATAAGGGAATAAAACAAGTTATTATTAACAAGTAATGTATTACAGAAGAAATGAAGACACACGACTAAAGACAAGACAACGCTGACCCAAATACCCAATAGATCAGACAGTGAGAAGAAGACAGCAACACCCATAAGAAGAGATTGATGAAGGATGATAATAGAATCAGTGCGAATAGGGAAAATAAAATGAATTCAACTACAAGAAGGAACAAATAAGGACACGAATAAAATAAATCATAAGAAGATAAATTATTGTTAATAATAGAGAAAACAGAAGTAATTTAAAAGCTGATTTAAAACCCTATACTATGACTTGACACTGACATCAAACTATTAAGAAACTAACTTCAATGAATTGACAATATAACCAGAACTCAAAGGTAAAACAATGATGATAGAAAGATAAAGAGGGAGAGTGAATATAAGAATTGCAAATGTATAAAGTAAGAATGTATAAAAAATAACCACTAAATGATGTCCAAAAGACTAGTTCAATATGTAAGGTAGATATAAAATTATAAGAGAAAACTATTAATCAACAATAAGGTTGAGGTAGTCACAAAAAAGAAACATATAACTATAAATACTAAAACTTAACATTAATACATGTAAAGAATTCAGTGCAATATGTAAAAAACAAAATCTAAGGTTCAGCCATTGTTAGGAATCCAGGTGAGGACACACAACCTAAACAACCAGCAAGTCCCAATTAGAATTGCACAAAACTATAACAGGCATGCTCTCAAACTAGAGTGTATTATAATATAAGCAAACTAGAGACTATAAGGAGCATTCCATTTACAAAAATTAATTATATAAAAGGACTTGTGTACATTATAAGTGTAAATTAACATGCTCAACAGGTACAGCATAGTATTGGCACCTTGAACAATAAAGTTACACATAAAATGAGGATAAAAGAAAAGGGACTAAGGTCATGATAATAACTGACATGTAATAATACTAATGTAGTAAAACTAATGTAAGGCAAATCAATGTTTATTGCCATAAATGTAATACTAATGATGTATTTTGTATGTAACTCATAGCTGAAACTAGATGCAGGAAGCATTAGATATGTACCAACAAATGTCAAAATACCAGAGCAGAACAAAACACTGCCAAACCTTAACATTACTTTGATAAACATTATACAAACTAAATATAATCACAAGATGAAGGTGTAATGTCAAATAAGAAAAAATGTATCACTCAAGAATACTGAATGATAGGCTGAGGAAAAATGTAAATAAATTAAAATAGGAGAATACTAGATAATACTGAGATAATCAGAAGTTGTGACGATTAGTTCAGTATAAATAGGCCACAGCAAATATGGTTTAGAAACCCATAATAATATAAAATGAATAAAAAGAATTAGCAATGCCATAAGACATTGGCTAGACAAGTGTCTAGCCAAAAGAAATGTAATTGTTATGAATAATAATTAAGTAATTGTGTAAAATACTACTGTGCAATAATTATAAGATATCACAGAGAACAAAAGTTAGTAATAATAATACATTAGATGTAAGAATCCTTAATATAAGAAAGAGATAAAGACATAGTAAAAAATACTTAGGTAGGCCTAAACTAACCAGAGACAATTTTTAACGAATTGCCACCTGAACTTTAATGAGAAGGTGCAATAAATAATAAGGAAGTAAAATTGATAAAAGTTCATCAAAAAATAAACATAATAATTCTTTGTCACTTAGCTGATTTTATATTCTCACCATCTCACTATCTCTCTCTTTACAAATATTATTTATACTATTAATAAGTTTATATCTTTATAGAGTTTTTTATCACATCTAACTCTAATTCTTGGGTTAGTGTACTTTTATTTTTCACATTACTTTATTCGGTTTTATCAAATCATTGACATTTATCTTTTAATCGATAATAATACTTATTTTTTACATTGGTTAATTATGGGTTTCGTTTCCAATATTACTTTTGAGTGTGCCATTTCTCCTTTTCATATTCTATATTATTGGTCTGTATTTTCTCATTCGGTTTCACTTTATTTCCTTTATACTTGGTTAGTTTCCTGTTCATTTTCCTTCTTCACTTTCAACTTATTTTGTTTCATTTTATTATGGTTTTCCCCTTTTCACTTGGTTTTATTTCTCCCTTCTCCTTTGGTTTTATTTCATTTGGTTAAATAAATAATTACCTTATTTTATCCACTAAGTGATCTTCTTTTCCTTTTTTAATTACTACATGTTTCAGGGCTTATATCCCGATCTTCATTTGGTTGTATGGGGTCACTCACTTCCTTCAATTGGTTTCATTCTTGTTTGGTTTCGTTTTTTCCCTTCTCCTTTTGTTTTATTTTATTTGGTCAATCACTTGGGTTAGGTCTGTCGCGGTTTGTCGTGTCATTGTCATTATATTTTCATTATTTTAAACATTTTATTATACGAATTATTTTTTATATTGTTGATTCATCTTTTTTATCCCTGGTATTGGGGTGGCTTATTTGTGTTGTAACTATATATATATATACACACATACGGTGATACATATTGTTACATGATATTTTGCCCATCATCTTGTTGTGTAATTACATGAGTAAAATATATTTAAAAATCCTAGAAATGTACAAGGAAACATACAGTAGCTTGTTTCAAGGACTACTAATTATAGGTTTATTACTAATGACTAATACTAAATAATGTTCTAATAATTATGTTTGAAACATTAAAGTTAGTAAGTAAGGAGGACAATGTTTTATAAATACATACTTACTATGTTAATACTAATCCCACTATGTGTGTGAGAATGGAAATTAATTCATAAGTTTAATAAGAGTTGTGTTATGTTTATAAGGGAAGTGATTAATAATAAACAATGTTTTAATCGTTGTGTTTTGAGATATTGAAGTTAGTAAGTAAGGAGGACAATGTTTTGGGAACTACTTACCATGTTTTATTATGTTTATAAAAACTGGAATGGATCCATAAGTTTAATAAGAATTGTCATATGTTTCCTAATAGTTGTTAGTAATTAATTGTTTGATGTAGATTAATAATATATGCTGTAATATTAATAAAAAGAATGCTAATGTTAATGGAAGGGTACAAAAATTATAATAATAGAGATTTGTGAAACTAGGCATGTTAGGCCTAGATAGTTAAGGAATATAAAAAAGAGTGTATAATAAAACTAGAATAATTAATGTCAGGTTGAACTATGTTATTACTGATTGTATCTAATAATTTTAGTAAAGTGAAGGGTATAAAAAGACCTAATTATAAATAATTTTGTACAAATAGTTAAAAGTGTAAAATAGTAACTCAGGAAATATGGATTGGAAACTAATCAAAAGTGATATTAAAACAATCAGTGTTCCATCAGAAATTCAAAGATACTAGTATAATGAAGATCAAAGATCATATACAAAAGTTATAACAATTTTAAGAAAATTGAAAGTAAAATATTAGAAGTTTGTTTATTTTGAGGCTCAGAGAGAACCATGGTAACTCCAGATGATACAGTTTAAACCAATGAAAGCTACGGGAGATTCTTAAAACAATTTGACGGACGTTAGAAAAATGCCTAACGGAAAAAGGTAGACAAAGTTCCCGTGAAGAGCGGTAGCAGCTGAACCAATAGGAGGGGCGATGACATAAGGGGAGGGGCCTAAAGTATAAAAGCTTACAACGTACAGTTGATAGACGTTGTTTAAGACCTGAAGATGTCAGTAATGACGAAAAGCTTAGTCGAACAATAAAAAAAAAATTATAGCAGTTAGCAAATTCATAAAAGAAATAGTAAGGATGGCTGCTAATTTAAACAATACGAAGAATAAAACATGCGAATTGCAAGCAGATAAATATAAAAATGTAAGGGAATTTTTTAAGTATTTAAAAATTAAAGCAAAATTGAAAAAAACGCTAGGGAAAATTTGGTTTAATAAACAGTGTTTAATTAATAAAATAACTCCAAAATACGCAAAAATTAAAATTAATAACAAAAGCAAAGTAGCAAACCAAGTGAAAAACATGGCGGAAAAAATATGGATAAAATTGAAATTAAGAACTTATACAGTAAAATAAATAAATATAACAAAGAAATGTATCAATTACATCAAAAATTATATACAAGTTACAATTATATAGAAATAGAAGAAATGAGAAAAGAGTTTGGTGAAAAATACATAGAAAAGAAAATAAGAAAAATGGAAGAGAGATTAAATAAGAAACTCAAGGAATTAATAGAAGGGACAAGAAATAAAAATAAAGAAAAAGATAAAGAAATAAAATTTGCTGAAAAAGTATTAAATTTAACAGAAACAAAGTTTACAGAAAATGAACATAAATTATTAGGGAAAAGTTTAAAATATGCAACAAAAACAAACATAGATAAAGAAAATACAATAATAGAATGTGAAGAAATAATCGATAAAATAAAAAATGAAGAAACTAAAAAAACAATTAAGAAGTGAAGTAAAAGAAATAGTAGAAAAAATATGTAAGAAAAACAGAAATGTACGAAATAAAAACGAAACACAAATAAAAAGAAATATAAGAGAATTAAAAAAGGAAATCACGGAGAACAATTTGATAGTTATAAAAGCCGATAAAGGTAACACAGCAGTGGTAATGAACAAAAGAATTATATCGAAAAAGCAGAACAATTTATACAAAAAGGACCATATAAAGAAATAAAATATGATTACACAAGTAAATTTCAAGCACAAACAAAGAAATTGATAAAAAAGACAACATATCTAACAGAATGGCAAAAGAAACAAAAAACAGAACATAATCCTGAAGCTCCAAAATTTAGATGTCAAATTAAGTTACATAAAAAAGAAATGCCATTAAGACCTATAGTATCATTTATAAATTCGCCAACATACAAAATATCAAAAGAAATAAGTAAAAGAATCAAAATGGCATATGAAAAAGAAGAAATCCACAGCATAGAAAATAGTAAAAAGGTAATAGAAAGATTAAAAGAAATTACCATAACAAATAAGACAAAATTAATATCATTAGATATAAAAGATATGTACACCAACATACCAATAGCAAAAACAGTAGAAATAATAAAGAAAAACAAATTAAGTAATGTAGAATGGAAAAACGAAATAATAGAAGGATTAGAATTATGCCTAAGCCAGAACTACCTCAGATTTAATAACAAATTTTACATACAAGAAAATGGATTACCAATGGGATCACCGCTTTCACCATTAATGGCAGAGATATTCATGAATAGCTTTGAAATCAAAATTTTAAAAGATATAGATAAAGAAAGAAGAATTAAAAAATGGATCAGGTATGTAGATGACATACTAATAGTTTGGGAAGGTGAAGTAAATGAATTTAAAACATTTACGGAACAACTAAATAACATAGAAAAGACAATAAAATTTCAAGAAGAAATTGGAGGATTAGAAATTAATTTCCTGGATATCAATATAAAAATTGAAGATAACAAACTTAAATTCGATATATATAGGAAAGAAACATACTCAGATTTAATAATTCCACAAGAATCATATCATCCAGTCAATTATAAAATGGCAGCATTAAATTCATTTTGCTATAGAGCTATAAATTATCTAGAAAATGAAGAACTCAAACAAAAAGAATTAAAGAAAATACAACAAATAGCAAAAAATAATAATTACAACCCTAAAATAATTAATAGAATAGTTAAGAAAATAGAGGAAAATAAAAAAATAGAAAATAACAAAAAAGGAAAAAACAAATGAAGAAAAGAAATATAAAGGAGCAATAACATACATAGGATATCAAACAAAAATGTTACAAAAATGTTTCGAAAAATATGAAATACAGATAGGAATAAAGAAAACGAAAAATGTATTCGAATATATAAAAAATGATAAAACAGAAGAAATTCCATTAACAGAAAACAGCGGCGTATACAAATTAAAATGTGGGGAATGTAATAAGATATATCTGGGAGAAACTGGAAGAAAATTTAAAATTAGAATGAATGAACACGCAAAAGGAGAAGGGGTTAGAGTAACGAACTCACTATATGCAAGACATTTCAACGAATCAGGCCATAAATTCATAAATCCCAATGAAAATATGGAAATAATCAAAACAGAAAACAATCCGCAAAAAAAGAAAATTAATAGAAGAACTAGAAATACTTAAAGTTAAAAAAGAAGATAAAAATAAATTAATGAATATAAAAGTAGATTTTACAAATGAAGAAATATTTTATTATATATTAAACAATAAACGATAAACAAAAACAAAAACCCGTGAAGAGCGGTAGCAGCTGAACCAATAGGAGGGGCGATGACATAAGAGGAGGGGCCTAAAGTATAAAAGCTTACAACGTACAGTAGACGTCGTCACTTTCCCAGTGCCACAGGTGCCAGCGGTTCGGCCACAGCAGCTTTGGCTGTCGGAACGCGCCGACCTGCGTCCGCTGTGGAAATGACCACTTGACGCAGGCCTGCGCTGTCCCGGCCAACCACCGATATTGTATTAACTGTGGCGGCGCCCATGCTGCTAACAACAGGCGCTGCCCAGTCTATAGCGAGCAGCTGGACAAGTTGAAGAAACCCGTCCAGCCTAAGCCTCTACATGTTAGTCAACCAGTAAAACCGGCCAAAGCCGCTGAACCTGTGGTCCGGAAACCAGCCCCTAGGTCTGCTCCGGTTCCGAAACCCAACAGTGCAGTGAGCCCGAGCGAAGATCCACAGGCCAAACCAACCACCGCGCCCCCGGAACCGGAACGCGAAGTTCCACACTACACCCAAGTCCCGCTGCCGGACGATGAGGAAATCGATCCTCCATTGCCGCCGCCACCCAAGCCTAGATTCCCCAGATCGGGCAAGAAAGCTAGGAACCAGGCCAAGAACACGGGCCAGCCTAAACCACCTGCCACTGGACCCAAGCCCGTCCACCAAAAGCCAGAGCGGCCACCCGCTCCAGTACCAGCCCCCAAGGCTTCCACCGTCTCGCCCCGCCGCAGCTATGCAGCTGCCGCCAAGCGTTCTCCCCCGGCCTCATCTTCCGATGACCTCGCCGTCGTTTCAGACTTTCTGGCAAGCTACGACTTGCAGAAAGTAGCCCAGACTTTCCTTAAAATCAAGGAACGCTTGGCAACAGCCTCGCCCCAGGATAAGTTCCTCCTCTTGGTGGAAGCCTGCCGTGTAACAGGTCTGTTATGAACGGACAACCACGGCAATCCCTCAAGCGAGACCTCGAGCTCGTGGCGTGGAACGCCAACGGCCTCGCTTCCCGGCATTCTGAGCTCTTAGAGTTCGTTGCCCGTCACAAGCCCGACGTGCTTCTTCTTGGCGAGACGCACCTGACCCCGCATCGTCGTTTCCGACTACCCAACTACGTGTGCCACCGGGACGACCGGTCGGGTCGCGCAGGAGGGGGCACAGCCATCGCGGTGAAGGCGAGTCTTCGCCATCACCGCGTTGTCCTGCCTCAGCGGCGGAACCTCGAGTGCACCGCGGTCGAGCTCCATGGTGCTCTCGGCGGTCCACTCGTGGTTTCCGCTTACAAGCCTCCACACACGGAGCTCCTGTCGAACGATCTGGAGGCCGTCTTTGGAGCACACAGGAGGGTAGTCCTGGCGGGCGACCTGAACTGTAAGCACCCCGATTGGGGGAGCCGCTTGGCGAACCCAAACGGGACCCGCTTACGCAGGTATGCTGATGCGGCTCGGGTCACAGTCATGGGTCCTACCGGGCCTACATACTATCCCTCGAGGGCTAACTCCCGCCCTGACGTACTGGACATTGCCGCGGTCAGGGGCGTTTATTGCCCGGTCCACGTCTCCGTCATTTCGGAACTGTCCTCGGACCATTGCCCTATCAGTGTGCATATAGCTACCCAGCACGCCACCGTCCGCGACGAGCGGCGGGTAATCGAGTGGGACCGCTTTGGCCCGGCGTTCAGTCGCCGCCTACCAGAGCATATCCCGCTCGACACTACCCAGCATGTCGACGAGGCAGTTGCCTTATTCGACACAGCCGTAGTCTCGGCGGTAGACGTGTCCTCCCGGATGAAGCCGGGGCTCACGCCCGACTATCAGCGGATCCCCGAAGAGGTGTCTCATCTCGCTTGCGAGAGGAATCGCCTCCGGAGACGCTGGCAGAGGACTCGTGACCCGGCCGACAAGGCTGCGTTCAACAGAGCGTCCGGCAAGTTGCGTCGCGACATGCTGGCGTTCCGTAGACGCAACTGGGAGCTAGCTGTAACACAGATGGATGGCCCTGCCGAGGACCGTAATGTCTGGCGGATTCCCAGTGCCCTAACGGGAAAGCGCAAACGCGCGCCTCTCCCCGCACTGGCCGGACCCGGCGGTCAACACCTTGGCCGCCCCCTCGAAAAGGCAGAGTTCTTGGCTGACAGTTTAGAGCGTCAGTTCGCTCCCAACCCATCCTAGAACCCGGCCTTCACTGAGCAAATCTGCCGCGAGGTAGAGCGCTTTCTATCGGCCGATATCACAGTCCCGCCGGAGCCCATCTCCCCGGAGGAGGCCTCTGAGAGGATTGTTCAGCTCAAGCCCCGGAAGGCGCCTGGCCCGGACGGAGTCATGAATTCCGCCCTCCATCGCCTTCCGGAGCGAGGAACCCAGTTCCTCACTGACCCGTTCAATTCATGCCTCAGACTGGCCTATTTTCCGGTGAAATGGAAAACGGCTACCGTCATTGTGATACCCAAGCCGGGAAAGAATTCTTCTCGAGTGGAGAACCTCAGGCCCATCAGCCTCTTGTCCGCGACGTCCAAGGTTTTTGAGAGTCTGATCCAGCGTAGGATCCGCGACCATCTAGAAAGACTAGACGTGCTGATTCCCGAACAGTTCGGCTTTCGTGAGCTGCACTCCTCGACTCATCAGCTGATGAGACTCGTGGAATGCATAACCGAGGCTGGCTGCCAGGGAAAACAGACGGCTGCGATCTTCCTAGACGTAGAGAAAGCCTTTGACCGCGTGTGGCACGAGGGTGTCCTGTACAAACTGACGGAAGTCCTTCTCCCAGACTGCTACGTTCACTTGATCGGCAGCTTTCTGCGAGACCGTAGCTTCCGAGTGAGAGTAGACCACGCTCTCTCTTCGGAGAGGCGTATTACCGCCGGCGTCCCTCAGGGAAGTGTCCTTGGGCCTCTCCTGTTCTCGTTGTTTGTCAACGACACGCCCCGAGTTCCTGGAGTGAAACTGTCGCTGTTCGCGGACGACACTGCGGCTTTTGCCTCAGAGCCGAACGCGAGTTATGCGGCAGTTAAGCTCCAGCGCCAACTTGACGCGTATGTCGGGTGGACCGATGACTGGAGAGTTGCCGTTAACGCTTCCAAGAGCGCCGCGGTAATATTCTCGCGCAAATGTAAGCGGCCTCGGCCGCTTAAAGTAGGCCCCGTCGAGGTGCCCTGGACCAACAGCGTCAAGTACCTCGGGCTCCACGTGGATTCCCGACTCACCTGGCGAACCCATACAAACTACATCAGACAACGCGCTTCGGCGCAACTCAGTAGACTCTGGCCCGTGCTATCTAATCCGGCAATGACCCCCCGGCTAGGTAAGCTCATAGTCAACACGTACGTGTTGCCGGTGATTACCTACGCCTGTCCTGTTTGGGGATACCTGGCTCGTGGTCATAGAATCACGCTCCAGCGCGTACTCGACCGGGGACTGAAGCTCGCGTGCAAAGTCCCCCGGAGGTACTCTTCTCGTCTTTTGAGGAGAGGACTCGGTGTCCGCTCTCTTGATGACACCGTGAGACGCCTGGCGCGACGATTCTATGTTCGTTCCGACAGAGTGACCCACAATTCCCTCATTGCCGGACTTGGTAAATACACCCCGCGACCAGGTGAGTCCTGGAAGCGACCTCGTTTGCTAGTCCCGGTGGTATAATCCACCAATCGCAGGTCGCTTCAGACCCCCCCCCCCATAAGTAGATAAAAAGTATATATTGAACTCAACCAGACCCAGTGGCAGGAGTCCTTTCTGAGACTCGGGACACTGCACTACTCGGGACCCGCGCTTCGCGCGGGCCGCGCAACCCCCAGTTGTGTAGACGTCGTCATAATCACCCTGCGATTGGAAGGAGCAACATCTCTCTTGAGCTCTCTCTTGATGGGAAATTCTTCACATTCTGTGCGTTCTCAGTCTCCGCTTATACCGTGACTTAAACAGTGCGTCCAGTTCAATTTTTACCAGTGTTTGTGCAAGTTTTTAAACAACTACTCAAGAATCAGTGCAGTGCAGTGTAGTGTTCAGTGCAGTGTTGTGTTTCTTGTGTCGTGCAGTGTTTCGTGTGTGTTCCGCTGCTGCCTGGAGCTTGTTGGTAAGTGAGCGACTTTTGTATCTTTGCTTACCGTAGTGCTTGGTCTAGTCCTTAGTTCCGTTCCGCCTAAGGTGTAGGCTTCGCCTCGCCGATGGCTGCCCGCAACCAATCTCCCGTCGGCCCTTCTCAGGGCCAACCTGCCTCCGTCGGTCCTTCTCAGGACCTCGCAATCCCTGCCCGCGCTCTGTCGCAACCCCTTCCGGATGGCCCTTATCAGGACCACCCTACACCTACCTCGTCGGGGGAAACTCACGACGCGGACTCGGCCATGGATACCGATGGTGCATGGCAGTCTGTCAGCCGGAAACGGCGTGTCAGTGCCACCTCCACGGAATCCGGTCGGACTTCGCGTCGAGGCTCAACCGCGGGGCAATCTGCCATGGCCTCCCAACAACAACCTGACTAGCACCGGCGTATCCCGCCTCTGATTTTCGCCCGGCCTTCGGATTGGGCGAATTTCATGCGGCGTCTACACCGTTGCACTCCCTCTGGCACCTTGACTGCTTCGGCTCAAGGTGACAACTCCATCCGCCTTAACCCCACGACCGTGGAGAGCTTTCGTGTAGCGTAGAAGTTCCTCACGGACGCGGGGATCCCGTACCACACCTTTGCCTTGCCGGAGGAGAAGGAACTCAAGGTACAAGTTATTGGTATCCCTGCAGGTACCTCGCCCGAGCTCATTTCCAATGAACTCACCAGTTTGGGCTTTAGAGTTCACAATGTAACGCCTCTCTTCTCCCCCGGCAGGAAACTAGCGCGCAATGCGTTCCTGGTAAAAATCCGAAAGGTGGGTGATTACCAGGCCATATACGACATCAACATGTTATTCTACTTGAAAGTTAGGGTAGAAGCATTCGATGCCCAAGCCGGACCGAAGCAGTGTTACAACTGCCAGAGGTACGGACATTCATCGGCATTTTTCCACCACCCCACCCGCTGTTTGCGCTGTGGCGATAGCCATCGGAAGGACACTTGTCCTCTCGCTCGTGCTGCCGCCACTTGCGCCAACTGCGGGGAACCTCACCCGGCATCATCGAAGTCATGTCGATTCTATGCTGCGGCTTTGAAGAAACTTTCAAAGTCCTCGCAGCAGCGCGCTACTGCGCCTCCCGCTAGGCCCCAAACATCAAGGCCTGCCGCCTCGGCGGCACCTACTCCCGCTGCGGCACCGGCACTTGCGCCTGCCCCAGCTCGTCCGGCGTCTACCGGGGCGCCCAGCTATGCGGCTGCAGCTGCCTCTCAGCCTGCCGCACAGCCCGCGGCCCAGCAGCCAACACCTGCTGCGCCGTCTAAGAAAAAGACGAAACCATCGCCCCCCGCTTCCTCGCAGCACACGCCCGCTGCACCTCAGCCACCATCTGCTCCAGATGTCCGAAATCCTAGGCAGCCGAAACAAAAGGCCCCCGCCCAGAATGGCATCATGTTCCTGCACCCGGCGCCCAAGCCTCAGGCGGCACCGCCGTCTGCCGCGTCTTCGGACGCGACTTTCGCCGACCGCGTGCGTGCTTGGATCAACGCCTTGATCCCGCAAATTCTTGCTGCCAAGGATGTCCAGTCCTTACTTGTTATCGTCCTCACCTCCGTGACCTCACTTATCCCTCTCGATGGCTAGGCCCTTTCGGCTGGTGGCTTGGAACGCATGTGGCGTTCTATCTCGCCGTGCCGAATTGGCCGCCTTCGTCACCGAATATGACATAGACGTCATACTCCTTAGTGAAACCCACTTAACTCCCGCTCACTCGTTCCAGCTTCCGGCGTACGCGACGTACCGCACAGACCGGCCTGGCCAGAACCGGCGTGCCGCATCTGGCGGCACTGCCATTCTGGTTCACAGGCGCATCGCCCACCGCCCCCTGCCGCCTCCGGCGACTCGTCGCTTGGAGGCGACGGCGGTTGCTCTCTGCATCGGGGATCGGGAGGTTCGACTGGTTTCAGTCTACCTCCCACCTCGAGGTGGACCACCGCCCGACGAGGATGAATGGGACGCTCTCTTAGAAGACCCTCTACCAACCATCGCAGCCGGAGACTTTAATAGTAAGCATCCCCTTTGGAACAGCCGTGTCTCGAACCCATACGGCCGCTCTCTGTACCAATACGTTCAACGTCATCCTCATGTGAACGCTCTTGGTCCTAGATCACCGACCTACATCCCCAATCAACGGGGACCTCCAGACGTCCTTGACATTGCTGTTGTTAAAGACTTGGCCTACCCTATAGCTATAGAAGCCGTGTCAGACCTCTCGTCTGATCACGACCCGGTAATACTCACTGTTCGGCCCACGCTGGACACACCTCTCCAGCCTCCCCATCGTGTAACGAGAGTCAACTGGCGATCGTTCCACGATGAACTGGGTCGAACAGTACCATCTGACCCCCAAGTCGACATCTCCAGCCCGGATGATGTAGACCGCTTGGCCGACTATCTTCAGGAAGTCGTCACGTCCGCTATGGACAAACACACATATAACGTCCCTGCGCCCAACAGACGGTCGCAGTTACCTGAAGAGGTGATTCTGGCCATCCGCAAACGGCGCCAGCTCCGCCGGCGATGGCAACAAACCCGGGACCCTGCCGTAAAACGCAGGTTGAATGCCCAATCAGACCTTGTCAAGCAGCTTCTGCTTGATGCCACTGCACATCGATGGGACTCATGATGGACCACCACCAGTCAAACGCCGCCGCCCTCGAGCTTTGCTCGACGACCCACCGTAATTTTAAAATAAATTGCCCTCTCACCATCTGCCCACGCGCCGACCAATCGGATCTCACCACCTTCCTTCCATTCAAATCCGGTCCGTTGCAGGCCGACAGATTGGTCGGGCGTTGTGCCGGCTTTAGGTGTGCCTAGCGCCACCTTCAGTCGGCAACTTCGCCCCTCCGGACTCTCACCTGCCTCGGTATCGCCATAAGGCAGTCTACCGGACTCTTACCGGGCTGGCGGACGTGTATCGACCCGTTGTGGGCGAACTAATCCCGCCAGTCCGTGCTAAGCGTTCGCGTAGACTTCCCTCTCCGGCCATTGGTGGATCGCGTCAGCGGTTCAGCCAATCACAGCCCGTCTCCTTCACCTCCGCCAAAATAAAAAAGGGGGTACCCATCCTCGCAGCGACAAGTCTCGCACCAAGCACTCGCCAAGCAACAGGCAGTCATCGGGCTCGCCCGGACGCTGCCGTCACTGGGGCACGCACTGACCTGTGCCCTACGTACATCGTGGACATCGTTGATAGACGTTGTTTAAGACCTGAAGATGTCAGTAATGACGAAAAGCTTAGTCGAACAATAAAAAAAAAAAAAATTATAGCAGTTAGCAAATTCATAAAAGAAATAACAATGAAAGCTACGTTTTAGGCCTTTGCAACTGATATGTTATAAATTGAGTAAAAAAGTGTCCATTATTAGATCTAAACGAGAAAGGGTGATATAAAATATGAGAGACCAATCCAACATATTTTGAGTTTAATATCAGTGAAACTAATTCAAGTTAAATCATTATACAAGACTAAATGTTTAGAAGAAAAAAGTAAAACAGTATTCAAAAGAAGGAAACCAATTAAATGTGAAGAAATAAATTCATCATATCCAGGAAGGAAAGTATTTTTTTTAATAACTAAACTGAAGGAATTACCTTAATGACCTAAGTTTACACTTTTCAAAGAAACTGTTTACACTTTTTGATTAAAACTATATTTGTACTTTCACTGGGAAAATAATTAATGAACAATCTTATTTTCAGTGTAAAAAACTATTAATGTATGGTAATATAACCATTCAAAGCGTATTAGACATTGAAAATACATAGATCAACATAACCTAGACACTGAACATTGTTATATTCATAATAGACTCTTGTTAAGACACTCTGTATTTTATTATAAGCCCATATATTTTGGTACTTTTCCGAAGATCTCTGTAGTTTATACCGTAGTCAAAAGGATCTAACGTAAAACCATTTCATTTGTATTTTATTTAGTAATTATTAAAGTGTAAATATGGTTTACCCTGAGAAATAGGAGTAACTGCTGCCATTCTGAGCATATTTAAAGAAGAGCCGGCAAGACTTTGTTAACAATTATAATTGTCTTTTAAAAACATTTAATAAGGAGAATAAAGGATTTGAGTTCAATAACAACAGATAAAAGGTTTTCTTTTCTTTACTTAGTGGATAATTTTATGTATATGATATTATGTACAACATATAAACGAATGTTAATTTTTTCATCAACTAGCATAGGTTGGTAACACTACCGACAAGAAAAGTATGGCACCAGATTTGAATCTGCCTTACTGAGAATCAGTAGTCATAAAATGATGTTAAATAAAAGATTAAACAAGAAAGAAATTTAGAAGAAAAAAGAAACCCTTATGCTATATGCAATATTACTTACCAATTTACCAATACATTTTATTTGCAACATCTGATTGCAATTTGGCGCTAAACTAACATTACCCTGACAACATACTCATCCTTAAAATAACAAAAAATAACCCGTATATTATAAAATATAACTTGAGTTGTTACAATATATATGTGTTAACGTAAAGTTTCATTTCATCTACAGAAAAGTGTAACTCGTTAATTGATACCCTCCAGTTAATATGTCTGAGTAAATTGATCGATTAAGAAATGAATCTTCAATTTGCACTCAATAAGTATATCATGAAGAAACTATATTGAAATTTAATATTGTCTTTTATGTTATTGGTGTTGGACTATGGTAAATATCATTTTATTCACTTAGATTAAAAATGTATATTATCGGAGTTGATATAAAAGTTTACGTTAATTACGTAAGACTATATGAAAGTTTAACGTTTCTATAAGCTCCTATGCCAGTGTAATAAGGAAACTGTATATTGTATCGGGAAATGTTAATTTAACAACTTTTCAGTATTAAGATAAACATTGAAAGAATCAACACTCTGATAATGTTTTTAACATATAAAGAGGATTTGAATTATAATCGTCAGAAGGTTGTTACACAAAAATATGTCTTGATTGAGATACGAAGACAACTTGATGTTCGACACGACAAAACTTACGGTTTTGTAGAAACAATTTTGTTGAATAGTAGCGGCTGAGGAGACAAATTGTTTGATGTTAAGCGAGAGAAACGTTTGGTTCTTTGATAAAGTTTGCAGGGAAGACAGCTTTCTTTTATTTCGTATCAGATTTCAACACGCTCTTGCCTTTTTACTCGATACATTTCTTGTCAGATTTTATTAAATCGTATCATATTATCACAGTTTTATTACACATAGAACATTCTAAATTTCGAAATACCGCTATGTAATGCAAACTACAATGACATTTGAAGTCATAATTAAAATGAAGGTGCTAGTCGTTTAACTTTAAAGATGAACATGATTTGTTTAAATACTGTTTACTATAAAAAATGTTTGGCTGTTAATAAATTTCATGGATGTGTAAATGAATTGGTATTATATTAGGTACAGTTTACGTAAATGTTTAAATAATAAACCGATATTATTAGTAACATCAATTTTTAAAAACTTGATCTCAAGAAACTTGAAAGTCCATTTATGCAACAGAATAATTACTTATATTTTTTATCAAGCCATCAAAAGGCTGTATACAGCTAAAAGGTTTAGTAAAATAACGTTTTTGAGGAAAACGTGTTCACAAATATTCTGTTTTAAATGCAAGATATAGATTTCGATATTTTACATGCTGTTGTAAGGTGTTATGTCTATTACATTTTTAGCGATTTTATTACACTTTTTTTACACATTACAACTTCTCTAAAAGGTATAGTATGTACGTGATCAATTAGTATAATAATAAATATTGTTTACCACATAACATATATATTTAATAAATATAAGCCTAAACCACAGTACTGTGGGCCTGTACGTAAACACCCGGCGTGCAGGATTTTTTATACCACTGATGATGGCAGCCAGTGGAGCTGCCGAAACGTTTGGTTTTGTTATAAACCATGGACCACGGCCAAACAGCCCGGATATCATGAACAATTCACATACATCTTACGTTTTCAAATGTTTTTGGCTACAATAGTTAAACAAACCTTACAACATGTTGCCTGACTTTGTTGTGCTTTGTTTGTTAAACGTGTTCGTGTACAATCAGCCGCCTAGCAAAATTAAGTTGCAGCCTGCATGACTGACCCACGCTGTTAACTAAATTGTCTTTTTTCCGGTCCGATTAATCAAACTTATTTCTCTACCTTGATTTTTTGTAACAGCTAATATTAGCTATAATATTAATAGCTTTAATATTAGCTCATAGCTTTAATATTATCATAGCTAATAGCGTTGTCAGTGTAAGTGGTAGAGTATACGGAACGATGTAAAATACTACAGTGCATACGCATAGTAAGACTCTGTGATAGTAGGAAGTAGTAGTATAGTAGTAGTATGGCTCTGTGATAAAAGGAAATCCTAATATACTCAGTAAAAGTACATCAAAAATATAAAAATCAATATAAAAATATAAAAGTACAAAAATATAAAAAATATATAATCGATAAATGGACAAAACTCGATTAAAAATATAAACATCGAGATAAAATAATTAAACTCAAATACATATACACAGCTGAGTCACTGAACGCCATCGGTTATTCAAAGCGATGTATCTACATGGTACTGCCTTGCGGAGCCAACAGGACGAATTTATTAGATCATAAGCCTAAATAATGCGTCGTTTGTAAAATATGGTAAACCAAATAACAAAATATATTACAAAAAATATTATACGTAAACTGTATTACAAGAATACATTGTGTTCAATAGAGCTAGTTTTAAATTTCGTAAAGAAACACATTAAAGAGTAAAAGGAACTAATCATATTTCAGAGGCGCGTGTGAAGAATATCTAACGCATTATATGAGAGTATTAGGGCGTTAATTTGGTACGACAGGAACACGAATATACACTGTATAATCTACAAAGTATTAGTGACTTGGATGAATTAAGTACTTTTTCTTAACAATCAGTGGACGAAATGCTAATACTGAAACCGGCTGTAGAGAGTAGGCCTATAAATTGTTACATTTATCCAAATATTTTTAAGACTATAGAAACATAGTTATTTATAATGAATTTATATGAAATATATGTTTTTGCTAGAACAAGCTGAAACGGGCCGCGATGTTAACTGTATAAAGTAAAGTATGTTTAATTACATTAACATTTAAACAATTTTCAAAATTTGAATTATCTCTGATTGTTTGATAACCTTAAATATTTAATTTAATAGTATTTTAAAATTATAATAATAATAATAATACTTCATATTTTTACACTATTGAATATATAATAATATTATATACTATCTTAATTTTTTATGTTAATTTTAATTTTAATTTTTATGTGATCTTGAATACTCCGTAAACACCGTTTTCTCTAACATCAAAAAGTCTTGTAGTCGCAAGCGTACTCACTACAGCTTTACAAGTTGCCAGCTTGAATAACTTTTAACAGTTTGCAGGTCTGTGAATTTGCTGAAATAATGTCTATATTACGAAAAAATTAAATTTATTACATAAAATAATTATTTTTATAACATAAATTTATAATTATGACTTTTATGTGTGCTTAGTACGTTCAGATTCTTTATGCACGCGACGTAATAAAGTAACAGGTATATGGCAGTAAATAGCAGCCGTTTAAAATTACGTAGACAGCTTTATATTGTAATGAGGTCGGGTGAAACGTGATCTTAGAACAATCTAGGAACTAATTATTACATACCGGGAAAACGGACAGTCACAATTTTTATAACATTTCTCTAGTGCACCTAAGTACACAGATTTCCACTACTGACTATAAACGACACCAGTTAAGTAAATTATAATATCTCAAAACAAGCAAATAATTAAGGAATTGTGGAATTATAATTAGATAATTACCGTTCTCTAATAAAACTCTCAAATCGTTTTGCTAAACAGTCAATTTGCGGAACAATTATTGAATTACAGCTGTGTTGTACTTATTAAGTCTAGACATGGCAGCCTGTGAACCTGTGACTTACTGTTAACTAAAAACTTTCAGATCTTACTATGTTATCAGGGCGCCTCTGGAATAGTCCCTCCTGTAACACTGTCTCTGTTTGCTAATGCAGCAAGTACGTGACAATATTCATGTGTGCCGAATCCGCAAATATTATTATTTATAATAGATGTATATTTTCGTAATAAAATACTGATGATACTTTTATAGAATTATAGTTTTAGTATAGTTACTATTAGTAATTACTATTTATAGAAATATTTTAAGTGTAATTTTTATAGAATATGACATAGCCTAATGTAAAAAAGTTGTTAAAAAAATTTGATCCCTGATTACCGTGGTTTTCTGTCTAAGGCGTAAAAGTAAGTTTGGTGATAGGCCTATTTCTGTTAACTTTTGTCACTATAATTTTAGATATCATACAAAAACTTGTTGAATGGTATTTTTGGGACTACAGATCATCATGGTATTTAACGGTCATCACTGAAAATTACACATTGGTAAAGCCACCTATACAAAGGAAAGGGTGATTCAAAATTGGACGGCCATCTCTTGGAAGCTGATTATATAGCTAAAAATAGGAAACAAAGTACATATAAACATAGGACCAAAAACAGTTCGTTAGCGAGTTACGGCTCGCGAATCAGTTCTCCCTGATTTCTGCTCCCACGGTAAAATGACGCCATACTGAAATTCGTGAGGTGTAAAATGAAGGGTAAATTTGGTAGTTTCTTATGGTTTTTGATCTGAAAAATTGAATAAAAGAGGTCCCAGGGCTCCATCCTAATTAGTTTCTAAGAAAAACTGTGTAAAACACAAAACATTTGACTCAAAAAACAAACATTTTTAGATTTGGGATAAAATAACTTTGTTAGTTTGCTTACCAACAAATAAAAATTTCTAACTAAAATTGTAGAAAATTTAATTGTGAGAAAATTGATGTGTATAATGCCTATTAAAAATAAGTACAGGTTTCAGAAATGTGACTTTAATTAAAAACATAACAGACCAAAATGCGCCAGAAAAGTGTTACAATTTACAAGAAATGGCATTGTAAACTTTCGAAACACCTACACTTGGCCAGACGAAAACCCATGAGACTGCTACAAGACATGACCAACATACTTTTTCATATAATGTGTGGTGCGGTCTTCTTGGTGATAATCTCTTAGGCCCTTTTTTCTTACAACCAAGGCTTAATGGAAGACAATATTTAAATTTTTTGCAAACAAATCTGATGGAACTCTTGGAAGATATTCCACTTGCAGATAGATTGCACATGTGGTTTTTGAATTACGGTGCATCTGGTAACTACTGTCGTGATTTGATGAACCATTTAAATAACGCATTCGGCAAGCGATGGAACCAGTAAAATGGCCACCTCGATCTCCTAATCTCACGCCATCAGACTTTTCCCTTATGGTTGGATGAAGTCGTTAGTTTATTCCGCTCGTATTGACACAAGAAAAATTGAGACACGCATAAAAGAATATGGAACTACTGTTAAGAACAATACTGACGCTACAAAACGTGCCCGGCTAGCATGGATTCTCCGAGCTGAATTCTGCGTTCAGCAACATGGCCACATTCAACAACTGCTTTGAACGAACGTTTGCAGCTTTATCAATTTAACAATTTTGATATTTAATCATTTGAAGGAAAAATTAAATAATATAAGTTTTCAATTTGTTTACAGTTACATTTCTTGTGAAAACGTTTACGAAAACCTTTGTTCTGTGTAAAAATGTAACGAACCGTTTTGAGATCTATGTTTATATAAACTTTCCTTCTTATTTTTAGCTATAGAATCAGGTCCCAAAAGGTGCCGTGCAATTTTGAATCACTCTATATAAAAAATACTGGTTTGCAGGAGTGTATATTTATACTTATTTTTAAACATTAAAAAAGGAATAAACTCTTATAAATTAGATAGTTCTACTGATTTATTTTGATGTCGATGTAACTGTATAATCGTACATCACTTACTAGGTAAAATAATAGTCAGTGTTAATCGTAGTTTATATGCAGCACATTGGTCAACAGTTAGTATGCATACCATAGTTGTAACGTATGAAGTAAATTAAGGCTGCACTGTCATACGAGTTCATGCGATGTTAAATATCAAACTGTAAAATAGTGCAACATGTTACAGACTGATGTTTAAGTTTTAATATTTGTAAGCCAGTTTCTTGACTAAATCAGGTTCACTTATGCTGCGCGATATCTGTTGTTTACTTAAGCAGGCCATGCGGTCGCCGCACTTGCACGCGCGCGCGCAAACGTAATGTCGTCCCCAAATGAAAGGGAAACGTTTTGTTGAATGTAGCTCTCTGCTTACTGATACTGGAGAAAAACAGCTAGCTAACAATATATTCTTCCACTTAACCTCTTCCTTCTGTTTGGCTCTTTTATGTGTACACCCATTTCGTAAACGACCACGATAAACATCTTTTTCGGATGTTCCATTTTAGTTTTCATTTTCATTAATGACCTAATTCCCGTTTCTCAGTTCTTTCAAATTCTGTGTTTTGTTATTTTGTTCTGAGAGAAGCGCCCGCGAGTGAAAATGTCGTGTGTTGAATAAGACAACAATAATTTGGATTTAGAAAGATGTTAAAGTCGTTTGTCTTTCGTATCTACGAAAATCTGAATTACGTAAACAAGATATTTAAATAAAGAAATGTATGTTACCAAATACTTTTTACTTTTATAATTTTACCAATCAAAAATATTTATGTTTCTTCAATATGTGCATTTTGAACAATGTATATACAACATATATTAAAAATCATTGGATCTTATCTCTAGTGGCTGTTTATTTAAACAAAGTCACTGCTGCAAGCCTCGTGCCTAAAGAGGTAACGGTAACTTTATATCTAACCACAATTATATTTCACCATCATATTAGACTAACAGCAACCGTTTATAGGGATCAGAACGTCCTCTGACAGTGAAAAGACTGTTGAACAATCTATCCTAAGAGAGTTGTTTTAAACTTTTTCTTAACGTACCTTTAACAAACTAACAGCACCCCAAAGATAAAGCTAATAGCACAAAGGTAATAGCACTATAAAGAAAATAAAAAAAGCTAATTGAATTGATGTTACAATCTAGCCACGTGATTACATATTAAGCTCTATAACCACTGGAACTCCATTAAAAATTATTCAGATAATATCCTGGTTTACACATTGCTGAAATGCTCACCAATAAAATGTGTAATGTAATGGGGATAATAAAATGCATGTTACAGGTACTTGTGAGTGTAATAAATTGTGTAGTATCTAAGTTTATATTTGATAGTAATTTACATGTTTAGTAGAAGGTATGTTTATTATTTAATATAACTTATAAATTTTATATTCATTCAATCTGAAATAAAAACACCATTATGTAGTAATAAAATTGGTCATTTTTTAAACATTTTCTAATTGACGTACTGATGGTGTAATTGTCAAACTATACTAAATTCAAAAGTATGCTTTTTTAAGTGAAATGTCTGTCAGACAAATTATCCACAATTTAATAGCAAAAAGTACTTTACGTCTATTACAAGCATTATCTTTCAGAAGCAACACAGAGAGTTACACAATATTCAAAATAAATGGAATGTTTATTTTCTCCCTCTAAAAGAACTGTGATATTCACATACTTAAAATTTATTTGCATAATACACATGAATTGTTGCAGTATAAATTTCATTATAATCTACTGCGTGTTACGTTATGAAATTAATTAAATCAGAAAGGTTCTACGCAGCGTTTCAATTTTCTGATGCAATATTTTTAATTAGGCGCAAAATAAACATTTCAAAAATTGGTTATTCGTTTATTTCAATGACGTTTACGTTTAAGTACTTCAAATAGGTTATGCTAGCTTGTACACATACTAGTATTGTAACTTAATGGTGCTAGGTCATACTAGCGTATGGTCATTAGGTCAGTTCCGTCGAAGGAAAGAATGTAATCATATCATCTTTAACAACATTATTTACAAAGCCTTGTAAAATTTACGGGAAAAATATTACTGTTGCTTCTGTAGTATACGATCTTTATATAGGCCTATGTTTCTAATGAATACATGTTGCAGAAAGAATGAAATAAAGTAAAACAAGAGACAAACGAGGAAAGGTAAAGGAAAACTTAATTATTATCATAAAAACAATTATAGGGACACAAGTAATTTAGAAAATTAAAGCTGAATAACTGAGAATGTAAGTTTTATTTTAAAAATGTGAATTTAGCAAAAGATATAAATATGTTAGTTACAGATTTGATACAACATTGCTCTACGTTTGCTTATTACCTGTATGTTTTATAATTTAACCATAGACTTGTAGAACATCTATAATTTTATTGCTCGCAAAACAATTATGTACTATTGAAATCAATGAAATTAAAACAACAAAATAATCTTGCTGGACACAACGTTATAAGTTATTGAGCAGTAGTCGATTGAAAGAGACGGTTCGATCGAAAACTGTTTCAAGAAATAAATCCCTGGAACAAGTATTCCTCACTGTCAGTGCGCTGGGTGTAAATATGATAGAATGTTGCCAACAAAATAAATAAGTATAGAGCCATCTGTGGAATACTAACGAAAACTTTTAAAAATAAAACTACATTGAAAACCTAAGCGCCTTTATATTCCGTCTACTGTTGTAAGAGGAGTGTGAAACGTCGATTCAACAAAAACAATCAAATAGAGCCTCCAAACATGGAACATGGAATTCGCCAGTTGAATTAAAGGATATACAAAAGAAGATAGGATATGGAACGCAATCGTACGGAATGAGTTGTATGCGGAGCCACTGGGAGACAAAGTGCAGAGGTGTAATGCATTCGGAAGAGCACCTGACCAGTATGGATGCAAACCCTGAAGCAAGAATGTTGCATCATTTCGTAACAAGACTGATGAACGCCATAATGTTGGTTTCAAATTGGAAGGGTGGTGAAGCAAATAGGTCCAGTGGCCCAGAAGGGAAAAGGTCACAGCGACAACGATACTTTTCCACCGTAAAAGCCTGTACTTGTTTATATAGAGAAACTCGTGTGCAAGTCTGTCATAATTAATTGTACAAGACTGTACAAAACGTATACCTTTCCTATTTCATATTACACTATATTTTATATATTTTGCTAAACACAAATAACGGAAACATTATCAATATAAGTGTGTAGCAGTTTCGCAACATAAATGTGTAGAGATTCATGCTTTCATAAAGTTGGATTTCGTCCAAGTTTACATAGGCGACAAGCAAAACCGCTGGAGGTAGAGCTACATTGCTAACTGTCGTAGAACGACTCTATTGTTACGTAATTGTGTGAATTTTTCACGCTGTGCGAGGTGGAGCTTGTACTTATTCTCTTACTTATAAAAACACAAATGTGGTATATGAAAATATTTTAAGCAACGTAGCGTAATAATTTAACCATGTAAAATTCTTGTTTAAAAATATCTAGTTTCTTTAATAGATGTGATACCACTGTGTACTTGAACGAATGACATTTGTTTTACTACTTCCACTACTTTACTACTTCCGTCGTACCGACAGATAGACAGGCAGATAGCTAGACAGACAGACAGGCAGTAGAAAAAAAGATCGTTTACATATACGCGTATTTAAGGTTAGATAGATGAATGTATGGATGGGCAGATAGAACATATAGGCAGTTGGACGGATAGACAGAGAGACGGATAATTTGTTTTTGCAATAGTTGATTAATATTTTTTCACTGACCTTGTCAACGTCATCCAAAGTTAAAACCGATAAAACAGTGAGAGGCAAATAAAGTATATTTACTTAATTAAGTAGATAGGATACATATTAAATGGTATGACAGTAGTAGTAGTAAAAATATTACTTCACAGAGCATTGAGTGTTACCACTCCGTGTTCTTTGTATTGTGCTAATTAAAATTTAAAAATTAATGTTAACTATTATGAAGAAAGTGTGATTTAAATACTTAACATAATGATTTACGACTACTAAAATATAAAATTAATTTACAAGTCTTGTATTGAACACGAAATTGTAGGAAATTATAGATATGGAAAACTATTAAAGATACTTTTATAAATAAAAGTGTTTCATTTTCTGTGTCAGGAAAGAGTTGTGGTTTTGCAATTTATTTATTTTTATCTGACATCCGCTTTCCAGGAAACATAAAACTGTGCTTTATAGAAGCGTGATTACTAATTGCCAATATACATTTAAAAAGAAATTGAAATCGCCATTTCGCTGTTAGATAAACGATTCCGTTTTGCGAAAACGAGTTAAAATACAATTCCATTTTGCCAGCAGTTTATACGCAGAATTGTCGCTGTTAGTAATAACTATTCAAACCAAAGATTTTAAGCTGTTTATAATGTGACTTTTATTTTCTCTTCTACAGTATTTGAAATTATGTCTCGCCATTTTCAACAAATTTGTATTATGGAAGAGTCTCAACTAAAATGCATCTACAATTAAATAACACAGCTTATGACTTTAATGTGTACATAACTAATTTGTGGCTGCAGGGTCATACATTGTATAATAGTCAATAAGATATATGTTAAATTTGTTAGTTTTTGTTAAAATGTGGCAGTAAAAAAAAAAAACAATTACTGTTGTGAAGTAGAGTGAAAATATGCGTAGGCATATGGCAAATGGCGGTGTGTGAGTATATGTAATTATGTTACGGGATAAGTATAAAAAAACATATTAATTTATATAACTTTTGTGAAAATAAAACTTCTGACGTGAGACTTACACTAGAATATTATAACGTTGCAGAAATCAGACCCTATAGGGGATCCACAAATATGAGATAAATGATAAAGGGTAAAATAATTTAATGAATCATAATGAAAAAGAAAAAAATATAAAATGGAATTAAGAAAGGAAAAAGGAGATTTGTAAACAAGAATAATAAATAAGTGAGTAGACTAGACTGACAAACAAATGACTATGACCCCACCCCAGAGATTGGCCAGATAAAGACAATAAAACGAGAAAAGACAAATTAATGATAAAAAAGGCACAAACAAATAAATTTCTAATAACAAGTTTAAAATAAAATAAAATAATATCCGTTAAAGTACACTAACCAGAGTAATAGATATTATATATAATTAATAACTCTATGATGATAAGTAAATCAAAACATAAAATTGTTAACAGACTAACTATCAATGGTGTATAAAACAATAAAAAACCCAAAAGAGATAGGTAGGACATGAAAGTGATTAACAATGTAAGTGTTAAAAGTGAGTAAAAGAAATAAATATTGGGGAATAACTACTACTAACACTAAAGTGGAGTAAAAAAGTGCAAAGTACAAGTGTAACCCAAAATAGAGGTAAACAACCAGAATTATAAATCAGAACTCATATAGAAGTGAGAGTGAACAAGTAAATATAAAACACAACATATAGGTAAAGACACCAAAACCAGTGATTAACACTATAGTTTAAGGGTGAAAGGTACCAAAAAACTATGAGTAACCAGAATATTGTTATTATAGTTCGAATTGATAGTAGATTAATAGTCCAGTTGTATTCAGGATAAAGATCCCATAATGATATTAAGGATGTTATTGTTACAATGTTTAAATAGTAAAAAAATCTAGTAAATGTTAAAAGAGTGATAGACAACCAATCTAATAGTGTTAAATAAGAATAAACTAAATAATATGAGTGCAAAATAAATAAAACATCCTATATTAATAATAAAATTCAAGGGATGATTAGAAAGATAGAATAAATGGTGTGATAATGTTATTCACCAAAATTGTTATTTGTTCAATTAAAAGAATTGAGTTTGTAGAATATGGCTGAAAAATGTAAACAGACCATAAACCTAAATTTTGTGTTATGTTTTATAAGTAATATTAAATGATAAACAAGTTATAAGAAATGGCAATAGATAAGTAAGATTTGTAAGAAATGGTAAAGAGATAAGATTTTACAAACATAATAATAATCATTTGAGTAAAGACAGAAAAAGAAATAAGAGAATAACAGACAAGGAATGATTTTGTAAATTACTAAGAACATTCAAGTATTGTAAAACAGCCCAAATTATTCCAAAATGTAAACAAGTCATAAGTGAAACTAAGAAAAACATATGTAAATGAAAAATAATCTTTAATTAGTATAAAATAAGAAGATATAGCCAATTACTACTTAGGCCTATAAAATGCCTAACTGTATAAATCCAAAATAGACAAATTGTAAGAAATTAACTATTGTATTAGAAAATGCAGGGAAAGTAACTCATTAAGTAAAATTAGTGAACAATATTAAGATGTCAGAGTTAGATTATAAACATAAAATAAGAAAGAAATGTAATAACATAATATTAACATTTATGTCAAAACTTTAATACATGAACAAACCCAGCTTTGTGGGATGTCAAAATGATCTTTGAAAGAAATAGAAACAGTTGTGATAATATCTAATACATAGATAAGAAGACAGAAGAATAATAGCCATCAGAAAATATTTATTCATTTTGAATTAAAATTCAAATATTATAACAATAGACATAAATGTAATCAACCAATGAGAGTAGAGACAGTTGCCATAACAACGGAACGTTATTTAATATAATTCCGTTATAAAACATTAGTCCATTATTGACGATCAAGAGATACAGAAGCCAAACCATATTGGACTCAATTTTCAATTAAAATAATAATAAATACTTCAAAATTTAACGAGATGAGGATGCAAGAAGTCTAATGATGAATTAGTTAACCCAACAGAGATAATAGACCAGATTTTAATCTTCAAAATTAATTATTTTATCCAAATTATTTGAAAAAGAAGCCAGATACAATCCAAAATATAAATAATGGAAGATTGATGATCGTATAGACCCAACCTAACTAAGAACTACGTGAACTTCACCAGAATTCAACAAGATTTGTTAATTATATCTGAACTACCCGAATTTATGAACTAAATTCTAATTAACTTTTCTCACAACACAAATAACTCTCACTCCGAACTTGGTAACCAGATTTCTTTCAAGGATTAATTGAGAAAAAAACTAAACTTGTATGTAAATATAAAATAACCTGTGTACAAATCACGAATTATTAACACACACTTTTTAACACTTAAAAAACGAATGGTATTTAACTCTAATAGTACATAAGTACCATTGATGTAAGGTAGTGTACTTTATTATCATCTTGTTAATCTTTTTTCCTAATCAAAAGAACTCAATGATTAAACGAACAGTAGAAAATAAACATTGACGACAGCCATGTCGATTTAGAAGCGTTTCAATCAACTTAGCCAACCTGAGAATAGTGTCTATTTATTGCCGGAGCAACATTATTTAATAACAGTATACTTTTGTATTTCACTGAATGACTATCAACTATTTCTCGTTAATAAACTAGTACTGAATAGTTATAACCGTCCTTTATTTCATTAAAAATTTTACTGAATAGTAATAACCGTCCTTTATTTCATTAAAAATTTTATTATAAAGTTTGTGTACTTTAGCGATGAGCAAAATTGTCTGTCAGCGGTAGACGTCGGCAGCACGACGAACTACAAGCGAGATTCAAATGCCTGCCAGTTGCGAGCGTAATTTGAATTAGTCAACACCGCATAGAACGACCGCTCAGTTTAACATTTTTAATTGTGTTTTCATAAACAATTTGGCGCCGATCGGGAATTAAATACATCAAATAAGGACAGGTAAGGATATCGGTACTGGTTATTCGTGCGTTCGCAACGGACCTCGTCAGCGTGAGATACAATATATATTGACGACAACTTGGTAAGACGTTGAGAGTACCCAGGAGGGTAGTATGACCGAGTTTAATTACAAATTGACGCCAACAACGTGTGGCTTTAAGAGAGGCAAGAAAGATTAGCTACAATATCCATAAATTAAAATACCTATTGAGTGGTGACATTTGTTCATAAATTAAAGAAATAAATATATGTTTTTTTATAAAGAAAGTTTTATGACCCTAAAAAAGAGTAATACAATTAAACTAGGTTCTTGTGCAAGCTTAGGTTAGTTCGTAGACATTATGGTGCATGAATTAAATTATCACAACTTAAGCCGCAGAGGTAATACTTCAGCCAATAAAATTGGATAAAATCATAGTAAAATTCTTTATATTGTAGAATTCAGTCTGTCTCTGAACTCGACAACGTATCGTTGTTCAGACGATTGGTCTATAAACGCGCACGAGCACAAGTCAGAAAATTTGCGAGTTGAATGAATATCCAGTGCTAATTCGTTATAATACAAGATTGTCCGCTTAGGCATTTAAAAGGGCACTTCAAGTTTGCTGGAGCATTGTGTTTGTTTAATACATTATATACATTAAAATTAAACATTAATTCACTACAAATTGTAGAAGTGCCCAACCCGAGAACGACTCTGAACGCCGGACAACAGAAGAAGACCGCAGCGATATCCTGAACGTGTGTCCAGAAGGGAAAACCACAGCTATATTCCAGGGATCATCTACATTTCATCATCAATCGAAAAAGAGAGTAAAATTATTTTTTATAAATTAAAAAAAAAACACTTATAAACTTGAAAACAAGAGAACCCGTAAAAATAGAATATTTATGTATTAAAATATAAGAGAAAATTATTATAAATTTGAAAAGAAATGTCAACAGAGAGAGTTTAATTAGTTTTATTTTATCATAAACTATATCTAAAAAATGGAAATATACATCATACTCTATTACAACAACAACAAAGATGAAGGACAGAAAAATAGGCATTTTAAATAGGTATTAATCCTTAATTCATAACATTTATAAACTTCAAAAGAACTCCAAAAATATATTGAAAGGAAAAACGCAATTAATAATTTTATGCCTGAAGTAACGAAATTTAATTTTACTTTTCCTTCAGTTAAATTACGCGGGCAAGATTCATGTGGCCCCACTTTACGAACTAACCCTCCCAATATGTGACTTAAAGTGTTCAGTCCTTAAGGCAGTAATGTCGCTCGTAGTGCGGTCCAGTCGTATTTATACAAATGTCTGTGTTAATAGCAATTAAAATTATTGTTCTGTCTGTTAAGTACTTTGAATTAGACTGATTCTACTACTACTTTTATAAGAGATTTTGTTACAGATTTTTTATGCATAACGAACTCGTTGCATTTTTTAAATGTATTTCGCATAAATCAAGTATGTGTTCACAAAAAGAAATATTATTTAGCTGTGCTAGAGATCCCGTAACAGCCTTACCATTATAAGAATTATTAAAAATCAGGTATACAAATATAAATTAAAATGTTTAATAAGTAGTCTAACCTACATTAGTCTAAGACGTTCAGGTCACAAATTTATCTCAAATAAGCAGACGTGCTAGACACACGTATGTTATTATTTCACACAACTAGATAAAATCATATCGTACAAGTTACTCACAACCAGCACTAATATATGATTACAGTATAGTACTTAACATTACAAAAAAATAAGATAAATACTAAAAGATAGTTGTTTGATTTTGTCAACTAAAAGAATATTCACGGAAAAACTCAAGACAGGAGCTACAAGTGAGGGGTTGTGTTCAAGAATGAGGTTAAACGTGGGCCACTGAACAGTTAAACCCTAGGGAACGTTGTCAACGTCATTTAGAAAACCATTAAGTGTGGGTAAAGGAAGATGAAGAGACAAGTAAGCAGACAGAGAGAGCTAATTTAATTCTGTCGTTAAGTTCCATTATTCTTCCTTAAATATGTTTATGGAAAATACACGCGCGCGCGCGCGCTCACACACACACAGACTATTAATCGTTTATTGTACACTTGCTACATACATATTATAATAGATTATAGATTTTGATTTTTTGAAGTGTAGATGCTGTTGTGTAGATACTCAGGTCGAGTATATGTAGATATGATGTTATTGCTGATGATTATTATTAGATATGATTATTAAAATTGGGTGATTGGAATTAATGTTCACGTTTATAGTTTGTGGTTTAAAAGAGTATTAGGCTTGCTATCACTTCACTGTGTTAACCTCCCCACTTACCATCCGTGGATATCTTCACTATTCTCGATGGCGACTTCTCTTACTGTAAACACACTTGACATACATACATAGATATTCCTTTTGAATATCGAAAAGAATGCACATAAACAATAAAATAAATCAAATATTCAATTGTACGTTGAATGATATCAGTAATTCAAATACTACCGCCACCTTATGAGATAACTGTTTATAAAAGAATTAAACTACTGCTTCTATTTTATAGAAATTAAACTCTGGTTCCACTGATAATAAACTGAGGATTTATTGACAATGATTAAATTCAGTAAACTCTTTTAAAACAGTTAATAAGATATTTTTACAAACAATAACAAATTTAAACAAATATTGAGATCTCTGTATCTCAAGGCTGGTAACACTGTTGTGATGTACAATAGTATTGTGAACGAGGTTAGGTTCACTTTAGTTAATTATATTACCAATTTAGTGAGTTCTTTGAAGATACATGATACCAGATATAAAGATGTGAGTTTGAATAACAATATTTACTTATCTAGTATTATAAAAAAGAACAAAAATTTAAAATTATTAAACTCGGTACGATAGCCGATAATATCGTACTATCGTATGTTATGCAGAGGTTTAGGAAAACTAAGACCAACATGTGCTTTGAACGTTGCACTGTTAAAATATTATTGTTATTAATTCATTAGTTATCAGAACCATGTACTGGAAAGAGAAAAAATCTAAAGAAAAAAACTCTCATTATTGCTTTCATTTCATTGAAATCATTCAAGAACAGAATTGTTTCTTTGTGACAAAAATATATGCTTCGGTTCTAGGTTAGTTTGCCTAGTAACACGTAAGTGGTTATTTAGAATAAGTAATGTTATTTATAAAATTCTTAATAATATAGTTACAAACATTTTATTTATAATTCATTTGATGTGTAATTATCAGTCATGAAAATATTCGCA
Source organism: Magicicada septendecula (assembly GCA_034769895.1). Taxonomy (NCBI): domain Eukaryota; kingdom Metazoa; phylum Arthropoda; class Insecta; order Hemiptera; family Cicadidae; genus Magicicada; species Magicicada septendecula. The sequence goes on along the minus strand of CM068368.1, from coordinate 627,122,780 downwards.
CAAGAAAATAATTGTTCATTAATTCAAAAGTTATAGTCAAATAAGCGACTATATTTATATACTGATGAGCTGTATCTAAGTTTAATTCCGCCTTTCTCAATTATTCTTTAAACATAAAATAATTATTTTTTATATTAATTATTGTTATTAGACTGTGCTACAATTTGTTTATTAAGTTCTGATAATTGCCCATCATCACTCGTTAAAGCACTCGAGCGTTACTTGACTAGTGCAGTCAAAACAATAATTTTCGTTCGTCAACGAGAATTATTCCTTTCATTAATTTCTTTAAAATTATTAAAATATTGTACTCCCTGATTATATACACAGAACATGACCCTTATTATACACTGGTCATGTTAATTCACTATTCACTTAATTCACTGGACACTCGGTAATGTTGTGTTGAGTAGAGGTTAATGTCTGTTTGTGTATTACTGTAGGTGACGCGCACATTTCAAAAAAATATCTTGCTGATTTTAACATAGACCTCTCGCCGTGAGTGTTGCAGAATGATTGTCACATTTCGCTAAAGCTTCTCTTTTCGTCTGGTCATTTTAAGCTATTTGATTGGTTCAAAAGGTCATACTCTCAATCCCAAAACACTCTGGTAAAATAAAACTTTTAATTTTTCGCATTTCTAAGCGTGGGTTTGAGATTATCTGTGACGTATACATGGATACTCAATATGATTGAAAAACTTATAATGGTCATAAGTTTCTTATTTTTTATCATAGCGTCATTTGGATAGTGGCATTAAATCGCGGACACTTGTGGCTTTATTTTAAGTCTAAACAAGCACTAAATCCGTCCATTATTAATTTACTTGGTCATCTTGAAAACTCATATGGTGATTCTTAATATAAATAAGTCTTTTTCACCACATTTCGTTATAATTACACTGTAATACTTATTACTAAACATTTTGAGTCCATTTCTCCTTCATGTTAGTACATAAAATGGTTATATTTATAGTTTAAACAAAATCTGTTAATGGCGTCTATACCAACCATGTTCGATTGTTTATATTTACTTGTAACGCCATTATTCCTTATTCTACTACGTATGTTTGACATCCTAACACTAATATGTACATTTATTTACATGTATTTACACTTTATTTTGATAAAAATGTTATTTTGTATACTCATATAGCATGAGCAAAATACTTTCTGTTCTCATCTCTCCCTTTTGTCACTTATTTAGTTATTTTAGTACACAAGGGATATATTGTTAGTAATTAAAATAGTGTACAATTGTTGTACATTGTTGGTTCAATGTATTCATTAACTTTTTGTTATCTGAAAGCTCTCTAAGTTATAGTATGGTGTTTATTTACATCTGGTTTTACAATTGCAGTTAGTTAGTTTATAATATTTCAATTATTAAACTACTAGTATTATATTTGTGAGGTGTTCTCATAGCAGTATTAGACATTTCTCTAACTACTGGTAACATTTGTCACATTCTTTTGATAAGTTTTGATAATGTTTTTTGACTAACTCTCTTGTCACATTGGGGTTCTGTCTATTTAACTTTATGATATTATATTCAATCTGATTCATTTGCTGTGTCCTTCAGTACATATGGTATTCATTGGTTTGCATTATTATTCTTAGCTAGTCTCTGTTTGAAACAATTGTGGATAATTGCTTGGTTTAACTAATGTACCTAATTTTATGTTATAGGTTCAAATCTTGTGAGGTTATGTGTCAGTTGTCTGACAACAATGTGCTACATACTTTTATGCAGTATTTAACTCAACTATTGCCATCTCATTATGGCATTCTACTACAATGGTTTATTATAAAGTTATACACATTTTTACACTATTTCTTGAAACAATAATACAGGTATTCTTAGTCTAATTATGTTACACATTTTGGTGGTTTGTACCTAGTCTTAGGTACATTGATTGTTTTATACTCAACAAACTAACTTATTTGCTACTATCTGTTCTGGTATTCATTTACATTTTGTCCTGTCTTGCTATGGCATTCAGGCACATTTCATATCAAGGCATGCAAAGCTTTTATTATTAATCCCTATGAACAATTAATTTACTGTTCTGTCTCATATTTTTTGGTGGTCTTACTGATTATCTATGTGATTTTACAATCTTGATTAAACTTGTTACACTAATTGTCTGTGCATTTCACTAGTTAATCGTGGATTCTTTCACTTATAATGGTTAATCACTTTTTTCCGTTATAAACATTTTCACTGGTATTGTTTGTGTTGTTTACTTGGGGTAAAATGTTTATCATATCACAGGTTGTTACACTTATATTAAGTACTCACTCTCATTGTTCGTGATCACTTATTGATGCTCAACACTGGTTTCTCTGTTATTGGTATTCGAATAATCATTATACTTCTTCTGGTCACTATATTGATTGTAATTCCTTGTATATCTTGTGAATGTTGATGTCTTGTACTGTTCATACATAATCTTCATTCTTCATGGTACATTTCTTTTCTCCTTCTTCTCCTTTTCTTCTTCTGGTTAGTTGGTTCTCACTGCCGGTGTTTTCCTTGGTTACACACTATTTGTAATAATCCATGTTCCCTTAATATTGTCATACTCTTCCACATTTTTATTCATGGTTATGGTAGTCATTGTCCCATATTATTTCACACTAATAAACAAATTTGTTTGTTTTATCACCATTGTGATTGTACTTGATTCGTCTCCTTTTTATGTTAAAAATTATCTTCGGCATATCCCCTCACTATTTTGGATCTATTGGGCCTGGATGCTAACATATTATATTGGCTCGTTGGTATTTTTCTCTCTCTTTGTTATACTCGATGATATCCTTATTATTCTTCCTTCTTCTTCGTTGGGCTGTTTCAATAATATTCATTCGTAGATACACACTTTATTTATATTCTCCTGTTCCTTTTTTATGCACGATGAAATATTTTCATGATATCCTTTTATTTGACGTATTAGATAGTTATTTTATGTAACTGCTAATTTGGTACGTTACAATATCAGTAATACAGATGCATATATTATGAAGTAATTAATTAATATATCGAACGGGTTATTTTTGGGCAGACAATCTGTCACAATTTAAGCTGAACACTCCAAACTCTTATTCGGAATTAGTATATAATTCAAATTTGTATTCCGTCCGCATATTGTTAACGACAGCTCATATAATTAGACGCATTTACATAATAATTAGCTATAAATAACATACATATTTAAGTGACTTCGTTAGTGCATAATATGCATAATACATAATAACATATTATTTCGATAGTTTCTATTAAAAGCACATACATGCCATATGTTTATATTTGCATAGCCAAGGTAAATATGCACTTATGTACATACACACACATACAGACGCATGCGAGTTGGATTATGTCTAACTCTCACTAGTCTAAAATTGAACGCATCACAAAAGTTTGTAGACGTTTCTAATATATCTTTAAAAACCTTACAATAAACAATTTTGTAATTTATAATCTTATAACCTTCTAAAACAAGATTCCAGAAGCAATGCACTTTAAACAATGTCTTAAAATATTGACGATGAACGAGGGAAATTTTAAAACGAAAGAGAGCAAGAGAGTATGTGAGAACGTGTGTAACGACTGAAAAGAAGGTAGAACATCTTCAGTTCATATTGATGTACTGATTCGAAAGTCTGTGTCTCACAATCAATGTGAACAACCCATTTTTTGACAACGTGCAGTAAATTGTACGCAGCATTATTTTGCAACATTAAACGTCATGTTATTTAAATAAAATCCTACTGCAGTAGCTAATATGCGACAGAACAGAATTATAATATTGTTACGACGGTCTACTTGATCGTCGTATGGTACAGTGGAAAACAAAATAGGCCTACAAGACACCAATTAAATCACTAATCATCAGCTTTAATTTTCACAGTTAAGCAGTTTGTAATTAACAACACAGTCTGTTACAACAAATCAAATAAAAATTGTTCACACGCAACACAATTTCAATTAATATAAAACTCAATTGTATTACAATATACCGCCCGATTATAAAACACAGCACTTCACTAATAACCACTTGAACGCACACAGTATCGCCCGACAATAAATTCGAACCGCACTGTAATATATCGCAACTATAACTGAAACTGAACGTCGTTGAGTACTGGTATTTATACCCCCAAAATACTAGATTATTCCACATACTAAGTGTTAGCTCTAAACTACGACGTAATTGATTGCGGCCTTGACACAGTGCGTGCGACCGCGCGACTTCTGTCACAGTCTAGCAAATGCGTCGAGTATCACGTACGCCACACAGATTCCGCTGGATTCATCTGGAACATTCGATAAACACGTAGATTGTTCTGTGATGTCGTAACACTATGTTACAGCTACTGTTCAGGGAAATTGTAGGAAACACACCCAGGAAGTTACAGATCCTAACTTGTGTAATTAACAAACATACGTTATGGTGAGTATTGTTTGGTTCGACGCATTAATCAATAATCAATCGATGTTAATGCCAACGTTGTGGACTGGTACAGAACAATGAGAGCAATAATGACATTAGTGAATACGTTTCTCACGATCTAACTGTAACACTACTTATTGTGTAATAATGCTGTGCCACACATTAAGCGTACTGCTGCGCTTTCCGCGTTGTTCTTAAATATTGAACCAATTTAAATCCAAAACATTAAACATTAATTAAAAAAAAAGTTAGATAGGATTCTCGACACTGCCACTATGGCTGTAACTTTCATTCTGATATTGTCAGTGTTTTCTAATAATGCAAATCTTGTTATACAAAAATAATAAAATTTAGGAAATAAAATCACAGATTTAGGCAGTTTGTTTTGGGTAAAGAGGAAGTTGTATTTTTACAATTCGTTTACCTGTTGTTTCTGATGCCAGGAAACAGAGATATCCGTGACCAGATGAGTTTTATTTTTAATTGCCCAATACACACTGTGAACACGAACCGTTATTCCTCAGTTAGATAAACGATTTTTTTGGCTTGCACCTGGTTGTTAATACTCCACGTTTCCTGCATTTTAAACAAAAACCGGTGTTATTAATGGTTACGTTATACAGACCAGAGAATTTTTTCGAATTTAATTTTTTTCAATTTGCAGTTCTTAACGATTCGTTTTAAACTGGCAATATAAACCGTATTATTGGTTATGTGTTATTGAAAAACCCAGATATGGCAACGTTTTGTCTTCTCTAACAAAGTCTGTGGTGCCTCTTCAATTTGTATATCTGCTTCATCTTTCGAATAATGATTTGCCATATGGGACAGTTATTGAAGAGTATTTATTATGCGAGAATTTCAATATTCTCGTGAATTATTGTGTAAGTCAGTCACAAATTTTTATGTTTTTTATGTTGCAGTAATATTTAGATGTCAGTACTAATTTTATACGAATAAGGGAAACATCTTCTGTTCTCTAGTCAAGCGGATGACACAATTGAGAGTATTAAAACAGCGATACCTAACTTTCATCCCATTTTAGTTTTAGTGACAGATCTAACTTCTTTGTAAAACTCTGACAGCTGGGAATATAAAAGGAAACTATCATAGTAAATATTAGTGTACATTTTTTTATGATCAATTTTACTTATATAATAATTATTTTTATTCTGTATACTAGGTGTATAATGTTTTGTTACTGTTTGTACTGTCATTAACGTATATTTCACGAACGCTCATTCATTAACACTTTCTTATTATATTCATTTCATAGGTTATTAACTATCCGAGATTATAATTTAATAACCAAAAGTATCTATGATAAATGAGCGTAAGGTTTCACGGCCGGTGTTTACAGTATCACAGTTAGGCCGTCGTCTACGTTGTTCATGTTACTCTCGTGTTGTTCATGTTTCATTTTAAAATGTCGAACCAGCACCTTAAGAAAGTCGTATAAATATAAGTACTTTAACGGGACAGAACCGTATTTGTTTACGGCTTGCGGGGGTTTGTAATCTGTGTTCCCGTGCGACTGTTCGTATTCGTTCGCGTGTCTTGTGATCTCTGTTCCCGCGCTACTGAAGACGGCCGTCATCGGTAAGGACGAAATGTCTGGGGATAAACATGAACAACTCAGGCCACGGCCTAACAGCCCGGAAAATTTTAATTAAGCGTATCTTTGTCATATAAAGCAAAAGAAGCCATTTGTTTTTCTTCTCCATAACAAAATACAATTTTACGCTGGAATTTCAACTGAAAACATCTTCAACACAATGTTAACATTTCTAAAAGAATACATAATTTAATTTTCTTACCATTAGTACAGTCAAACACCAAGTTCTATTTCTTGTACTACTGAGTATATCTTATAAAATTCTCAGTAGCATTAACCTGTGCAAGTGAATTATATTATCTGCCACCATAATTAATCAGCAATGACCTCAATCATAAGAAAGTAGTAAAAGCTTACGTTTATTTAACATAGATACGTTTATAATTATTTAAAACTTCCGGGCTGTAAGGCCGTGGTCGAATGCTTGATGTTCTGCAGCTAATGCTTTATAGCTGCAGAACATCAAGCATTCGACCACGGCCTTTCAGCCCGGAAGTTTTAAATAATTATAGTGATACCGGCCGTGAAAGCCTACGTACTAAAGTTATAGATACGTTTGGTTATTAAATTTTAATCTCGGATAGTTAATAACTTATAAATTGAATATAACAGGAAAATGTTAATGAGCGTTCTTAAACTCTACGTTAACATTTCATCGACAATACAAACAGTAACAAAACATTATTCACCTAGTACATAGAGTAAACATTATTTTTATTTAAGTAAAATTGATCATGAAAAACATTTACACTAATAACACTTTGATAATTTCCTTTTACAGTTCCACTTATCGGAGTTTTACAAAGCCGTTGAATCTGTCACTAAAATTAAATGGAGTACAGTGCAACTGATGGAAGTTAGGTATCGTTGTTTTCATAATCGCAAATGTGTCATCCGTTTGACCAGAGACCAGAAGGTGCTTACCTTATTCGTATAAAGTTAGTATAGACATCTAAATAATTTTGCAACATAAAAAAACATACTAATTGTAACTAAATTACACAATCATTTAGATAAATTTAAAATTCTCGCATAACAGATATTCTTTAAGGAGAATAATAATTGAGGAGTTTTACTTATTACGCCAATCATTTAAGCTATCGACTAAAACAAAACTTGTAGGCCTATCACGCAAATTTCTGGGTTTTTCCGAAAGCTGACATAATGTATTCCAGCGTTACAAGTATTTCAAAAATTCACACAAATACATTACCATGTATTCAATCCAACTATGAAGTGTATTACACCGGCCAGGTCGAAGGATTTTTTTTTAATTCTCGTTGCGTCAAGTATACGTAATTGCACAATAATTAAATAATTTTCAAAGAGGAGTGAGATGTTGTTGACATGAAATAATTAATTAAAACCGTTTCAAAATAATCATTCTATGATTTATTAACATTAATATAAAATATGCAAATATTAAAAAATTCGAATCTTAGATAAATAAAAATATTTTCTTTTATAAGTTTACACAAATACAATGTAACCTTCTATGCTGTTCATGACATATAAAATAAACAACCATATAATCTTACTAGCTAAACAGACATGTTAAACAAATTATGTAAACCTTTTTATTTCAGTGTGTCTGACTTTGACTCAAATTTTAAATAATAGCAACTCATTTACAAACAAAAATAATATTCAATCTCAAGAATAAAATTGATTATTGCTATAAACAAAATAAAAAATATAACATTTACTTCCAACCTATTATTTATTTTTATTGACACACCCAAATTTTAACATATAACAGAAGATTAATATTTTTAAATTTTCTTGTTAAATTAAATTATTTTCTTTAACTACCATTTATTTTTATGTATAGTGATTATATTTAAAACTTTAAGTCTTTACTGTTCATATGTAAGTTTCCTTTTGAGAGTTCTTTTCACAAAAAAAAAAAATATAATAGTTTATTCATCACCTGCGTACTGCCGACGTTACCGTTGGGTGTGTGTGTCCTGAATCCTGAGAATTTGGTGATGATGATTATACTGATGCTGTGTTCTCTGTCTCTACGGGTTGTTGTTTATGATGGTCCAGATTTCCTCCATAAGTCTTGGTGTGTGTGGTAACGATCATCGGTCGATCGGCAGACCAGCAGCGTGACGTTGTGTGAAGATATCTTGAGTCTCTGAGACCGCCCCAAAATTGCCGGTGGTATTTATACTGGACGGCAATCTGACAAGTCCAGGACTGTTTTCGACCTGTTAGATTTTGTCACTTCGTGCAAAGCGTCCTTTTAATTACAAATCACTTTTTGGTTTAATTTCGCGATTTCGTAAACATACTAGTAGCACAAGCGATATCATCGTTTGCGTAATTCTTTTCTGGTCACTCACATATAACACACTTATTAATTACTATTTAGTTACACTAGTAGTTAACATTAAATCACATTGCGTCTTTATTATTGCAAATTTCTGCAATACTTTTACATCACTATATTCGTTACAAATTCCTTAATGTAATGGTGCTTTTATAATTGGGGTAAGTCTTTGTTCGCAGGTATAAACCGTATTAATTAGTTTATTTTTATCCGGTTAAAACCTGATTACAGATCGTTCGTACGCATCACCCTATCGTAAACTCTTGCCTGTCGTAGCTTGCGTTCACACAAGCGCTGTATTCACTCCCGGGGGCAGGTGTACGGTTTCTGACAATTCCTAGCCTGCATAATATTGTTGAAAACTGTTCATCATATATTTTCTATGCTAAATATTTACAAACATACCGCCCTGGGAAAATATGCAAATATATGTATTGTTGCAGTATATTAACATTCTGAAATGTTTACAAATGGTTCTTCCTTGGATTGTTTACAACATTAATAAACAATTTTTAAAATATGGTTTTTTGCAATTATCTCGTTCAAAAATTATTTTTCAGGAAACATCATACAGACCGTTTTTACGCAGAAGACAATTCTGCGTAAAAATGGATGTTATAAATGTTTTGTAGGATCAATAGTTTTCTTGTAAAATCGCGTCAAATTTAAGGTAAATATTTCGTTCGCGCAGGGCCGTCTTCGCGCCAAAATAGTTAAAGCGTGTTTTTCATAAATTATTCAATCTCCAATAACTTTTGTTGTAGTGCAAATATTTAGATGTTACAAGTCTGAAATGAAAGACCAAAGTCTAAACATTTTGATCTAGAATATTAATTTTCATATACTTTGTTATAGTTAATTATAATAATACTTACATATATATAAATTTTAAAAATAGAACAACAAAAAATTAAATGCAAATATTTACAATAGTACTTCATAAAATATTCTTATATTGTAATAATTTGATAAGAACACCGTGTAGTATAAGATCATATTAAAAAAATTGTTTTCAATGCAACCATTAAAAAACATGTAACTTTAATTTTTCAGAAATTTATGAACTCATAAAATTTTTAATAATTTCTAAATTAAAATGCGTGTATCTCGGCTAATTTTCAACATATCAGTATTAAAAAAACGGATTTAAAGCTGATTTAATGAACTTTAAGGGTGTAAAATTTATTTTGTATTTATACATCATAATTTTATTACAGTTATTTATTAATAGAAGCGCGCACCAAAAGTGTCCTTTATAAATATTTTATTAATAACTTTTACATGCATTAGTTTTATAAGTTGAAATTTTAGGATTTACTAGTAAAGTCCTTATACTATCGAGGTATAGCAATACATTTATACCTGGGTATATACCTTTTATATACAATGGATTTGAATGGCAGGTATAACGCGCTGCTTGACCTCGAAGATCTACCGGTTGAGGCTGGGTCGTGCATGTGAGGGGAGCGCGCAGTCGAGTCTCTAGCAGTAGTCGAGCTTATCGTGCTGTAGTCTAGTGCTCCAAAACGAAAAAAGCAGTTCGTAAAACACGTGGTGAATAAGTTTTTCATTTTAAAAATTATTTTTAAATCAGACATTGCAGTCGTTTTTGATGGATATTGCAACAGTTCAAATAGCATAAAAGGGCTTGATGGTTTGCGTCGGTCAAATAAAAATATGTGTCCTGATGTACATTTCGATCAGTATAGTATCTCAAGAATCATTTTTATCTAATAAAAATAACAAAACACGTTTTATCTCCATTCTGACAGAATATTTGGAAAATTCAAATATATGCGTAAAAACTACAGACGATAATGCTGATTTATTAATTGTGCAAACATCTCTATTGATGTCCAAAGTACCAGTAATTGTTGCTGAAGACATTGACATTTTTGTGTTGCTGACGGCTCTTACACCGGACCATATGAAGATGTATATGATGAAACCAGAAATAGGCGCGACTGCTGCAGCATTATATTCATCAAACAGTCTGAATGACTGTTCATTAACTTAAAAAATTATATTATTCATCCGCGCTGTAAGTGAATGCGATTCAACGTCGTGTTTTTACCGCAAAGGAAAAAACTTTTAGTTAGGCCCTACGTTATTTGAAAAAGTGACTGCTCGCAATGAGCACATAAGGAAAGTAGCTGAAAGTTTTACGAAAAAAATCAAACTCATGATGTCATACACAAAAATGCCATGGCTTTCTTACTTTTCCACTATAAGACACCAAATGATACCACCGACGTGGAAGAGTATAGTTATGTAAGTTTTGTAAAGACTGTAGCCAGAAAGGAAATAAAAAAATGCATTTCTAAGCTTGTAGAATTAAAATCTTTGCCACCGACTTCAGATGCTGCTAGATACCATTTCTACAGAGTTTATTTGCAAGTGCAAAAATGGCTTTCGAATGATCTACCAGTAGATGATTAGGGTTGGATGAAAGGTCACCTATTAAAATGACAAAACCTCCAGCCCCAAAATGTCTACTGGAGTCGATATTTTGTAACTGCAGTAAATCTTCGAGTAAAAATTCTAATTTTTATACTTGTAAAAAGGCGGGTCTTTTATGCTCAGAAGTGTGCGGGCAGTGTAGTATCAAGACTTGCTATAATTTCCCACAACTGACAGATGATGAATCTGAAGATGAGATTGACATTAGACGGTAATGATGAGCGTGAAGTTAGAGAATCTAGAGAAGTACATGCGACTGAAAATCATGATGAAAATGAAATTAATTAATTTAATTTATGTACTGAATAAGTCAATGTATTTTATGTGTTGTATTTTATTTGTATTTTAAGCAGTTGTATAGAAGCTCTATATAAAATATTTGTTTAAAAATTGTTAATTTCTAGATATAGAAAAACGCGTATGAAAAATTGATGCGAGAGAACTTTTTTTTATATCACACTACCTTAATAATACTACGACTTGGTTAATTTCTATTGAATCAATATAAAAAAAACGAAGATGTAGATGATTCCATAAGCAACAACTTTTATTTGAAATTTTTTTATAAGACTATTCATTTTAACGATATTTCTAAAACACGCACGCACAATTTTTTGCAAAATAAAATTATTAATTTAACAGTATATTTGAAATATCATAACTTGGTCAATTTTCATCGTATCAAAATAAAAGAAAATGTCGAAAATTTTATAAGGTACAAATTTTATTTAAACGTTTTCTTCTAAAATTTACTGTTAAAAAGTTATTAACAAAAACCAAAATTTTGGACTTATTATTGTTAATTAAAAACATTCCAAGAAACCTACGAATGTAAACATTTTTTATATTAACATAGATGACTCCACAAATCTATTCCACAAGGTTATTAGGTTATTTTTGTGATACAAGTTTTATCCCACTTCGCACTTTTTCGGGCTCAAATGACTGGCCTATATGACTATGTTATGAAAATAATAATAAGTTTCAAAAATGAATGAATGCTGGCGCAGTAGTACTGATAGTTCAAAACTATATTTAATAGTAACTTATTATGCCATTAGTATATTGTAAATAAGGATATATTTTTGTCGTGTTCTCCATTCTTTCCAACCTTTCTTTTCGTATCCTAATGCATCACGTTTTGAATTTATAAATTGTGTTTGCAGTGCTCAGAGTAATACATACTTCTGTTTGTCGTTTCTTCTTCGCTAGTGACTCTGTTTCATTTCATTTCTTAAGTAATTTTTTACCTTTACTTTCACGTAAACCATGTCAAATAGATTTTTGTTTAGTTTATTCGCCTTTGTTTTACAGACAATACACAATATTTGTATTCTTTTTCAAATTTTATAATATGAATTAGGTTACAACTGGCGTGCAACTAATTTTCTGTAATTATGCTAATTACAATACAACAGTCACTTCGCCTACTTCGCACGCCGACTGAAATATTTAGAATAACTCAAAGAACAGAGTAGACGACTTGTTCACAGATCTGTTTATTCTTATATTCTCTATGGTAAAAAAGGTTTTTAAACAAAATTAATCATTTTTTATAAACGGAATTAAATTTTAACAGCAGACTTCCCTATGAGCACATATTTGCAATTATATGAGTTTGCGTGCGAAAGTTAGTTGTGGGGTAGCAAAAATAGGAAATGGGGCTACAAAGGGGACAGCATGGTGGACAAAAGAGATAGAAAAAGCAGTAAAGGGAAAGAAAAAAGCGTGGAAAACGTATCTGAACAATAAGACCCAAGATAACTATGACAAATATAAGACAGAAAGAATAAAAGTTAAAAACCAAATAAAAACGAGTAAGGAAAAAACATGGACAGACTTCGGGAATAAACTTACAGAAACATATAATGAAAACCAGAAATTATTCTACAACACATTGAAACACATGAGAAAACCCAAAACGAATATGCTACAAAATTTATAGGGCAAAAATTGAAATATCCTAATGGAAGAAACAAGTATTATGGAAAGATGGAGAGAATATTTTAAAGATTTATTAGAGGAAAACGAAAGCGAAGATAACGTTGAAGAGGAAGAAGAAGAAAAACGAGAAGATACTGAAAACATGGAACAAGAAGACAATTAATTACAAGAAGAGGAAATAACAAGAGAAGAATTCAGTGAGGCAATGGAGATAATAAAATTAGGGAAGGCACCAGGAAATGATGAAATAACAACAGAAATGATTAAATATGCAAGCATGGAAAGAAAGGAGGAACTCCTAAACATTTTAACCAAACAAGGAAGGTCCCACTTGACTGGCAAATAGGAATTATCGCGCCTATATACAAAAAGGGAGACAGTAAAGAACGTTCTAATTATAGAGGCATTACTTTAGGAAGCACGGTAGGAAAACTATTCGAGAGGATTCTAGAAAGCAGGTTAAGGAAAAAAGTAGAGCACACCTTGGAAGAAAGCCAAAGTGGATTCAGAAAAAAGAGAGGAACAGTGGACCAAACTTTCATAGTAAGACAGTTATGTGAGAAAGCTGCCAAAGTGGGAAGACAAATACATGCATGTTTCGTGGACATGGAGAAGCCGTTCGATAGTATACGAAGGAAGGACGTATGGAACATATTGAAGAGGAAGGGAATAGAACAACAGCTTACTGAGGGCATAAAAAACCTATGTGAAAACACCGTCAATTACGTAAGAGTAAGAAACGACGCATCAAAAACTTTCAACAGCAAAATAGGTTTAAGGCAGGGGTGTATTTTAAGCCCCCCGCTATTCAACCTGGTGTTGGATGATGTTGTCAAAAAATGTAAAGAAAGTATGAGTAAATATAGAATTGGATACTAGAATATGAAGATAATAACAATAACAGAATTATGCTACGCAGACGATTTAATAATTATAGGAGAAACAGAAAAACAGTTACAGAATAATATAAAGGTACTTAATGAAGAACTTAGGAAGAAAAACATGACGATTAATATACAGAAGACTAAAACTATGGTCATAGGAAATTCAGAAGAGAAACACACTATTGAACTTGATGGAAAACATTTAGAACAAGTAAAAAGTTATAAATATCTGGGAGTAGTGATTAACAGCAAAGGGAATTGAGAGGAAGAAATAAATGAAAGAGTAGCGAAAACAGGAAGATTATTCAATAGTATTAAATCAAGTTCCCTAAGTAAAAAAATACCCACTAGGATAAAAACAGAAATAATCAGAAAAATCATGAAGCTAGTATTAACTTACGGAAGCGAATCATGGACAACAAATGAGAGAATAAAAAGCAAGCTAACTAGTATTGAAATGAGGTTTCTTCGAAAAATAGAAGAGAAAACTAAAAAAGATAGAATTCGAAATGAAATATTTAGGAAAATGTTAGATATTGTTCCTGTAGCAATAACAGTAGAACAAGCACAACTTAGGTCGCTGGGACATGTAATGAGGATGGGGGAGGAAAGACTGTTAAAGCAAGTGTTTGAACCCAGAGAAACAGGTAAAATAAAGAGAGGACGACAGAGAAAGCTCTGGAAGGATGAAGCCCGCACAGCTGCAGAAAGAAGAGGAGTAAAATGGTAGGAAATGAAGGAGCTCGCAGGAGATAGAAAGAAATGGAGGGATATGTGAAAAAAACGAACTCAGAGGACTCAACTCCAACATAGCTTTACACCGAAAGGTAGAAAAGCTAAGGATTCAGTAAGTAAGTATGAGTTAGGGTAGTCGAGTTACAGAAAGTTTAAAATCACTTTAAAGACGAATATTGTAAATAACTCAAGAAAAATATAAACTAAGAAAGTAAGAAGAAGAATATAAATAGAAACAAGTAATTCAATAAACTAAAACATATATAAAAATCAGTCGCAAGGGAAAATTATCCAAATCTACTTGTAACTTAATTTCTATCATTTTACAACACATGTAAATCATACATGCTGCTGTCTAGCTGAAGATAGCGTAAGAAGTTAGAATTGTAGCGCCTGTTGCTTCGTTGACAGAATCCCGCTTTTATTGTTACACGCATAATAGATGTGAGTTCAAGGTTACGCAGATTACTCTTTTACAGAAAGGAGCATAAATCACTGAACACGTAACTTGAGACCACATAAAATTGCTGATATATATGAAGTCGACTCTATAGAAATGTAATTTATTTCTCAGAGATCTTTCCCTATCAATATTCTCACTGAATAAAATTCTATTTCGGAATTGCTACAACGAAATAGAAAAATTGCATATTTTTATCAGGCTAGAACTGCCGATTTTAACTTATAAATCAATTTGTTTTAATATAAAAATGACTGTAAAATTATTAGCGGACGTTTATAAAATGCTTAACTTCTAACAGGTTAAAGAGAAAAGAATCAAAATTTGACAAAATGCGTATAAAAGGCTATAGTAAGCATTATTTTAGCAGGAAAAGTTTTTCTTAAGACTACTTTTTGTCACAGTAATTAGACGAATGCGATGCCTTCGGTATAACAGCGGAAACCATGACTTTTAACACATTCGCACCACTGTAAATCAGTGAAGAATACGAAAAGTATGAAACCGTGTAGCCATAATGAAATCAGCTGGATTGTAATATTGTATTTACTTATATTATTTTCTCAAATAGTATAAAAGTTAAAAAGTTTTAAAAGTGTTATCTTACCTAATTACTAAAAACCTACCTAATTTTTGATCAATTTTATATATAATTTTTAAATAAGTGTGTTATGTATTTTTAGTTTTGTGCTGCAACTAATGAGTTTGCTTCTCAATAGTCTGCTTCTGGTATAATATGCTCTATTTGCTATTTGTATCACGTATTGTCTTGTTTACGGACCCTTCGTTACCTGTCATGTTACCAAAGATATCTAAACTTATTAACTACATCAATTGAATTATCATCTATGTATAAGTTAAATACAGTTCATCTCCTTTCTGATCCAGAAATCAGCATTTATTAAATTTTGCATGAATTTAGTTCAATTCCAGCGGATTTTTTATTCAGCTAGTAGATTGCTTAATCTACTACAGATTTGGTGACCGAAGACAGATTGCAGGTCGTAAACTGTAGAAGACATTTAATGATAATCGTGAATTCATAGGGAATAATAATTACAAGAGTGAGTATGTACACATTGTTATCTTGAGATACAAACACAAATAGGAAGCCTCTTTTGGTTCGTCTCTAAACTGTTCGTTAAAATGCGCCTGGACAAAATTGTTCTGACCTGCATCGTCTGGCTTTCATCGAAACATTTATGCGCGGTATCACTGATACCTTTACTTGCAACACAATTTTGTATTTCATACTTCAATATTACTTTAACACTGTAACCTGTCACACATTTTTTGTAATTCCCTTTCTTTTACGCAGATGTACTTAGCTAAAAATTAATATAAAGGTTTTACAGATAATACTTTTTAACTTTGAGGGTTTACAATAAGACATGACTTAGGTCTAAAATAAGCCCAGAAGAATATTATAATGCTATATGAACTTGGCTAGATGTAAAATGTTGTATTTATTAAATAATGCCATTTGTCCAGTATTCAACTGTAATGCCACTCATTTTATTGGAGTATATGGGAAAATGTAAACCTTTATTGAATAAACAACTACTGGAGTTTTAAAACAGAAATTATTTTAAACTCTCTCTCTGTCCCGCGCGCGCGCGCGCGCGCGTGTGTGTGTGTGTGAAATTTAATACACTTAGATATCCGCTTCATACTTCGTTATCCCAAAACATGTATTGTTGTTGTCACAAATGAGTATTTCAAAACGTTCGTAGCTTAATTTACTTTTTTATAATTTCATACACATTGTCACATTTAGTGACATTGTGTATTTTCAGAAAGATCAATGTTGTTCCTATATGTAATAGTCTGGCGCATACATTTAAAATTGTAATTCATACTCTGTAGAGCTATTGTAAATTAATACTGAAGAGTACCAAACACTGACAAGACTTTAGTATTACATCTTAATGGAGTATATTTTGCATTCGTTTTGGGTAAGACGTAACATAAATAATTAAAATTCGCGATAATAAATAAATACAATAAATCATATAATAAATAATTACATAAAGTAAATAATACATAAATAATAAAAGAAAGTTAAAGCGGTAGTTGAAAGCTTAGATAAAGTTACATTAACTGGAAAAAATAAACCCAGTTATTAGGATAAATAACAAGGAAATGAAACGGGCATGACAGCTCCGTTACGTAGAGATATAAGTAACTGAAGATATCAGACGTTCAATGCCAATGAGTGAATAATAATCTTTGGAAAACAATATGTGTATGCCGGAAACATTTTGTGACCAAAGAGAGACTAAATACATGTACATGGATAATTGTAAGAATCTGTGCCACAACTGCTGCTACTGCTACTTATACTACTACTACTATGTTGACAATAATGTACTCACACGCGTCCGAGCGTGAGAACACAAATGATACAAATATCTGTTAATTTCGAATTTAAGTTAAAAGACTTTTAATTAATTGCATGCAGCGCAACATGAAAGCTAAATAAAAACTAATACAACTTAACCTTACGTTTTATTTTTCTATAAAAATAATGACTTAAAATTGAATTATGTAAGTTACAAACAAATTTTACAAAGTGCATTCCTTCCAGATTGAAAACATTTTTAACGATTTGAAGTTGAAAGCCTTGTAAGATTAGAAATAAAAACGCAGTTTTATAAGAGACTGCCCTAGGCCAAAAGTATTTCACTAGACTGCAGTAATATTTTAATTATAGGACACACATACACACAACTGAATCGGCGGGACTCGACTCTACTATGAGTTATACGGCACTGCTTGCCTTAACGACTGCAGCCACTTCTATGCCACGTAATGGAAACGCTAGTACTTAAACGAGGCCACATAAATCTGAGCTGCGATTTTTAACTCAAGTACACTAAACTACACTCTATTATCTGAGTTCCTCGCCGAAAAATTTTCTGTGCTAGTTGTTTTGTGATACTAAGATACGTAGATTTATTAATTGATTCCCTCGTTTTCCAGATAACTCTTAAGGTTTGAATCATATCTGGATAGTAAATTAATGATGTTCAAAAAATTCCTTGATTAGGTAGCACAATTCTTTGCGTTCTCAGAACGATAGCCTCTAAAGATTAAATTGAAAGCTGACATTGTTACAACAACATCACGGATTCTCTTTAAAACTGCGCGTATTTTACCTGCAACTTCTTGAAACAGTACTTTAATATCTTAACTAATTTTCCAAATTTTAAACATTAAAATTTTTAAAGATAGTTTAATATTTATAATATTGTTATATTATTTTTAATATTAATATCAAAGGGAAAGGTACACCTTCGCAACGTGACTTTGCTAATACTTATGACCTATTTTCTCACTGTCTATAAAAACTGAGTAATAATTCTTCCATGCATTTAAAGATGGCTTTTAAAAATCAAAATATTGAATTTTCTACAAATTCACAACAACAACAAGAATTAATTGTATTACCTAATATTATGTACTACACCTGAATAAATTAAAATTAAATTACAAAAAATTGATACCCAAGTCACTGTCACACAAAAGGTGATGTTTATTACAAAATGAAGTAAACGTGTCCAAATTTAATTTACTTAGCTTCATTAGTTTCTACCAAATTAAATAAAATCCTGCGCAAAATCTCAGTAAAGATATAGTTGCACGATTAGCTTATTTCTTTAAAAAGTGCATAATTATAACTTGATTTCAGTTGTACGAGGTTCATTCAGTAAGTAAAATACAAGAGAAATCAGCTGTCACTTAAAAATTATTTAAATAAAACTTACAGTACTTCTGAAACATAAACTTGGCGTCTCTGTCATTAATACAAACAGCGGTTTGATAAATTCGTAAGTATAAACATTTTATAAGTATACGTTTGATAAATATAAACAACTACTAAAATCCATTTAACAATGGAAAATCTTAAATAGTGCATATTCAAGAAATGGTGATTAATGATAAGTACTCCACATAATATATTGATATGCTTGAACACTGTGGTTAGAGTTCTACGAATAGTGAAAATGTGTATAAATAGACTGATTTGCTACAAAGTAGCCGAGAAAGTGTTACTTATTGGCCTACGCATCAGGAAGGATGTCAAATAGAGGTTAGTCCTCCAGCTCTGGAATCTCAAATTGATAAGTGAATTCAAGGAGGTAGAACAGATTGCTGACAATTGTACTCCAATACTGGAATACTTCATTCATTCATTTGTAGTAAACTCAACTATCATAGAATATGTGTAATGTGGGTTCTGACACAGCTTGTAGGAAATCACAAAAAAATCCTACTTCCCTCGTGTAAGAACTTTATTTGAGGGAAGAAATAAATTTTTGGCTGGAATTGTAGCTTTTGATGAGACCTGGATTATTAATTACGAGCCAGAAAATAAGCGCAAAAGGTATGAAGTGTAAGTGTAAGCATCATAATCATCCAGCCAGAAAAATATCCAGGACCAGTAACGGTAACAAACGTTTGGGACGCCAATAGCTCTATTTTCAGCCATTGTTTTGGAAAGACAACATACTATCAACAGTTGCTACTACACAAATATTAAGTTTACCATATTGAGAAAAGACATTTACAGATAAAAGAGTTTCTTTTTCTATAGGAAAATGTCGCCTGCATACCAAAAACAGATGTGTAACGCATAAAACATTTGCCTGAAAGGTTCACATTTCTGTCTTGTAGTCCAGGTCCTTATCCTTAGTAAGGGCCCCTAACAAATAGATCTTGTATACAACAGTAGAGGTTTAATCTATAATACACCCGATTAGCATCAAAGACCTGATTGGCATCAAGTTCAATTAGCATCAAACACTCGACTCCCAAAGACAAACGATCTATTGTTGTATACACACTGTTAAATGCAATGACTGTACAGCCATTTACACGGGTATTACGTCCCAACATCTACACAAAAGAATTTATCAGCATACATAGGACTGCCATAAGAAAACACAATGACAACCACAACGCTCTAGTTTCACACCATTTGAGTACCGGCCATTAATTCGATTTTAATAACACCAAAATTAAATACTGCAAAAATAATTATTTCCAAAGACGTATATTTACTTAAAACAATTCGAATAAAAAGTGACACCCATTCTAGTTTATTTATCGTACTGATACACAAAATCATTCATCCAGCTAGTTTCAACTTATAAAGACTGTTAATATGATTTTGTAGAAACCGTATATGGTCAGCTTGCCCTACAGGACGATTCCTTATGTGCTGGAAAAGGTCACATAAAAATAAATCAGATGTAGTCAGACATTAACTAAGATTGAGACAGGAATTAAATAATGTAATAAAATTAGCCACATGTTTAATAGGGAATTTTGCAGGTTGTTATTGATATTAATTGTTATAATTGCTATTATTAAAAATGACACTTTAGTACACTCTAATGTATACAAAATTCAAAGAATGGTTATAACGTTTTTATGTATCAGTTATATTAAAGTTTTCATTTAATTTAATATACGCCTATTAAATTTTATACAAAACAGTACAATGCGATGGAATTAAAATTAAAACAATTTGTTGAACTACTAGTACATTTTCGTGCCCTCACTATCTTCAGAAGGAACTAGGATATATGCATTGTATAGATACTATAAATACTGAATTAGAAATATCTAGTTGTTATCAGAAGGAGAGAGGATACTTGGAACCAGATTAACTGGATATAGATATTGGTAAATACAATTTTTTAGTAACGCCGATGCCGAAATTATTATTATTATGAATCAATCAATCTTATACCCTATAGGCCTCAATTAATTGAAACAGTACTTGTGGCTAGTTTGCTTGTATTGTTGGTAGAGTCGCGTGTGTTGCTCGGTTTGAGTAGTACGTATTGATTCAACATTAAGGGATTACTTGTTCAAATGACCAATCAAGAAACTTTATAAGCTTATACAAGTAACATGTGTGTGTGTGAACTAAGCAGATATCAAACCTGGAGTGTTGTCTTTCCACGATAAGGCTGAACTAATTAATTACATATATTAAAATGTTTTCCTGCATAACCCAGCGAACTCTTGTACAATGTAAATACCCTAGTGGTTATATTTGTTTAATGTAATTATAATTGATGTTAACGTAAACTGAAATATTTTTCTGCTTTAAAAATCTTTTTAATTGCTGGGATACAAAACATTTTCTAAAGCGACCACTGGATCGTATTATTAAGTTGCATTATTTGTTTAACCAAGCATATTCACTCATCACATTTTAAGCCGTGAGAAGATGTAAGGATAACTTAATATTTCAATTTACATAACTACTACGGATTACTGCAGCGGTGTGAATAATATTTGTTATGGTTAGTTGAAGCATTTTTAGTGTAGAATGTGATTTGCAGTTACTGTTTAGGTTTTTCATTCATTCACCGCTCATTTCCACACGTAATAATATTATCATTATCCTTATTTAAATTAAATCCAAAATAATCCGCTTTTCATATTATTCTTAGGGAAAAAGAAAATTAATTTTAAACTTTTACAGTTTTAAGAATAAATAACTTTTCCTTTGTATCTTACTTTTATATATTAAAAAATATTTGTTTAGGGGACAGATATAAATTTAAAATTTAAATAAATAATCATGTTTATATTAATTTTGTTTGTAATAGAACTAGCAACATAAATATTATATTTTATGGTTTAGATATTTTAATATTTTTTTTAATTCAATTATGTCGTTGTGATAAAAATGTAATTAGTTTTATATTTAGATACCTGAAATGTACTTACTATTTTCATTTTACTTTTAAATGGGTATTGCTTTTATATATTAAATGCTTTCAAATTATTAGGTATATTAAAATTTTATGTTTATCTGATTTTACATCACAGATATTCATTTTATATAATATTAAAAACAATAAAACATTTATAATCAGCCAACAGGAGTGGAAACTTATTGAAGTTCTATGCAATCATTACAATACTCTATGTAGACAAATAATATTTGAAAGTCACACATCTAAGCACAATTATTAAGTGTTAGAAGCATATAATACAGTCAACAGACTCTTACTATCAAATGGAATAGATGTTTAATGGCGCCATTGTTTGCATATTAATGACTATATTGTTAATACCAGTACGCCAGATATGTGTGTGTGTGTGGGTGTGTGGGTGGATATATATATATATATACTGAATCATTTGCAATCATTTATATGCAAAACGCTTTTCAAATATTATATATGTATGTGTTTACACCTGCCATACCATCATCATCGAAACGTTACTAGTTAACTTTGAAAATTAGGTATGTGCATCCCATACGCATAATTTGTTACAAAATATTGATTACTGTAATTACAATTAATAAAACTGAAAATGAAATTGTAATATGCATATCAAAGCCTTAGAATATTCACATAAAGCGGGCACGAACGTTTTTTTGACATATGGGAATTGTTAGTAGGAAGTAAGTAAAATATTCACCTTGCTGCTGCGTATTCAACATTAAACTCAGCAGTAGCATGTTCCGGCTGCCTCCGCTGTGCGCAACCCCTTCCTAATGAATAAATAATCACTTAAGTGCTGTTTAGTCGCTCCGTTTACGTGTGTGTGCTTTAGGTGGCGTATTTTACAATACACATTGATTGCGACACGCTAATTAGTTGGATAACATAAGGCTAATAATAACAATGTTCCACTTTGCTTTACTTTGTACAAAGCACAGTGATGCTGTAAGAACAATACAGTAGTATTGACGAACACAAATGTGTTTCTACTTTCACTGTTAGGGCACTATCGAAGTTTTACATCTACATATATAGATCTGAACTTATGACTTGTGCAGGCTGAAGAATATTGTCGACTGTTTATAACATTATGCAAGAGAATTTCTATGAATTAAGTTAATGGAAAAGGCACTTGCTTCTCTATAGCGAATTTTAACGTTTGTCTGAAACTATAAGAAACCGTAAATAAAGCAGTTCTACATGATATTATATGCTTACGGTTGCAGTGTATTGCGGTACATTACAGGGCTCCGTATATTTGAAGATTATGTCAATGCATAAGAAATATTATGAAGAAATATATTGCTCAACAATGAATAAAAAACATGAAAAGTGGGAAATCTCGAATTGTATAGGATGCTGATTTAAGGAAGAAACTGAAACAGCAACACATATCTTTTTCAAAACCACAAAAATTTTAAAGTCTGTTTTATATGCTTTTTACGCTATTTTTCATGAATCTGCTATAGCAAAGAAACCTTTGCTAACAGTACCGTACAAAAAAATTGTGATTTCAAATCAAACTATACAAGGAAGGAATTTCGACATAGGAGAACAGGTATTAGCTTGAAGTGGTTTGGTTGAAAAGATGAATTTTCCATCTTTGTCCTAACAAAGTACTGACGAAACAGGTGTGTCAGCTGATGATACCTTTGGACACTTTACTCAGAACGTTTTTCCCACTATTGAGGAGTTACTTGAAATAAGAGATGTCTGTGAAACCACAAGAGAGAGTGTCGTCTATAATGTAGTGAAACACGTCTGTTGATAAAATTGAAGGTTTTGTTAATAGTCTATCAGTTGTAACAGATAATGCACCAACAATGGTATGTGAAAATGTAGGTTTATAGGGTTCTTAAATAAAATGGAGTGCTTGCCGACAATTCACTGTATCATTCACCAAGAGCCTTTTTGCTAATAATTAGTCAAGAAAAATCAAAAGTTTTAAACTTGTAGTTAAGTTAATATAATAGGAAGTCGAAACAAACTGTTTTACATTGTTAGTTAAAACAGTTTTTGGAGGATGTGCGGGCAGAATAAAGGGATTTGCTTTTGTACAACCGACAGAGGTGGCTAAACGGAGGCAAGTGTCCCAAACGATTTCTTGAAATAAAAAAGAGATCTCCGAACTCCTGAACCAACCCGCTTGTTTAATATGATATTACACAAATGAAAGAAGAGCTTCAAAAAAGGATTTCCTTAAATATCTGAATTTTCTAACAGACATTATCAATCATCTAAAGGAACACAACCTGAAGCTTCATGGAAGTAACCATGATTTAATAGGAAATGGAAATAAATGTAATAAGTTAAAACTTTATATGTGTTCTTTGGAAACAAATAATTGGTTCATTTTGCAAGCTGTCGACCTATAGCAGAAGTGATTAAAAATGATAAAATATTTAATGCTTCGGGATATTCGAGAAAATATTTATGGTACAAATATTCGGGAAATTATAGGCTAGTTTAACATGAGGCGAATTTAAAGTAGACTGATAAATAGTGTCTCGCTTTTTAATAATCCTTTCGGTGCTATCATTAAATAAAAACAACTGAGATTCACCTAGAATTGTATGATTTAAAAGTGATGCCCTTTTGCAGAAGAGAGAGGCCGCATTTCTTTAAGATGTTACCTCAAGAACGATTTCAAAATCTTCAAATGTTAAACAGAAAAGTACATTGAAGTTTTGAATTACAAATGCATACGTTAAACCCTCTACTCCATAATGAGGTTAATTTAAAACCATAGCAGATACCGTCTATCAGATTCTTCTCTGCTTCACGTACTGAGATTAGCTGAGTGTGGACGTTCCTTCTGTATGAGATACAACGGATCGGTCTCAGTTTCACAATGAAGATATATATTTAAGGGACGTAAATATACTGTGTTTAATATATGTCTTATATCTTTGTTAGTATACTGGCATACAAAAGATTTTACCGTTATAGATATTAGTATTAGTATATGTTAAATATGTTAATTACATCTTTTCTCTTATTTAAAGTTAAAGAATGTTTTTATGGGAATTCGTGTATTGACGTGGTAATATAATATATAGGCCTACATTGGCGTTGCAGATGTAAATTTGAGCAGGTAAACACCTTTCAAGTAACTCGTTTGTATTAAAGAAATGAAAAAAAGGTCAACGAACACAAAAACAAAACATCTTTAACATAGTTAATATAATTATACACAGATTAGTATGAAACATCGCAGACAAAAACCGTCTTTTTAATAGTAGACTCCAGAACCCCAAAAGTAATATTGGATCAAAAATGGAAATATTAGATGATTCCTTATGAGCAATTCTGTACCTTGAATCACAAACTATTTGGAAGAGAGAAGAAAAATATTGCTGTATGATAACGCGGAATGGCACGGAGTAATAAGA
This sequence comes from Magicicada septendecula, assembly GCA_034769895.1. Classification (NCBI taxonomy): domain Eukaryota; kingdom Metazoa; phylum Arthropoda; class Insecta; order Hemiptera; family Cicadidae; genus Magicicada; species Magicicada septendecula. The sequence goes on along the minus strand of CM068368.1, from coordinate 627,097,747 downwards.
GATATATTTATCAATGGTTGGGATACTTAATTAACATAGTAGTTACATCACTATGGTTATACAGCTGTGAGAGTGGAATGTTGATAGGAACAGTGGCAGAGAAAGACCAAGGGTTTTCGATCAATAGGTTGCAGCATTGGGTTTTCATAGATTCTAGAATTGAAATATAATAAATTTAAGAGGACGTCCTTACGTTTACGAATAATAACCATCAACCATCATTCACAGACTAGGGTTGTAATAAGACGTGTTATTAAGTTACAATACCTTGAACTTGTATATTGATTTATGGTTGCTACCTAGAAAGGAATTAAATTTTACAGTGAAAACGATTTTTACGCTAAGGACTATTGTTCCATTGAAACGTTATCAGAAGACTGTGAGAAAGTGACACAAGTTACAGTTCTGCTGGAACAAATTTGTTGAATAGGAGCGACCGAGGAGACGCATTGTTTGTTGTTAAGCGTGAGAAACTTTTAGTCCTTTGATAACGTTTGCAGGGAAAGACAATTTTCTTTTATTTCCTCTCAGATTTCAGCAGTCTCCTATTTCTTTCTTCTGCCTAGTTGTCGTCAGCTTCTACCAAATATCGTTAAGTTACAGAAATTTATTGTAAACAGTTTATAACAGTCTGTGTTTTACTGCACCGTTACTCAAAATTTAATGAAAACTTAAAAATATATTTGTAATTTTGATCATCAAATAAAATTTATTTAAATTTAAGAATATAATTCTTGTTCACCGCGAGATAAATTGATTTAATTTGTGAGTGAGTGAGTGAGTGAGTGAAGAGGTGAGTAAGGAGAGAGTGAGCGAGCGAGTGAGTGAGTGAGTGAGTAAGTGTGTTTGTGTGTGCGTGCGCGCCGCACTGTCTGTTAGTTTCCAAATTTACGTTGAAACTGTTCTTAGAAGCAGCTATAATACATCGACTGATGTCAAACGACTTTAATACAATTTTTGATATCATTATTGTCATTATTGTCGGTAACGAGCAATACCAGTATGCTTAACACACAAATTAACATATTATTATTAATGCTATAACTCTGTTGGTTGTTTTTACTTTCAGTAGTCCTTGTTATTAAGAATAAATGGTAAAACTTACTATTTTGAAATTCAGGGAATGATGGAAACATATATAAAAGTATAAATGAATAATTTTTTAATAAACATTGCTGTTCAAACTTATAACGACAGTCTCCTTTATACTTGTCCCTACAAGAATTGAATACCATTAATAGCATGGAAATATGTAAATAATTGTGGAAAACAGTGATATTAAAATAACAGTAGTTTTATTAAACCACAACCGCGCAATAAACATCGAAGTGTGTATAAGTACCTATATACCAGAGGTCGAAGTATATTTAAACGCCTATAATTCCTCGAAATGCTCTAGTACAGTCACTTTAATAATACTGGAATTACGAAGCCTCCTACATTCATGATCGCCATCGGCAATGTTAATATTGAATTCAATCTTAGTTTACGCAATTAAAAATTACCTTAGTTTTGAATACACGTTTCTGGTTGAAATTAAGAAACTATTTAGCTGATTGACAATTTATAAAAGGTTATCGTTAATCGGTTTCTAAGCACACACTTTTCACCGGCTACTGTTTTAAAATAAAATATATGATCCCTGGTAATGTGTACTTATAAAGCATGACAGCATGCGGAATTGCACATTGCTACAAAGCATGAGGAAAGGTACAAAAGTATATATCATAAAACGTGCGTGAGATATTGTTTAAAAACCGTGTTTCGTGTTTTACAAAAAATATACACTTTTTAAAATTGAAATACAAAAAGACAAATAAATCAAGAAATAAACATTAAATTAAATATTCGACAGGGATAATAAAATCCAGTGTGAAAAGGGAGCAGGTTTATTAAATTAGACCAAACTCTCCCTGCGTGTCGGGCTGTTTATCCCTCCAAGCCACACATATTTGTATTGTACACTATAGTTTCATTGCTCGTAAAATAATTTTATTATTGTCATTGTCATTTATTACCTCTCTAACTCACGTATTCCATGGCCGGAAAAGTTTTCCACTTTTAACGTTTAAAACCACAAAGACAAAATATTTTCTTATAATCTAATTCTGTGCGAATCTGGCAACATGCAAATTAAAAGTACAGGTATTGAAAATAACTCTAAATTGTCAACGCACTACTGCAACGTCCTAATTGTTTTATTGAAACTGTTATGTGTCAAGAAATTAAATTATAATAGATTCTATTCTATGAACCTCTGTTTTTTCTTGGGACGTCTTTACAAACCAATCTACATTTAAATTGGAAATCACTTATTAAGTTCCCGTGAGCCTAAATTTACGTATCAGTCTAAATGATACATTACTGTACCTGTGTCGCACTTGCACTATAGTTGCATTGTGGCATACTGTAAATAACTGTACACTGAACGCTGTGTGTAGTCGCGGTTTTCAAAACTGGATTGTACTACATCCTCAGTTTAATAATTGATAAAAGACAACTAACTGTTTCACGCCAAGTAGCTTTTCAGTTACACCACAGTATGGTCAGTGTTGTATATTACCATACACTGTTGTATTTCAATTTTGACATAGGGAAGACGAAATAATACTCAATTTTTAGAAATAGGTGAATTTAGGTTGGATATCTTGTGAATAGTCTACTTTATTCAGCACGTAAATAACGTAGATATTTTGTGAAAAATCAATTTTTGATCAGATCGTGTGTGCGGATATGTGGTGTGTGTGTGTGTGTGTGTGTGTGTGTGTGTGTGTGTGTGTGTGTGTAGGTGTGTAGGTGTGTAGGTGGGTGGGTGGACGCGTGTGCGTGGTGTTTATAAAATAAACATTGTTACATTGAGAAATATCAAAGAATAATAACATTTATTTAAACGCTTGCGATAATCTCCTTTGCTAAACAGATCATATCCCAGGTGATAAATTTTATAGTAAAAGTACTTCCTTATATAAAATGTGAATGATAAGCTTGACATAAAAGTTGATTTAAGTATTGTGTACCTTACATTATTTGCTGTTTATGTAATTTAATAAAATAAAATCGTAAAAATAAGCAAAACGAAAACGATTATTACTTACCAGTAATAATTACAATCGCCTAATTTAATAAACTAATTTTCAGTGTTAAAATAGCTAACAGATTTATGTTCTGTTGCAAAGCATGTAAAAAAATTCACATATAAAGAATGTTAAATGGCTGCCACACTTATAGACCGGCAAAACAACATAAACGCCAGAGGTCAGCCAGTGGCCAATAATTTGTGGACGCAGTGACAGGTAACAAGTTTGTTGTTCACTGCTATTGCTAACACGTACTTATATTTCCACTGTTATTCACAGCCAGAGACAATCCAGCGACAATTTTGAAAAAATCCAATTTTCTATGCAACCAACATGTGCCCCTATAAGTAGCAATTATTCCAATATTAAAAATAAATTAAATCTAAGTTTAATGGTTCATTAATTTGATTCTGGGTAAAATTGATTAATTTTTTTAAATGCAATTCGATTATCAATACAACTGTAAATCCGACAAAAAACTATAATTTTGATTTTGTACATTTTCAGAACATAAATAGCAAAAAACACTTGGATTTAATGGAACGGCTGACAAATGATTTAAAGTTCCGAGGATTGAAAGTTCATAATATCGAAAGGCCCATAAAGTCTGCAACCGTGGAGTACTAACGGAACAGTGCAGATAGCGTATGAAATATTACCACATAGGGGACGGCGTCCAGAGATAAATCTCCGTGATTATGGCATTCTTCACCCTGCACGAGTATTAGCTGATTTTAAATCATATTATCTTGAACTAAGTTTGGTAACTAAGGCCGCAGCGTTTTCCGCGCATACCCTACCCCTTTTAACGTCATTCTTCTTTTTTCCTTGCTTTCATTTTAAAACTGTCAAATTATTAAAATACAATGGTGCTTTGTACTGAAACCAGTGATTGTATGACAATGTAGTCATTGTAACGCATAAGTCAGGACAACTTCCACTTTCGAATGTTAGATACTGTTAAGTTACCTATTAGCTGGAAATAGTTTCTGTGTAATTATTATATGCACGATACCCGTCAGGGTTGTAAACATAGTAGCGTGAATATAATTTTGGAATCATACACGAGAGTATGAATGCCCACAGTTTTCTTACACATGGTGAAATTAATAACATCAGAATACGTAAGCACACATTGCCTAAAGGACAGGGCAGATTACAATTCTGAAATGTATGTTTATTCATCAAGTCTTGAAGAATCTATCCACATTTTTATGAAAAAAACTATAAACATACCGGTCAAAACGTCAATAGTTATAGCAACTCTATTACGGAACTCGGAAAACTCATCCCGAACTCATCTAATCTCATTAAGCAAGTTTATATTTATCTCAAAGCACACCCTTAAGCAAAAAATATTAGCTACTGAAAATCCTAAAAAAGTAACAAAAGAGCCTTTTAAACGGAGATATTTGTGGGTAAGCCATTTTTATGTTTATTTTAAATACAGAACATTTTTTGTAGTTCCTTGTAAGAAAGGAATTGAACGTCTACATTATTTTTTTAAGTCGCTCCAGTACAGTACAATAATTTTCCATTTGATCGTTTATGTTATTGCATAACATACTGAGTCAAATTTTCAGTTATGTCTTTATGGACATTCTAAAAATCAATTTAATCTAATATTTGATGCAATGTTTAAAATGTTTTGCCAAGAAACACAAACAGTATTTTACACAAAATATTTATTTCCATAATGTGTTCTGACCAGAGAAGATGTTGATTCAAATGTTAGCGTTAAATTACGATAATGAAGTGTACGAAAATAGTATAAATAATTACACAATTTGGTGCCTCGTAATATAGCAGTGATATCATTTGGTTTGGAAAAGCAAATGTAACTCAAAAACACGTTGGAGTTATGCATAGAAGTGTAAGCCTGTACATTTATTAAAACGCGCTTTATTTCTAGAAATTGTCAACACTAGAGTTCAATCAAAAATAGTTACGAATAATACAGTTCAGTATATTTTAGAACGGTTTACTTTATTTCACATCTCTGGTTTTTTAGCATTCAGCTCCTGTTAGGGATATTTTCAAATATTATATATAGTGTACAAAAAAATCGATACACCAAGATTATAATTTTAAAATAGTAACTAGCAAAAAATTGGTTTTAAAAGTGGTTATCTTCGACAAATAAACGCGCACAACTCTCGGAATAGTAATGTCTTCCCCCTACGCAAACGTTGTGCTAATGTAATTACATATATATTCGCGTTCAGAACACACAGCGTAAGTGTTTTCCACTGTGCATTCTTGTACTGTGTTAACTTTTGGGTGAATACGTAACGACTTTAATTAAATTAGACCAGCGTGTAGCAAAAGTTATTCCATTTTTATGCAGTAATTTTTTTTTAGTTGCTCATGTGCGAAACAAATATTTGTAAAACAGGTCACTGACTTTAACGAGCCGTAAGTTATCTAAATTCAACAATTATATTTATACACATACTGGATCTTATTCCAGGCAAAAATTTAATGTTTACTGAATGCTTTAATTTAAATAATTAGTATGGTATGACATATTAGAGCAATTGGATGTTGTTGTTGATGAATGTTGTTGCGTGGTTTTTAGTAAATGAAACTAGTTTTGTGGATTCATAAACATGTTTACTAACGTAAGCAGCGGAATTTTATATTTAATCGTTCATCATATTTGTTTGAATTTTATAATTTTTTCTACTTATATTAATTAGTCAATACGTGTTTGTATACTTACAGATGTATAAGCACAATTGTTAGTTTGTTGTAGTTACAAAATCTGCTTAACAAATGAGTTTTTATATACTGAAACCAACTTTTTATGTACTAGACATAAAACTGAACACATTAAATACTCTGTCCTGTTTTATATTTCAAATATACTGTTGTAGGTTTATATCTTCGAAAACATTAGTTTTTGTTTCACAGAGATCTCCATGTTCTTTTTTGTTTTGTCTGCTGTTGCAAGTTTAAGTAGTATGTTACATTTTATATATAGAAATATACGTTTTCTCAAGCTCTTTAGTTGGTCACTGTAGTTGAGATGTGTTATTGTTAATATATTACGATCAGTGGGACAATTGTTTACAGCACTACAACCAAAATGGATTAATTATAACCAATCAACGACAATTACTAACCCACAACACGCACAACAATTACAGGGCACATCAGCATAGTTGACGATGAGCATGAAGGCTAATGACCCAAACATGTTTCCTTGACAGATATTAGTTGTGGGTCTATATCTAAATGATGTTTATAATTTAATAAATGAGAAAAAAAACAGTGCAAAAATTAAACGGTATGGGTGCCTATCCCTCTCTCTCTCTCTCTTTCTCTCTTTCTCACTCACTCTATCTCTATCACGCGCGCGCGCGCGCGCGCGCACACACACACACACATAAAGTATCTCTCTTTCTTCTTATCAAATTGTATTTTGACCTACGAAAAATCGTCTCTGATTTTAATTTCTGGGCAGTGATAGAATGATACAAGAGATGAAAATTAATTAATCAACTTACTGAAGTAGACACATTAGATCGTAAAACACACAGATATCTCTGAATGTTTCTTCCTAGCAAATGGGAAAAATGCCGTTATTCTATACACAGTTAGACATTTTGTCTTGTCCATACCCCTATATCAGGTACATAATCAATTGCATATTTTATAAAAAACGTTCGCGCAACTGATGTATGTACTTAAACACCTACAAATGTCGCTCACACTGCAATGTTGCTATTTATTTTGGTTAACAAAAATTCTTTTCTATTTCGATTTAATACAATTTAGCTTTACATCACTATCAAATAATATCAAATAACAATTCGACATTATAACAACCTATTTTCCAAAGCGTAGAGAATATTAACATTGAAACATTTCGTAGTTTAAAGGAAAAAATATTTACTGATTTAATATTTCTTATAAATTCTAATATTATAGTTTTATTTATTGATTACATTTTCGAAGAAATAAGATCATAGGTATGAGTAAACCAGCGCGGTATGCTGTATTCTGTTCCCTGTAAAACATCCAAATTATAATAAAATTTTATAACTAATTATTTCTTTCTTTCTTTGTGTATTATTTTCTCAATTACAAAACATAAAGAAATTTTTAATATTCATGTAAAATTTACGAAAACCCTGCTAAGAGGCATGAGACATTCTGCAAATTATATGGAAGTTAATGCAAAGTTTGTGGGACATTTTCCAAGAGCAAATGAATGGGAAGTTAACAAAATGTTTACACCATGTCGCTGTGTATCCAACGTGAAACACTGCAGTCACTAGTTCCGGCTGCCTCTTCAATGCCCATCCTCTTTCTGGTTAATTAACGTTCATTTAAGGGCTATTCAGTGGTTTTGTATAGGAGAATGTACATTTTATGAGTAACTGATTATGAGAGGCTAATTATTAATTAATGTAACGGTAATGACGACGATCTACTGTCTCAGAGCTTACCATAGACGCAACGTTCACGTTGATGTAATTAACTTCATTTAAAATACGTCTACATTCTGTGTTTAAAGTGTACACCGCATACTTGCCTAACTATCTTAGTGACCGTTGTGTAGCCTTGACACTGTGTTATTATTTATCGTGTTATTGAAGAATACGAATAAAATAAAATAAAGTAAGATTTGTATGAAAAGTAACGTTTGTTTTAAAAAATGTGTAGTCTGCATTATAAGTTTGTTACGTGCCAAACGACATAATTTACATAAGCAGTTCACAGATATTTACTGTAATCGGCTTACTTCGCAAAGGATAGTTTCTCTAACCTTCTATTTATTTCAGTACGTAACTTTCCATCTATTTTTACAGACAAGCACTTTATTAAGAAACATTTAATAAACAGAATAATATCAGGTCCTGAAAACTGTGTCAGTTAGTGTATTCAGATGCTGGGTACAGCTGTATTTAATGTTCTTGAAATTAGGTAACGTTATAGTTATATAAGACTTGTGATAAAAATAAAGAGTACACAGATAAAGGTCAGTATACAGATAACAGTAGTGACAGTTTACTAACAGAGCTCAGTAAAGCTTTTGTTAGATTGAAGATTCTATATTTTCTTAGGTTTTTCACAAAATCTAGTGTCTTGAATCTCTAAGTTCATTATTCAGCAACACACGACTGCTGTAAAATTACTTCACTTTGCCAATCGAATGAGTAATTAAGTTATATTTCAGTATAAAAACAAATTAAAAAAACTTACTATATGGAGTAATTATATAAGAAACTGTATTATAATGATTTCCACTATATATCTTCGAGTACACAGGAAAGAGATTTTCTGTCTACTCTAAAAAAGTGCTGGTAATATATTCGTTTAGAGTTTAATAAAAAGACGGTAGTGAATCCGCAGAAGGAAGAGTAATCATGATAGAGGGTTTATTGGTCTGAAAATTTTAGACGCCTTTAATACAGTAATTGGTACTATCACAAGTCACATTAAGTAATAATGTAAGCAATTAAGTAATAAGCTTAATTACGTTCTAGTAAATTTATTTACAAAGCGACTGCTTTTGTTTCTCAGTGTTATGGATTCTGCATACATTTACAGAAAAGGAATTATATATGTAAATTTATATGTTTGTATACAGATAGCAGAATTATTGCTTTTGTAGTGCGAGTCTTGGTACAATCATAACAAGAGCTGTGATCGTACATACATTGTCTAGTACCTCAAGAGTAAATATTGCTACCTGCGCTCTTCTCGAAATGCACGTTACCTACGAAAATATATGCTTGTGGAGTCCATGATTACAGACAAAGTACGACTTATTATTACCCTTGTTTTTCTAACAAAAGTAATAGATTTAACTGGACATTTTTATGTTTTATTCTTATAACTAAAGGACTGTACAAAAGTTTTTCCATTACTATTATTGGCTTCCACATAATAAGACGTTTCATATGTGGGAAATGTTAGAACAGAGAGTAAAGTTGTATCTTGACGTTTTAATTGGTAACGAGCCGTAAGTAGTTTATCAATAACTTCAGGGAACGAGTAAATGTTATAAATACAGTTCACCAAGTAGAAGTAAAAAGAAAAAAGCCGTGTAAAAATAATTATGAAAGGTGTCAAGACTTTTATTTTATCTTTCACCCGATTTTTACAATTTTATAGAAGAAATAAACATACAGTGGCGAAAGGAACAATTTTCTTAATATGTTAATGTAGGATATACTTTGTGACGCAACTACGAATTTTACTAATGAAGGCAATTTATTTTATCGCAGTTATTCACATGCTCGAGTTATTCAGACTCGACAATTAAATGTCAGTTTTCCTGTTTACACGGAAAAAGGTGTTCAACAAGAAATGTATCGCTTATACACACGCTAACAGTTAGATTTAACAGTGTGTCAGGTAGTCTTATCCAGTATCATTATCTGTTACGCTCTACATATAGCGAGCTCCTCGAGTTATCAGTCACCTGAATTTAAACTATCTGCCGGGCTGTTTGGCCGTGGTACAAGGTTTTCATTAAAACCAAACGTTTCAGCAGCACAACTGGCTGCCATCTTCAGTGGATGTGTCGAGTCAAACCTAACGCGGGGTGTCGTACGTTAGGACCACAGAAGATGGCAGCCAGTGGTGCTGCTGAAACGTTTGGTTTTAGTGGAAACCTTGTACCAAACATAGTTTAAATTCAACTGACACCGACCGTGAAACCTTCGAACAATATTACCAGTCACCTGTTTTGTTTTGTTTTCTTTATATTTAAAGGTGTTGCAGAACAACTGATGTAAACCCATTATATTATATTTAATTACCAGTTCAAGTGTGGGACCAAAAAATGGGTAACAATGTTTGTTTAAAATATATTTTAAAATAAAGGAATTGTTTGTAGTCCAAAGTTTAAAACTGAATTTTTTGAAGCTACCGGATTAAATTCTGTTTTCTCTACAGCTTATTCTAATAAAAACCTTCATTTCATTACTTTGTGATGCCATTCTGACTGTTTACGATTAAAAATAACGCAGTGTTTATGTATGAAAGGCACAAAGATATTTTCACGTTATTTGTAGCTGCATGGAAGTAGTATCGTCAAGGTCACTCACTTTCACTGCTTCTCCCTGTCACCTCCACGCCCCTCGCCCAGCGTTGTTGCCGGCTAGTACAGTGTGTAGCGTTTTAGCAGTGTTACGAAAACAAATTTCATACATCCACATTATATTCTTCGTTTCAAATTTATTTTTGCGTATCGCGTAAATGAATTTGTTTTATCAGGAATAATTAGTTGTGGGTAACACTACTCAGTTAAATTCTGGGCGCCAGTATTTGAGCTCTAAAAATTTGTGAGTCGGCAACATATTTTTTGTTGTCGCGTAAATATCTACAGAATTTCTATCTTTGCGTTTCTTCTGTTTCTTTGGCTTTTTTTTTGTTACGATTTGCAGTTCTCTGAAACTACTATTTATACTGCGCTGATTTTTCTTATGTTAGAATCTAAACCTTTTAGCAATACACCCTAACTTTACGAAGTACCATTAGGTCAGTTATTTTGTGATTTCCGTACAGTGCACTTACTTATTAAAGTTTTACTGTTTTCTTCATGGGCGGTTATCCTACAGACTGACAGTTGTCTGAGAACGCTGACCTTGCCTGCTGTTGTCGCTTTAATTTTTTCATACTCACGGTCTTTTCCCTTTTGTAAATGAATCTGTTTTTGTTCTCTACACGGTCATTCCTAAGCCATATGGTTCGGAAGTTCTGTAAGGTATATGTACACATTTGGTATGCACATTGCGTATACCCTGTCGGCATGTCTTTTCGGTAAATATTGCTGTCTGACACTTTTATGAACGCCTTTGTCATTTTATAATCCCCTCAAAAATGTGTATGTTTACTGCCCGCGCTACTACCTTTCTTCCGTTGCACAAAGATAAATAGGACTGAGCAATTTCTGTAAACAAAATTGTCGCTGTTGTGACAAAAGCCAATCCCATTTCAGTTACAGTACCCCATTCCAAGTAGGTTGGGTGGACGAGGTGAGGAAGAGACGAACATCCAAAATATTTATCGTCCTTAGTATTGTTGACAGACATTTTGTGCGTTTCATGTGAACGGTTGACGTTTTTATTGTAGACAGTGTGTGTATTAGTTTATTTCAATAATTTGTATTTATTATGAGTGATATTGAGGAACAGTATCCTACATTTAGTTCGAGTACAAGCAGCGGTGGTGTACGTGCGGGCCGAGAGGACATTAGAAAACAAAGTAAAGTCATCATAGCAAACGTTTACAAGTTTTTTAAAAATCTTGCGTATAATGAAGAAGCCAGGAGGAACATAAACTTTGCACAAGTTCGAAAATTGACAGCGGAAGCTTGTGGCATTTCTGAACAGTCGGTGCAACGTATTAGCAATACCGTTGCTTCGGCAGATGATCAAGGCGTGAGTGTTGTGTTCAGTTCTCCAAGGAAAGGGTATAAACGGGAACACAAAAACACTGAACTGGACGATTTTAATAAACAAATAGTCCGCAGGACCGTACTAGAATATTACGACCGAGGGGAATACCCCACTGCAAGCAAAATTCGAGCTGATCTCTGTCAGAAAATCAATTATTCTGGTTCAGAAGCCTCCGTACTTCGCCTTCTGAAAGTGCTTGGTTTTAAATTTAAGAAGTGCAACGATGGACGAAAATTTTTAATGGAGCGCAGAGACATTGCTGCCTTGAGAGCGAAGTTTTTGAGAACCATGCATATACATCCTGTTGTACGGAGGACAACAGGCCTATAATTTATTTGGATGAAACCTGGATATCACAGAATCATACGAATAAATACATCTGGCAAGACTCCAGAGGGAACGGTGGGCTGAAAGTACCTACTGGTAGAGGTGGCCGGCTGATTATTGCACATGCTGGATCCGCAAGTACAGGTTTCATAGCAGGTGCCAAACTTGTCTTTCGTGGCAGTAAGCATTCAGCTGCATCTGACTACCACACAGAAATGAATGCTGAAGTTTTTAAGACCTGGTTTGTTGGTATGTTGCGCTCCTTGGAAGAAGGCTCTGTCATCGTGATGGATAATGCCAGCTATCATTCTGTACAAATAGATAAACCACCATGTTCAAACTGGCGTAAAGCGGATATCATGGAGTGGCTGCGTAAGAAGAGAATTTCATTTTCCACAGCTGAAACCAGGGATGAACTTCTTTCTAAAGAAGAGATCCGAACGGCCAAGAAGACGTACGAATTGGATCAACTGGCAAATGAAATGGGACATACAGTAGTGCGCCTGCCACCATATCATTGTCAGTATAATCCGATCGAGCTGATATGGGCCCAAGTTAAACGGTATGTTGCAAACAAGAATACGACTTTCAGATTGGCCGATATTGAACAACTTGCACACGAAGCTTTGGACAGGATAACTCAGGAAGACTGGGAGAAGTGCGTAAGACATGCGGAGGCACTACAAGAAGCCGATTACTCAAAGCAGTGCACGAGAGACACCACAGTGGAGCCCTTCATCATACACTTACGTGTGAGTAGTGACAGCGAACCTGAGTCCAGTGAATCCGAAGACGAATAAGGCAGGAGTGTTAAAAAGTGTATATAGGTGGTAAACGTGTCTATAGCGAAGCGTAGCATTTTCTATTTTTATTGAAACATAAAAAACCGTGTGTGCGTGTTTTCTTCAGGAGTGTTATGAATGTGCTCTGTGCTATCACTTTGCAAAGTGATAATTGTGTGACTAACCCTATTTAAGGTGAGTTTTTCAACATACTGCTTATTTATAATAGTCATAAGGAATTCTATAGTTCATAAAATAAGGAAAATTTTAATTATAAAATTAGTAAGGACAATGCATAAAATATAGAATTATAAATTTAAATTCTATATTTAAAGATTTAAGTTAAAATATATATATATATATAAATAAATAAGGAATTTTAAATTTATTTCATGAGACATTTGTATTTGTTGTTTATAAAATTATCCTTATTTTCTTAAGAAATCCAATTCGTTTCACGTTTATACATACCATTATTTTTATGCTACTTGTGCATGTAACATCTTATAGTATAGTTCTAATTTTTTTACTTAATTAATAAGCAGCGCAGGAAATAAAAATAGAACATTTTTCTGAGTCACGAATAGTGCGGTGTCTTCAATAATTAAATGGGGCAAGCTTAAGACACAGGATGCGTATAAAATTCGTTCAAACAAACTATAGCTGACGCGTCGAATTGAATGTTATGTACAAGATACGGAAATTAATTGTTAATTAATTATTAACAATATATTAATTGTGATGTAATTATTATTAAGAATTATTGACAATGTAACAATGTACTCTAATGCATGTATTACAAACTTTCTCACTTTGTTATATTCTTTACATTAAGTAGGCTTACTTACTAGTGTAGCATTTTTCGGAAGAAAGGGAAACTGTTGCTTAGTGGCAACGCTGTAAGTAAGCGGTGTGACCTTGACGATACTAGTTCCATGCAGCTGACTTCTAACAGTTTAGTACAGTAGTACCCTTATATCATAATACTCAGCTCTTGAATCACACAACAGCTCCAGACGCAGTCTACATTCACAAACGGCCGAGTAATTAAAACTATTTTATAATTAATGTTAACAAAACAACTTTGCGCTCCTCCTAGAAATGTTGAAGGCACATAAAGGTTTTCTTTTAAAAAGAGAGAGAGAGAGAGAGAGAGAGAGAGAGAGAGAGACAGAGACAGAGATAGAGAGAGAAAACAATAGTTGTTTGTGTGTGTGATATGCTTGTGTAACGTGACAATTTGTGAGTAACAATTTGTTATAAAATTTATGTTCACCAACAAAAATCGACTGATTTTAACGAATCATTTGTAAAGGCCAGGGAAGAACGCCAAATACCTTCTTTTAATTGTAAAATTATATTGCTTAATAGAGTAAACATTTATATGTCTCCGATGTTTCTAAATATCTGTTTCAATTCGTGTGAATGTGTGGGTGTGTGTGATTGTGTTACCACAGTAACGTCCTCATTAGGGTTATTATTAAAATTTAGAACTTACGTTGCCGGCAAAATGACTAGAATTACAACAAATATTCTATTACAATTAAGTGTGTCTTTAAATTAGATTAAGTTATTTATATAGTTCTAAATTATAATTTTGTAAATTTTAAACAGATGAAAATTGTAATTCAATTAATTTTTATTTTAAATAACAGAATTCAGTATTAACATAAAATTGTGAAAAAATAGAAATATATTGAATTGCAAAGCACTGATAATTATTTTTCTGTCTGAACGCAATGTTCTTTGTTTTTCCTGACATTCGATTTCCTAATTGTTGCTGCGATTTTGAACGTGAACGCGAATCTATAGTAAGTCTATAATTCCACAGACTCGACGTTTTAAACTATAACTTTTATCTTTAGGTTATTCTTATACAACAATTTCTTGTAATCGTTAATAACTGGCACAGATTATTATTAAATACATTTCCTATAAACGGAATGTTGTAATGTTTTATCGTAGTAGTACTACTTCCAGGCATGTTTCCAGTGCCTTGGGTAAGATTATGTTTTCGTAAAAATTTATGGTAAATGGAATAAGGAAAAAGTCAGTAAGTAGTTTTTAAGGAATATATTTGTAGGACACCGTTAATGTAGATTTAAGTGAATTACGTTTTAAGTAATATCTTATACGTAAAGTGTAGTATACATATTGGCCTTCTTTCTTGCACCTGAGTTCGCTTTAACGCACACGTATGGCATATTGTCGCACAGTCACAGTAAAGAAAACTCTTAACACTGTTCTCTCTCTCTCTTTCTCTCTCATTTTATAGACATCTGGTGGGCGGGAGGAAGAAACAGAATGTGTGCGTGTGTTTGTGTGTGTGGGAGAGAGAGGGAAAGAAAGTATAAACTTCACATACTTCATTTTCTTGACGGTGGAAGTAATATTTTTTAAAGATATTGTTAGATATGTTTTATTATTATCGATGCGAATACCCAACGTTTCGCACATAGGCTTTACCACTGAGTATGCCACACCCATAGTATGGATGAAAAGTCTAATGTTCGCAACGATACACTTTGGTAGTTGTTAAGCTAAAAAGTGCTGTTATTAAACATTCTGATTACAAAGGGCAACGAGTGAAAACTTTGTGCTCCTGGTTATGTATTTTTCATATAAGGTAATATAGAGTAACCATATTTTTAATTATATATACGTGCGTCCGCATGTGTAGAAATATCTTATTAACGTGGAATGCTATGTGAAAATACAGAAATGTGAACTATGATCCTACGGATTAAATACGAACGATACACTAACGAAGCCGTGAGGCAACACAATTAATAACGATAACGAAAATGTAACTGTTAAGTGAAAAATAAACGAAAGCTACGAAACAGAGTTCTGTCATTTGTAATTTGTTCTGTTCTGTAATTACTCGTTAATAATCATGTTAATTCGTATTTGGTTGTTAATATCTAACTTTCTTATACAATTCCTTGTTTTACTATCACTATCACTGTACAACTTAAAATTTTAATTACAGATCCAACAAAATTTCGCTTCGTGTTTTAAAATATTTGATTAGTTATTCTCAAATTTCAGAAATGTTTCCACTTTACAATTTTAATCTATGGCTGCCGATGAGTAATCATTTAAATAGAAAATAAAATGGTTTGTAATATATAGAAAATTGAACAGAAATAAAGCAATTTATATATCTTGAAAAACACAAAATGTTTCATAGAGCGAAACTAATTATATTGCGTTTATTTTGTTATAATGAGTGATTGTTTTCATGAACAACCAAGGATTTTGATTCTTTTCGTTAAATAACTAAAAAACTCTTCGACGAGTCAATAAACTGTACTCTAAGTGTTTTAGACTTCCTGTTTCTAACAAAAGTGAATTAAATCTTATGCGCTAGCCTTAATGTTAATTTTTACTACCATACACTGTAACTACACTAAACACATGTAAATTTATTTCAGTTCACATGCGAGGTAAGTTACAGTACGGTAAAAAAGTTTTATAATAATTTACTACACAATCGGGTGCTATGATGATGATAGAATGATGTTTTTTCTTCTTTAGTAAAACTGACTACTACAGATTCAACTGGATGCTCTACATTTGTCTTGGTCCTGTTTATTTGTCTTCATCTGACTGTAGCTCCGTTCGCTTTTGATGTCATCTACCATTTCAATTTTACCTTTTTTTCTTCTCTCTCCTCTCTTCCGTTCCACGTTTTCCTTTATGATCCATAGCTGAGAGCTTTTATGCCCCAACCAAGTCATTTTTCATTTTCTTATTACATTCAGCAGTCCCACTCCCAGAATGCTTGTCAGTTCATCATCGTTTTCTACTTATCAGTCCATTTTACCTTAAATATTCTTCGGCGGAAGGTTATCTTCCTTGAGGTTACGTTGAGGTTATCTTCAGTAACAACTATTAAATATTTGTTTAAACATATTTTTGTTTCAACAAACGTATCCAAAGAACTCAAGGAGAGTTCTTTTCTTGGTGTAACATCAACCAATATTACACCATGTACGCAATATATTACTATCAGAACATTACTGAGTATGAAAATATTCCCCGTAGTTAAAAGCAAAGGTTTACTGTTATTATTTTTATAAAAATATGAGTATTATTATGTGAAGGAAATCAACGTTGACAAGTTTAGTGACACTATCATAAAAATTATAACACTCGTCTTTTGTTCCTGCGAATATCTATTAAACAAGTAATGAAAACAACAAAAATTGAACAGCAATTTTATCTGATCCCAGAAGTGCAAAAGAAGAAAGAAAATACATTAAGTACTATACGAAGATAATAATAACAATAACTTAAACTAGGCCTACTAAACCTACCACAAGTATTGGCTGTCTTCTCGACTAATTGGCGCATTATTTTTTATGTTGAACGATATTATAATATTGAGTTCATTTAGGGATGATAGTTACTTTATGAGTCATTATGTTTTTAAATCAGCAACACATTCGGTTCTAAATTTATTACTTGTGTGCTTCCGCCACTACAATATAAATAATTAAACGATAACTGAATATACAAATGTTTATATTGTAATTAAATTTTTTGGATTGCATAATACCAACCTTAACGTTAAAAGAGCGTAAATATTTTTTCCGCTTTCAATTATTTTGTACACGTCTTGGTTGTATACTTTAGAACGTTATGCACGTTCGTGTATCCGTTAGGACTGGGGAGGTTAAGTAAACACTGATTTTTCATTTTCGCCTGAACGTTGCTAAACTGACTTCAACATCAAATATTTGTCTAAATAATTACGCCTTTTAAAATGTTACTGATCGGTAAACAGTTTGTTTTCACAGCGTCAGCACTAGCACAACCCTCGCATTCAGCACGTACGCCTCCCACAGTGTTACGACAATGCTGATATTTTTATCATTTAATAAAAGCTAATATTGTCACATCATAAATATTTTATATACTTTTATTCTTGTGTTTCTAAATGCATATTTTCTTCTATTTTATAACTCTTTTGTTAAAATTATAATTGAATTAATTATATTAAATACTGTTATAACATTTCGAAGCCAAAAAAAACTTGTTTTGACTCAAGTTACGTTTTCTGGTTTACAATTGTGTGCAGAAAGTCATTCAAAACCACAGGAACTGTATTCGTGTAATATATGTTTATAATTTCAGATGGAGCATACTGCATCATTAAAGTACAACATATTAAGTTCACATACACACCGTATAATGTTTTCTTTTCCGTTTATATTTCTTTAGCATCTTCAGTTTAATTTTGATAAAATCAACAACTTCTCACCAGACTTTTTTATATCAACTGTCATCTGAACTTATCACTGTATAACAATATATTAATTGCACCTAAACGACTCAGATATAAGAACACGTGGTAACGCAAGTTAACGTAAATAGATTTACGCCGTTCAAAATGGGCATGTGATCCTGGTTGAACTATGGGAAAATCATACAAATTTTTAACAGTTTTGGTATCACATGGAGAAAACATTATGTATAGAATATGTTTTGCTTTTATTAAAAACATAAACCGGTAATTACCAGTAAGATTAATTAGAATAATATACCGGCTGAAAGAATACCTTGGAAACGAACGGTTAGCGATAGACAGAACTCTGTCCTTCCTTAAAGCAACAAGATTATTGTATAGCCTTTTGAAAATGTCGTTTTGCGTCTTAATGTGTACGTGTTTTCACTGTCGTGGAGTCAACTAACATGTAGGCCAGAAGAAAATATCCCGTCGAGCAACACTCGTGGTAGACGTCGTTGGGTTAAAGGCCTTAGTTGCCGAGCCCCAAAACACACATTAAAAAATAATATAACGGTATTATAAAGACCTTGGTTCTACTTGGTCATGTTTTGAGCATAATACAATACTCTCATTGTAAGTCATGGTGCTCTGAAGCCTGGTAACGTATTCTATTTTGGTTGAATATTGCTGTGCGTAAGTTTAGATCGAAGTTCGTTCATACTGTATCTATTGTCCTTCTACAGGTATGTTTGCGAACATGTTTGTCATATGATACGATGTCAAGTATGCGTCTTACATTTACCCTATGTCCATTTGTTGATATCTTTCCAATTGGTCGTATAAATTTTAATGATGTTAATATTGTTTGCCAGATTGGAATTATTGTTTGCCTGCTATAGAGCAAACGGAGCTTTTCCTCGCGTGTAATTTAAAGGCTGACTACTTATAAAACAAGATAAAATAAAATTTGTGGGTTACATCAGATTAATTACGAGCATTACCTTTCCATATATTTCTTTGTCCAGCCACGCTTATTAGGTTTTCGAATGAAATATGTTAAGCGTAATATGCAAAAATTCACTGTGGTAAAAAACAAATATACAAATTTTCTTCTGAAGAGCAATACGTGTTGTAATAATAATACATATTATTGAAAAAATTTCTACTTTTGTATGTTGTCTTTCTCGTAATTTATTTCCGTCTTTTTCATTGTCGCTTCATCCTGTAGGTAAATTATGATGCAAAAACCCTTAAAGAAACGTGGACTATTCAATTCGAGAGTGTGCCAACTCTTATTTTTAATTTTTGGCTTCTGCTTATTTTGTTAATTAGCCTCATTAATCTTGGCAACGTTTGATAACCCATCCTATTAATGTTTAAATTAATCCTTGCCTGTTTTTCTCTACATTTAAAGGTTTTGAATCCATCCTGCCAAGTTTATTGCAGAAATATGTAATTAAGTATGTCAGTTTTTTTTATTATTTTGTATCAGTAATGTTAAAGCTTTGGAAACGAGAGTTAATGATTAAGATATCAGATCGGTAGCGTTGGAGAAGGTTTCTGAAAGACGTCAAGATTCGGCAATGAGTTGTCGATCATGAACAATAAATATGAGCTTATTATATTGCAAGTAATGTTCTTATAGTGTTACAACATTACAGAATAACAAAACAAGGAATTAAAATGTAGTCATGAAAAAAACACTGTAGGATACATCCAGTAGTCTGTGGCTTGTAATTCTACATCATAAATGATGCAAAATGCAAATAATGTAACATTACTACAAATGTCAACAGTTGTAGAGTGAATATATTCAAACCTAAGAAATACAGTGGGTAAACCGAAGATACTGTTCGCTGACAACAGACGTAAACTAAATGCTGCGTAGATATTGCAAATGGTGCATTAACAGCATTGTGTTTCGTATGAAGCCACGATAGTTGATTATTTCTTAGTAACTGACATTGACTTCAGAGAATACCTAGCTACTGCTGTGTGCCATAAATATTGCGTATTGGAGTCTTGTTTCTTTACAGTCAACAACTGTTGAATCAGAATTCGATAAAAAAGTTACAAAACCTCTTTAAATTTTAAGTCACTAACACAGTCCATACAAGCCAGGCTTCACCAATGCTGGCATTTTCCATACGTTTCTTAAACAACCTTAAACCACTACTTGACGTGCCTTCGTAATTGCGATACAGAGGAAGTCTGTAAGAAATTCATTCACTTTTGTCATAAAAGAAAGAAAATACTGGCTAAAGACATTGCGTGCACGCATTAAAATTATTTTCGCCCTAATAACAAAACACTAACAGCCATGTTTTTGTACCACATGAAGTTGGTATTCTCACAAGAGAGATGTGTTTTGTCTGAAGTTTCGTAATAAATATTTAAATAGCCCAAACTGAAATGTCCATGCGTCACCATAGGTATTCAGTTGTCACTCTCGCAACTAGTCATAAAAAAACATTTACTCCGCGCTCACACACGTACAAAAACACAACTAATCTTTATTGCACAAAAAGACCAAATATTTTACTTAATATCTACTTAACAAGAAAAACTTGTTTGCTTGTTAAAAAATAACTCTTAATTATTTGCAAGGTAATAAGTCCATCAAATACGGCGGAGATTCCTAAAACAAGAGCCACAGAAGAAATATTCGGCTGCCCGTGGTGGAAAATGTTGAAACTTGTATTTATTAAATTGCTGGAAATTTTCAGGTTTTAAAGAGATCAGGTTATGAACAAGCGTATAAAACAAAATTAATGTAATATAGCATAAGTATTATTCTATAATTTTTAATTATCATTATTGTAATGAACATTATAATGTGTAAGCAACTTAGCCAAGTTAACCTGTTAAATTCTTATTCTAACAGTTCCCAAAGTGTTAAAAATAGTCAATGTCTGTGTTAAAAAATACTTAAGAGGGGGTTATACGAACTAAGCCTATAGAGGTTTTAAATTGAAACAGATGGGACGAGTGTAGCCTAAAAAGAAATGCAGAAAGTAATTTCAGCGTGACACAGGAAAAGAAAGAGCCATTGTGCACACCCGACTTCATTTCATTGTATGGAGGTAATAAAACACTGAAACAAACGCAATGGCTTTAATTGAAGAAAACATGTTTCACTTGCATCTACGAGACGTTGCTGTCACACGACTAATATTTATGGCAGTTGTTTGCACTTAAATGGGACCTCATAAATATCAGCCATGCAATTAAACAATAACAATTTACAAAAACTATTTTATCATTGTAATAACGCAGCTTTCTTATATGGTATATTAAACATTCACGTACAATTTTCGATTTTAACAGTTTATACCTGCATAAAAATAATTCTCAAAAGTATCATATTTAGAATTATTTGCAAATTTCAGATTATATTACTGAATAAAAATAAAAACTTCAGTGTAAATGTTTATATTTTTTAAGTTGACTAAATTTATAGCAAACGTTTTATGTAACCCATCGTAAATACTCAGTGAATTGTTATATTTAAGTACGTGACGGTTTTTAGATTAAAATAAAAGAGTTTTTAAAAATAATATAATGTTTATTTAAGTATACATAATTAACATAAAACTTATTTTAAATGGCAGTTCCTTCTTTACTAATTCCATCATTATTCTTTAACGACTTGTTTTAAAAAGTAATTTGATGAATTCCAAGTCTCTCTAAAAATTATATAATATTAGGTATCTAAAGTTATTATACAGATTCATGTTGACTCCGTTAATAGTTATTTATCTCATATGCGGTATACTGCAACTACATATGGATTACTTTATTAAATAGCGCGGGCACCAATGTTGACATTTTCCATTCGTTTCTTAAACAACCATAAACCGCTCCTTGGTGTACATTCGCAATTGCGAAACACAAGAATTCTATACGAAATTCATTCATTTTCGTCATAAAAGGAAGAAAATACGTGAGAGACTTTACCTGCACACATAAAAATTATTTTCGCCCTAATAATAATAACACTAACTGCCATGTTTTTGTAAAAGATTAAGTTGGTATTCTCACAAGAGAGATGTGTATTATCTGAAGTTTCCCAATAAATATATAAATAATCTAAATACATATTTTTGAAAGCAGATTAATTACTAATAATACATGTGTTCGTTTTATGGCTACGATTTAACCGCACTAAATTTACAAGTCTGCTGTGAATGAAGTTAGTAAAATGACAGACGTAAATTTTAATTGGTGATGTAATTTGTCAATGATTAATTTAATTTTTACAACTAAACAATTCAGTTGAAATTATTCACAATAATAACCACAGTTTAATAGTTCACTGAATTATGATATTCTAATGAGGACGGCTCTGACACAGAAGTGTTATGAAAAATAACTTAAAAGTTGTTATCATTGGGTACTAATTATTAATTTGTCCTTAAACACTACTAGTAACCGTGCAGAATTTTTACATTGTAGGAATGCTAACTTTTATATAAAAGTTATGACAGCTATGTACTGTAACTTCTAATGTTGTATTGTGTCTGATGATGGAAAATGTCTTATTTTAAATGTTATAGTGAAGAGGAGTGGATATTCATGAGTGTATGAAGCTCTTCAACTGTATGTGGTCTTTCCGTAATTAGGCTAATGTTACTTAAACGACTTTAGAAGTTACTGCTTTCTTTACATTGCTTTATTAGCACTTTAAAGCATACAAGTAACAGTAACATGACATTAGTAATTTCTAAGAAACATTGCGACAAAATGGAAAAGACTCAACACCGCCGCTTTGCTTTGTGTTTTCTAATACAAACGAATTTAGTGGCATCCAAAAGAAGAATGAACAGCCAAATGAAGTTTCCTAACAGTGATAATAGTCGGGATGAGATTAGCACTAATTTTGTTTGAGACAACAGCTCGCACCTAATCACACCTACCATAGCATCAGTCCCAATTATTGAACTTTAAACTTCAAACCGGCGCAACGTTAGGGGGAGGTGCCAAAATGCTATTCTAGTTCCGTCCCTGGATACAACACAGATAACTATGTAAAATAAATGTCAATATAGTAGAAATTAAACACTGTCACCAATGAAATTTAAACACGCTGCCATATTAAACAAAGAAGTAAATTAATACGGACTAAATATTTTTATATTGTAACGATAACTCTATAAAACAGCCTACGACGTCTTCCACCCGTCTCGCCATTAGTCGAGCAGGAGTACCTCAGTCAAGGCCGCGCTCAAGTACGTTCCAAAGTTCTATGGACAACACTTGAAATACGCATTAACTGGCGTCCAGTAAGGAGGGAAAGATATTCTGGACTTCCGCGCGACGTACAAAAGCGGACAGTGTGGCTTAGTCAGTTCAGTTACTTTGAGCGTTTTCCTTTAGTGCGGCGACTTATTCAAGTTAGGCAAAACGTTATTGTGTTAGTGTGTAGCTCTAACTGTTATTATTGCGTGCGGATGAATTTAAATTGTATTATCGTACGTGTATAATATTCTTGCATGCTTGTTGATTACAAAGTGTTATTTGTGAAGCTGGTCCCTAGTGACTTCATTGGTGTCAGTATTTTGTTTTCCACTGTACTAAATGACGAACAGGGAGACCTTCGTAACAATATGGTAATTGTAACATAGTTCTTGAAGCTTTAAGAAATTTTAAGGGTTTAATGGTTTTTACAAGATTTATTAAATTTATATTTATATGTTTATAACAATACTATTCAAAAACTTTACTCATTCTTTCATCATTCAGTAGTAGTTATATTCACCGAAACTAATATACAAATGTGTAAATTTATTGTAATTTTGTATACATTTTATAATAGACTTATTATCAATTTGAAACTGAACGCTTTTAGTAGTTAAATTTAAAAAAAACTGCCGATTGCGTTTTCATTTTCAAAAAATGTAGATTAAAAAATAGCCAATTGCTTATTTTAAGCTATATTAATGGTTGTACTTATTTCAGTTTTTATTGGGTCAAAATTATAGTTAATTGTGTTACCCGTATTGCTGTGTTAACAGCAATCGGTGATTGCAACATATTCACATGCACTGAACTAGGGGATTTAATGAATTACACCCAGTTACATTAATGGACAACGTGTATACAGTTAAATCTGGCGACTTATAGAATGGTAAGAGAAGTAAAGCAAATATTTGACTTAACATAATTCGTAAATCACATTAAGTTCATAAGCACTCAGTTTAACAATTTATTTGTTCTATCCTACAGTTGCACCGCCCTGTATCTCTCGTCACGCTCATTGAGATAGAGACACAGTATTTTGCCCGTGTGCTCACGGGAAAAGTAGAAAATAATTGCATATTGAAAAGAAGAAGGAAAAATATAAAATAATTACAAAGGGAATAATACTGATTCAATAAGTTAGTAACATGTAGAGTTGATTATTTCTATTAAATTTTTGTTACGATACCCTGTAAATTAGTACACACCTAGGAAATAATCATAGAAAAAGCTACTTTAACGTCAACGAATAATTTATGTAGAAGTAGTGCACTTATTGAGTTTATTAAAAGTGGCAGCTCCTGTTTAAAAAGACTGTTGATTACTTAAACTATATAAACGAATGATAATATGTTACGTAAGATACGTTTGAAAAACAGCATGTTGTGAGACATACAATATCTCTTGTTTCATAAAAATTTGTTTGTATAAGACCCTTGCAACATATATTTAGTAACGGAGAAGTGCACTACTTTATTAATGTACAAATCAAATTGGTTGTATCGTATCATAAAATTGCAAAACCCAGGAAAGTAAAGAAACAATATTCACAAATTCCAAATCTTGTTTAGTTAACATACTGTTACAATCATCGCGCGGATCGTCGACTTTGAACAGTGAAAGTAAAATAATCTAACACCAGATGAAAGGAATTACAACTTTATTTAAACTATAAGTTCTAATAACAAATCAACAACAAACACTCCTATAAGAGTACAGAAATTCTTCAATTTTACGACTTTCAACAGATACTAACGTAACAAACAACACTATAGCAATAAATAATACAAGCCACTAATGTTAGATGGGGTACAATAATCACTTTACACAAAATGTCTGTTTACACACGCACCGATTTGCAAGACAGAACAACTCTAATAACATTTCTAATCACATTGCTCTTCGCAGTACGCGACTCACACTGCAACGCAGGTGACCGGTCGCTTTCTAAACATGCCTTTTGTACTTAGCTTATGTGGCGTAGTAAGTGACAAGACTGATCTAAATGCCAGCACAGTAATCGACTGCAATCTCGAAGACATGTTTGGAAGGATCGAGAACATGCAAGAGAATTGCATAATCCTACAGTTCAAAGAGACATGTAAGACACGCATATTATCCACCTGCTCAGAATAACAATATTGGTTGTCATATTTCTGTACGTATGACCTATCAACCCTTTACGAAATGTAACTTATTTTAAAAGTAACTTTTATGAAAAGGAAATTCTGTAATTTTTAAAGGGATACCATATTAGTAACCAGACGTTAGCTGTCATGAGATTCTACACATAATTTTATTCAAGTATCAAATATATTGATTTCTACGATTACACAAATAAAACTCATTCATCACATATGCAATTAATATTTTCCACTGGCTCTCCTACAATTGTTACCAATGAATACATGGTCTGTAAGAAAAAAAAAACACTACCTTATACCATAAAATATAATAAATGCTTCATCAGGAATTAAAAAAATAAATAGTTCTCTTTTACGTCTGTTTTGTCTCTAAAATGTAATTATCGTGACGTAGCAGCCTTTTAGAACATAGCAACCCTTTTTCATAGGCAGATTGGTTGAACGAAAATATTTTGCCTGTAACTTTCACTTCTGTTTGTTTCAGTCTGGAAATACTGTAGAGTAACATTGTTAAGAAAACGTTTAAATATATTGCAGCGCTTCGTATATTGATTCTGTACAACTGAATGAAGTAAAAGGTAGAGAAATAATTCTTAAAACTTTAATGTAAGGTAGAGCTATTTTAACGCAGTATTTTGTACAATGTATAGCACTGGTACAAAATTATTAAATTGCATACGGAAACATATTATACAGAAATTTGATTTAGAAAAGTATGTTTTTTTCTCAAATGTATACTGAGAATTTTAAATGTCACTAGTAGTCTAATTATTGTTAATAATAATACTACATACATAGTTTTGTTTATAATATAAGGTATCAATGTCGTTTCTGACACTTCTGAAATGCCACTTCATGTGTATTATACAATATTCATTTTAATATCGTGTTGCCTAACTAAGGGAGAGAGTTGCGCCTGCTCTGAGAAACTCAGAAAGTTATTAAATATTAAGTTCTACTGTTCGAACAGAGGAAATTATTTACGGTTATCTCTGTTTAATTTATTATGTAGATAAGCAGCATTATGCGGCAGCAGGTAGCTAATAGAGAAGCGACATGGATATATGGGTAACCACAAGCACAGTGAACAACCCAGTTACGAACCACACGCAGCACAGAGGCTTTGCTGTTACCGCAAGCAAAGCCGGACTAGACGACCATATTACCGCGTGCATATCCCTCGTTGCTCTTTCACGTACAAAATACAGTGCACATTGCATACGTATATGATTATCTAAAATTATAATTCTGCTTTACCTATATGTTGCACTCGTTAATCGGGTTTTCACACTGCACACACTTAGAACACTGGACAGTAAAATTTGTCTGTAGAATTACAGTTTCTACAGGAATAAATGTTTAGTAGGCAATAATATTGTATTACAAAAACCTATTCATTCTGAAAATTGTATATTTTTTGATGATGTTTACTGTGCTTTGTTTACTGTTACTATATTCGTGTCATATCACCTAGTTTGGATTTAGTGTGTATTAGGGTAGTCATTGTACTAAGTAAATAGCTTTTTGTAATTATTTTAGAAGATTTGTTTAATCGGCTGCTAACTTTCTTTGTTCCTAATTATAAATCAAAGAAAATAATTCAAATAAAAATAAACTATGATTTTATTTCACATTTCCTATGGAATACTGTAAACAAGAAGCATCTTTCATCTGAGTAAACGATAAGATCACCTATACAGTATTCTCTTATTACTATTTTTATATGCGCAACAATTATTTATAATCGTGTAGTAAATAATTTTAAACTACTCTGAAATTAAAATGGTTAACCATTGTTTACTAGATGGTTACCTGAGATATTAGGTGTTAACAATATAATACATTACGTCATTTTTGGTATTGTTTGTAATGTGCTTAGAAAGATCTTTCATACATCCAATACACCTACATATCCTTCGTTTGTATATACTCTACCATTTAAAAATTGGGTAAGATGTAACACTATTATCACTATTTTGACGTTTAATTTATTTGAAATCTTAGAAATCTGTTTACAGAAAAATACGCGGACGTTTACATTTTATATAATAAAAAAAATGTAAAAATGATTACGTAACGTGGTTTATTTTTGCACGCATAGCTTGCCGTCTCCCTTCTGTTATTGCATTAGGCAAATCAGGAACGTAATTGGATTTTGGAAGCTGTGAAGCCATGCTCTCTGGAGTCAATGTGGTTGATATTTTTGTAAACATCATCAAGCGTCTATTAATGAACCCATCCCATGAGTCGGTTTTTTATGTCTTCCATATACTTTCTAAAATATTTTAAGTGTAAATAAAATGTTTGCTCCTCATGTCGTAGAGGTGAAGCAAGTGACAAAATGTATTCTTTTTTTTTGTAAATAGTTTTAGTAACAAGTCACATTTTTAGAAGCCATTTCAGCATTGTTCATTCTACACAATTTAGTTACAGTACACAAGGAGAAATAGCAGATAGGTTAAAACTTTCGCAAACATCAGTGTGTAGATTGAAGAAATCTTTAGACTCTGGCTCTGAGTATGGACCCTCTCGTGTAGGAAAATGTAGTCGGAAGAATAAATTTAGCCCAAGAACAGGGAGGAAACTTGCTAAGAAAAACAGAAGCACTACCACCAAAGACGTGAAAGTGAGTATGGAGCAGTATGGAGTAAATGTTTAAGATTCATCTATACGTCGAAGATTGATCGCTGCTGGACTCCCTGAAGCACGCCGTCCTCGAACGAAGGCTAAAATCACACTTGGTGTGGCAAAGAAGAGGCATGCTTGGGCAAAAGAAGTAAAAGAACAATTCGGAAATGACTGGAGCAAGGTAGGAATTACTAAGTTTCCTTTAATTAATCAGTAAATTTAAAGTTTCAGTTTTTCCTAAAAACATGCAAAGAGTATCGAAAAGTATTAACTACAATTTTAACAGCACAGCTGGCTTAGGTAGTTTATACTGTACTAAAGGATATTTTTATCTTTCAGGTTTGTTTTTCTGACGAATCCATGTTTGCAATATCTGGACGAAAGCAGCCAGTACGTAAGGAGAAGTGCTGATGAAGAATTCTCGCCCCCGTGCGTAGCAAAAACGGTCAAACATCCTACACAGGTGATGGTTTAGAGTGTAATGTCGGCTCAAGGTACAG
Organism: Magicicada septendecula; assembly: GCA_034769895.1. NCBI lineage: Eukaryota > Metazoa > Arthropoda > Insecta > Hemiptera > Cicadidae > Magicicada > Magicicada septendecula. The sequence continues at coordinate 627,069,398 of CM068368.1, read as the reverse complement.
GACGTTTATATATTGTGGAGGGTATGATGAACCAGCATCAGTACAAAAAAGGACTTGAAAACAGTTTATTAGCCCAATTAAAAGACTGGTTCCCAAATAATGACTTCGTATTCATGCATGATGGTACACCGTGCCATAAAGCAAAGTCTGTTACAAAGTTTTTAAATGAGAACAATATAAAAACCCTGCCATGGCCTGGAAAAAGCCCAGATATGAACCCTATAGAGAACCTTTGGTCCATTGTAAAGAGGAGACTGAAGAAAATTATCATTACAACAAAGGTCGATCTTATAGCGAAATTTATTAAGATTTGGTACCATGATGATGAAATCAAAGACTCTTGTAAGAAACGTTTGGAAAGCATGCTAAAACGCATTGAATCTCTCATGAAGAGCCAGGGAATGTATACTAAATACTAAATGTGTCATTATTTTTTACATATAGGAATATTTCATTTATATAACACTTTTTTTCAAAAATTCCCAATTATTCTAATCAGTTTTAACATATTATTACATATTTAACTTAAAAGTTGTGAAAATTTACGCTATAATCTGGTATTCACTCGTATATCGACGACTAAATATATTTCCTTTTTACATGCTATAACTATAAATGTTACTGAGAAATTCAGTGATATTACGATAACAAGTAGTACACAACGTAATATATTCGACTCCCTCCATGTTTCTGATCTACTATGGTTAAAATATTCGTGGACATGATTATAGAGGAGTCTAGTCTATTCTACTGACGTAAAATCGCCTTGGCCTAGCATAGGTTACAAATAAATAACGTAAAAATTATTAGACCGATATTTAAATTTACGTAAAAATGGTAGACCGATATTTATATCATCACACATACGATAAGAATTTTTATCCATAAGTTGTAAAACAGTATTATTTCATTATTGATATCTGATATAGTCTCAAAATTCATTGAATAGATAGTTCTCCATTGTTACTTTATTAGTACTTCAGCCTTTAGTCCAATAATCGTCAAAGTAGCCTACCTAAATGTTTCGAGGTCACCAAAATATACAAATCACCAAACTGTCTTTCAATATCGTAATAAAATGCCAGCGTAAAGGTTAAAGAATATGTGACAAGATGCATACATTTTACTTGAAAAACCATTAATGACGATTTCTAGAACTATTTACTCAAAGAAATAGAAATTATGTCATGCATTTCTTTGTCAAACGAAAGGCAACCTTGAGCGCGCTCATGAAATAATCGTGGAAACAGAAGTTACTGCAGTTGTTAAAAATAGAGGCGCAATTTCGCAAAGTACCCTGTGGTGACAAATACGGAGCCGTTTGCTTTTATGGGACGACAGACAGCGTAGCTGCAGGAGGTACGACACGCCCTGATGTCTTCATCTCTATTTAATGTTGTTCATTACACGTATATCTCGCTGTTTCCTGCATCGTTTGTCTCTAATTCTTAATGTTACAAAACAACAGAGATACATTTGTGACTGTTGTAACAATTACCGTTCGCTCTGTTGCACTTCTGTTATTGGGAAAAACATGCTAAGCAAATTATATTTTAAAAACACTTATATATGAATTTGATTATTCGTCTAATAAAATATATTTCATAAATAGTATTATATACGTAATTCTATTGAAATATGTTTACAAAGAATTTTAGAATAATATAAATTATTATTAAATAGACGTTTACGACAATGAGATATCCAATTTGTAACATGGCACAAAAAAACTAATAATCGTTCACACTTTAAATGATTATATAGTATTTGCATACTTAATCTTACACATGTAACACAGGAGGAGATTAGTGAGCGCAGGAGAACAAACACTCTGACAATGAACGTAATACTTACGATCGACATAATTTAAAGTGGATTCTTTGTTTGCTGGAAACTAACAGTAAATAAAATATTATTCACAAAGGAGTTGAAAAATGATTTTTTGGTGTGTTACTGTTTTTCATATGTAGCGTACTTGATATAATTAGTTTAAACAAATGTGGATGTTTGCATCACTGTAAAATGAATTTTAGCTTAATACTTCAAAATAAATTTTTAATATGTTTGTGACCTGTTCACGTAAGCAAAATTGTATTACTTCTATACTGTTATTCAAACCGTATTTTACGGTAATTCTTTGATATAATTAAGGATTAAGAGGTAGCATATCTATTTACTTTCAACTACATCATACATAATATTGATGTTCGCGAACTCTGTGTATACGAGGGTGGATGTGTTGTCCATAAGTGAAATAGAGACAATCACATATACGTCCCCATTAATAAAAATATTCAATGGTAACATCAAACGAGAGCAGAAATAAGAAACACTGGACGGCAAGAAACGTTTGAAATATGTAAAAGCCCCGAGGGCAAATGAAATAAACGTGCAACCAAGGGAACAACAGAGGGAAAAGAAAGGGAGAAAGGGAGAGGGTTGAATTTGTTTTTTCTTAAAGGGCAATGAATATTTGATAACAGCGGCCATGTAGACATTACGACAGTACAGACAATAGAATATAAAAGGAAGATGAAAAATGTTTTACGTACCTTGTAATTCGTATTCCTGGCCCGTGTTATGGTGTTAGCGTAACGGCAAGATGAGTTCCTAGGGGGCAAACAACGTTGTACGTACAAGCAAGAGAATTGTCGCAGAACCAAACGTTCGAGTGGTATAAAAAAAATGCAAATAAAAGAAGAACAATCGAAAAATTCCCATTACGCTGCCTCTGCAATACTACGTCAGGTTTAGTAATCAAATTGTTCCCTATCCAAGACTATTCTAGCACTGAAACTAAGTTTACCATTTAGACCGACTATTATGTTTGATACGAATTATTGCTCACCTATTCTGATGACGTCCGGAAGTGTGTAGACCACTGGAAGCCATGTTAACACCAATGACAGCAACATCTGTAAAAAAAAAAATTAATGTTAGTCGTAAACGAAGTGTATTATAATAGCTACTTGTTAATATTTCACTCTGATAACTACGACGTTCAACTAATTTTTCTTAATATATATATATATATATATATATATATAAAACTAATAGTTGTGAAGTTGTGAAGCATAAGAACACACTATTTTTCAACATAATCGCCGTTACGTTCAATGCATTTTTCGAGCCGCTGTGGCAGTTTTAGTATGCCAGTGTTATAGAAACTCGCCGCCATGTCATTGAGATAGCGTTTGACCTCGTCTTTCACCTCGTCATCGTCGTCGAATCACATTCCACCCAAATGTTCTTTCAAATGTGTAAACAAATGATAGTCACAAGGTGCCAAATCCGGACTATAGGGGGGGTGGATGATTATGTCCCATCCAAATTGGTTCAGAAGATCGGCGGTTGCGCGGGCGACATGAGGGCGAACATTGTCGTGAAGAATGGACACGCCCTTGGTGAGCATTCCTCTTCTCCGGCCCTGAATCGCCCGTTTGAGTTTTTTGAGTGTCTCATAATATGCGTCTGCGTTTATTGTGTATGAACTCAGTAGGCATGAAATCGATCAACAGTACACCTTTCCGATCCCAAAACACAGTCGCCATAATCTTGCCGGTAGACTGTGTTTGTTTGAATTTTCGCCGCCTTGGCGAAGTTGGATGCCGCCACTGAAGTGATTGTCGTTTGGATTCAGGTGTGAAGTGGTGAACCCACGTTTCGTCACCTGTGACAATGGAATTCAAAAAGTCGTCTCTTTCGTCTGCATAGCGCTCAAGAAACAAGAAATTCGCGGGCAGCTTCGACGCGTTGCCGTTTGTGGTCTTCTGTGAGCATTCACGGAACCCACCTTGCGCACGCCTTCCGATATTTCAACTTTTCAGTCACAATCCTCTGAATGGTGGATTTCGAAACGTCAGGAAGGAAACAAGAGAGCTCGTGGATAGTGATCCTCCGATCTTCACGCACGACTTCGTCAAGTTTCCTGATCGTCTCGTCTGACACTGACGGTCTCCCGCTTCTTTCGTCATCATGAATTTCGGTACGACCAGCTTTAAACTCTGTACACCACTTGCGGACGTTTTTGACACCTTTTGCGTTATGAAATCGAATGACTTCGCGAAGTCCGCACTTGGCGGGAACAGCGATTGCGAGCTCCATTCTTAACGGACCGAGCGACCTCAGCGACCGCTTGTTTAAAAGAGGGGAGATGCCGCACACAGCAGTGCTGCCAACTGCCGCCCAAAATATTTCCCTGCGGCTCTAGTCCTTTGGAGACCTTACTTTTGGGTTACCCCTAGTAGCATAGTAAAAATACAATTTACCTTACGTCACACTCATAAAATAAGTTATGTTCTATCCTTACTTGATCAAATACACATTAACGGATTTATAACAACTGGACAGATAGTTCACAAACATCGTTTAAATTTTAGACGTTTGTTTCCATAAATCTGTTGAAATTATATTTATCATACAGGCCGAGACCAAATGTTGCCTGTAGATTATATTACTACTACTACTACTACTATTACTACTACTACTACTACTACTATTCCTACTACTACTACTACTACTACTACTACTACTGCTACTATTACTACTGTACTGCTGCTGCTATTGCTGGTCATAATAATAAAAATAAAAATAAAAATAAATATAACACTAATAATAATTATATATATATATATATATATATATATATATATATATATATATATATAAACTTTCACTATGAACTTACTTTATGGTTTATTTCCCAAACGTTTCAACGTGGTATACGTCTTCTTCAGTGGGAGTAAGTAATAATATGTTTAATTGAATTAAATACTAATAATAAACATGCATTATATTCAAAATTTATATTCGTTAAGCACAAATAATTTATAAAAATTCTACAGTGTAGGCTACAACTCTAGTCATACCTTGTGCCATTACGATAGTTTATTTCCGAATCACATGTTACGTGGTTACGAAGAAATTTAAGAAAACCCCTTAATGTAATGTTACAAACTCAATTATGTAGTAAACAAATTATATTCAGTATAATCCTCCTGGAAGTTTGCAGAAATGCCAAGGTCTTTTTCTATGGTATAATTTCTACATGTATGAGCGAATTCGAATATAGGTGTGGCTAGAAAAACACCTGACTGTTTTTTTTACGGCGGAACGGCAAGCGCGTCACAGACGACTGTTCGTGGCAGTCACATGTTACCCCCTCCATCATCTACTCGAGTTTCAACGCAGTGCATCGCTTAGTTCGGCCGTAGCCTTCATTAGAATTGGTTCGTGCAGTTACGCTTGCCGAAAAAATGATAAGTATTCACAAGGAGCAGCGTGTTAATGTGAAATTCCTTTTCAAACTTGGGAAATCCGCAACGGAAACTTATTTAATGTTGCAACAAGTGTACGGTGATGAGTGTTCGTCGCGTACACAAGTTTTCGCGGCAAACTTGAAAGCACGGGTGAGCAAATCGAAATTTAAAGCAATGATGATTGTTTTTTCAACGTGGATTGTGCACGTTGATTGGGTACCCGAAGGTCAGACAGTCAACCAACAATACTACAATAGTGTCCTGACTACTCTACGTGAGCGCGTACGGAAGAAACGACCTGATTTGTGGAAAACCCAGACATGGCTTCTTCACCAGGACAATGCCCCGGCCCATAACGCAGTGTCTGTGAAGATGTTTTTGGCCAAGCACGGAATCACTGTCTTAGAACACCCACCCTATTCACCTGATCTCGCCCCGTGTGACTTCTTTTTATTTCCTAAATTCAATTCAGCTCTAAAAGGAACCAGAGTTGAAACTGGAGAGATGCAGTAAAAGCAAAGGCGGCGGAGGTCATGAAAGGGCTTTCAGAAGATGACTTGAAGCACTGCTTTGAACAGTGGAAAATTCGTATGGAACGGTGTAGGCATGAAAAAGGGGAGTACATTGAAGGTCATAACATCAAAATTGTAAAAGATGATAAATAGAAAGTTTTAAAACACCAATCCGGTTTTTTTCTAGCCACACCTCAGACAGATACAAAAGCGACTGCAAATTACATATTACGCTACATACGCAATCAAATCCACTAAATACAGTATAATGTGAAATATTTATTTTTCTATTTAATTTATCTGTTTCGACACACTTCTTATTATTTATATTAACTTATATAATTTGTGATAGATCTATGGTTTTTTATAATTAGTCTCTGTTAAAGAAACATAAACAAAATGTTTAAAAATCTAAGTAGAAAAGTAATTACTCTAGGCCTATTGCATATAAACTTACAAGTGTTCTTACAGACATCATATATGCAGATCGCAGGTCAGACTGAGAATTAAAATTTACATACAAACAAACACTGGTGATTAGTAAGTACAAATATTTTCTAAATATTCATATAGTTTTCTGTAGGCCTATAATGTGTTGTGTAAAACAGTCCGTCGTTACTGTAGCTAAAAATGCGGCGTTTTCCATCCTCATTAAAATACAACGCAACCACTTCACCAGTTTCGTTTCGAACACCCTGCTTATCACTATAGAGATATTTCCCACAGCACACAGTTCTCCTTCATTTAATGTTACAAACTCAATTATGTGCGTTCTCCGGGCGCTGTGCATTCTGTGCTAATCCCAGAGGCATAATAAACATTTCATCATCGACTGCTGCCTTTAGCAACCATACAGCGGCCAAATCTTAACAAAAAGTCGGTAAATAATGTTGAAGTCTTATCTGTTCGTGTACAATAAGACTATTACACAATTTATGAATGCATTTTTTTGCTATTCTTGTTGTATTTATATATTTTGTTCAAAGTTTGTGAGTCTAATATTCTATAAAATGAAAGTAGTATACATGAACCATTTAAAATTAATATGCAAATGTGTAATGTGAATATGATGAAAATTGCAACATCAATTATACATAGGCTACTTCTACAACTACAGTCAGCTGTTACAAGCAACATCGAAACTCGTTAGATTTTTAGTAGTAGTATAGTATAGTAGTAGTATAGTAGGCCTATAGTAGTTTAGTAGTATTTTTAGTAGTACTGTTAGTTTATACTCATATTATGGTTTAGTGTTTTATATATGTGAAGATTCATAGATCAAGAGTATTTCGTTTCCTATGTTTATTCTTTTATTTGTATTAATATTTTCTTACGCATTGAAATTATTCTTTTTGTTCCTTTTTAATAAGTTTTAACTTTGTAATCACATTATAAAGAATCTTCCTTTGCTTTCCTGAGGACGTAATAATATTAATGCCTCATTACTATATTCCGAATTTAGTAACATTATTTATACATGTAATTTATAACATGACTTAATGTTAATTAAAATATTTTTAATGACGTTTTATTTAAAACCTAGGCTAAGTAGGAATTAGTATTTATATTGCAACAGAGAAGAGATAAAGTAGTACATATTAAGTAGCAATTTTTTTATATAAAAATAAATAATAAAAGTTCCCAATTTATTTAATATTTCCACGAAAATACGTAACGCTATACGTAAAGACGAAAAAGACAGCAGGTGCAGTTACGTGAACGTTGTATACTCGGCTATTCGTCTCGGTCAAGGCCGAGCAGTCAACTACCCTCAAGGCTGTAACTACGCAATTACGCTAGCACGCCTCGAAAAGAATGGAAATTATTCTAGTACATCTGCGGGACCTATATAACCAACAGCGGCCGGTTTAGTGGGTTAGTTACAAATGGCGACATTGTATAGTGCGGGTCAAGTGATAATTTCAGATTAGGGGAAAATGATTTTTGTGTTTTAATTAGTGTGGAACTTTTATATGGTGACATTATTATTGCGTGTGGACAATTTTAACTTGAATTATTGTATGAGAGTACCTTGTTGATAACAAATTGTTATTTGTGACTACTTAAAGCTGGTAATTAGTGACTTCTCTGGTGTCTGTATTTTGATTCTACTGTACAAGACGATGATCCGTAAGACCGTCGTAACAATATTCTTAGATTAAGTGTTAGGTAAAAATTAATATTTTAACTTGTAGTAAGACATAATTTAGGAAGGTGCAGCTGAATTACAAAAGAACTACATAGATTTTTAAAATGTCTGTCTTATTTCATTCTCGTTAAGAGATTACAAGATCAGTAGTAGTTTAATTTAGTACGACTAAATGACGATAAATTAGTATTTTCCATAAGACTCACGATGTCAATATGTTAATACCGCCAAAAATCTCGGACGGTAGAAGATATAAATGTACTTAAACGAATTAGTTATATATAAACACACATTACATATAAATGTGTGCTCACGCGCGTGCCTCTGCGCGCGCGTGTGTGTGTGTGTGTAAGAAGACGCGGGCATTATAGGAATGTTTATGTTGTCACACACGCACACTTTACTATGTAGGTACTAGATTCAAACTAGACATTAACTAAATTAGTCTTATCACAAGTTTCATTAATCAACTTACGTTGAAATAAACAATTTTTAACAAATGCATAAACTTGCCGGATCTCTATTGTGTACAGTCAGGCGTAAAACCTAAGCAAAAACAATAGGAAAAAAAATCGAGCAGAAGTAAAAATATAACAGCTACAGATCATAGTATTCCCCCTCTGGTATATAGCCGGTATTTATTACGTAAAGTTAATTAAGCCTTACCTGAGACATAATAAGTCGGCGACGCTACAAAGAACCTAAACATCATCCCAATACACTTTTCGGCTACTAAACGATGATCACACTTCAGGTGTATTTAATTCATATAATCACAATACGCTTTAACGTTTCCGTAATAATTTTATTTTTTATTATGATGTAATGTGTCATGTAGATTATAGCTGATTATGTATTTTAATTTTATATATTTGTTAAAAATTTTAATGTTAAATATAGGTGAGATTGCTACTGTATAACGAAGTTCTGGTCAATCGCGTCTGGAGGATGCTGTCAAAAAGAACTATGAATTATGTGTCAGAAGATATGCTGGACATAACAAGTGTATGAAGCACTAAAAGGATGCAGCATTAGACAGTGACATCTTAGCTGACGTGATTAAAATTGGAGATAATTCTCGTCTAAAGAATAAAAATGTTTAGTCTATACTATCACTAGCGCGCTATAGGCCTATTTAAAATGGAAAGTCACTATTGTACTTCCTAAAAAAGAGGCTAAAACGGAAGTAGAAAATTACAGGCATATAGCCCTAGCATGCTTTTTAATTTTATAAACTGTTGAATAAAATATGACAGTGAGTTTGAAAAATTACGCGGATTTTTTATTAGTAGAAAAGAAGAGAAATTCCTAAAAAGTGTTCCTGGAAATTGTAAACTTTAAACTTTGTAAACTTTTGTACACTTTCATCAAGAATTTGACACAATAAAACTCATATAGAGTCATTTTGGATACTCTAAATATAAATTACTTGCTTACAGTTAGACAAATTACAGCATCTACACAATTAGAACAATCTATCAATGTGAATTACTACAGCAAGGAAGTAAGAGTAGGAAGGGACGTCAAACGATTTCCACATTCTGTCTTCATGTAGCCCATACACATTAAATTAATATGTTTTATGTAATTCAAACTAATCTGTACTGAAACTAATTATGTGTCTTCCAGTCTTAACAATTATTGCAACATTAATGGTGGCGTAAGTAAGTCTATTTTACGTTAAAAAAAACTACACACCAATTAAAAGAGAATTGCAAGTCTGTCGAGTAGTGTTGGAAACAAACCGACACACATTTAATAACAGACGTTACGTTACGTTACGTTACGTTACGTTACAACGTCATACGTCTGTATTTTGATCGTAATATCTTTATCACTGGAAAATGTAAAATTACTTTGTCTTTGCTCAATCTAGCTTTTTAACTGAAACAGAAATATTCCGTTAATGAGGAACGACTGAATTGTTTGTGTTCATGTTTATTATTCTAGCGACAGTTGCATGCACTCGATACGTAAAGAAGCTGAAAACATCAGTACAGACTTCTATTACAGACGTTTTTGTAAGTTGTCCGCTTATTCAAATTTAGTTGCGTAGTCCCGCATGTTGTGGTATTTTTAACAAAATCACCGCGTTATGTGGGACTAGAAGCTTACTAGTATCATATAATGTGACATTTACTGATAAGGAGCACAATGTTTTTCCAATGCATTTTCTTTCATGTAATTCTTTATTATGTTTTAACAAAGCAGGTAATATATGGCGTCTCCTCAGTGTCACATGGTTTTACCTATTAATAACCTGATAATAAATTGTTATATTGGGAAAAATAATGATAACATTTTAATTGATGAATATACTTAATTTACTTATTATCTTGTTGATTCACCCTCTTCATTCACTTTATAAATATTATTATATATATAAACTTTCACAATATGAACTTACTTTCATTTATCTTTCCCAAACGTTTCGAGGTGATGTTCCTCTTCCTCAGTGGGAATGAATACTGAATGTCATTTTAACAGACATAACGGTTGTGGACTGGTGTGTGTGGTAGGGGTTGATGGTGGGAAGGAATTGGCGCTGAGGTTCAAATTGTGTGTTTGGATCAATGTATCGAATAGTGTATGTGATCTATAATGTAATTGTTCATTTAATATGTTGTTTGGTAGTAGTGCGTGATGTCTGTATATTTCAAATTGTTCAGCTGTGTTTAGTTTTCTACTTTTAGGTAAGTAGTGTAATATTTCCATATTGTGTTCTATGTTTGTGTAACTGTGGTTTTCGTTTTGTAAATGTGTGGCAAATGTGGAATGTATGTAGTTTGTGGTGAGGGCTTTTAAATGTTCTGAAAATCTGGAGGAAAAAGATCTTCCCGTCTGCCCGATGTAGAATTGGTGACAATCATTACAATTTAATTTATATACCCCTGTTTTGCTGTATGTGTCTGTATTTTTGCTAGTATTATTTATGTGTTTCCTAATGGTGTTGTTGGTTCTGTAGGCTACTTTATAATTATGTTTTCTAAATGTGTTTGCAATTTTGTGCGTATTGGAATTGTAGTATGTAAGTGTTATGTATTTACTGGGTTGTGTGCTGTTGATCTGATGCGTTTTACTTTTTGTGTTTAGGATGCGTTTGTGTAGTTTATTTATTAAATCGGGGTTGTATCCATTGTTGCCTGCTATATATTTGATTGTGTTTAATTCTTCTTGGTAGTCATGTGTGTTTAGGGGTATTGAAGTGAGCCTATGGAGCATGTAGTTGAAAGCTGCATGTTTGTGTTGAGTTGGGTGGTTGGATAAGTTATGTATGACCATGTCTGATGTGGTGGGTTTCCTGTATATTTTGTATGTCTGTGTGTTGTTTGTTTTGGTGATTGTAAGGTCTAAGACGTTTATGCTATTATTTAGTTCTATTTCAAGCGTGAATTTTAATTTATGGTGTATAGTGTTAATGTATTTGTGGAAATTTTCTATTTGTCTTTTGTTGCCGTTGTAGAGGAGTAAAATGTCATCAATATAAAGTTATATTGGCCAATATATTATTTTATCGGTGTATTTATTATTGTTCAGTATGTGTTCCTGTTCTATGGTGTGTATAAATATTTCGGCTAGTATACCTGATATAGGGGAGCCCATGGGTAGTCCATCTGTTTGAGTGTAAAACATGTTATTGTGTTTCAAAGCATGCAGAATATTAGTTTGTAGTTTAGGAGGCGAAATGCCGTGGAGTTACGCTCCCAAATTTTGTGTAAGCTGCGCTGTCTGAAAGCTTTAAGAATACTTATAGACCAGACGGCTGGTTGAACAGGGCTGATAATGTAACATGGAATAAATTTGATACACATTTGTGGTTCTGAATTTTGTTTCAGATTTAGGACACTGAGTGTGTTGGTAATGAGTTTATAGTTTGGGCTGTGAATTATACTACATAGGACTATTGAGGTTGTTTCCAGGATAGGATAGTACTAATAGGATAGTAGTAAAGGAGGCAAAGTAGTGTAGGTGTTCGTCATGTCAGATGCGTATTTAGCCTACACTGATAGCTTTGGATATTAGCGGAGATAACGTAAAATGCGTTCATAAAGAGATCTAGGACCTAAATTAATTTGTCCTACGTATTTGAATAACGCCAAAATTTACTTTTATTAAAATTATGATTTATTATAAAAACTATTATTACAGTTTCAGAATGTTCTAGTTTTAGTGTTAGAATAAAACACATATTTCACAAGTGAAGTAAATGTTTAATTATTTAAACAAGAAACAAATAAGTAAACTTTCCGTAAATGAGATTTTTTTCTCGTTATAAAAAGGAACGACTCACGTGCCTCAGTAATTAAATTAATGAAAGTATACAGCGTAAAATGTTGCAAGCGGTTTGAGAATATCATAGTGTCGTGCCAGGGGGCAGACGTGTTACTACGAAAGTGATATATATTAATACAGCTTATTTACTCCTTTCTACCGACGAAAGTTTCTTTGTTTTACTTCATTATGTTCAGCAAGTTATAAAAATGACTAGTTGCATCAGCAATTTTTAAAGGGTTTCCATTTTATTTGTTATAAAATTTTATTATTTCACACTTTTAATTTTAAACTGAGAAATTATTGCAGGATATTTGGTTTGTTTTTGCAACATACGTTTCAAAATTATTACTGAATGCATCGGTACAGCTAAGTAAATTATAATCATTTTCGCACCCTAACATGAGCACTCTTTCTAATAATATCTTTGAAACTACTCTTGAAACGTAAAATCTAATGTTTTAAGAACAGTTATTTTCGACTCACGAAAGAATATTAGCATCATTTAGAAGTAGAAATAAAGTGTATTTTAGGATTTGTCCTCAACATTAGTCGACGGATCGTTAAGCTGAGTTAAAATAGCTCAATAATTAGCTTATGTATTAAGTACAGAATTAGGTTCAATCCATAATGTATTACCAGACATCTCAAAGTCTATGCGCAGCGCAAGTTAATGTCTTATTTTGATCTGTATGGCTCTACGATTAAAGACGTATTTCATCCTTTTGATACTTTTCTCTTGAATATGAAGTTAATAAAAACAAGTACAGAAACAGATAACCTACAGATCCAAACAATTCAATTGGTGGTGACTAATTCCAGGAATCCTAAGCAGTGGAAAACATTACAGAACAGAAGAAAAATTGATAATCACAATTATTATTATCAGAACTATGAAAGAATGACATTTATGTTACAGTAGTTCTCCTAATAAGCCAGATTTTGTTTGTAGTCACGGTAACATGTTGTCTAACATAAAATAAAACCTCTTACGACACTGTGTGACACATTATTCCATGTTCTGCAATTACGTTAGGAGGGCTGAACTGCAGGCGAATAGTATTTATACAACCAATCTAGAGTTACCTGTTTCTAATGATGACAAAAAGATTCCAGATGATTCACTGTTAATCGGGGAGCGGTAAAAATTTTAAGACTCTGTTAGAAGGATTAAACATCTGTTAAGGCTTGGTGACCTGTTGTTCAGCAAGTAACTGTCAAACGTGACATACGCTACACATGTTAATAGTCCGTAAGTCTTTAAGTGTCTTGCTGTAATAAGCTATTATATGTTTTCGTAGTCTTAATTCGGGGCAGTACTGTTCATACACCAGTATTTTTTACATCCGTGTCTACATATACTTTCCTTCGAATACCATATTTTTAAGCTGGAGAAGCAAAAATTGGTTCCACTCCTAATGAATTTTTACATTTCCTAAAGCTTTTTACATTCCCTAGATCACTGCGTTTTCGAGTATGTTTCGTTAATTCCTAAAAATAAGTATTTGTCATAATAGAAAATTCTTTTTAAAATTCTGTAATTCTGAGAGCCAAACTAATGGGAAATAGAAACATCATGTTTAGTGTTTGGGATAAAACAAATTTTTACGGAGTCTGTTTTAGCTGAACCCATACAAGCATTCACTGCTGAGGCCTCATGCCATGCCTCCATGCCTCTTTCTGAAATACTAAAAACATCTTTGGGCTCTTCTTCAGTTGGGCATCGCGAATTCTGTCTATAAGTCCTTCAGGTTTTATCAGATGATACTTAGAAGACGCCAAAAACGATGCTGTGCCAAGGTTTATCAGATTTACCAAAAACGATGCCGTTGAAGTAAAGAAGGCAAATTTTCCATGTTGGCTATTAATCTTCCAAACGTGGTTAGTGGATTATCTGTCAACATGGCATGACTACAAACTTCAAGAAACCGGTTTGAGTCGAGAACAACTGTCTTATCAACTATCTTTATTGTGAAGTCTCACTTTGAAGTATCCCTTTTAGACGTCTAATATAGAAGGCCACTGAGTTCCGAATAGCTTGTTGTTTTTATTGTCGACATAAAGTTGTGTTTAACTTCCGTACGATATAAGGTAGTCTTCTATATACGTCGTTTTGCTTTCGATATTCTACGCAGCAACGTTGCTTACTATTATTCTGACCAACAAGTAACACGTTCGCACCTGCCAAGACATCTTTCATGCTTAGGTAACGTGGTTCTTTGAGGAGAATGATATATTCGTTTTCTTTCTCCAATATTAATGTTGTACGAGAGGTCGTTCGCAGCAACTGCTCCTGAACCGTAAAGAACTTTCAAATTCTTCCAAAAACCGAATTTTTTACTATATAATTTGAAATATTTTCAAAAGACATGTTTTGCAGTTCTCCAATTTACTTTGGTAATTTTGAAGTGCTTAAAAACCTGTGTTTTCGATGTGTCATTCCGCTTATCCAATCAAAATAAAAAAAACTGTAATCAAGTGTGTGTTTTGATTTGTAAAGTGACAGCCTGATTTGAAATATTCTTACGACATTACGGAACGCTTTCGAAAAGGCAGGAGTGTCGTTCTACGCGCTTCTCGAGTAGCCCAGAAGATCGTTCACTCATGTATCACTAAAGTACCTTCCACACTGTTCAGGAGCACTTAACTTAAACATGCAAATAAATCTGGCGCGCCGCCAAAAGGATGGTAAGTTATTCTGGAACACCTGCGATACCTATATAAGCAGAGCGGCTGGCTTTGTCAGTCAGTTACAGTTGGGCGATTTATTCAGTGCGGGTCAAGTGTTGTTGTTGAAAGCGATTATTGTATTATAATCAGTGCGGAACTCCTTATAGTTAACATTACTATTGTGTGTGGACGAATTAAACTTGGATTACAGTGTGAGAGCGTCTTGTTGATTTCAAATTGTTATTTATGACTCATTAAAACTGGTTATTAGTAATTTCATTGATGTCTGTATTTTGTTTTCAGTGTATCATACGACGATCAGTGAGAACGTCGTAACAGTGCTATCTACGCTAACTAGGGTACTTACGGTCGCGTCTGCCTTTACTAAACCTCTGGTAATCAGCATACATCGTATGCTGACAAACGCTGTTTCGAATGTGAACCACTTAAAATTGGAGGTGTATTAAATGTTCTTAACACTTCCACAGACCTTCCACAGTTTGGAAGGTGCACAAATATAAAAAATGCTGACATTGTTCACTGTAATTACTATAATGTACTGACTGCAGTGCTCCTGCAAACTATGAATGAGTTTGGCCTTTTTTGAACAGATCTGTTAATTAATAAATTTGCTCTCTTCATGAATTGCAAAAATTCTGTGTTGTGTGTGGCATAATTTCTCCTTTCTTTCAACACACTACCGTTGTACCTTTGTGTTCATTTGCTGCACACTTGAATTCTTCCTGTAAACTAGCTTTGTCTGTGTATCAGGCGTGTATGTAAAACTGTTTCCCACACTCATAATACTTCGGTCTTCCACCCTGTCTTACTTTGTTTTGTGATTTGGCTTTTGTGTTTCTGTTTGATTTATTTCAATTCATTATTTGTACAATCGGCAGTTTTCATATGACTGGCCCAACCAGATGTTCTCTTGGTAGCCTCAGATTGGAGTCTATAAACCACGGTGTTTGTGCTATTCTGGTGGCGTGCAATTTTTAATATTTGTTTTATTTTAACTATCGCTGTCATCATCATTAAATATAAGGGAGATTCAGTCAGACGTCCTCCGACGCTTTAGACAGTAATAAGGCCAATAAATGTGTACTTATTTTAAACGTCCAGATACGATGTGCGTTTCTGCTCAAACGCTGTCGCCTCGCTTTCTGTTCAACCCGGTATACATTGGTTCCTAAGACTGTAATTCCAGAGCTTGTAATAAATTGCCGCACTATAGGAAATCTGGCTGTCAGATGGTACTTTCTGCAAGCGCTTTAAAATGTAAAAGATCTTCCTCTTCTTCTGTCTATACAATTGGCAAATAGAAGTTGGGCAGTGAACGCTTCCATAAAATATTGGTGTCCTTGTTGTAAAACAGTTCTACTACAGGTAATGATACTTTTTATTAATAAGTAGTAAGTGTTTATATTCAGTGTTTTCTTGTTTCTGTTATTGGTACTGTCTGTTCAGACACTCTTACAAATCACGTGGCTTCTTTCATTTAATTTCACTAATCGTATTATTATAGGTTTAATCTATTCGGTTACATTTGTAACTGGCGTCCTTAGAACATGCCATAGATTCTTTCATACTTACTATAGATCCTTCAGTGTCAGACATGCTTACTCCCTTCTGTTTTTGATTTGGATCTTTTGTTTCTTTTCTACGTTTCTCATTCTCCTGTTTACCTGCTTGCAAAAAGAATCGTTTCTGCTGTTCCTCTTTTTCGTCAATTATATGTTTCACACTCTGTCATCCGCCCTTTGTTCTATTTTCTCTTCTTATTATTATTCTTTCCTTTGCACTTATTCTTTCAGCATTGTGAGGAAAGCTTCCATCAGGGTTATTTTACTTTTATCCATTTTTACAAATTTGTGCTCACTAAACATAAAAGTCTCTTACAATACGTCTCTTCTGTGGTTTCCACAGTTAAAGATTCCACGTTCAATTTCTATCACCAGCCATAAATGAATCGCATGGAAAACTGGAATAGATTAGTAAATTATCGTGTAAAGTAATTAACAAAATTCTGATTATGTTATTGCTGGTGGTGGTGTATGTTTATCTCTACACTAAAGATAATTACACTAACAGCACACACACACACAAACTTTTACTACACAGGTCTACAGCTTGTAAAATATAGGCCTAGACATCAGATATTAATGAGTATTATCCGTGATGTTTGAAGATGAACAAGTTAGTATTATAAACTCATATAATGTAACCTCATTAATATAAAGAATCATAACATGATAGAATACATTGATATGGAATTTTGAATAGAAAAGTGTTCACTTTAAATATGTTATACGTGAAGAAGATAAAACGTCAGTAGACTAAACTAAAATATATTTTTATATAACTGGTTGCAGGAAAATTTATAAAAACCACCTTAAAGATACTTTATGACAAAAAAGTAATTTCTTATTTTCTTACCTTTGGTAGGTCCGTCTTGTGACTTTTATCTTTAGAATAATATTAGCGTGACGCGTTTCAGGTCATCTGACCCATCCTCAGACACTTACTCGAAAAGAGGTCGTCATATATTAAAATCCAATTAAAATAAAAACACACATATGTAAACTCATTGTCAATAATTAATATTCAAAAACATGAATAACACTGTTGTCGTGGTGCACCACGCGATTACCGATCGATACTCACATAATGATCGCTAATATTATTCTAAAGATAAAAGTCACAAGGCGGACCTAACAAAGGTAAGAAAATAAGAAATTAAAATACGTGACTTGGACCGTTAACAAACAAAAATGTTTAAAAAAGTAATATAACAAAACTGGTACTGATCAATAGAACTCTTAGCTATGCATGATAATGGGACTGAAAAGTATAATGAGCAAGCATATGAAAAGTATAGGACTGAAAATTACAAAACAGAGACCATCGACAATTAAATAAATATTCAAGGAAAATAAAAGTTATTTATAATGCTACTTGTTTACTGTAATATGTATTTAAATATGGAAGCAAATTTTTAAATAGAGGTAATGGATTACAATATCGAAATAAATTTTCTAATTGTAATGGTGTTCAATAAAATGTTTAATCCAAGTAGTTCACATGCTGGATCAAAGGCTTATTCATTTTTCACATGTCAGGTAATTGACTTAAATTACAGTAGCCAACTAAAATACGACTTTTGTATTAACGTATTTAGTCGGGCTGCTCTGTGTTAAAGATAACTTAATCGTTAAAAAATTAAATTATTAAAAAACGGATCTGTCAATTAACTTTAATATCCGGTCTGCAGCATCACTAGCCTGATCGTCTGTACCACATTATTTGCAATTTTAACATGGCCTAAAACAACCCTTTAGAGAATTTCGATCTCAGCAAGACAAATATAAACAGCTGAGTACTAATAATAAGTACTACTAAGTGTTACTAATAATAAGTATTAAGTAGTATTGGATTTTAGATTAGGAACTGTAAAACTTTATTTGCTACATGGACGCGACTGAAATGTCTATATCAAACTTTGAATACATGTGTAAAGATCGTGTAAGTGTATCAGTTACAAATGAGCCTAACTTAATGAATACAAATATCAATAAACATGATACCACAAACACAAAATTAACAAAGTCAAATTTATTCAAGTCCTTATCTTTGAAATACAAGAACAGAAGTTGATATCAACTTCTGGTATCAACCTACTACGCGCCTCAGTGTGATGTATCTAAGTTATACTAATGGTAAAATGTATTCAGAATCTATGTTGACAACAAAATAGAACGTGCGGCTCGTAGGCGTGATGCGTTAGTCGTAAAGTATTCGTTACATTTCTCAGTATAAATAAAGAATTAATAAAAGCAGTAATACAAGAAGTTTGATTATACCAGTGAAATAAAACAATACTGCGGGAGATTTAAACTACAAATATTTAATTTATATATTGAACATTAATTAATAAGTAGCGGCAGTACTACAATAACATGGATGCATTGGTAAAACAACTAAGATAGAAAATAAATATTTACTTTAACAAACATATTTTTAACGTAAGCAATTCTATGTAAATAATGTTTTCTAAATCACATTATTTCAATTAGTGAATAAATAATTTATGAAAATTGTTAAAATATTTCTAAGCCTTGTTCTTTATAAATAGGCATCATGAGCGAACGAAATCTAGCAAGCATAACGCTTCTAATCACAGTAAACAATTTCTCAGCTCAATGTTTGTTATCGCCTGTATCGGAATTCTGTCAATTCCGTGGCAGTTGAACTTTGCAATTACTTACGTATACTGAGTAAACAAGTATTGTAAAACAAGTGTATTTACATTCCACGTGGGACGTGCAGCAATACGTTTTTCACTTTGTTATCCTGAAAAACAAAAGATAAATTGTCTTAGGTTAGAGAGAAATTGGATCCGTTGTGAGACAGATAAGATAAGACAAAACTCTTATAGCGCCCTTGTTGCGTATTCTACTCGAGTAGTGCCGACATTATTTGTACCGAACAAAAACTGACTCGAATTGAATTGAATTTTCACTTCTCACCTAAACAACGTATTTAACACCGAGCAGTGTACACTTCGTCCTTTGTCTTATCAGTAAATTCAAGTTTCGAACACACAATTTGATAAACAGTAATATGGCTGAAATGTACGCTGTAATAAGGACCACGGAAACCTATTGTGGCACATGCATCGCTGTGAAATATTCCTATTAAAAAATACAATACTAACTCTACATCCAAATCGTCCAAAAATATAAATATTTACGTCTATAAACGTCTGAAAATATAAAATGTGTGAGTGGTTTGTATCGTATTTATACATAGTACCCACCTAAATTTAAATTGCTTACGTCTAAAAATGTTTGAAATATATATACGTGTTTTGTATCTTTCATAAAAACAAAGATTAAATATAAATTCATGTCTTTACGATATAGATGCAATTCCTTTTCATTAGTATAACCGCTTAGTGTATCTTCAAACTCGTAGAAGTAATTCAGTTTTTTTTTGGCAGAATTAGCTATATAAGTCTTTTGGTGATTATTTTTCAGTCTTTTGTTCTTGCACTACATAAACACATTTCATAATTAGTGTTTTCACGACCGGTACTACAATATAATACAAAAAAATATTTAATTTGATTTTGAGTACTAATTCGAATATTTTGATTACCGTTGGTTGTTCTTTTTATAATGAATACGTTGACAGTCTGATGAGATAGTCTGTATTTCGAGTATAATTTGAGACCGTGAGTGGCAAGATTTGAGTATTAATTATATATTTCGTTAACTTGGATAGTCTTAATTTTAATTTATTTTTTACATTACTTATAATTTTATTTTATTTATTTATTTGTTTTTGTTTTGTTTTGTTTATGTTTCTGTTATTTGTAGGGATTTGAATTAATTTTATATTATTATAAAGTGGTGGGATGTTGGCAGTTGGCTTCTGGCAGTCGGAAAAAGTAAAAGCAAGTCACTGTAGCCTACAATGTTTAATACGAGTAAAAATATGAATTTGCATTATATTGTTGTAACATATAGGTACACGACACATACAAAGTTACATAGGTTTAAGTTTTGTTATAAAAGAAACCTTATACTCTTCTATTAGTTAGACTAGTGGAATAAACCTCTAATGCTCATACATTATTCCCTACTTTAATAAAGAAATAGGAGCGGTCGTGGCGTAGTGGCTAGCGTGTGGGGCTGCTACGCTGTCGGCGCGGGTTCGATTCCCGCCTGGGCCATCTGATATAGAAACCAACGTTCCCCCCCGCAAGGCGATGTCAAACCACCGAGAGGTATCCTGCCTAGTGTAAACCCTCCCCATCTATGCCGTTCGGATCCGGCGTTAAACTGTAGGTCACATATACCTGTGAGAGACTCCGTAACACGCACACCACGGGTATATGCGGGGAGGGTACAACCCAATCGAA
The DNA here is from genome assembly GCA_034769895.1 of Magicicada septendecula. Classification (NCBI taxonomy): domain Eukaryota; kingdom Metazoa; phylum Arthropoda; class Insecta; order Hemiptera; family Cicadidae; genus Magicicada; species Magicicada septendecula. The sequence goes on along the minus strand of CM068368.1, from coordinate 627,048,614 downwards.
AGACTGAAGGACCCAATAATAATAATAAAGAAATGACCAAACTCAATATAGTACAATCGGCTGAGAAATGAAAATCTTACCGAGGTGCTTATAAAGGGTATGCCAATTGTCAATAGAGTACACAGTATAGGTGGTAAAAAACTCAAGCAAGTCGACTAACTTCTTCAAGTCATAACACAATTTATCAGGCGAAAGTGATGCAGACTTCAGTGTAATATAACAAAAAAGTTTAACATAAAATTCACTTTCTTAACAAATTAAATTTGTAGAGCTAATTATGAGAATAAAAGGCACGTAAAACCTAAGAGATCAAAGCGTTTTCATTAACAGCTCTAAGGATTCTAGCTCTTGAATTACAACTTTTTACCTTGTGTTACAAGCGAGCAGGAATAAACCCACCGAGACTGGTGCGGCTTTGCTAAGTAAACAGCTCTAATTGAAAGGCAAACATCACCGAGAGGGAGTCTTTTTGCACGCCGTCTGCTTCTTCTTAATTAATATATTCATATCCTTGAAGGGAGTCGGGTCCAAATGTTTGACGTCACAATGTAAAAAGTAGGTAATTGTGATTTTATTTAAAAACTTCTGAGCTGCGATATTCATGGTTGCATGTGTCGATAAAAGATTTACCACAGCGAAATCGTAAGAAAAATGAACTTGGAAAAAAATATGGTCTAATACAAACACGGCATGATGATTTGAAATTCCTGTGTAACTAGTAAGGAATTATAACAAAATTATAAGAAAACTTTGTACTATCTTTCAAACTGCCCTGTAGAGAAATGTAGTTGCTAATTTATGGAAACGTAATTAACCTATTAAATTGAATCTGTGATTAAGAATTACTGGAAAGCTGTGTAACCGACACGTGTTATAGCAAGTTAAAAAATTGCATCGATACAGCCATATGCTGTATTGAGCATTGATTTAAATAAATGTAAAATTATTATAAGTTTGGGGTACATGGACATGTCTGGGATTGTAAAAATGTTTCATTGTTATACTAGGGGAGAAATTAACCTGTTCCAACAGGCAAGGAACACCTGCTCGATTGTATGTGTGTTACGGGTGTATCTTGTGTGTGTTAGTGATGCATGTACAGACAGGAATCCCAGCAACCCTCCCCAATTAATTACTAAAATAATTATTTTAATTCACTGTGTGAAAACTAATTTCTCAGGCAGGAATGTGACACCAAATCAACAAGAAATAAATTGTCCTATAATTAATGTACGAATTAATGGATGTAGAATTAAAATGTTAATCGATACAGGTAGCCAATTGACTGTACTAAACAATAAGTGGGTACAACAAAATAAAAAATATTTTAAACAAACGGCTATTTTACCTGTCAATGATATAAATATTATTACAGCAATGAATAAGAGAGAAAAGGTTAGACAGCAAGCTTACGTAACTTTAAATTTTAAGGACTTAGAAATAACATATCCTATGATCATAATAAAAAAAACTTATATATGATGGAATTATTGGAATAGATTTATTAAATACTTTAAGTGCAAGGATTGGTATTAATAACAATAAGATTTTATGTAATTATAAGAATGTTCTATATGAATTAATTATGAATGAATATGAAGAAAATTGTGAGGTAAGTGGAAAACCTATTGTCGTATCCAAGCGACGCGTACGATATCCACCTACTCACCATGTTAATACAGGCGAAGAAGGAATGTCGTCTCAAGAAGAAGCGAAGTTATTTAAATTAATAGAAGAGTATAACGAAGTATTCAGCGATGTACCGACGCAGACCACAGTCTACGAACACGCTATTATAGTATCAGACCCTACAAAATTTGTCACACGAACGTATCCAATACCGATGAAGTACGAGGGAGAAGTTGAACTGGAAACACGACGGATGATAGAAAATCACAGCATTGAGCGGTCGAACAGCAACTTTTTTAACCCTCTAGCTGTAGTAAAGAAGAAGAGTGGAGAAGTACGTTTATGCCTGGACATGAGGAGTTTGAATAGCGTCGTTCTACGTGAATTCGATTGTGCACCACCTGCGGACGAGTTATTTGCAAAGTGTGAAGGAGCACGTTATTTGACTAAGTTGGATTTACGGTCAAATTTTTGGCAAATTCCAATTGGAAGAGAAGATAGAAAATACACCGCCTTCCTATACAAAAATAATTGCTACCAACACAAGGTAGTTCCCTTTGGTTTGAGCACGAGTTTGGCTGCAATTGTAAAATGTCTGGAGAAAGCATTAGGACCAGAAGTGGAGCCTTACACCATGGTGTTTGTGGATGATATCTTGGTAGTATCAAAAACACTTGACGAACACATTGAACATCTTAACAATATATTCCACAAGTTAGAGCAGCCCATATATCCCTTAACCTAGACAAGTGCGAATTCATAAAATCCTCAATCCAATCATATTATTTCTTCCTCAGGTATTCAATCCGATCCCATAAAGATATCCAGTATTACCGATTTCCCTACACCTAAAAACATTAAAGGGTTACAAGCATTTTTGGGACTCACAGGATACTATAGAAGATTCTCACAACAATATGCAGAAAGAACACAACCGTTGCTGGTGTTAACAAAGAAAAATCTCAAATGGAAGAGAAGAAACATCAAGATACCTTCGACCAAGTCGAGAAGTTATTCATTGAAAACATAATGCTTCATCATCCACAGCGAGATGGAAGATTCGTTATCTATGCATACGCTAGCGACTATGCGTGTGGAAGTGTGTAGTATCAACAAGATGCTACAGGAGAAAAACGTGACATTGCATATGCCAGTAGAGTATTCAAAGGGGCAGAGAAGCAGTACTCTACATCTGAGAAGGAGATACTTGCTATAATATACGCCCTGAAGCAGTTTCGATATTATATTTGCGGAACGCATTTTGAAATACATACGGACCATCAAGTGTTATCATTTCTATTAAAATGTAAAGTAACCAACGCTCGATTATTACGATGGATCCTAGCAATCGGTGAGTATTCCTTTACTATAAAATATTGTGAAGGGAAAAATAATTGTATAGCCGATACATTGAGTAGATACGTCACAGAAGAGTGTGAAGGGGTCTACGAAAATAACCATAATGTATTACAACTGTCACCTATTACATTTACTGCTGATAATGATGTTAAACACATGGTGAAGAATCTAGCTCAACAACAAGACTTAGATGATGCTACGAGGGAATTTAAGCTACGAGATCATTACTATATTTCAAGACCATTACAAGGTACAAAATGGAGTCTTATATAAACTAATGAGGCAAGATTGGAAGGTAGTATTAACAAATGATATGTTGCATAAATTGATTCGACCAACACACGAAAATTTAGCACATGCTGCTGCACTTAAATGTTACTTAAGCCTACGTGAAGATTTCACCATCAATAATACGTTCAGGAAGATTTAAAACAAAAGCAAGAAGTGTTATGAGTGTCAAACAGCAAAAGGGCCGAATCTACATACCTATGTGGAAATGCAGATTATTTAGAAGGACCAGAAAGGAGAGCTAATTGCAGTGGATTTTTTGGGACCACTTCCAAGATCAAGTCGTGGAGTGAAACACATACTTTTTTGTATTGATGTATTTTCCAAAGCCGTCCATCTGTATCCAATTTTGCGACCCAAAACTAAATTTTTTTTGAAAATACTCTTGCAGAAATACATTCCTGCATATGGTAAAATGAAAAAGGTACTTAGCGACCAAGGAGTGCAGTTCCAAAGCGACGTATGGGAGAAGACTCTTCGTGAAAATGGAATCTAACCTGTACTAACATCAGTACGTCACCCACAGGGAAATCTCGCGGAAAGAGTAAATAAAGAGTTAGGTAAATATCTACCAATCTACTGTCACGACCAACACAACAAATGGGCAGAGTACTTACATTTCTTTGAAAAAGCAATAAATGAAAATTATAGCGAAGCAACAAGTTATACGCCAATCGAGCTAGATGAAGACAAAAAACCTATTAGATTCTGGACCAAATATGTAAGCAAGCCAGAGAATCAAAATCTTCCTATTCCATTAAGTGTAAAGGTTGAGTACGCTAAATAACGCATCATAGAACAAGGTAACAAGAGGAGAGAAAAGTTCAATAGAACACATAAATTACAACAATTCGACGTAGGAGAACAAATTCTGTTGAAAGCTAATCCCGTCGGAAAACTCATTGACAACACAGCGAAGAAATTCTTTCGGCTGTACAACGGACCTTATACGTTGAAACAACGCGTGGGAAGACACACGTTCATCGTATACGACGAACGGAAGGAAAAGGGCATCGGCAAATATCATGCGACGTCATTCAAGAAATTCTACGTCTAATAACGAGAAGGGAGAGAGGGAAGAACAAAACCACTGCGGCCGTCCAAGGTTAACGAACCGCTCAGCTGTTTTAATGGGGGGTGAATATATTGCATACCACCACAGGCGAGCGTTATACTGACCTACTAAATATTATGTCAAATTTATCTGATGTAAACTAAAGTTAAGCTAGTAGAATATTATTTTTATTTGTCTAGAACAAATACACAAAAAGTTAATAAATAAATATTTATTAAATTTTTTTTTTCAAGCAGAGGAATAATGCAACGATACAGCCATATGCTGTATTGAGCATTGATTTAAATAAACGTAAAATTTGTAAAATTATTATATGTTTGGGGTACATGGACATGTCTGGGATTGTAAAAATGTTTCATTGTTATACTAGGGGAGAAATTAACCTGTTCCAACAGGCAAGGAACACCTGCTCGATTGTATGTGTGTTACGGGCGTATCTTGTGTGTGTTAGTGATGCATGTACAGACAGGAATCCCAGCAACCCTCCCCAATTAGTTACTAAAATAATTATTTTAATTCACTGTGTGAAAACTAATTAGTGTATAAACAAACAAAAGGCACCAAAGTGTGTGTAAATTTTATAGTTATCCACAGTAAGAAAATGACGTTAGTAGGACACACTACGCGAAGTCAGTGCGAAATAAGTGTGCCAATAATACGCAAATTACACTAAGACGCTCAAATTAATACAGTGAGTGCTTAATCAGATTATCTATGATTTGTGCTATCTCAATTCCTTACAAACATTGCAATTTACAGAAAATTGCAAATATATGGAAAGGTTTGGGAGTAGGGGCTATCATGTGATCTGCAGGTCTCGACAGGACAATTTCGGAACCAAAAGGTGCGGAATCTCGAGAGGGTATAAATTAAGGGTTCGACTGGAAGCCCTTCTCTTCTTTCCAAGACACAGTTGCAATCGGATATGCTGTCCGTCGGCAGAACAGTTTTATTTTGTTATAAGTCTCTTCTACAAACGAATAAAGACGTTTCAGTAATTATGTTTACACTATTACGGGAAACGTAGAGTACCGGGACCGTTTAAGTCAGCAAGAGTATCTAAAGAGAAGCTACAAAGAGTGACGCGAAATGCTGGATGTTAGGAGATGCTTTTTAGACGCCTAACAGCCGAACGAGTTCCACCTCGCAGCCGATATTAATTCTCTGGGACGGACCACACACTGCTGGAGAACGACGCTGGACTCTAGACATATCCAGGACCACTCCAAGCCAGGAGTAACGGTAACCCAACGCTGGACAACGCTGGACCCCGTCAACAAGGGTCATCAAAACTCGAGGTGACATGCATAATGCATTTATAAATGATTTTTTTTAAGGGCTCATAAAGACTATACAAAGAGACAATGAATCAAAACAAAAAAGTTTATAATTAGGTAAATAATGTAATAGAGTCTTATGTAAATGTGTTAGTGGTAAGAATGAGCGATCGCGTATAGATAAATATAGAGAAAAAAAGAGTTCTATTTTGAGATAGTATTTTTTTTTCAAAGAAAAATAATTGAAATGATTTGATATTTGCATTTTGCAGAAAATAATAATTTAAATTTTGAATACGAAACAAATGCCAGTCTAAGAGTAATTAGTATAATTTTAAATTTATTTTTAAAAAAACATTGGTATAGACTGAGCAAGCTGAGGTCAGATCTGATTTAAATGAATTCAATTAAAATAAAACTTAATTAAATTAAAATTTTATTTCTTTTATTAAATCAATTTGAATAAATGTCTAGATTAAGATTATTAACATGTCTAGATGTAAGAGTGTTTTAAATCTGTGTAACACCGTATAGTATAAGAGATAAACATTTAATAATGAGTGATATCTTGATCGGAGATTATTAACAATGTTTTATTATTTATAATGCTTGTTAAACAATAAACATAAAATTTTAACTACTCATAAATTTACTACTCTTATTAAACGTGGTAAACCTGGTATCGTTATATACGTTTAAACACCTGGTATCGTTATAACTGTTTACACCTGGTATCGTTATAACTGTTTAAATACCTGGTATCGTTATATAAAATTGGCGTCCCAAGAACGTGGGGCTCCTCAAACACAAATAAATTTGTATTTACAACCTGCGTACACAAAATGTGTCGTTGTAAAAAATTATTAGATTATTTAAGGTAGGCATGGTGAGAAGTTGAAATATACAAGCGAACACAGTTCAGACTATACAGTAGGAAAAGTTGAGCATTGCGGTGGAAAACGATGAGAGAAAGGTAGGTTAAATGTAAGGTCGTGATAATTCCAGTCAACTTGTGTGAATCATCGTTTAGATATTTTAAAGACAAATTGTAAGACAATTAATAGTAAAAATAATTAAAAGACTATTTAATCGATACACTTAAATGAAGATTGATCGTAATGTACTGTCATGAGGTATATTCAGTCTAAAAGCCAGAAGAGGTATTACAAGTAAGGATTGCCACGCCAAGAAAACGTGTTCCGTCTTTGATAACGTAAGTAGTGTCAGACAAAATGTTCAGTTTTATGTAGGGAGCGTGCTGAATAGCCAAGTGTTTAATTTTTAAGTTTTACTTACTACACATTAACAATCATAAAAAAAATTCTATTACTTATTCATGTGGCTAAGGGAAGAGAGCAGTAAAGAGGCTAACTACACAACTGCGGTGTCCCGCAATTTCTCCAAAAATTTCAGGGTACTGTATTAATTAATCAAGCACCCTTAGTACACTTTATGACAAAAGGTACTTTTTCGTATACTTTAAGACAGATACTTTGAAGTTTTCGTTTAAGCGTTATTATTGTGTCATTGGCGTGAGCCAGAGAAGACAGCAAATTTAGAATAGATATCCAGCCAATTGACGGTCTAGTGAGAAGGAGCAAAGGCAGAATGCTTATTTAGTGTAAGATTATGTATAAAAGGGTGTGCGACATTCTCTTCTAATAAGCAAAAACTAGAAAAAAAACATTCACTTTCATAACCAGATTGAATAGTTATTAACAGTAATTAGTAACTGTAACATAAACTAATAACCATTTTAATAATAGATCTTAATAACAAGATTAAAGAGAGCGACTACTTATTTTATAAATTGAGGTGACCGTAGCTACTATATTTTATAAATTGTAATCAATTATTGACGACATGAATTTTATAAAACATTTTATACTTTTCGCTTAACAAAGCATTGTAGGCAAAATATTTTTGTTACTATATTTGCATAAATATGCGTTCAACAGCTAGCCTTTATTTGAGCATTACACCAGCTTAGGTAAATTTAGTTTTAATCTAGGAGAAAACGACAGCGTAATTGAAAGAGAATTTTGCAGCACTGGTAAGGGTCGTTGCTAAGACACCAAGCTCATTTAAATAACAGATGTTGTACGTCATGTCATGTTGTAAGGTTACAAGCTAAAAGTTTTAATTTTCTACGTAAAAATGCAGGAAAAGCTGTTACAATTAACGTCAGACTGTAATTGTTAATGAAATTATCTCACTAATAATTAAGGAGAATTGTTATAATTAACAAAAGTGTGTACCGAACTTACTGGGAAATAGAAAGCATATAAATGTAATCCAAAAACAGTTAATAAAGAGAGCTAATTACCATGGAGATCATGAGGTCATACTTGCTTTGTCACAAGGCATCGATATCTTATGATAAAGTGATATCTTATAATATGATAAGGTGTTCGGAGACAAAACAATTAAGATCTTTGTTATTTACGTTTCGATAAATAAAACGAATTATCTCTAATATAAAACGTCATTACCTTAATTTATTTGCCGTTTGGATAAAAATAAACGTTTGTTGAAGAAACTTTTTTTGATTGTGACAGAGAATTGAATTGCATTTTACGTAAACTGCCGTAAGTATTTGTCAACGTAACAATATAAAGCTTGTTCCTTATTGATCAATATCTTATGTTTTACAAAACAGAACAATATTTTATTTTATACTTTCCTATGCCTTTATATTTTATTTAAATTAAAAGGAAAATGTTAACAGATGTTAACGTTAATGTTACACATGTTAGTGTTAATTAGATGTGTAACTAAGAGATGCTTCTGAAGGGATTTGAGATTAACTTCTAGGAGGAATAAGACTAGTTTGAAGGTTGGATCCCCTTTTCTCCTCAAGACAAATAAGATACAGGATTATTCCCATATAATTGTATAAATAAATTTTGTGAATTGTTTGCTTCTATAAATTCTTCAACATGTAGTATCAGGGTTAAACAAAAAATTGAAATATCCTGCTTTAGAAATACTTTACCATTAATATTTATTATTCAAATTAATGTAATAAATGTCATGCCATTATGAATCATTTTAATTTTAAATTTGTACTCTTATGAATCTTTTAAAAAAGAGGTTTTTTGAAGGTATTTTAGAAAATTTTATTTTCGTACACATTCTCACTTGAATTAAACAGTGCTTTCCCAGGAATGTTTTAGTCACCTTATAGTTTGTGTTAGTACGTTATTTCTACAAAAATCCAGCAAAAAATCTCTTTGGAATACAAGCAACTCTCAAGAAACTGTTAGTTTATCAGTGCAAAACTGCCCGTCCAAATCATAGTATCATTAGACTGGAACAATCATGACATAAACAACCGCTAAGGGAAAATATGTCTCGATAGAAGGGGGGCGCTTTCGTTTTCTGGTGTAACTGTTTTTGAAAGTTGCAAATATGTACATTATTTATCAAATGTGAGTGATTGTCTTTATTAGGAAAACTCTATTTTATTAATTTTTAATTTTATTATTAATATTGTAATTCCATTTATGTCTACAGTTATTTATAAACCTTACTTTAACACATGCAACTGGCTTAAAAGCAGTTTACGTTAAACTATTATGGAATTTTGCTAACACTTTTATAGCACTGGTGGAGACTGATCCTTCTGTCTCCCCCCAAGTTACACCAGTAGATCATACGTATATAAACACAGACACAAACGTTCTCTTTCTACATTTTTTGAGATGATCTTTCTAGCTACGTGTTTTGTATTTTACAGATCCTACAAGTACTTATTAATTTAATCGATTTTTCAAGTAAAAGATGTATTAGGTACCGATATACAGAATTAAAGTAGATTTACTTTAAACCAGTTAAAGCTATGTAGATTAATCACATCATATATATTTTGGTCGGTTACAGAATGAGTAGAAACTCTACTCATACACTCAGTTATTATCCTATTTCATAGCTCTTATTAAGTGTTCCACTATCAAATGACAACTTACTTTATGTCTGACATTTAAAATTGAAATGTTACTTAAAGATAATTTATTTGGGTACGTGTTTATGCTAAAAATATAAAAATCCAAAACTATATTTCACTACGTTTATTGTCTCAATTTTAAGTTACTTAATGTAGCTTCAATGTCAATATATCATTTGAATGAATTTGTATAATGTGGAAAACGTGGCAATTAAGAGAATCACATGTCTATCTATGTTAATTTAAAGCCAAGAAGTAAGCTAATTAGTGTGAATTAACGGAAGTAATGTCTGGATTTTTTGGAAGCATTATACTAGTGCATAGTGGAAAGTCCTCCAACGAGCATAATGGAATAGGGGTTACCTGCTACTAGCCAATTAAGAAACATTAACAGAGCCACGATTAATGTGGCATATTGTAGCATGACAGAAAATCTACCTTATTATAATGCAAAAATAAGCAAATATAAAATAAATATATACTGGCATAAAGAAAAATTACTATAATAATCACTCAAGAACAACAGTAAACTGACATTCTAGATCCAAAAAATCAAGTTCATTAAAACCAAACATACAATCCATAATAAATAATCGGAAGAGGATTATAGTCCAACTTATAGTGTAGATATTCCCAGATAGAATAGGAGCAGGTAAGGAAAAACCATGGATAAGCCAACCCACAAAATAAAAAATAACTATTAAAAAACGATACCACATTATAAAAATAAAACCCCAAAAAGATAACATAAGAAAAGTACAATACAAAAAAATAAAAACAATGTAAATTAAGTGTAAGTAAAGATGTTAGATATAAGACAACCTCAAGACAAAAGATAAAAGCAATTATGTCACAAGATTATATGACTAAAGGTGGACAAGTTTAACTTATTTTTATTGTGAAAAGTGACTACTTATAATGCAAATTAAGTGATGTTCCTTATTCCCCAAGACTAGATGAAATTACTAGAGATAAGATTAGGGAATACAGTGAATAGTGAGGGGAACCAGGGTAAATCCCTAAATAAATAAACAAAACAGAAATAGACTGAATAAAAGTTAATTTTAATAACTGTTTAAATAAAAACAGATTTGTTTTGTTGTGTTAGAATTTCATTGAACCCATAGCATTGAATGCTTGGGATTAAATTTATTTTAAGAAAATACCTTTGTTATGTTTTAATAATGTTAATTAATCATAGACTATGTTAAGTAGTAAGTAGTTAAGTAAGGGCAATTTAGTTGTTAGGATTTTATTGGAATTGTACGTAAGAAAGGGTAATAGTAATCTGAAATAATTGTAAAATTAATGATATAACTAACATCGATTCATAGGCAAAATTGTAAACCTCACCAACATTATAAATTAATAGTAAATAAGTTAATGAAACAAATTAGATGAATGAAAATTGTTGAATTGAACACACGAACAGTATTATAAATGTAAAAACACTTTGTGTAATAATTAAGGAATGTATAGGATAATATTAGAAAAAGGAAGTATATTAACACTGGAGCCTAAAGAAAAGCCTAAATTGAAGGTAGGGTTCAAATTAGCTAAGTAAATCATCAAATTACTGAGAATTAAAGAAACCAAATCATAATAATTAAAACAATGATCTTGTTTAATAACAATTGGGATCTAACATATACTGTAAACCATGTAATTTGTAAGGAAGTAAAGGAGGTAAGGCCTACAAGCAAATATTATGTAAATGTGACTTTGGAGTTAAAAAATACTATAAAATATATCATGTATGATATTAAATTATGCAGAATTAAATAAGGAATTTGATTATGTAATTAGAATTTAATAAGAATCGATAATAATCAAAATGGAATTTTTAATATAATGTAAAATTCAATTCTTTTTAACAAAATCAAACTTGAGACTTAAGTATCAGCTGACTGAAAACAATGTAAATTTACTAGTAAATCAGTCAGGACCTTTTGAATAATGAAGAAAAAACTGGGAGTTGATTGTTAAACGTCAAGGCGACCACATCAGAATGATATAGCTAAAAAAGATAAAAAATTTTGGACAAGAATTAAACTTAAGAAAGGAAATTTAAAATATCAGTTGTTCATACAAAAGTTAAATAAAAGAAAACAAACCATTACTTTTATGAAGATTGGCAATAAAAAACCAGATATAGGAACGGTCCAGGCACTAATCGAGAAATTTCCAATGTGACTACTATCACGACATTCTGGATGAACTATTTGAAACGAAGACACGTTTAACCAACACCTATTACCGAAATTAAAATGGATTACGATCACTGAATCATCACACTACAAAGAAGAAAATTAATAACTACTGTTCTGATTAGGGACACTTAAAGAATAAACATTTATTTGGAGGAAAATCGTTGAGAAGCTCTTTGAGTAAATCCGAAGTGAAGGAATCGGCCATCTTTGATGAGATAATCTGTTGAACGACTTCAATCAGCTGTGATGATGTCAGCCCATGCATAGCCTGTGGTTCGAATATTTCCATTTTCACTAACATTTTTATGATAAATATTATTTCTATTTTATTAAGTAAGACATTTTTGTTGTAAGTATTGTACTTTTCAGCATTGTCCTTTTCTGGATTTTGATAACAGTAAAAAGAACCTTATTAATGTTAAAACATTCTTAAATTAAATAGAAAAATTACTTGATTCAAATCGACCTGAGATAAGAGTTTGAGCTGTGAATAATTATTTCGACTCAAAGTCGACTAATCGCAACAAGATCAATAAATTAAATTAAATATTCCATACTTGAGTTTTATTTCTTTGCAAAGTATATAATTAAAAGAATTTTAGATATTAATTGAAACCTGGACGTCAAGGAGGAAGAGAACTATATCGAAAAGGAGTAAAAACACCGAATCTACAAATCCAATAAATCGATTATTCAAATCAAATAATCTATTTAACGTTTTAAACATATTATTCATCACCAACCAAAATAAGTATAATAAGAAAGTAATTAATATAACAACGAGTATTAATACAATAACTTATAAACTACCGGTAATAAATAATTAATAAATAATAAAATATTTTTTCTCAATAAATTAAAATTAAACAAAATTTTCCTTTTTTCATATTTTATTGATCAAATAAACAGGTTTCGTTACAAATTGGCGTCCAAACGTGGGACATTATTTTAAAGGAATCCGCTACCCAGAAGGAAGATAGAAATAAATTCCAGACTATAAATAGGAATATTCTCATCTATAACGGCAACATAAAACGTTTCGTTACAATATTCAAGTCTGAACCTGAGACATTTACATTTCCTGTAACTCAACGTAAGTAAGCTGAATGTTTTCAAGCCGGTGTGTGAGGAAGAGATAGGGATTAATTTCAGTACGTTATAGGCCTGTAATAATACATACCTTATAACTTACATGCAAACATTTAAAGACAGAGAATGTAAATATTAACACAATTGCAAATGACAAAGAAATTATAGGAGCCTGAGGATAAAAATGAAGTTAAAGTAAATCTAACAAGCCTGTTAATTAGATTGAAATTGGCAGACAAATTTAAATGAACAGACTCAACATATGTTGTATTTAAATTTTATATATATTGTGACGGCAGCGGTATGCGAACATCTGCTCTCCGGTACCAGTGGCGGACACAGCGAGCTAATCGGGGATCAGCAGCCGAGACGTGACAACTAACGTGCTGGGAACGAACCATTCAGCGATCCCGGTTAGTGCATAAAACCAGCCCCGGTAGAAATTTTCGGCGCACTCTTCATCGCCACGCCATCGGACGCACTTCATCTCCTCTCCTGTCTCGGACGACATCGGCGCGGAGTCAGCCGAAGAATAGAACCTGTGTTCTTGTGTCTTCGCCCTCCAGTTCCGCGCCAGCGATGGATTTCGCTGGGCCGGCAGCCGACTCTACAACCGATGCCGAAAGAAGAGGAGGACTGCAGTACGCCACGAACAAGATGAAACGAAGAGCTATGCCACAACAGGAAACGAAAATGCCCAAACAAGAGAGACGATTAAGCTACGCGGAATGGATGACAGTGTTATTTAAAAAATTCAGCAAGGATATGGATCATATTAATGAAAATATCACTGATCACGAACGAGCACAGATGAGGCGTGCGAATAGAATGGTGTCACCGAACGACAACATGACCTTGAGAGATATTTATGATGAAATGTGGGAGCTAGACGCAAACTATGATAAAGAAGAGACTATCGGGACAACCCACGAAAATAACGATACAAATATGGAAGGAATAACTGAGGATGATTGGGATAGATGGAATGATAATCTTAAACGAATGAAAAACGAAAGAACGGGAATATACGCGCATTTGAAAGAGCAATATACACTGGAGGAGTATGAACAAATGAGACAATTAATAAGACAACCAGAGAAACCGGTACAAACTGAAAATGCAGAGCTAAAGAAATGGATAAGGGTTATGTTTGAACAATCCAGAGAAGATATTTGTAAATGGAGGGAAGAATTAAATAAGAAGCATAAAAGGAAAATAAGTAGTAAAAACACAGAAGAAATAATGAATGAGAATAAACAAGTAACAGTAACAATAACAGAAGTACCCGAGGATGAAAACTTGGAACAACAAAATCTGCCAATAAATGATAGTAAATTTGAGATAGAAGAAATACCAAATAATGAAAACGTGGAACAATCAAGTATTCAAATAGAAAATAGTAGTAAAGAAATAGAAAAAGAAGAAACTAATGAAAATAATAAACAACTTAAGGAAAATTTAAGCCAAATAATAGAAGATAATAATAAGGAAATAGGAAGGGAAGAAACTAATAAAAAATTAGATCAACTCAATGAAACGTTAGTTAGTGGTTTCAAACGAATGAAAAAAACAGTAGACAGTGCTTCTGAAAGTATTAATGAAAAAATAGAAAATAAAGAAGACAAAAGGACATAGTTATCTGAGAATAAACATAACAGAAACAAAGAGAATGTTAAGAACACAGAAATCAACACCAAGAATGTAAAGAACCAAATAATTAAGAAGACGAAGAAGATATGGAAAAAGTAACTAATAGAAACACGGGAAGAATTGGAGATGATGAAGAATGGTCTAATTAATGTACTTAATCTACCAATTACCGACCATACTGAAATAATGAATTTTAAAGATTGTAGAAAAACTTTAAAAGAAATTCTAGAAGGGGCTCACAACAAACCAGTGAGTAAAAACTTAAAAAATCCATAGTTAAATTGAATACACCAGAAGTAAAAATGCATAATAAAATATCAGTGATACAATTAATGATGGATATACCATTAACATATTTGTTTAATAAACAAAATGATAAAGGGATTGTAGTAGGCCTTGATACAAATGAAAATTTTACGGCAGAAGAATTGAAGTACAAGTTAGAAGAGAGAGATGTTACAAGAACAGAAATAATTTTGAGAACATTAGTAATCCGAGGAAGAAGGGCAACTGAGATTATGGACCATGGATAAACCAAATACCACGCACTATCAAGAAAAGGGACTGATTTTCTGAGAACCGACATTGAAAACCATTTTAGAAATGAAGAAGAAAAAATAATGATAATTAAAACAAAAATAAAATAAATAAAGAATAAATAAACACTATAGAGACTCAAGAAAAAATAATGAAAATTAAGAAAACACACCATATACCATGATGTTTGGGAGCAATCCACATAGAGAAATACAAGACTTAATTGACTTTCCCGCCGATTCAGAAGACCATTTGAAACAGAGAAAATATTATAGTAAAATAATGGAAAAAATAGAACAGCAGGAAAGCAAGTATTCACA
Organism: Magicicada septendecula; assembly: GCA_034769895.1. Taxonomy (NCBI): domain Eukaryota; kingdom Metazoa; phylum Arthropoda; class Insecta; order Hemiptera; family Cicadidae; genus Magicicada; species Magicicada septendecula. The sequence continues at coordinate 627,033,234 of CM068368.1, read as the reverse complement.
ACACAGACCAAAGTCCATTAAATACCAGATAGGAGGAAAGGTATTAATTAAAAATCGGGAAATACCCAGTACGATAGAGGGGATAGCTAAGAAATTATTACTATTATATGTGGGACCGTATACGATAACGAAAGATAACGGCAACAATACATATGAAATAATTAACCCAATCACAAAGAAGATTAAAGGAGTGTATAACCAAGCTTCAATAAAAAAGTTCCACGAAGGCACTCAATGATTTAAAATAATAAAAACATCAAAATTCAAAAAAGGAAAGTAAGATCAACTTACATAATATAGGAGAAACCATATGAGGTAAAATAGACAACAAAATGCTAAGGTAAAATTAAGGACAACTTACACAGTATATTTAGAAACAATATGAAATAAAATAATCAACAACATTAAGAACAAATTACACAATATAGTTAGAAATGATATGACTGAAAATAAACGACGCAACGCGAGGAGAGTGTAAAAACAACTTGCATAATATAAAACAATTAAGACGTGCTAAGGCAAATAAATAAGATTGTAAGAAAAATCGAATATCAGGAGAAGGTAATCAAATGACAGAATGTAATGCAACAACAAAATACAATAAATAGCTGTAGTAAAATAAGAGTAATAAACAAATGAAAGTAATGAAAAAATGTGTAGAATAATCAACATGATCACATGAAGAAACAGAAAAACAGACTATTTAAGATTATTACCAGTATATAACAAGGTAACAAATATAGGAAATGAATATCGGAATGAAGAATGAGTAAGGAAAGGTGAAATGATCTGAATAACAATAAAGTTAACAATCCCTAAAATATTATTATTATTATTATTGAGAGTCACAAGATGACTGCCTTTTAAGGTTTATTTATGAATATTGACTGAGAATAGTTCCAGCAATCATTTAACTGAGCAGAGATGATGTTCCTCTGATCTCAGAAAGAGTAGTAATGGACGACGGAGTATTGGTAGCAAGAGAACCCACCCGATTCGATACCAGCTACAATGTTAGGGAGATTTAGGTAAATTATATACTACAGGGAGAACTCACCAATAAGAATAAATAAATAAAAACAGATTTAAAATAACCAACTAATAAAGATTGAATTAAGGAAGGTAAAGGATAAGAAGTAAGAGCTAAACATGAAGAGTAAGGGGAAATAAACAACTGATAATTTCATAAAAAATTAAGATAGTGTTTTCTAAAATGGTCAATTTTGATGACGGGGCATTATGTTACATTACCAAAAGCCGCCCAGTAAAAAGGAAGGAATACCTTATAATATAAAGAGAAAACATGCAGCTAAGAAGAGATAAGATGAGAAAATTGACAGTTTTAATAGATAGCAAAATAATGTCATTAACTTAAACTAGACAGTGACAATGACCACACCTAAGTGATTGGCCAAATGACCAAATAAATTTAATTAAAACTATGATAAAAATGTCATAAAATTGACAATAATAAATTAAATGAATAATTGAACATTGATGGTACAAACCACCAGCAGAAATAATATAATTCTATGTAGGTAAGTGTAGACTAAATGTTACGTAGGCAAATAGTAAATAAACAGAACAATGAAATTAAATGATAATAAATAAATGTATAGAGCATAAAACGTGACAGAGCTAGTCTGATAATCACAAAATTCATATTAAATTGAACCAAGAGTGCATAAAGTAGGTAGGGAGTGACTAAAAAAAAAAATACAATAAGTGAACAACACTAAGTGATAATTAGCGATGGTTTTAACAACCAATATCCTTAATTACATCTTGCCAAAACCATATAAAAAAAAGAAAACCGAGAATGAATACCGAGAAAAAAGAACAATAAGGTAACAAACACTAGGTAAAGCAAAGCAACCCCAGTGCATGTGTAAAAATGTATAAATAAAGAATGTCAGTTACCAGTAATAAATAATATAAAAGTAAAAGGTGCAAAGGACAAGTGCTTAGCATAATAAACAATATGTCAAAATACATTAAGTAGGTGTACGGTGATAGAAATTGGTTTTGAAAAAGACAAAACACTAGTACGTAACATAGAATAAGGTATCATGTTCAAAAAATATAAGAATAAGTAACTGTTATAAAGAATGTTAGTGTTAAAATATTAAGTTAGTAAAGTTAAAGGGATAAACAAAACCTAAACAAGTTATATGTTATAAAAAGAAGGGTAGACATCAAAAGATGGATACTCAATTATTGAAGTTGTGTTATAAAGAGAATAGTAGAAGTTAGCAGGAGTATTATAAAACTATGAAAATGTTATTATTGTTAAAATAATCTTAAAAATAAGTTATGTTATGTTGAGTTGGGAAAATAATACTAAAAAGCAGTAATAATGTGTTGAAAGGATGAGGAAATCCTAAAATTATGCAATGTTAATTTCTTAGATATAGATGTAAAAGGCAACAATATGTCTGTAAAGAACTACTAATCATAAACCAATGTATGTAAATTCATAATAATTCTAAACAAACTTAGACAAAGCAACAAGAACATAGGAACAAGGTCAAAATTAAATTATAATCAAAGTCAACCATTGTAGGCAAGTGTAGGCTTAAAGAAATGTGAGAAGATTGTAAAATGTAAACAAATAACAACATTCAGTTAGGGAAAAAGTTCGGTAAACAGGAACATTGGCCAAGGAACATTAAAAACCCAAAATACTTTCAGAAACACACTTATAAACCAAAATAAGTATAAAAAACAAAAGTATCAAAATACTAAATCAGCCAATACTGAATAGAACATAGTCATGTTTGATTTCAAAATAATATTAAACAGAAGTGCTATTCAATGGTACTAATAACAGAAGTATTAACAGTAATACAAGCATATTATCATAATTAGAAAATATTTATCCATTTTGGGCGAAAACACAAGCTATGTCTAACAATGGACACAAAATTGTTTCAACCAATGAGAAGGATAGGTTTTGCAGTTAGAACCAAAAAACCGTTACAAATTTATTAATAGTCCATTATTAGCTTCAGTAGAGTACAGATGAAAAAATAGTCACTCCATATAATTAGCAAAAAGAATCAATCAAATGAGATATACCATATAATAATTAATGAAAATGAAATACAAGATGGGCAAAACATAGTAACAAGGTTGAACTAAACAAAATTTTGAATTACAGAAGATAAAAAAATATAAAACGAAAAAAGAAATAAAAGAAGGAAGACATAGCCACAAGCATACATGAAAATAAGTTATCAGATGTTAAGGTAGGAGTAAAGTATAAAATTTAATTAATTAACAAAACTAAAGACTGGATTCACTACACTTTAAGAGTGATGCACAATATAATTAACTTGGTTCAAACACTCAAACACTGAATGGCTCTTAAAAAAACAAATAATAATTATCAAAAAACTCTTCAATTCAATTAATAACACATTTGGAAATACCAAAATATTTTTTCAACGATATAAAACTTAACCTCTTGTTACGAGTTGAACTCACAATTACTTTAGTTAATAAGAGTAGTGGTGTAAAGGAAAAACGTAATATTTGATTGAGTTTATGTGAAAGATTGTACTTTCTCGAATAATTTTTGTTAACTGTTGCTGTAATCCAAAGAACGTTTGACTGAATAACCATTGTAAAATTAAATTCGACATGAGCCCTTAATTGCCCGGGTAGGCGTATAGAGTACGCCAGCCACGCAAGTTTTGCTGTAAATGAAAGCCTACCAATCATCGAGGCACGGCCCCCTCAGTACCCTCCTACCAACTCCCTCCGAGCACAATGATCCGTTTGAATTTCACCAGTCTGTTATCGCAAGCCGAAGTAGTGACGTCTTTTACTTGCCGGTCGGTTTGGCGTACTCCGTACGCCGCCTCTCCAACTATGTCGCGGAATGAAATTGTGCGGCCCGAAGATTTCGAACGTGTTTTAGGTGAACTGTCGGATGAAGAGAAGCAAAATTCAGGCGTTGACACTGACATTCAATCATCTGATATTGACGAACGTGAGATTATCGAACAGAGTGACCACAATAGTGATTCCGAAATAGATGGTGATCTTCCTCAACCACTTCCAAGGACTTCTGACGACGAGGTGAGTGAAACCGATGACAACGATTTTTTTACTAAAACTATTTACAAAAAGAAGAAAGTAAGAGGAAGGGTCGTAAAGGAAATCAGTGAAATTTCAAAATGGAAGAAGGGCCCATAAAAAGTAAATTTTCGCGTACGCCTAGTAAAAATATTGTGAACGAAGTACTTCCCGCTTCCAAAGACTGTGCCCACGTGAAAGACGAAATTTCCGCTTCCTTGAAGATTATAAACTTAGACATGATTGATTCTCTAGTGAAATACACTAACATGTACATACAGCGTAACAGAACAATGGAGGACCCTAAGAAAATCTCAAAAAATAGTGCAAAGGACACAAGCAGATCAGAAATAATGGCTGTCATTGGGATTTTATTCTTATTAGGATACAAAAAAATGTCTAAAATACATCTTGACGAAGCATGGGCTCGGGATGGCACTGGGATTGAAATATTGCAAGGGGTGATGGGGCTGAAACGATTCAGATACCTTCTAGCTTCCATAAGATTCGATGACACATCCACAAGACTTACTCGAAAAACAGCCGATAAGTTAGCCGCAATACGGGAGTTTTACGACTCTTTCAATGACAACTGTGATAAATTTTATTCGCCTGGGGATCAACTGACGGTTGATGAAAAGTTAGAGCCATTTCGTGGCAGGTGCTCTTTCATTCAATACATTCCTAATAAGCCGGCCAAGTATGGCCTAAAAATATTTGCAGTTGTTGATTCGTGAACTTTTTATTGCTTGAAATTGGAAATGTACTGTGGCACTCAACCTCCTGGACCGTATGAAGCTTCGAATGCGAGCTTGGATATCGTCAATAGGCTGATTAGCCGCTATAAAGGTTCTAACAGAAACCTGACTACCGATAACTGGTACACTAGTTATCCTTTAGCCAAATCTCTCCTCGCCAGTGGTATTACCCTCGTGGGTACACTAAAAAAGAACAAAAAAGAAATCGCTTTTCAATTACAGCCAACGAAAACAAGAGAAGTTGGAACTTAAATTTTTTGTTTTCAAAAAGATGTCACGATGGTTTCTTACATGACCAAAAAAATAAATGTGTAATTCTTCTCAGCACCGCGCACGACGATGATAAAATTGATTCAGAGACACAAAAACCAAAAATAATCATGGACTATAATAAGTTCAAAGGTGGAGTGGATGTAGTAGACCAACTCGGTGGCAACTAGACCGTAGCCCGTAAAACAAAGAGATGGACGATGGCAACTTTTTTTGCGCTTCAAAACGTGGCAGGCATAAATACACAAATCCTTTTGAATTTCTCTGAACCCAGTGCTTCTCCCAAGTTTAGAAGAATATTTTTGAAGAGCTTAGCGACGTCTCTTATGAAGCCACACCTTCAAGATCGTGCAAACTTACGAAGCCTACCTGTGCATTCAAAAGCAATAATTCGTAGAGTGCTTTCTTCGGACGGAATAAACGAGGAGCAGGAAATACAACCACCCGCAAAAAAGGGAAAAGGACGATGCACTTCATGCGGAAGAGCAAAAAACAACTACACTACGATTAGTTGCTCAGAATGTTCTGCTTTTACATGCAAAACTCATTTGGCGAAAACAGTTTATCTCTGCGGAACATGTGCCAATAAAAATGAACTGCATGACGAAGATTAAGTGTTTGACAATAATTACTGAAAACGTTGTTTGTGCTTTTGTTTTTACTTTTGAAATGTTGTTTGAAACTTTTGTAAGAAAAAAAATATATATATATGTAGGACAGCCATTACCTCTTTCATATTTCGTTCAATAAACGCATATAATTACCCGCATGTTTTCTTTTATTATTTCGCTTTTTCAATGTTATCACGTTCACTTCGTTGTGCAAAAAAAAACATGTTCTCTTGGCAGTGTTCTGTTTGTTGCGGGTTATCTCAACGGCTTAGCTTGTTTGTTTACAAACGATAATTACAATTTTGTTTATAACAAAGATAATTACATTGAAGGACAAAGAAATAATATTATGAAACGAAAAAAGTTTTAGAGCAGAGAAAAATAAATTGTTTTATTTTCTGGAGCTGAATTACTTGGAATTGTTATCAAAATGACACACGGTGTGTCATTCACAGTCAACGTGTTAAAAAATTACAAGCTGTTGATGATAATTTGGTGGGACAAACCAACAAATGGACTGGCGTACTCAGTACGCCGCCCGGGCAAAATTGTGTCGCCAAACCGCCCGGGCAATTAAGGGTTAGACGCTTGGTGCTCAGTCAGCGACCCAAACAAACATAGCCAACCGCTGAGTTATAAATCATTCAAAGCCGGAGCATAACTTTATATATTTTCATAATTTCCTGTAATAACCAATATAAAAGGTAGAACTGCTATCCAATAAACCAATACTAAGAATATATACCTGTTTATTAATTCATGTGACAATATACAGGGTGTCCCGGGAGGAGAGGGAAATAATTTGAGAAATGGTTCTGTAGTGTAAAAGAAGAAAAAAAGTTCATATAAACATATGTCCGGAAACGCTTTGTAAGCGAGTTACGGCTAGCGAAAGATTTCGCCCGGGTTTCGGTAAATGAAGACTTTCTGAAATTCTGGGAAGGTAAATTATGGGGCGAATTCCATTGTTTCTTATGGTTTTTGACCTGAAAAATCGAATAAAACAGGTCGCAGAACTGTATCTCCCATAACGTTCATGATATCCGACGTAAAACAGAAAAATCTTTGCCTAAAAACGTATTGTATTGTTTTTAACCAAAATTGGAATTTTTTGTTAATTTTTATTGACTTTATTTACACCATTTTTCTCAGAATTAAAGTCTTTACAAGTTTTGTTTTTAACGTTTATGCATTTATTAATCATTTAACAAAGTTATTGTACTTCTAACCTAAAAAAACGTGTTTTTAGGTTAGAAGTACAATAACTTTGTTAAATGATTAATAAATGCATAAAAGGTAAAAACAAAACTTGTAAAGAATATAATTCTGAGAAAAATGGTGTAAATAAAGTCAATAAAAATTAACAAAAAATTCCAATTTTGGTTGAAAACAGTACAATACGTTTTTAGGCAAAGAATTTTTCTGTTTTACGTCGGATATCATGAACGTTATGGGAGATACAGTTCTGCTACCTTTTTTATTCGATTTTTCAGGTCAAACACCATAAGAAACAATAGAATTCGCCCCTTAATTTACCTTCCCAGAATTTCAGAAAGTCTTCATTTACCGAAACCCGGGCGAAATCTTTCGCTAGCCGTAACTCGCTTACAAAGCTTTTCCGGACATATGTTTATATGAACTTTTCTTCTTCTTTTACACTATAGAACCATATCTCAAATTATTTCCCTCTCCTCCCGGGACACCCTGTATATGTGTTAATTTATTTAATATAGCACAGTGAAAATTTTTTACCAGAATTACAGGTTGGCAATACTGCCGCGAGCAAGAGAATTTCGAATTCAGCCGATACAGAGCGGTAAGTAATACGGTTTCATTGAGAAAGAAAGAAAAGCTACGAAAAATTTTTAATTGTTTTAAAACAAACAATTTGGCGCCTAAAATCGGGAAAATAATAGTTAATTTAAATCAGGTAAGAAAGAAGAGACAGGTATTGGCGAGGTCACAAGAGCGACAGGTAGCGGGAAATTTACGAAGTTTAGGACTTCGTTAATATAACATCAGAAGGAGTCGAATTAAAACTATCACGACCCGAGCTGATTGTTATAAATTGCCGCAACCAACGCGGGGTTGATAGAGGAAGATTGCCACGGAAAGAGAATGTCATAATGTATACCAATGTAGGTGGAATATTTTAATTAATTTATTTGTTAGGAAATGACACGTGTGTGTGTGTGTGTGTGTGTGTGTGTGTGTGTATGGAATATTTTATAACATATTTTACAGTAAAAAACACTCATAACTGTTTTCCATGAGTGCGGGTCTGTTTTCTTAATCGAATATTATATATATATATATATCACAACGCTACTTTTTATCTAACACTCTTATCTAATATTTTGAATGATAGATAAAACGTTACTTACCCGTGAGATTACTTTACCTGGGCGCCAGAACAAATCCCAGATACTAATGACACGGTTCCAGCTTAGCTCAGAGCAGAGAGACACAAATTTCTCAGGATTCGTTCAGTGATTGTGGATTCAAGGGGAATCGTTACAAATAACACTTTAGAATTGGCTTGATTATGTTTAATTAATGTTTTAATTATTTTTACTTCCATATTCCTTAAGGAAATGGAAGTATGGTGATGGCAAAAAAAATCGTGTTCCAGATTATTGCAGATTCTGATTTTACTACACTCAAAAACATGAAAAAAAGTCGTTTTTCGAAAAGTGTCTGTGTGTGTGTCTGTCTGTCTGTCTGTGTGTCTGTGTGTAGATTTTTTTTCTATGGCAAACGATAACTGCCGCAAATTCAAACAGAATCAAATATTTTTTGCATACAGCCCTGATTTGTAGAGTACTCACGACGCATTGTTTTGGTGAAGATCGGTTGAGGGAAAGGGGTAGTTTACCGGCAACGGTTTTTTTTATCAAGGGAAATTTTTTTACTTTGGCAAACGTTAACAGCCGTAAATTCAAACAGAATCAAATAATGTTTCGCATACAGCCCTGATTTGTAGAGTTCTCAAGACCTATTGTTTTTGGTGAAGATCGGTTAAGGGAAAGGGGTAGTTTACCGGTAACGTTTTATGTTTTAACAAGGGTATTTCCTATGGCAAACGATAACAGCCGCAAATTCATATAGAATCAAAAGATTATTTGCATACAGCCCTAAGTTGTAGAGTTCTCAAGACCTATTGTTTTTGGTGAAGATCGGTTAAGGGCAAGGGGTAGTTTACCAGCAACGTTTTTTTATCAAGCGTATTTTCTATGGCAAACGATAACAGCCGCAAATTCGAACAGAATCAAATAATTTTTTGCATACGTCACTGAATTGTAGAGATCTCAAGGACTTTCGATTTTGGTGATGATCGGTTAAGGGGAAGGGGTAGTTTACCTGCAATCTTTTACGTTTTAACAACAGTAAATTACTTGAAAATTCATTTAAACTTTTTCAAACAATGGTAATTGTTAAAAATAAAATAATTTTGTTGCCAGGGAATAAAATTATAATTTTTTCATTTTAATGTAAATTATGTATGATTTAATATCTTTATATATATAATTCTTCTGTACGTGCGTATGTCACTGAACTCCTCCATGTATTAAATAATATATCGTTCGTGGCAGGTAAGCATATCTCAGTTATGTAATGTTTACGTTTCCATTTTATTATTATGCCTACAGCAATAAAAAGGCAGGTAAGACACACACACACACACACACACACACACACACACACACACACACACACACACACACACACACACACACACACACACACACACACACACACACACACACACACACACACACACACACACACACACACACACACTTCACGTTATTTCTGGCCTCACTCATGTTTATTTTCTTGCATTTGCACGCTTTTTAAATGGAAAGTGCCGAAACCCACACCATCATAACGCGTGCAAGCCGAAAAAATGGACATCAATTTGCTTCCTGTGGATCGCTGGGCAGTGTAACTGCACGTGTTTACAGAGGAACGATTCATAGACAGACTTTTCGTCTTTAGGGAATGAACCCTCTGCAAGATGCTGAGGGTCCATGAGTGACTTCGGAGCGCTCCTTCTTTTTCGCGTGTTTGTTCTGTGAAACATACACTGTAGATTCGCAGCTTTACTCTAAGCAACGCTCAATAGGAAATGTTGAAAATTTTTGTCCACAGTGTACCCTCATTCACACTAAACCTGCTCTGATGTTTTAATTACGGACATCATAATATTAAAACTTTGGAAACTTGAGCACTACTTAATGGAGATCAATCATTAACTTATACAAGCCATTAATTTTATGCATATTTTATATATATATATGTGTACAACGTTATCGGCAACAAAGAAGTAGTTTTTGTTAAAATTCCTTCCCGGGATATTAGGCCGTAGTCCAATGTTTTCTATAAAACCAGACGTTTCGGCAATGCCATCGACTTCCATCATCAGTGAAAATCGAGTGCGATAACGTGAGGTGGTATACGTTAGTGACCACAGTACTGTGGTTAAGGCTGAAGCAGTAAGTAGAAAGAAGTAGTTTCTATGGTAATATTTCATTTCGAAAATGATTTTAAATATAAATCTTAGAATATGGAAGTCATGTATGGTTCTCCATACCGATATTTAAACTTGTTGAAAATGTTAATTATAGGACTTATTGCTACCCTAACACTGATAATTAACGAGTGTGTGTGAAAAGTAAAGATTAAGACGTTCAAACGACCTATTGCTCTTATCTGGTTTAATTAAGAGATTGATATCTCCAAACCAGTGATAAAGAACAGGTCTACAATAATTTGTACGTCCAATACTACACCTCACTTTCCATTCTACACTCCTATACTATATTATGACTAATCTTACACATTAAATACAAAGTGTGTGCGTCTTAGTGTCTTTTACAAATTGTTTATTGCTTTTTATTATTTGTTTAGTGCTTATTTCATTGATCAATGAATCTATTTCTTACTGTTTGATGCGTCGTCCGAAGATAGGAATCTGTAGAGGTCCTCCTTTCGATGGTTTAGCTCAGAAGAAAAGATGTTGATCAATCCGGTAGAAAGATGCTCTGGCAATTACAGCTGCTGTAGCTCGCTGTAGCTCAGGTCATTTAACGGCTGATTATAAATTAATTAATTAATGTGTTGTTTTACACAGCGAGAGTTGTTGAACGGTACTAGTTCGTCTTCACTGCGGACTACTTCTTGAATTTCGCACTTAAATACCGCTTTGCGTGTTTGAAAAATTTCTGCACGTAATTTATACACGACTAGCGCATTGAAGATTCGATCGAAGAGTAACGCTACCCCTCGGTTTGAGTTGGCGTCTGTTTTAAATACGGGCTTCTGATTAGTTGTACAAATAAATCATACGTTTTTCCAGTCTCGACAATCTCTAACAGGTCGAGCAAACACCCCATGACAGGTTTGAAACTGCAGAGAATTTCTTGTCAAAATCGTACTTCCTGTATTTGCAAATTGATTGATTTCAGGTATTTGCAAATGTGTTTTCAAAGATCTGACCACAGAATATTGTTGCTTATGTCTTTACCTGTATGTGTGTGAAAACACCTAATTCCTATGTAGTATAATTCTCTTGTTATTCCTTTTGGCGTTCGTCTTCCGTATAACTTCTTCAATTGTTAATTATATTAACTGAGATTGCGGCTACTTATAAAGCTTTACTTGCTGAACACAATGCTGTTTTCAGAATTGCCCTATATTTATTAGTTTGGAAGTTATTTGCAGGTTGAACTGATAATTTGAATTGAGTAAAATTTCATGTTCGTATCGGTTGCGGACGTAGCTGTGACGAGGTTAGAGTGAGATGGCTGCGATTGTACGCTCTCTCTTGCTTACGCTGCTATACTCGTACAGTCTAACACTTTCATAAAACGCTCAGATAGGACGCTAATATGAATCGTTATAATATATATTTACACACACACACGCACACACACACTGATTGTTGTATATAATATTGTAATGGTAGTGTTTTCCTTTATAAAAATGTCGTTAAACATCTAGGCATGACATTACAGGAAATTCCGAATGGAAGAAGATTATAGGAATTTAGATTTAGATGACAAAATTACATTTACAATACTCAATCACATATTGGGATTTAGTTCGTAGTTTTCAATTTTCATTATTCCAGAAATTATAAAATGTGGCCAGTTTTTAAAATCCGTCTGGGCCCCCGGCGCACACTATGGCGATTTGTTTGAATGCAGGTTTGTTCATTACATTCATATATTATTACGACTTTGGAAAATTCTGATGTCGCAAGTCAAATTAACTCTTCGGCAACTAAAACATGTTTTAACAAGAAAACTAAAAGGGGACCAAATGAAAAGCGGAATATCGCTTATCATTGACCATGCGAAATTATAAATCACCGTTTGATTAAAATTATAAATATATAAGTCAATATTTATATAGTGACGCTGTAAGTAAAAATTATAAGTAAACTGGTTATGTTATTTTAGAATAAACAAACTGTTTAGTTATTATACAATAAACGGTAATTACTATAATTTTATTAACTCAGAATTCAACGATTATTAGTGGTCATCGTTTTAATCGTTCTTAATGATCAATAGAATAATAATCTTATGAATTTCCTTTGTTCGCAGGTATAAAATTCCATATATCCAAGTGTTTTGATGAAATAGACTTCTTCCCTTCTTCCTTACGTCCGCGGTCGGTTTGTTGTGATGCTCTCGCATTATATACGACCTCCGATCTTAACGCTAATGTAAAACAGTATTAACTGGCAAGGGAAACACTTGCTAGTTACTCAGCGTTTTGTTACAAGAGAGCTACCGTCTAAAACCCAGGTTAAATTTTTGCCAGTGGGAATCGAAACCAAGCCGCGCGGTACAGCGAGAAACCGAACTGCCCACTAAACTATAGCAATATCCACCTATCGTAAACCTTAGATATATTCAAATATGTAAAGGCGAGTTGTCTGTGCTACTGCACACGCTGGTTGTGAGAGAACAAAAAAAAAAAACATTCCATAACTTCATGTTGAAATCTTGCGTTCGAATTTACACGAAAATCCGCTTCATTTAAAACATTTCCCTAATTGAGTGTGCATGGCGTGTGTATTTTGAGAGTAAAATACATTCTGAACTCTTCATGTTTTTTCTTTAAATTAAAATGTCACATGTTATAAACCATAGTATTATTCCTGATAAGTGTAATTTGAATAATGCTTTTTCGGTATCTTACATTCACATAATGTATGTGTAGGACGCAATGTGCGCGTAATTTTTAATGAAATATTGGTAACATTAATATTAAAAAAATAAAAATTATTTTCAACTCTATTAAAATAACATTAAAGTTAATAACTTAGGTTATTTATATTACATAGCAGTTTTTAAATGGAAAATCAAAATAAAATTTTCTATATCTGTTAGTACGTCCATGTTTTTAAAACCGCCATTGCTAAACACTGTTAAGAGACAAAACAACAGGATTAATACAGAAGACAGTTTTTTTTTTAATCAAATGCTACTTGAAGGTAGCATAAACTTAGATGATTTTTAAACGTTTGAGATATGGTAAATGCTCTAAACGGCATTAGATAAAATCTAAACACTTTAATTCAACCTAATTTTTTTTTAGAACAATGCATTTAAATACTTAAAAACAGTGTACTTCCTAAAAACTTAGGCAACTGACCCCCGACGACTAAAATCTCCTTCTCTTTAGGCGCAGCTCCTCTCCAAACTGCTGCCCACCATTACTTCAGGGTTGCTCCTCTGTGTGCTCACGAGATCTGCTAAAATCTCTACATTTGTTTAGCATATGATATTACTCCTGCTCTTTCTCCTTATCTATGGGGATCCCGATTGTAACGCGGGTCTAGCGATTTTCTGACGCGAGCATCGTTCTTACTAAAGTCTGCGAAACGTTGTCGTCTATCTCTGCCATTAGTCTTTGTCTGTCCCCTGCCATCTTCTGCATTCAAAGAATGTATGTTTGGCGTCATCATTTGCCGAGTCGCCGTATTGACATGCCGGACTTCCAGTCTTCCACATCTCGTGGACATGATATAATTTTTAGACAAGCTGCGTCAGATAATAATTTACCTCCCTATGCTTCTACTCCGACCAAACCGCCAGACTACTAATCGACTTAGCAGTCCGTCTACCTTCCTTTTTCGGCAGCCAGCGTTCCTGCCACCGATACACCGTGGTATCTTTAGCTGCGCCGTCGCCACCTCCTTTCCCCCTTCTGATTTACTCATTTACTCGTGTGGGTACATTTCCTCTTTTCTCCCACGAATTCGATGACCACCAACACATGCGGCTGTACGGTAGTTCTGCATGAGCACGCAGTCCGAATTCCTCCTCTTCTCTGTACTGTTACTATTCATTTGCTGTACTTCTCCAGCTTGGGTACGTCGGCCCAGATCTCAGAGCGTACTCACCTGTGACAGACATAAGTAGTTTTCATCTGTTAGACGTTGGGCGTCCGATATTTGCCACAAGTCTGCTGAAGTGAATCACACGGCCTTCTCAGACACAAACTTAATTTGCAATAAAAACGAAATAGAATTTGCAATTGTGTATAACTAACCCTGCTTGAAGTGGTCTGAAGATTGTGCAGAAGCCAGGAGGTGTTACAGCAACTGAATACTTACTACTATACCAGTAATAAACCTTCAGTCAAACACATTAATAATTAAAAATCTAAAAAATAAAATTGTAAGTTGTTGATGCATGAATTTAATATAAATTAAAAAATTTAATGAATTGGTTATAAGAGGTATATCAAATATTTTTACAACTGTATATCAATATGGATGCTCCAAATAACCTGTTAGGTATTTTAATTAAACAAATAATTAAAGATTTATCACAAAACAAGAGACACGTTATAAAATCTCAAATTTTATGTCGATATGCTTTATTTAGTAGCTCAGGGGCAACGATTGTTTAAAATTATTACCCGCGTCGGGAGACAAAACGGACAGCGCAAAAAGTTCATTTAATTATGTAAGCAGTTTAAGAGTATCATTAAGAGTGTCGTGCTAAGAGGCAGATGTCTGACTTTTGCAGATCTCATACTGCAACAGGATAAGTTTATAAACACAGCTTATTATTAGCTTCCGTATGTTGCTTTGGTATTTCTTAACCCTGCTGAGGTGTTCGGGTCCTTTTTGACCCAAAAGATTTTGTTTTACGCTGCTGTTTGTTAAAAAATTATTAGATCAACTTTCCGTTTTGTGACTTTGTCAAATACCTATAAATAAGTATCATTCTCTAATATAAATTTTTTAAACCGCTTATAAAATTTTATGACACCTTTTTATACAAAAAAGTTGTTCGGGTTCTTTTGGACCCATAAGTGAAGTAATTATTTTATTAATATTATAAGCTGTACTTTGGATTCAAAAGCTTCATTACTTTGTCTCGTTTGATGATTCAATGCATAGTCTCATAGTACAAGGTCACACTGGTTGCTACATTCTCTCCCACCTACTCCACTTAGCAACAGTGCCTGCCCAACTACAAGAATGTTTTCCCTCTCCATCTGTCAGTCAGTGCCCCTTGAGCAGAGTGTGAGTGAGGTTGTTGTTATGTTATGCAGTGAAACATTCTTTTTTCAATTGCAGTAATTTTTAGTGCTCTTTCTTTGGTTTTATTACCATACTTGTGTTTGACCTGAAGTGGCTTTTGTATGAACAATGATGGACGTTGAAGAAGTGTTATCGGAAATCTCCGACGAAGGAGAAGTTGCTTCAGAAATTGAAGATAATATTTCTGAATGTGTGTCTTCAGATTCAGAAGATGAAGAAGTACATCATGAACCAGGAAATAACACTTTATTATCTAAAAACGGACTATATTCAGTGGAAGACCAAGCCTGAGCTCCAGATAGGAAGACGTCCTTCTCATGATGTAATGACACTTACACCAGGACCAACCAGGTATGCAACTGCACGTGTTACTGATGAATATTCGGCATTCAAAGTATTTTTTCCCCCTCCAATTGAAAATATAATCCTGACCCAAACAAATTAAGAAGGCAACCGTATTTATGGAGAGAATTGGAAAAAAAATTGACTCAACAGAACTAGACGCTTATATTGGTCTTTTGTTACTGGCAGGTGTTTATAAATCACATAATGAGTCAACTGAGAGTTTGTGGGATGAAACAAAAGGAAGGCCAATATTTCGGGCAACAATGTCACTGGAAAGATTTAAAATTATTTCTCGTATTTTCCGTTTTGATGATCCTCAAACTCGACCAAGTAGGTGCGCTAGCGATAAATTCGCACCTATTAGAGAGCTGTAGGAGAAATGGGTTGAAATTTTGCCAAAACATTTCAATCCTACCGAATATGTCACAGTGGATGAAAGGTTAGTTGGTTTTAGAGGAAAATGCCCTTTCCGTCAATACATGCCTAAAAAACCAGCTAAATATGGCATAAAGTTTTGGGCTGTATGTGATAATGCCACTAGTTACGTTTGGAATATCCAGCCATATTTAGGAAAGCCACAAGGTGCACTACCAGAGAAAAACCAGGGTCTTAGAGTAGTTCTGGATTCGACAGTTGGTCTAAAAGGCCACAATGTTACTTGTGACAACTTTTTTACATCGTATGGATTAGGCCAAACGCTTCTCAGAAGAGGTATTACAATGGTAGGAACTATCAAGAAAAATAAGCCTACACTTCCTCCCCAACTTCTAGAAACAAAAAAATGTACCTGCACTGGCCTCAAAGTTTGCATTTATGAAGGATACTACACTGGTCTCTTACTTTCCAAAAAAGAATAAGTGTGTTATACTACAGAGTACTTTACACCACGATGACAAAATAAGTTGTAATGATGATAAAAAACCACTGCTTATTTTAGATTACAACAAAACTAAAGGGGCTGTTGATACTCTAGATAAGATGTGTGCAAACTATACATCAAAAAGAAAAACAAATCGTTGGCCCATAGTTGTCTTTTCAAATATACTTGATATTTTGGTTGTCAATTCTTTTGTTTTATTTACTTCCATCAACTTTCAATGGAAGCCAAAATGCAATGACCGGAGAAGAATATTTTTAGAAAACCTTGGAGAATCTTTGATCAAAAAACGCATTGACAGACGACAGTATATGCCAAGAGGAACAGCTGCAAGAGATGTAGTTGAACGCGTACAAGCTAACGTGCAGTACCAACTCAGTCTATTATGAAGAATCCAGATACAATGCAGAGAAAAAGAGGGAGGTGCCAGTTGTGCCCAAAAACTGACAATAAGTCTTCTGTGAAGTGTTCAAAATGTGACAAGTTTACTTGCAAGAATCACCTCACCCATATATGTAATAAATGTTTCAGTGAAATTGTGTAAGTTTACGTAACAGAAACAGTTTACCTGACAGATAGTCTCGTAACATACAAATATAAGATTTTCCATTTTGTTTTTTACCTGTGTTATATAATAATTTAGAAATGACTTTAATCTTTGTCGTATAGAATAGTATTTCATAAAAATTATGTTCATGAAATAATGTACATTTTTTCAATAATACAGATTTTTAAATTTCCAATAAACAGAATTTTAATAGCTAGATTATCAATAAAGTTTTTTGTTTCAGAATATAATAATGTGTTCGTTTCGTGCTTAGAAATCTTTACTGTATTCATAACAAATAAAAATACAGAATTATGTTAGTTTTAGTACACAAATAAATATATACTTACATATATAAAAATAAAATGATGAAATGTGCAAGGCAACATATATGATAAAAATGCTGATGTACTGCATTGTTAGGTGATTATTTTGGTCATTCATTATAAGAACTTAGGCCTAATGTATAAAACATAAATATGCATAGGCTACCAAGAAACTTTTTTGTTGAAAAAAGTAATTTTTCCCGTATGGGTCATTTTGGACCCGAACGTCTTAAGCGTTGCTAAAATTTGAACACCCCAGTAAGGTTAAACACCTACAAACCTACCTGGAAGTAGGCCTATCTGTTCTTAACAGAGAAACGTTGTGAAGTACTTACTAGTTTTTAAAACTGTATAACAAAATTATATTCTTATTTTAATTTACGTTTTTGTACAGGAATCTTGTTAAAACATAAGGAGCAACAAACACATTTCATTTTTAAAAAAACTACAGTTGGTATCTGACAGATTAAAACTTATACTTGTGTAGATAGAACTACACTGACTTTTGTAAATAAGTCTACTATCCTATCCTAACTAAGGTTTTATTTTAAAGTACATTGCCAATTTTAAATTAAACAATTTGATACTTGTCATTGGCAATTAGTAAGTCTTCATTTACTATGTATAAACCTCGCAGAAGAAGTTTTTGAGTAATAAATTTAATCCATAATGTAATAATATATAATTTTTTAAAAGATAGTTTATTCCAGACATCATGCTTATTATCTGAAACTACCCTAAAGTTCAAGGAATATAATTAGTCGATTAAATTTATAACATCTAGTCGAGGATACGTTCATATCAACAGTAAAATAGAGCGCTTAACTATATAAGAATAAAATTTATTTATAGATTTATATAAATAAGTATAAGTATATGTGTCATTAAAATATCGAAAACGATTCAAGACCTCATCGTTTCAGTTGGGAGAAGATTTGATTAAATTCCTAGTCAAGGATAAAAGGTATGATTTGATAAAAGATATGCAAGTATTTTCTGAAATATTTTTAAAATAACAATAAATGTAAATTTAAAACACTAATACGTAAAGTTTCTGTTAGTATAGTACAGTTACATAAAAACTATTTGAGTTAAGGCATTCAATGTGGAAATTTAAGGAAATTTAAATAAACACAAGGTATAGTAAATAATTCTAAAGTTATTTAACAATTAAACACTTAGACCTCAACTCAAAGGAACAGAGCAAAGGAACAGAGAAGAACATGAATTCCCAGGTGTGGCAACTAAGCATAGCCTTTATATGAAGGAAAAGAGAGTAGTTAAATCTATTTTTAAATGATTTATTCCTAATCGTCAATCGTCAATTGATTATAGTTAATCGTTTGGTCCTAATCCAACATTTAATATTACAAACACCTTAATAATATGTTCCCTATCAGCATTCCATAAGTATGTCTTTATAAAGGGAAACAATGACGGAGATCAATAATTAACAGTGACTAATAAATCACTTAACATCATAGGAAGGTGTGCCCTATCACGGTCCTGTAACAGATTATGTTACAATGTTCCATTGTCAACTGTACTGTTCGTGTGCAGCGGTGCGGCCTACACACACACACACACACACATTTGAAGCTGACTGCACTTGCATAAGTAAATTTTGTTAGGTTGAATTAATACATTTATTGGTTATTCCTTTATTATATAAAATGTATGCAGAAATATTTTAAAATGATAATTAAAAATGATAAACATATAAATTATGAAATACTTGACAGTTAGCAAAATTGAAGAGAGTCTTTAGTTGTTTCAAATTTTATAAAGAGTTTTATAATTCAACTTTCCTGAATTTGCCGAGTTAAGTTACATTGGTTCGAACTATCTCGCGGGACTACCCTTGCTCACACACCGGGCATTTTTCTTCTTGGATGGAATGTCGGTCTCAGGGTTTCCTCGTGGGCGCTGTGTTAGTTCAAGTTGTTCCTGATTAGTCCTCGTTGACAGGCACCGGTCATTGAAGATCTCGAACGCCGTGCGTGACATCGTGGATTTAATTCAGCCGCTCCCTAGACGATACATTCCGATTCCCCAGAGCAGAGACTACGAGAGACTCCTTATTAGACTATTGGAGACTACCATATGAAATACTGCTTAATACACGGCTCACCAGTCCTTTTGTAGATCTTATTTGTACAATATGGCGTCATTTGTACAAGTTAAGATTGCACAGGAAAATTGACCACGTGCTGATGAATATGAACTTCCGGCTTCTAAATCTTTCCAAACCACGTGTTTTCAACTGCATATGCTTGCATAGCTAATTACTTAGTCAGTCGAATAAATGCTATTATAATGTGGTAAAGGTCAGCCTTTAGCACAGTACTGTAGTCACCACTGACCGAGACATCTGTGTCAGTGTGTAACCTGAATTAGCACAGAAGATTAGTCGTCGAAAGAACGGCTGAAACGTCTGCTGTTATCAACAGCTTTACACCACAGCCTTACAGTCCGGAAGACAAAAATTTTAACTGCAAATTCTATTATAATTTATGTAATATTAAAAAAATTAGTTATTAACAGTTATTCCAGTATGCACACTAATACAAATGACTTATAGTGTGTCTGTTAATTGGCTTACTGTTAATTATTTTCACACAATTCGTTACATACACAAGAGTTCTTCACTTTCACTACATTATAGTGCTGTTTTTATTGTTTACAATTGTCTTATACACAACATTTCTTCACTTTCACTACACTACAGTGCTGTTTTTATTGTTTATAATTGTCTTAAACTATGTTAACATGCAGTACTGCAGTACGTATCCTGCATGTACAATAGCGGCTTATCACACTCACATCTTTTTGCACACAACACCAACTAAGGCTTATTGTAAACATGTCCCCATATATTCACACATAGTGTGATTGTTTCATTGGAATGTGTGTGTGTGTGTATTGGGGTAGTATGCGCCGTCGCCACCTCCTTATATATATTACGTTTCTTTATTTCACAGTATTGTACTACTGTAGTACGATTCCATTTGTTAATCACTTTATCATTGCATAGCAAAAATTTCATCTCTTCCTGATGATCAGTTAAACATTTTTCATCAAGCCACATTATATCACAATTAGTTACATTTTAATTCATGTACTCTGAAGTCAATATTGACTTTAAAAAATAGCAGTTTAATTTTGGCTTATATCAAAGACGTTCTATTCATAAGCATGACTGTTCTGTTTAAGAGAGTGTTCTTGTTCATATTCATAAAGCTGTTCATTGAACACTTTCATTTCACTCCTTACCTTAGTTCTATTCAAAATATAAAAAAGAAAACAAAGTTAAATTATGAGTATCTGTGTCGTTACTGAATGATTGAAAATATCTATGTATTAACATAAGCATGTTAATGTTACCGTGTTAGTATATAAATGTGTATATAATTTTTTTATCTACATCAGATGTGGAATTAGATATCTATTCATTATGTGTGTGCGTGTACACAAACACACACACACATATATATATTGCAACAGTACAAATTTATAGGGTACTGTGCATTGCACAAAGTAATTAAAATAATTAATTAAAGTAAATAAATAATTCATATTGTTAGCAATAATAATTCAGCTTTCAATCTGAACTGTAAAAGGAACGACCAACGTTCATGTCGGGGCAGGTAGATCACGCCACTCCGCTATGTCTGTGTGTACACGTGTGTTTTACATGTGTGTGTGAGACCTGTCAATTCCTGAAAAGCGTCACCCTTAATAAACGCTATTAATTATATGAATTTATTTATTTTGTTAAGATTGTGTGCATAATATCACAAAATCAAATACGCCAAAGTGTATATAAAAATAAGACGCACAGTGTATAAAAAATAGTGTGAAAAGAGTAAAAAGTGCGATTGTAGTAAAAATAAATATAAATAAAACGTATGTTAATTAAGATAAAGAAAAACGGTTTATACACAGTGAACACATAAAAATTACCGACAAGATGAATATCGGGTAATATGCAAAAGACTTCGCATATCGCGAAGACAAGCGAATTAAGTGTGAAAAGAATCGTGTTTAAAAAGAGACGCCAATGACAGACTCTGGCATGCAGAATATTGTCAAAACATGATTTTTGCGCCCTAAGGTATAAATACACGAGGCGCGCTAACTTAATTCTCTTTCTCGTACAACTAATGTGGCAGCCGGAGGCTCTGCCCAGACACAACAACTCTTTCTGGATGGTGGCTGCCGGAGGCTCTGCTCCATGATAACAACTTTTGTCTATCAACCACAGCAACAGCCGGAGGTTCTTCACGAGTACTCATCACTTTCGTGAGAGCACCTGCAACCTGAGGCCATGACGGAATACGAGGGAGCAGCCAAGTACATGAGATAAAATCCAGCGTACGGGAGGAGGCAACGGAAGGCGGAGAGGATCTGAAGGACGAGGATCAAGGACTCCAGAACTACACGACTACAGAGGAGCATCCAGGATCAAGGACCTAGGACCGAAGAGGACACGCTGCCGATTTACCACGACAATGAGGTGAAAAACAACCATGTATTTGTAAAACAAAGACTCACATAAAGACAATATAATTAACGATGTAAAAAGAGAGAAAATCTAATTCAAAAATGAATTAATAAATTTTGCAAATATAAATACTCATTTGTATAGTAATTAGAGTAATGTTTCAAAAATGTTTTAAACTATAATTCTGAGTCAATAACTTAGTCATTGATACTTAAATTAATATAAAATTAATTAGTAAATTTTTATTAGAAAACAAAGCAATGCATATGCAGTATATACAAAAGAAATTAGATCATTAGAAAGAGATTGGATAATCTAATAATTATCACACTAATGAGCAAGCCGAGAGCAATATTAGATAATTATAAATGTGTATTATAGTATAAGATTGTATATTATGTCTATGTGTAACACGAGATTATCACTTATATGTAATAATTAGATGTGTGCTACGACTACACACACACAAGCAAATAATAATGATATTTTAAATGGGAACCAAATAAGAAATATTTTATTAATAAATTTTTAAATAATTTTAAACCATATTACATTGTGTTATTATTATTATGATTACACCTGTCATAATTTTATAGCGTAAGTAATGTTGCAAAATTAAATAGCTCACGAGAATTTGGGGTTCCAGAAACAAATAACGTTGTAATATATATATAAATTTTGCTACTATTAGGAACTTTGAATCACATAATAGCATGATTTAACTACCCTGTAGTAATGTTAACAACAGCAACAATAACAACAACAACAATAACAATAATATTAATAATAACAATAACAAATATAGTTTTTTCTCTAAGAAAAATAGGGATGATTAGATGTGATATCAAGTTGGAGATGAATACATTTCACGTAAGCTTACATATAAACTATTCTGTCAGAATCTGAAATAAACAATTCACATTTGGTTTGATGTTCTGCGAATTAGTTATGTAACTTTAATCCATAATTTCTGTGCACACACGTATTTACAGGACATGGATACACTGCAAATACGGTAGTAATTGGTAGGTAATATCGTATGTTATTTATAACTAATTGTATTGTTTATAAGGAAATCAGTCTAGTGTTTCGGATACTGATAGTTACGATTTCTTGACTCAAAAGTTAGTGATCAAAAACTAACTACATACACATAAAATATAGATATTTATGCTTGCGCACGCCCGTATGTGTGCACTTATATCTTAATTTTTTCATACACATTGTAAATTTAGACATAACAAGAAGCATACAAATCCACTACATCTTGCAAATAGAGATACACATTTAATTAATATTATCGAAAATCATACAAAGTAGATAATCCATATCATTGTGTACGCATGAAGGGAAAGTTCATAATAATAATAATAAAACTTTATCACTAATTCCATTGGTCATATAGATCATGAAGACATTTGTAAGAACATGGTAGTTAAATATAACTTATTAAAAAAAAAAGATCTCTGTTGTTGGGTAGCAAATATTAAACTAATTTACATCAAGAGGTGAAATGTGCGTAGTTACAATCGTAAACTGAATAACAAATTGAACGGTTGATGTGTAGTTCAATGGGGAAAATGTAACAAGTTACATTCGCTTGTACTGAAGATTATAATCTGATACTTGAAATATTTCGTGTATATCATTATGGTTTATAATCGCTAACATCCACATTGTTGATCTGCTAAGAATTGTATTATTTTTGTGTGTATGGAATCGTGAACCGTGTAATATCGGTTTCTCTAATGTAATACACTTTACTATGATAAAAACATTTGTAGTTAAGCTTGTAGACATGAAAACCGAAAGGAAAATTTTCTTTGTTTAGAAGGATATTGGATCCGTTTTAGTGAGACAGAGGAGCCAGCATTTATAGCGCCCTCGTTGCGTATTCCCGTTGATTTATGCAATTACGCTTTGCTTGTAGCTGACATAAACTTCACCCGGTTGAGTTTAGTTTGATCAGTTACTAAACGTTGTTTTGTCTTTAGTGATTTGAAACATTCGTAATAACACACACAAATTCACTTCTTCTCCTTTATATAGTTTACATTTGAATTTAAATATAAACGTTTTTATAGAACTGAAGTATCGGATTTACAAAAGAGATACATTGTAAATGAAGCTGAACAACCGATTGTAATATAACTACTAGAAATTGTTTACTAATACAATCGCTCCATCAGATTTGTGGTCGTCTAATACGTCACTTGATTTTTAGAGGACTCGCCGGGGCCCTCAAGATTATTCTGTTATCAAACATTCTGTCAACAGGGTCATTCCAGATTTGTCGCCCTTCCTTTGATAGGGTCACTCAGCCTGCCAAATGGCAAGCTTCTTGAATACTGATATTTGTTATTATATCTCGCCACGTTCTGACTACCATTCTTCTCAATAATCTCAGCAACTTCTGTTCCTCTTCTAGTCGTGGTTTCCAGTCTTGCCTCTGCCCCATACGTCAGGATAGGGCTCACTATATTTTTATAATTATATAGTTTTTTATTATTTAGAAATGAGAAACGTTTTGTTACAGATAATATTACTCATGCATCCTGACACCATGTTTGCTTTTGTAATCTAGCGGCTTATTTCTTATCTTATTGAACCATAGCTTGTTACCGTTACCACTAAATAGCTGACTACATTATGTGCTCCACAATTTCGTTCTCTACTTCTAACTTGCACGTCACTGGTGTTGCCGTAGTAATCATTTCTCTAGCCTTAAACTAAAAAGACTAGAGATTAATTAGTCTTTTAGCTAAAAGATGATCATATTACCTGTGTTAATTACACGCGTTGTTAAATTTGTACAGAAGCCTTTGCAGATTACCTCCGTTCTCAGCTATAAGTACCAAGGAAACAATTCAGCATAGCAAATAATGTAATATAATGTAGCAAATAATGTCGTAATTAGTGTTACTTATTTTATATACCTAAGAAACTTTCATATTTTTATAACTTTATTATTTTTATTTTGTTTATTACCAATTTAAACTTAATAACTGAATCAGCTTTTTGTTTCCCTTCTCCACCCATGATTCGTTGTGATAGTTCTCCATTACAGAAAACTAATTAAAATTAGTTTACTGTAATGCTTACAGAAAAAATATTTTTAAATTAAGCAAAATTGTAAAGTGGTTACCTGGAAAACAAATGTATTGGGCGATTCAAACGTCACTACCTCTATCAGCATCACAATAACCACTAACGCTTTTGCCATCAGCCTTAACAGTAAAAATTGAGTAAGTCTGTGTTTAGAAAAGTATTGTAGAAAAACAGCCTATCGCAAGATACGAAACGCTTTCATAGATGTTAGGATCCTTGCACTCATCGTGTCCTATGCGGTTCTATTAATACGTTATAGTTTGTAAATACACCGTTTTTTAGCTCTGTATACGGTGTAAAACTATCATAATCGCATAAAACGTTCTGTTTAAAACCGGTCGGGAAATCTGTGACATAAATTTGGATATGGATTTCGAAATGACTATTATATTGGCAAAACGTTTGTAATTAATAAGTGTTTTTAACAAAAATGTATAGGCCTATATGTTTCAAGTACAACATACAGTGATGTTTACAGGAACACTTAATTTATTGTCAGTGTCAGTGTTGGCTGACAATAAGAGAGTAGGTCGACTGGTAACAACGTGGCAGTGGGCAATGGTATTGAATTATTGTCCTGATAGGGACACAGGTGATGTTTAGATAAATAAACTTACATGTTGTCGTATTTCGTATAGTATAGTCGTTAAGTACGTATTTCAAACAGTCATGTCGGTAATCATGGTAAATTATGGGTCGTATTATTCATGATGATTTCTGATAGAATTTGTGGGACATAATAATTTATGAAAGATAAACATAAATAAACATATTATCATAAATGTAGACTACAGCCATCTTTTTATTACTCCTCGAAATAAGTCTACAATGTAAAACAGTATTTATGTATAAATACTGTGTATTTGTGTAGGATTTACGTTAATATCGTATTTTGATGTACCTCAAAAACTTGTTTTTCAAATTCGAAAGTTTTATTTAAGATCCCATAAAATCACAGTCACGTATAGCTAGTTTTTAATAAAATATTTAATGTGAACTAATAATTAACAGCATTTTGTTGAGTGCAAATCACAGTTACACTTTAACCTCAACTGCAAAATTGAACTTATTAATTATTAGGTTAGCACTGGGAATCTATGAAAATATGAAAATGTTGTTGATATTCAGCGCATCAGGAGAGTCTTGTTATTAAATACAAATATTTACTAAAATAAATATAGAATTTATTGTATTATTTTTTACTTACATACGAAATATATGTAGGGAAAGTTGAAGAAACAAAAAAACTGAAACATAGAACTGATAAGTAACTTGAAGTTTGTATTAAATATTCTGAGTGTTGCCTATTTCTGAGATTTTTATAGTATTCCTTAAAATATTAAAAATAATGTAAACGTACTATTATTATTGATACATTTTTCAGTGTACTGTTACTAACGATTAATATTCGTATGCTTTAGTCTGGAAGCGTAGTCTATGTTATCAATAAATAATATCGGCTGGTAAGCCTGAGGTGAAGAGAACTAAACAGCTAATAACGTACATATGGATGGCAGGCGTCCCAAGATATTACTGAAGCGTGTTCGTGTTTATTCACAGTATATAACTATGTCCTGACGTGTCTACTACTCACAAGGAAACAAATGCTCCCTGGGAGAGCAATAAAGAACCACAATGGCCTCACCACCAACCTTGAGAGTGAGCTAAATCCTTGTTAATTTTAAAAGAAAACTGGCGAGAGCTTTTCATTTTGAAATAGAAACACTCGTCTCGATCTAACCGGCCGGCTGAACCTGGACCTTTAACAATGTAGGACATTGCTGTAATAATATTTTTGACTGTTCTGTCTATAATTAAATTTACGAAAAGTTACTCGTATATAATTTATTTCTCTGGACACGACCATACACCGGGTCTTCTTTCTCACTGGACTGATTGTGTGAAGCCAAGAGATTTACCAGTTCATAAATTGAAGACGAGATATATGCAATGTTAAGTCACCGAAATATATACATCAAAGCGCTCTAGATACATTGTATACTCAACGTTTATTCTGCCAATGGATTTATAATGTAATGCTGTCAGCATGAATGATTAATTAATCTATTTACAATATGGCTAGTCAACAATGTTATGTAAATACAGTATGACTGATCGCTGCTTTCGGACCGGCGTTATTTTCGTTGAAATTCTCTATTGTTTTGCTCTCTCGTTTTCGATATATATTTTTATAACCAGGTCGTAAATGTGGAAAAGGAGTTAAAAATATATATGCCTGTTGGTAAAT
Source organism: Magicicada septendecula (assembly GCA_034769895.1). Taxonomy (NCBI): domain Eukaryota; kingdom Metazoa; phylum Arthropoda; class Insecta; order Hemiptera; family Cicadidae; genus Magicicada; species Magicicada septendecula. Next base: position 627,005,989 of record CM068368.1, on the reverse strand, counting down.
TTTCAAGCTTGAAAGTCTGAAAGATCTTTGCATTACCTACGTGGAGAAAGTATAAAATCAGAACAACCTTTATACAAAATCCTCTGTGTTACTACGTATCATAAATTTTAATGTACTTTAATAGCTCTCCTCACTGGTATTATGTCCCAAAAAGTTTTAAATATAAGGATTTGTTAAGAAATATCCCATTTAGTGGGCAGTAAAGATTATATTTGTATGACGATTTAATATGACCATATTGTATTGAAATTTCAATTTAGGTGTTCATACATATTTTGTATTGGATTAGCGTAGTATTATGTATAGTAGTAGAACGTACTGCTATACATAACATTATTACAATCTCGTGTCAGACTATCTAGCGTTCAACGTCAGTCAGAATTGTGCAGCGATGAAAGTAACGTGTAGTAACATTACGTACTAAATTCATTTAAAATATGGTAGGCCTACTCGTTTATTTTTAAATTTTATTTATGGCCAATAAATCCATTAGATTAAAATAACACGCTTGACAAAGGTCGCTGAAATAAAGATGTTGCGAAACAGCCTATGTTGTTTTTGAACAGAACGAATATTTTTGAACTCGCTCATAGTAGTGCGGCAAACTACAGATGTAGAAGAAGACGCGTATATACAAACGTTTTCACCGTGAGTCCACGGATACTATTGTTACGACGGTCTACTCATCTATGGTACAGTGGAAAACAAAATACAAGACACCAATTAAGTCACCAATCACCATCTTTAATTATCACAATTAAACCGTTTGTAATGAATAAGATCGTCTCTTACAATAAATCAAATAAAAAATGTTCACACGCAATATTAATGTCAACGAGCCTCGCACAATTATAAAACACATAACACTTCGCCACAATACTTCTAACCGCACTGGAATAAATCGCCAATAAAACTGAACTAAGCGCCGCTGACAGCCTGTATTTATAACCCACTGAAATTCAAGAATCATCAAAACTACGCGTCAGTTCTACACTAGAGCGTAATTGCTTGCGGCCTTGACACAGTGCGCGCGGCCGGCGAATCTGGAACAGTCTGGCTAACGCATGTTGAGATAACATTACACACAACATTACAGCCGGATTCCACTGGAATAGCCGAGAAACACGTAGAATTTCGTAGAATTTCTGTAATGGTGTAACACTTTTTTCGCATTAAGTAACACTATTATTTCAATTATATTGCTTTGGATTCTCACGATCTCCAGATGGCATTGGAATCAACAATAAAGGCAAAGAAGTGACAACAATTTTTCTTCCTTTATCTAATCCTTAATCATCTAATCTATCAATTCCTGTACACAAACGAAACAACTAAGTTTGAAGTAAAACTAAAGCACAACATACTTCGATACAATTAATTAGTATCTTCGTTTTAAATTAGAAATTGTTTCTCACCATTCCGACTGTGTCTCAACACTTTATCAACCATGCAGTTTCTTAACAGCTTGCAGGTTTAAAACTGGGACCTTATTAGTTGAACACAAATATGAAAAACACAGAATTTGCCTTTCATTGTTAAGCACGTGAGTTCATTTATTCCGGTTTTATACGTTTTAGATACGTATCTATACCTATACGTCCGGTTCTAGTTAACTTATTGTCCGTACAGTTCTCTCAATTGCGTCATGAGAAGTAGCGAAGCTGCACTATACTACTCTAGATATTTCTTATTATGTCCCTGTAAATGTATTCTGAATGCTTCTAATTACGTATAATCATACGATGCATTACACTTATACGGTATTGACATTTTAAAGATAAATTGATTAAATTATACATTAAAGATTTTAAAAATTTTAAAGATAAAAACTGCGTTTGTAGTCTAACTTTTTATTCTGTCGATAGAATCTAAAATACTTTTCTTTACATGTAAATTTGTTAATGCGTTTTATTACACATACGTCTTACATTTTCTATTAAAGCAACAAATAGATTACTGTTGCTTAATTCAAAGAATACATAATACTGAACAGGTTTGCATTAAGGCAAACTCACGGTGAATTTAAGAACATCCTAATCTTTATTAAATTGGTATTTTCTTTAGCTTGTAAACTTGATAGGAGCCAGACTTTTGATACTACGCTAACAATTATGGCAGCAGGGTATTTTAATAAAAAAGATACCTCATGTAAACTGAATAGATTGGTTCTTTCTTGCAGGTGAACACAAACAAGAAACAAGTTTTACTAAACACTTGTTTAGTCAAATAAGTGTCTATACGTTCCTCTTATTCATGAAATATAAAATCGGGTTTTTTATTTTCGAAATATTTATGTAATTATGTATAGAGAAAACAAAAGTAAATGTATAATTAACATAAATATAATAAACATTCTGTATACAAATTTAATCACATTGAACCTTAAAATAGTATAATAAAAGTGCTAAAAGAAGACAATAAAAGCATTACTTTTATTGTTGTTAACAAGACCCAAATAATTGACAGAACATAATACATTTAACTTCTAGAAAATATTGTTCACACTCATCGTTACAGTATATTGGTTGTAAACTTTCAGAACTTTCTTGTATACCGTCGATAGCGTAGTGTGAAATCGACATCGTAAAGCAGTAGTGAGCTACGTGATATAACAGGAATTTTCTAAACACTGTGAACATAGCGAGAAAATTTTGTTCAAGTTATCATTACGAATCTGTCTATTCTTAATAGCAAATAACGTTGATTATATATTTAATGTGATTATACACGTTACAACTAAATAAATTTCATTTTATTCGAAAGACAGCAACATAGTGTAAGCGCTTACACTTTGTGGAACAGGTCGTTGGTAGGCTTATGTGACGTGCCAGTGCACATATGGCATTTGGGTAGCACTTGACCCTCTCTCTGCACGTCATACTCTATACGATGGATCGATGCCTTATACACTTAAGGCGTCCAGGACAACGCCACACACAGTGGTATGCAAAAAACAATCTGTTACGGAGCTGACTAAATAAGTACTGCATGTGATTTCCGCTACATGTGTTGTTCAGTTTATCAAACAGAACATTTAATTACTGGAATATTTCGCTTAAGGGTCCAGTTTTTACTTTCACATCTCTTTACTACATCTCACATACTTTTACTATTACATCTCTTTTTTCCATCCCAACAGCGAGGATATACTTTCAGTTAGTTTTTCAAGCGGGTGTCTATTAAAAAGCATTCAACCCTATATAAGACACAAATTTAAACTGACATTCTGTAGCCTATTGTTTTTGTTTTGTTACGTGGTGACCGGTATACAGTTCTCTTGACAAAACTCGTCTCTTTAAAAGATTATTCCGTACATCCTTTTCATCCAACCCCTCTTATGTTAACATTACTCTGTCGTCTTCTAGGTCTGAAATTGAAATAAAACACTCGTATCACTGTCGACACTTTGTTTATTTACCAATATCACAAATAATTTTTGACACATGAAAATATACACACAAACAACAATTTCGAACCTATACTGTAATACTGTGATGTGTGAATATTAACACAACCGTAATTTATACAAGAAAAAAGGTAACACACAAGCATAATATTAATCGAAAAATGGGGTATCATACACAACCACTAACTCTATGATTCACTTAACCGAACTCTCAATGAAGACTCCCCAAAACTAAAATACTCTGTCGAATCGGGAAAGCCTCTATCCATTGGCTGATAAGTCGGTGATAATTAGAATTCCCGTCTTTTCCTTGACGCGATTTTCTTAGGTATGGGCAAATCAAGTCAAGTGCGATGACTTTCCAAGGCTGGTATATCCGTCTCCCTTGCACATTGGTGTCAGCCTTCTGGTTGCTTGGCTTAGTACAGATACAAGTGAAAAATGTACGCTCGTAATCGGAATATCCCGCCTCATGGAAACCCAGATGAATCGTCGACGTAGGGACTTGTAGGTTTCTAACTCTCCTGGATATTCAGCCATAGTGTTGTCACAGAAACTGGGTGCTGCACGACCTGGAAGCAACTAGAACATATTGAGAAAACTAGAAGGTTATTTTCCACACAGCAACCTTTATAGCACATCTTGAACTGCTTCGGTATGCCTTGACAATTTGTTGTTCGTTTCATAACCCAGTCCTTCACCTTCCTACAGGCCTAGTCATTGTCGCGACGCTTTGTGACCACTGCAGTGTGCCATCTTTAGTAACATACTTTAGTTACTTTCTTCCTGACCTATCTAGCGTGTGTTTGGAATTTCCCTTTACAACAGCTCTGTTCTTCATAGTACAGATATCCCCACAGGGTGCCTTCAAGGCTATCTGCTGCTTAATTGCTTGCCCCAGGGACATGACATATCAAAATCAAAATCTGCCAATAGCAAGGACAAGCGCATCAATTTTGATTTTATAGCAGACAGACTATGAAGCCACTGAAGAGGTGAGTTGTCATTGTATAGCTAGAATTTCCTACCTTCCAGGGTATAGCTCAGAAAATTTTCCAGCACATTAAACTACTGCTGACACCTCTTTCTTTGCTGTGCAATAACGTCTTTCATGTAGAATCCAACTCGCATATTCCACTATGTCTCTTAATCCGTACTCCTTTTCTTAGAATAATACTGCTCGACAATAGTTTCCAGACAATCCGCTTGACATCCAGATAGGCAAGTCGAAGAACACCGCAGATTGCTTCCTTGATTGTATGAAGATTGCTTCATCCTTGTAAGTTCATTTGAAAGAATATTTCTTATTCAACAGGTCTGTTAGTAAAGCTGTTTTCCCTCGAAACGTTGTTCGAAGCTGCTATAGCACCCACAAAGTCCTAGAAACTGACTAAGTTATCGTTTACTACGTGGTCCCTCCATTTCTTCAATAGCCTTGTTCTTCTCTGGCTGCCTTTCCAGACCCTCAGGTATTAAGACTATCAGGTCTTAATACTCCACCTTTGGTAATAAAAAATGACATTTATTCAGTTGGCAGTTTAGATTATGAGTCCTGAGTCTTTTACAAACCCGACTTAGGTGTTCAAGGTGTTCCTGTCAATTCTTACTGTATATCAGATTGTTATCCAGATAGCCTATTGCTGCCAGACAACACTTCATTCACCAGGCGCATAAAAGTAGCTAGTGCATTCTTCAGACAAAGTGGCATAACCTTTGATATGACTGATGTAGCCTTTGCAGTGTAGTGAAAGCTAGTATTGGTCTGGAACATGCTTCGACTTCAATCTGCCAACACTCAGAGTTGAGATCCAGTGTACTGAAGACCTTCAAACGACTCACTTGCTTCAGCAGATTCTTCAAATCTGGTAACTGTTAGCCCTCTGATGTGGTTTGGCTGTTCAACTTTCTGAAGTCTACACACAGTTGATATGTTTCATCCGTCTTCTTTTGTAACATAATGGGTGATGCCTAGCTAAATATTGATGGTTCTTAATCCTTAGCAATCAAATTTTATTTTCCAGAACAAACTTTCTTTCATCGGGGCCCATAGGGTAGGATCTTTGTTTTATAGGTGTATCATCCTTACAGTTAATTCTATGTTTAACCATCGTTGTGCAGCCTATCTTATCTACAATAACTTCTAAATAACTATGCAGCAATTCTCAGCTTCATCTCTTCTTCATTGTCTAAGGCCCTAGCTGGAGATCATCTAAAACTGAGGTGGTTCAAGTTGTTTCCTTTTTAATGCTACTGTCACACCATGCAAATATCAACCGTGCCATGCCAGTGCAGCAGTTTCTCCTTCCCTTAAAATGTTTCATGTGCAATATAAACTATGATTACTTCCTACACATCTAGGAAAGTTATGGCTCAAGATAACATCTGGTGTCAAAGCCTTGATTATTTGAACAGTCAATTCTATGTGTACACCCGAGCACTTTGGTTTCAATGATGTTTGCTCTACCACCCAATAATGTGTGTAGTTGACGGCTTCCTAGATCTCCTCATGCTTACATCGTTTCATGGCTGTAGTAATTTGGCTACCATCATATTAATAAAAATTTACAGTGATTTGCCTGGTTATAAAGTACAGCTGTAAACAACTTGTATTTGATGTTAATGCTAATAGCTAGGCTGGTCTGGTAAAAGTCCAAAGTAATCTGCCCAATACCACTTCTCTGTAACTACTTATCTCAATATACAGGAAATTATTTATGGGGCTAACCACATCCCCAGTACCATCCCACCCCAGCCTAAAATGGTCCGGGTCTAGTTTTCCGCCACAGGACATTTCTTCCTTAAAATGCCCTACCTTGCCACATCTAAAACTTTTTTTGTGAGTACCTTCCTCTACAACAGGTCTGGTCTCAGCAGGATTGTACTCTCCTAACAATTCTCAGATGATGTCCCGCAGTTTGGGACGGGACAATTTTACCAATTATCTGATCTTATCCTACAGCAGCTCAATTATCAAAAGAATAGATTCATTACCACTCTTCTCAGGATTTATCCTTTTGAATAACTGCAATTTGTGGATAACAAATGCGCCTGCTCGCATTCTTATTGGCTGACACTCAGTTAGGAACTTTTTGTGTATCGCTGCTCTGACTGCACCGGAGTCAAATCTCAATAATAATTCTTTATGAGGCCCAACTGAAAGTTAAATCTTTATGTTCTGGCCCTAATAATATAGTCGAAATCATTCAATGCATATACATAATTCATCACTATATATTTTAGAGTCATGTAGAACAAACTAAGCTACCTATAAATGTAGAACCTACACATTAATACAGAACATTCTAGTGTATTATATTAGTATACAACAAGTCATAAAATACTTATTTGTTATATTGTTTATTCCACCGTACATATATTTAGGTATTCTTCCTGTTCGCTTATTACCTGTGTGGTGTTTTCTATACGTTCATTTGTAAACGCAATTACATTACTGGGGATTTTTTATATCAGATATTAGTGGAGATTATTTATTAATTTAAATTTGAATGTTTCTTAACACTGAGGTTTAATTTTGATAATATTTTCTTTAATGCTCAAATGTAATAGGAATATAATTCAATTTTATTCCTTTATATGCAATGTTGTAACTCAGGAAGGTTACAAAAATGTGTATACAAGTATTAAAATTATAATTGACTTTTATAAATGATCAACACTTTTTGACCTGCAGACAATCGGCTTATACTCTTAAGATTAATTTGCTTATAAACACCAGACGACCATATAAACCTACAATAAACTTAATATTCAGTACGCTAACACATATGAAACATAATAATCTTATTAATGATAAGATTATAATGTTGGAAATGTACTCTAATGTAGCCATGGCAACTCCAGATGACCTCTACACTGAAGGAGAATTAAACATCCTTAGCTTTCACGATTCGATATAAACACGTGTAATAGGATAATGAAAACAAATTTGTGTTACTTTTGAGCAAGGTTTTATTTTGTCACCAGCTAGGCAAAACGATGAATGTTTGAAGGCAAATATGCTAGTCACAAACACAGTCCACACAATGTATGCAAATTCAATTTCATGTTTGCGCTACTGAGTTTATTAATATTTAATGTATCACTGCCTTCGTATTTCATATTGTAACAAACAAAACAGTGTAGAAGCAAAACTTTTTAATAGAAAAATATTGTAATTTAATGCTACTAAAATATGATTGTTTAAATATAGAATTATTAAAGTAGTACACATAATAATATACACTTACTTCCGTTTCACTTTGCATACTTTTATTAATAAATAGTCCAATAAGTTAAAAATATATTAGCGCGCACAACAATTTTGATAGTAGTTACAATTACCAAAAATAATTACTTTTTACATTTAAAAATATATTCTTGAGTATAAGTTTTCTAGTTTATCAAATAAAAATATATATGCGCTCGGGCGTGGGCTGCTTATCTCTTAAAGTTTCTTACAGTTATAAACTGTAACAATTATTCCATGATTAATTCGTTATTTTGGAAGTATAGAAATATTTTGTCAAAAATACTTTTTATACAATCGGAAGCTGGTGTACCAACAGATAAATGATTTGTATTTTAATCTGTGTAGAAATAAAAACGGTGAAATACGGCGACAATCAGTAAATTTCGTTTAGACATAGAGGTACATTCTGATTCAATTATTTCATGTTACTACTGTTTAAATGGATGCCGAGTTTAGACAACCTGATAGCTTACAGGCGCCTTAGATCCGCAGCTTGGTGAAAGATTCTGGCTGCCTAGTTGGGAGAAAATTTTTTCTTTTATCACCCGGTCGACCCCGGCAGTAGAGGTCTGGAGGTAGATGCAGGCAGTCAGTGGTTCATCAGTGTACAAGCCTGTGACCGCCCTTGAACAGGATGGTCGAGTGGTGTGCAACGTAGATCCAATTGCGCATGATGCCACTGTCAGTAGTTCGAATAGCCATTAGAGAAGATTTCCGCAGGCAAAAAGACAAAGTAAAGCAAAACGCTGCAAACTTAGGAAACGCTGCAAACAGGCCTTACAATCGCCTGTTATAAATGCCGTTATGTGGCAAGTCTTCACAGGTTTTAAATGCCGCTATAAACGCTGCCGGTAACACCGCAGCAGGGCCAGATAACATCTCGTACAGCATCTTAAAACATATGTCGGACACAACGAAATCGATCGTGTTAAACACATACATATAGTGTGGAAAGAATAAATTGTTATTTCTCTTCTCAAATCCGGTAAAGGCCCGGTGAAGCCGGAATATTTTCATGCAGTGTCTCTAATAAGCTGTTTAGGAAATGTATTGATGAAAATGACCAACAATCGGCTCACCAGGTGTCTAGAGCGTTACAGTCTACTTCCAGTTTACCAGTGTGGATACAGAAGAAATCGTGCAATTACTGACCAACTGTTACACTTGGAAAACGCAGTCCAAAGTTTCAGAGATCAAAAACACATGCTTGCCGTCCTTTTTGGCCTAGAGAAGGCCTTTGACACAACACGTAGGCACAATATATTGCTAAGGCTCTACGGGTGGGGATTTCAGGTAACCTTCCGAGATTTATAACAAGCTTCCTCTCGCACCGTTTCTGATATGCGTAGGACATCTGTAGTAGAGTATTGCAGGTGACATGCAGATGCTCTTTCTATACGACCTTCCAGATGACGAGTATATCGCTTACGTATATAATACATGATGATTTTCATAAAACGTTGTTAAAGCATCTTTTGCAAAGTTCTTGAGCATTTATCTGCCAGTATTAGGGACAGAAGTAAACCTCCTGGGGTTCTCCCTCTTCATCTGCAAGAATTCCGTTTGTAATTTTGTCTTGAGGAATATTACAAAAGTAGCGTAAGAATTGTTGAACTAATCTCTTTGACTACATTCTGATTATATTTAATATTTTTATTGTTCTTTCATGTAGAGCCGTAAAAGATCGAGGCAACCCACAGGTCGTCTTTGATTAATCATAACGTTTGAGTAGCATCGTTTGTGATGATTTGTAAAAAAATGCGCCTGATATTTTTATAACAGTTCAAAGTTCTTGTGCTACGAGTCTGGTTTGACCATCATTAGATGTTAATAGTGTGCCCAGTTTCTGGTTGTGCTATAGAGTTTTGAAAATTTAATGAATGTGTATTTAGTTTATTCCCTACTGCCTGGTTGAATCATGGATAAAACGATTATATATTTTATTGATTATTTCTGCTTTCGCTCAACAGGTGGCATTCATAATTACAATGATCCATTACGCAACATTTCGATAACATATATAAAGTACTTTGTCATTTGTTATTAACTTTGCCAAATTCAACTCTCATAAGGGCAATACTACTATTTCTTTATTTGTTCTGTTCCGCTGTCAAAACAATTGAACTTCAGACGCTCGCACTGCATTACTAATACGAGTCATTCAAGTTGATTTATAATAGGCCTACATTAAACATAACCTCGGGGTATCTTGTAAGTGCACGACGAGTATGGAATGTACTTGGGTACTTGGGTTGTGCTATTTACAGTTTATTCAGCACCAACTCACGTTTTACGTTACTACGTGATTGTTGAATGTAGTTGATTACAATTAAATTGTACTTTCTTGTTTTTCCTTTGTGTCGACTTGTGCGTATTGATCTGTTATCAAGAATACTTCAACTAATTTTTTTTTAATATTCTATTGACTGTTATAAAAATAATCTCAGTTTACTAAATTGATAGGTAAAATTTCATAGGGAATTGCATCAGATGAATTAATTATATAGCTGCATTTGTGGACATGGGAGTACAATACAGTCAGTCCTGTGTTAGCATCATTAGAGACACTACTGGTTTGTTTAATAATATAGACAGTAAATTTATGCATGTGGTTGGCTTTGTCGCGCTTTGTTCCAGTTCTAACGTGAACTACTTACATATCGCAATTAATCTTAACAAGGATGCAGATAGCATGCGACAGCACTAAGCGGTGTAATGTTGTTGAGTGACATCTTTTTCTGTAAAGGCATTTAAATTGGTTTCATTAATTACAAATTGCTTTCAAGGAAAATTAATTTAAAAATGTTTTGTGATTAACAATACGGTCTGCATTTTAGTAATAATGACATTATCTAAATAAAATTTGCTCTAAATAAATTAAAACACGTTATGTTTTACAACGTGTGTCCAATGTGTGTGAGCATAGATTTGTTTAACACATTTGTTTTTATATAGATAGTCTGTACTAGAGAGAGGGAAAGAGAGAGAGAAAGAGTGAGAGGGAGGGGGAGTAGCATGAGTGTGAGGGACCTTTCCATTATAAAATAAGATTTCTAACAATGAAAGATCTGGTAATATTACTTCTCAGTGAAGAATGCGTTCTTGTAAGGTTGTGTAGATGTAAATAAAGTGGATACATATATTTTGGTTTGTTAATTTACCAAAGAATTGGGTTGTATTTTGAAGTTTTCCAAAACACATACTAAGCCTACAAATTGAAATAGCAATTTGGTTTTAGGGTGTCATGTGAAAAGTGGGACACTAATCAATACAGTGTCTCAAGACGTACGGTTATTCAATTATGTAAATGCGGTTACAATAATTTTTCTCACCAATTATACAAAACTCTTTAATGTTAATTACTTATAATTTATTCTGGTTGAAACTTTTAAATTATTGGAGGCATTTGACAATAAACAACTTTTTACCGATAGATTTTCCTGCGCAAATAAATCGAACGTAAGCGTATGTAAAATTCTATTACTCGCCAGATATAATGATTGTATTGTCACGTGCACTAAAATTTCCTCCATGAACGTTGTTTATAGAATGCAGTGTAGTATGCTTGACAATTACATTACAATATTCGTTTCCACAGCTTATATTAACGTGACAAAATACGGTCACTACACTTGACATTGACTTGTTATAAGAACGAGATATCCGCCAGTTTAGGAGGAAACAGTTTTCTTCGTTAAGGAAAGGGTTGAATTTACTATCAGTTTGAGGAAAATTTAGGCGTTTCAAACTTAAATTCTATATTGCAACGAATGTGATGCTAGTGGATGAAGGTAGATTTAACGTAGTTTCGTTTGAACACTAACACATTTGTGTCAACTTTTTGATCTTTATCAGTGCCACCTTCAAGGCTATTATAAGATGAATTCCTATGAAAAAATTAAGATAAAACCAGTCTTATTTAGATTAAAAAAGTTATTATGTTTAGTACCTTTGATTGTACATGTATAAACGGCTTTTTTGTTGCTAAAATCATAACAGAGAATGAAGTTAAAAATTTTAACAATATTGAATGCTATTGTTAGTAAAAGTGAGGTTACTTTAAATTTATTAACTAAGGTCCAAGCATTAGAATAATAGTGATGTTCTAACGCTGGAATAACTTTGGTATATTACGATCTTAATTCCTAAATACTATACATGTTTTATGGTTGTCGCTTTAGTAGTGAAGATGATGTTTATTTAAACTTACACCTACTCCACAGCACATGCAGTTTTTACGTGATCAACTTCTTTGTAACTTCAACCCGCACTGATCATCGGTATGATTATTGTGCATTTAAGATGTGACACTAAAAGGCTAGTTGTGACACTAAAAACTACAAATGATTAATCTCCACAGAATTTTAATACATTATACTGAGTTTTGAAAACATTTTGAAATATCTAAAGCGTTGTTGTGCAAATTCACGGCAAGACGTATTCCGATACAAGACATATTTGCATTACAAAAATAACGCATCCATTTATAAATGTCATTTTAATTTAAAGTGAAAATCAAAAACATCTTTCGGCAAAGCATAACATAGCAACTAATCCGTTTTAAGACGTGAACGGTTACTTCAAATCTGAATCTGAACACATTTGTAATGTTCTGAAGTATGAAGGATGATTGTACTTCACACATCCTTATTCAGCGTCCTTACCATAGAATAAATATATAAAGTAACATATTATTTCATCATCATCATCAACACGGCATAGGCAAGGTGCTGCCTGTTCCGGCTTCAAAAATCCTCTAGTTATCTCTTCCTGGGTCCTATAAGTTTGTATTTCCAGACCTGTCTAGCCAGTCTGGTATCTGACATTCTTTCTAACTGTTCTTTCCACCGTTTTTGGAATCCCATAAAAATAGCTTTGTGCGAACGCACAAGCTTAAGCACCCATATTTATTTAAATCCTTATAAGAATGTAGGCTATTTCTAGTAAATACAGTCATATATATCGGTTCGATTTTTCTTCCCTTATGTTGTCGAGAATAATTTACTAAACGTTATCCAAATTTATTAATCGGACTGACTCCCTGTCTTACTCTAGCGGGCAGAGGAAAGAATGCGGTTTGGTAGAAAGCACGTGATTGTTGAAAAGTAGGCCTACATACCAGACAAGCACGCACGCGCGCGCGCACGTGTGTGTGTGTGATAAATAGGAAGGTGGCAGGAGCAGTAAGCATAAGCACTGTTACTGTTTCACAATCAGATAATAAGGTAGTCAGTGCCTATTCGACCTTGAGCACATTGTCCAGTCAAGGGCAGTAATGTGAATAGCGCAGGCTAATGAAACATCAGCGGGACAGTACTCTTTGTGTATCGTCAATTACCTAAGATTGACGTGTGATGTAAACGTTTAGTATTGAATAACGTTGACGAGACACAGACTTAATTAAGTACCAGTGTATTTAATGACCTGGTACGTTCTCTCATTTTTTCTCACTCCCTCTCTTCTTTCAGTTTCTCTTTCACCAAATAAGAGTTTCAAAAAAATTATGTGGAATGAGACGCATTAACTTGCGCTTTTATTAGAGGAAACACTATTTTTTATTTGTGTCTTTCATATCTTTTCAAAATAATGATTTGATTACACATAGCCGGTCACAATGCCTCACTCACAAGAGGAAATGAAAATCTATTTTAAAATTGTTTTAATATTAATATTATTGGATTCACGAATCTTTTGTACAAACATTTGTCAGTAGTTTCTTGTAATACGAAGAAGAATACTGTGCGTCTGGTTAAAGTCACTTGTCGCAGTGGTATCTTTCCAAAAGAAAAAAACAAAGCAGAGTGGTCGGAAATGGAAGTCGTATGTGATAACAAACGAGCCTCCGTTAACCATCCGCCTACGTATTCTTATTTCTACATTTTCAACGCCAGCCTACTATTTGTTATCTGTAGCATATGTAATGCGCAGTCGAAAATAAAAGGTCACACGAGCTAAATATGTCACAGACTCTTTCAAAGAAGGCTTTTTCTTAAATAAGCAGTTACACTATTAAAATATATATGCCTAATAATAAAATATGAGACACGTTTTTTATGTTTGCATGTAAACAGAAGAGGTGTCAACTTACAATATCACATGTGGAAGTGATTAATTCATCTGAAATAAGCCAGAATTTACTGAGGATTTTGGGATGTGAATGAATGTTGAAATAAAAATGTTATGTTACCAAACTACTGTTCTTTATAGTCTTCGTGCTTTATGTTCAATTGTACAATAAAAATGGAGGATTAAAACGTTTTGATGTATTCTTTGGTTTATATTTGTTAAAAGTTCGGTCTTATTTAATAAGTTATTTAAGTAAATTGTAGTAAACCTTACACCACCAAATGCAGGTTTAAATTTGTAGTGTTATATGAGACTATTAAGTGCATTTAACACCAACCAACACAAACTGTAGTATGTCGCTGGTTTAATTTTTAATTATTATTGTGATCAAAACACTTTTATTTTTATGGAAATAAAAATATTTTTATCTATGTGCATCGGGTTTATTCCTACCGAATAATGAGATATATATTTATTTAATCGTGGTCAGAAAAGTTTCAACTTACAGGTGAGTAAGTCTGTTTATATAAAAATTACCACATTAATTAATTTATTATTTGGAGTCATCTGTAACAGAGATTTTGTGAGTGACTATGGTATAGTCACTTTAATCTGAGCCAATCTGATCCATGTAAAATGAGAATGACATCCCAAACATTTTTCTTCAATAAACAAGTCTTGTACAATTTAGCGAGTGTGTTCTTAATTAAACAATTAAATACGTGTTCTTAAATCTCATTAGCAAGTTTTCGTTGTTTCTGTCATTAAAAATCATAACATTTTTGTTTAAATCTCGTTTCATTCTGAATGAGCAGTCTTCCAATTCACAACTAGACTGAGGCTGTGTAATTCACCTGATTTTATCTCTATTTGTATGGATTTCCACGTTAATAGCCGTTCCAACCACACCATGAATTTATAACGCACCTAGTCCTTGCTCAAAATTATTATAAAAACAACCTATACATTTAGAGCTCTATTGCAGTAAAATAATTGTTACGCGAATACACTCTTTTCTTCTCAATTCAGGGGTGGCTTACTTCATCTAAATATTTAGTTTTCAAGATGTAGTCATCTTTGTGTGATCTCCCTAAACATTCATTTTCTTTGGAGGTGCTTGTAAATTCAACCTGGGCAATGCAGTCAACAAGATCCTATATCCCTCCCCCCCCCCTCAGTGAGCAATAGTATCAGTGAGTCTATAAATATTCATATATAATTATTCGACTCTTTGGTAAACGACATTTGCTGAGATAACTTGACGTCGAGATACAAGTTTTTACCAGTACAGTAGAGTTGGAGAAAATATTATTTTATACAATTTTAAAATTATCTGTGTAGCATTCATTCAAAAACACGTTCCAGCGATTAAACAATGATACTCGTTTTCCTCCACCGATAACATGTCAACAGTTTACAAATTAAGACTAGTGCAACTAACTTAACTGCACACAAAAATTGCATTACTACAACTATAGTCCTAGATGTATACTATACTTGACTATATTTTAAACTACTGCTATATAACTATATTTGAAATTATAGTTACATTAGTTTTACAACTATTTGCACAAAAAAAATGAACTGAAAACACCGCTAAAATTTACTTAGTATAGTTATTCGCCGTCACTTCATTCTGATCAAAGTATGTCTATGTACCTTATTTTCCACAGTATCAAAAATGCAACAAATAAGTGAACCTGTCTTGATTGATTTGATGGTTGTGTGCGTAACAAAGTAGCAAGACGCAGTGCAAATTTACAAATATATATTTAGTAGTTAATTTCGCGTGTAAGTAATTTGAAATAATAACTAAAGGAGCTAGTCTGCTAGTCTCAAAAGCAGCAAGTGTTGTAGTTATAATGAAATTATAACTTTGGGACTTTGCACAGTGTTGTGTGAAAGAGGCAGTTACGGCCAGTTATTTCATCCCTGTGTCTCTACCAAGTTCTGACAGACAAATATCTTACATTTAACTTTGCTTAAAGTTAGTCGACCCTTTCCTTTCCTCTACGTCTTTGTAATGACTTTTACCATCGTTTTGATATTTACAGTTTGTAATAGTAACAGGCAAGAAAAGTAAGAAATTATTACATGATGTACTAACATCTGTTCATAAAGTACATGTTAACGGAATTCTACACTTCAAATCTCACAAAATTAGTTATAAAATAAAGGTAAATCAATGTACCTTTCTTTACTGAATAAACTAAAGGCTTAAAAATACTGACTTAATCTGCAGCAATAAATACCTACACGATTACTCGGTAATTACTGTGGAGTATAACAAGTAGATCAATGATTACCTAAAAAAAATATTCTATTCCATACCACAGAGGACGGAAGATGAAGGAGTTTACGTACCAATATAAAATACAAGTAAACTTGAAAGTGTTTAAAAATTTTTTGATAATACATGTTAATAAAAATAAGAATAATAATAGTTTGAAAATAAAAAAATTGTTGTTATTCTTGTACATTTTAAGAATAATATACGCATTACAGAGTATAAATGTAAAGGGTGTAATTAAAATATGTAAAAGAATAAAGTAAAATATGAGCGCTAAAAATGTAATTAGAATAAGAGTAAATTATAAAATATAATTATGATAACCAGAAGATTAAAAGAAACTGAGTCTTTAGGATAGCATTAAATGATATTTAGAAATACCAATCATCGCTTAAATGAATCTAAATGATCTTTTAACGAAATTATTGGTAATAATTACTTATTACCAATAATTTCGTTTTGTTACTTCACATAACTTTACAAAGTTCAGGTCGTAACAACTCTGTTTATAATTGACCCGTCTTACCTACTTTTTATTCCAACTAATATCAACTCACAAACCTCTATTTAGTTTAATGGCGTACGGTGACTAAATATTTCTTTACAGACTTCATAAACATTTCAACAGTAAATTATATAAGTAAAAAAAGTTAAATTTGTTTACAGGTCTATATGTATAGTGTTCTCTTCCACTAAATAAACTTGATAAAAGAATTTTAGATAAAACTAGATATATCGTGGATTGTTAACGTTTATGTGCATGTGTAAGTTGGCAAAGAACCAATGTAAAGTAACTTTTTTTAAATAAACTGACAAGCATATAAAAATCGCTAAGAATTACATAATCTACAGAGTCTAATACGTAACGTTATTGAAAACTGTGTAAGCTATTATTTTAAGTAATATCTTATCTTAACATAATCTCTTAAATAAATATGTTTTAAGTAGTCGCATATACGTAATTTTAGATATTATATAGAACGTTACAAAAAATTTGAGGTTCTCGCGTGTGATTCCATGAAAGAACCAACGGTTAACAAAAATCTGTACTTATTGGTTGCAATTCCCAGAGGTGTACAAACGCGGCACACGTTATTAAAGCCACGTGTGCGCTTCTGATGCCTACAAGACGAATTAGGTGCATTAAATAAGCGGATTGTATTCAGTGATAAATTAATTCAGTGTTGACATTAAACAAAGGTTTGTGCAATTGAAAATAACGTGAAAACAAATTATTTTTCTTGATAAGATCCTTCGGTTACATACAATTTATAATATTACATATTTATATTACACATATATAGGATAATGTTATGTATGTATGTAGATGTGTAACTTATTGAATAAAATGTTTATTTTCAACAATGAGAAATACAAAATATGTTAAAGAAATTGCGAATATTAGTAACAAAATGTTTGGGAATTTGGAAGCAGCATTTTTCAATATGAAGAAAAATATTTCTCATTAACGGATGGCTGAAACTGAGCCGACTTTACGTTTACACTCCCTTAACTTTACACTACTCAATACATGCATAACAGTTTGCCTTACTAAGTCATTAATATGAATGGTATAGTAGTCCTTCGGTGTTTTAGAAATAGATGATTTAACACGCTCACCTTCCTTCGCTGTACTGCAGAGTCAGAAGAGGTCTTCAGGCACAGAGTTCAGACGCGGCAGTAAAGTCAGACAGAGTACACTAATTGCGGAACACACGGCCTCAACCGTCGACCGTAAACAGACGGAGAGACGACTTCTGGCAGCAACATGGACCTGACAAAAAAAAACACACAATTATGAAGAAAGTGTGATATGAGTACAATTAAATTTACTAGCAGTGGTCTTTTCTTAAAAGGAACTGAATGTGTGTTATTAGGTCTGTTATAAAAACTGCTTTACCAAATTTCATAAACAGCATTGGTCTTTGTATTTCAGAACATCGACGGCTTATGGTTAGTTTATCCTAGGCAATGAGACTCAATATATATCAAACACATAATAAAATTAAGACTGTAACATTTATTTTCTTACAAACCTCATGTGTTTTCTGTTTTCTCGTAGCATTACGAAGTATCTGTTTCTTTTTCTTATAAACAACTCATGATATTTTGGTTTGCTACCAAAGAATACTTACATATTATTAACACTTACTAGACGATTTACTTAACTGACTGACGGACAGCGTAATTTTCAACGCACCAAACGTAAAATATTTTTAAATACATCTAACATAAAACAGTTTCTAAATACTTACCTGATTAATAGTTTACGATCACAACTCCATTTTTTTCATAATTATATGTAACGTCTCCACCAATTTGTTGTTTAATTTATTAAGTTTTGTTTTCATTATAATCACCATCTGCAGCTATTCGCTCCCTCTTTCTACTAGCTTTTATACCTGAAGGTCAGTTTTTCATCATATTTTTCTTTCATAACATCCTGACATCTTTCAAATTCTGCTTCCCAGGTCTTCCTTTTTTTCTTCCCAAAATTTAGCCTTCAAGAATGTTTGTGGTAAATTTGTTATGTCTTAAGATACCTTTTATAGATGTGTGTCTAATATTTTATTGCCATGTCTCTGCTTACAGTTAGGCGTATTTTGCATTTATAAGCTTTGAAATGGGTCTTCTGTCTTCTCAATGTCACTAAATAAAACAATGTGATTTGGAGCAAACGTCTTACATGTTGTTACTTCTTAACAGATTATTGTCTCCATAAATGAATAGTTTCGTAGGCTGTGTATTTTACTCGCACTAAAAATTTGTAGACGTCAGTACGTAGTTGGTAACAAATCGCCTTACGTTTTGATGTTCTTATTAATTACCATAATATATTTGTACGTTCTATATCAGGTTTCACTTATAATCGTTTTCAGATAATGCTTTCAACGTCCTGTTACTGTTTCGTTCAGCAACTGCGAGTACGACATTCAAATCTACAAACCCAATACAGTATTTTCCTACCAGTGACCTTGGTATAGTATAGACTATTGCTGGCTCTTGTTGTTTGTGGTATTACTAAATTATTAGTGGAAACCGCTTTCAGTTGTTTTCTGTTTAGTACAAATATTTTCTGGTAACTGTTAATGCATAAATTAAATATTTATAATGCATTACCATATATTTTTAGAAAACCACACGTTACAATGTCGTTAAAAAACCACACGTAACAATGTTATTATTTATTTACCTCTTTATGTATATAAAGTGACATAGAAGTGAAGAAGTATAGAATGTGACATAGAGTGACTGAAGTCCTAAAATTGCTTTGTCGTCATTATACTTGTAAAATAAAAATTTATTTTTCTGTTGAGACTTGCTTGTTAATAACAGTAGATGATTGTAAGAGCTTCACAGATTACTAATGACTTATAAATTAAATTAAAAAAAAATAAAGAAGTGTATGAACGTAGAAATTATATAAACGTATATCTATACATAATTTCTGATAGAACATTGTAAATTTGCTCATACATACATGCATTTCAATGAAAGATTATGTATTAAGATCTATTCCGATTACATTTTTAAACAGTAGTTCAATTATTTCAGTGCTTTTATAAAACATCTTAGCTGTGTAACAACGTCGGTTTTCTAGTCGTCCCGGACACTACGTTGCGTAGGAATGCAAAACTTTCTTCTAAATTGACATTTTTTTGTTGTCTAGAAAAATATGTTGGAGAACAGCTATTAGAATTTATACGTTTATTTTTAATCGCAGAGCAACTACTGACATTCTTCATGGCAAAACACTACATTCTCAGCAATGTTTTCTTTCATTACTTTTAAAGTAGTTGCTTTTACTGAATGAGAATTCTTTCTATACATTTGTGAGTTACTTTTTCTCCTGAAGTGAATGTTTACGTCAGCCACATATCGCATTTGAAGGAGTGGTCTGTATATGCTCTATAGACGTTACAGTTTGTTACTCCCTGCTGCAATAACTTGATATAATGTTGCCTTTTTTGTTATTTTCTTCTTCTTCCAGTACACTATGCTCGTCGTTTTTTTTTTATTCATTGTTCTTTGCTTACCACATAAGTGTATAAGCATTCTTACTAACGATTATACGAAGGTTTTCTAATTTCAACTTAAGTGAGTAAACTTATATAAAAGCGAGTAAAAAACGTTTAAGGTGATACTAATTATTTCATTTCATTTTGTAATTTAAAGCTACGGACTAAGGTAATATTATTTGCACCACCGGTTCATAATTTTAATTTCTAGAATTCATATAATATTTTGAATAATATGTAATTTCATAAAACGAAGTAGGGCTACTTCATAAGAATCGAGTGAATAATAAAGTTATATTCATCCTATATAACAAGAACAAAAAACAACAAATGGACAAGCAAAGTAGATAGAATAAGTTAGTTGTGGGCAATAATATTGTAAACAATATACGTGTACAGGTTTATAAATGAGATTTAAAAAATTGAAGTTTGTATTTGATTGTATCATGCCTAATTTTTGTTTGTTACCCTCACAAAATTTTCTGAAAATCTCTGTCTGTCTGCCTATCTATATGTCTCTCTCTGTCTGCTTCTCTCTCTCTGGTCTCTGTCTTTGTCAGTCAGTCAGTCTGTCTGTCTGTCTGTCTGTCTGTCTGTCTGTCTGTCTCTCTGTCTCTCTCTCTCTCTCTCTCTCTCTCTCTCTCTCTCTCTCTCTCTCTCTCTCTCTCTCTCTCTCTCTCTCTCTCTCTCTCTCTCTCTGTAGCTTCTACGTGTGTTATTGTTGCGACTATGGGCAGAGTAACATCCGTACAACGATGAGTTACGAGTACAAGCATGTATGTAATGACCGGATATCGTTCATATCATATGATGTTTCATAATACTCTACAAAATGTAGTAAACAAGTAAAATGCTTTCTCAACAATCACAGCAATGTTTGTATTTCCGGCATGCTTTGTAAATACATCGCGGCTGCAGTGCAGTTAGTTCTGCGAATGGGTACATCGCGCGGCGATTGAAATTAGGCATTAATCCAAGTGTAAGTGTTCGACTTTGCAATACTGTTTTTTACCAAATTACCAAGTTATTTCTCTTCGTATGTAAAGGTGTAATCTTAAACGAATGTGATCGTTTTATAGACGTAAAAATTACGACCGCCGATGTATCTGATGTTTAACGACTTTTTTAAACCGACCAAATTCCACGTTCACTCTTGGCTCGTAACAATATTTATGTTTAGTATGTTACACACACACACACACACAGGCCTATATGCTATACGTTTCGGCGTATCTAATGGCAGCATATACATGCGTACACTTAACGAAGATATATGTATCGAGACATATCACAAATACGAATCGTTTGCTTACTGAATCAACGCACCTTAAAACAGAAACGTAGTTCCAGCTATAATAAGACAAGCGATTACAGTATTTTCTATTGTAATATGAGAAGGCATGCATGGCGTGGGCGGATAAACGAAAAGTTGTTTTACGCCATTTCACATTTATGGCCACTTATACTCTTGAAACGGGATTGGAAGCAATCTTGCTAGACGTGTGTAAACATGATAAAGTAAACAATATAAATGTTAAGCAAACACTTTGTAACGCCACTCGGTCTTTAACGAACTTCAGTGAGTTTCCTCGCTTAAACATTAACTCCGTCGTCGCTGTTTCCCTACTGACATCACCATAGTATCACCTTATCAACATGATGACGTAAAGAAGCAATATAACCTATTGATCAAGTTTCTGCGGTTGTTTCAGATAACAAAATAAGCATTGTTCTTTTGAGATCTTGTACAACAATAATTTTTTCAATCTTTGAAATATATAAATTGCTGTAAATAAATAAATTTATAATTAAGTGTTGGCACAATAATTCTAATATTAAATTATGTAATACATTATTTTTCCTGGTTTATTTAAATATTGGTTTGTTAAAGAATATAAATAAAATTCTGTTTCTTGAGGCCAATAAATAGTAACACCGCACAAATTTCTAATTTAATTTTAGTCATGTAGTTACGCGTATTATTCATATTTTATCAAAATACTGTAACAAGGATAAACAAATAATATTCCAATAAGTTTTATCTAGTCCAAAACTTATCCGTATAACACCATCCGCAAAGAACAATAATTATTCTTAGCAAACATTATTATTAAGATCCCATTAAGATCCCTATACAGATAAACACTACATTAATAAACAGCCTTCATAATTCATACTTATATTATTCTAGCTATATTATCCAATATAATTTATTTCTAAAATCTATATCTAAAATTTTGTTATTTTTCGAACGTTTCATATTCAGTCTGTATGTAGCCCATTCAGACGTTTCTATAGCCCGATAAATTAACGAGTAATCAATTTTATTTCGAGTTCAATTTTTATTGTTTTTCGTAATCATTTGTTTTAACGGTTATGTTGAAAATATTTAATGTTTATGCTTTATTTATTTTAATAAACTTTTTAATTTTAAAGTAATCGCCTTCTTACGTTTTCATTTGAATTTTCTCTTTATTTAATAAATTATCATTATTGTTTTTGTATAGCCTATTGAGATTTTCCAAGTATTCATTTTACGACCTTCTTGTAAGTTTTTAATTTAACATTAAGTTAACAGTATTTAATGCCCGGAAATTTATTATTATTATTTATACGGTGTGCGGGTAAATTGGACTTGTAGATATTCGGTTTTAAAAAGGAATCTGTCGAGTAGCTTATTCTTCGTCTGGCCCGCGTAATATTTATTGCAATATAGAAATTCTGCTTTGTAAATGCTTGATTTAGTTTTAGATTTCATTTAAAAAAATTATTTCTCTATGCTATCAGATTTTTAAAATCTTTTTACCTTTAAATATTTTACATAGTTTTTGAGTTAAGCTGCATGCCCGTAATTAAGCAAAGCAAAGGTTTAAGCAAAGGTTGTAAAATTTTATATTAATATATTTATATTATATATTTTCTTATATGTTATATTAAAATGTATGGTTATAGTTATACCATGGGATGGAATATTTGTAGACAATCGGTAAATGTGTTTGTGTAAGGTAAAAAAAAGCCTTACCAATGAAAACAAAAGATGTTTGTATTGCCGGCAAGAGCACGGCGTAGACTTACATGGCACGTAGTAACGCGATTCGGTATTCAGATATTTTCAGCCCCAGTGAATCAGCATGTAGGCCTATGTACGTGTGTGTCTCTCGCTGGAGCGGAGCGTTACATACGGATCAATGCCTACCCTACTGGGCTTGTTATTTGTCACCGTCTGCTTCCTTTGCCACGCACCAGCAATATCTGATTCAATAAATACTTGAAACCGTTATCACTTGAAGATCATAGATATCATGGAGATAATAGTCAGTAGTGTCTACTGCAAATTGTTTACTAATGCTTAACCTCGGGATAAACTCCGGGCACGACCACGACAATATTGAATTCAATTGAATCTGACAGTTATATTCCTCGGCTCGTGTACAAATGTGTGCACGTAAACACACACAAACACAAACACACGCATGGAAAGATCTTACCAGGATATACACCGTACTATCTACTCACTGCGTTAGTAATATCTCCACTTTTGCACTGTTTATAATTAACATGAGTTTCCTAAAGTTTAAAAGGAATAATTTCATTTCACTTGCTTCACTTGGTGGCCTACAGTTATTATCCCAATAACTTGACAATTGATCTTCTGTATCAACTAAAATGTAATTTCTCTTCACCTCTAATTTTACACACACAAAAACAGAAATTTTTAAGAGGAAAAAACTTTAAATTCTAAAACATAATAAAGAGTGTACGAACTTGCAAAGTAGTTCTGTTATTGTTTGCAAATATCCATTGGCTTAAATCCTAACAGTACAAAAGAACAAGTAGTTGCTACATGTACGAATACAACAGTTAATTTGACGATGTGCTCCTTCACCAAACATTTATTATGTATCATTTTGCACATCACATGTAATATTTTACATTATCATACATTATCACTAAATCTATAATTAGCCTATATGTTCATTGATTTTGATTAGAACTTACAGCCAAGACTTCCCACTAGGCAAACACACAGTAATTATATACTTTACAATGTGTGTGAGTATTTGTGCGAGCGTGCGTGTTGATACACTAAAAATATATATTTATCCGGAAAAGAGGCATATTTTTTATTTACATTTCTACTTTTATAAATAAAGGCGAAATTTATAATTTCAGCTTCCATTTGTTACAAACAAAATGCTCCGATAAAAATGATACACACTTGTAGTACAAATACAGAAGAGATTCATTTGTGACAGCATAACACATAGAATAACACTAGAACTAGTAATATCTTATTATTATTGACTTAATAGATTACTTAGTTCACCTGTGACATGCTAAAACTCTTGAAGATTCTTCAATTATTTAAAAATTGATTTGTATAATGTTTTTTAAGCCTAAACATTACTTCCTTAGTTCGTGTTTGCATTGAATCTAACTTCATGTTTAAAATAAGTCTATCCGAGTACACAAAGCTGTTTTGGAGAAAAGTGATTGATTTGATAATATTGGAATTAATTACAAAGGAACAGTGAATATCAACAGCTATAGCAACGTGGTGGTTGTCGAAATTATCACCAGCACCACCGCCACCACTTCCATCATCACAATCATCGTCATCATCAATGTTTGACATTCCTTAAAGATTTGTAGCCATTCTTCTGAGCCTTAACCTCAGTGCTAGTGACGTGAGTAGTGACTTCACTCCTACTCATCACAGTTTTCCATTTCTCTTGCTCGCAATACTACTGCCAAAATATAATTCGTGCAATGGTTATAAAATCATACTAGTTATGGCATGGATATGGCAGTCAACTAAGTATTAATTGACATTCGCATTAATATGTGCATTAGGAGGGATTACTCCAGATCGCAGTAGTGAAAATACGTTGTGACTGGGTTGAAAAATGGCATCTATGATACAAAATCCGCCCAAAGATAATCTGCGTGCCGTTATTCAGTTTTTGGCCACTGAGGAGCTCAGCAAATGGCAATGTATACGAGAATGAAAGCTCTATATGGTGACTATAGTTATTCTCATACGGCAGTGGTTGAATGGTGCAATATATTTCGACAAGGAAGAGAATCCACTTAAGAATTGGCTCGTCCCGGACCTGCACGTGTTGCAGCATCAGATGAAAATGTGAGACAGGACCAGTATATAGGCACATCAAAGTTAGAGAACTTTCTAAAATGTTGAGCATCAGCGTGGGAACTGTTCATTCCATCATTCATAGTGTTGGGTGTCATAAAGTTGCCGCTCAGTGGATTCCAGGACTGCTCACTGATGAGCAGAAAAATTTGCGTTCGGCCTTATCATTACAATCAACAACAAGGTAGCGCCTTTTACAACAAATTGCTCCCGGTGATGAGTCTTGGTGTTGTCACTACGAACCACAATCCAAAACGTCAGAGTATGCAGTGGAAGCATGCACAATCTCCGATGGAAAAAAATGTCGGTCCCAAACTTCGGCAGGAAAAATAATGATGACCGTATGTTTTTATTATCAGTATGTGCTGGTCTTAGATTTTAATGAACATGGTGTCAACATCAACGTTGAGAGATATGAAACATGTTAAAACGCTTACGGGTCGTCAGCATCAAGAATAAACGTTCCAGGAAGCTCACAAATGGTGTCATTCTTCTGGATGATAATGCTCGACCCATGTAGCCCAGACGATTCAGGATCTACTTGGTCGTATGAAATGGAAAGTCTTACAAGTTTCACCTTACAGTCCCGACTTGTCCACGCGCGATTATCATGTTTTTGTCCTACTAAAGGAATCACTAAAAGGACGGCGGTTCAAATCGGACGCTGAGGTAGAATTTGATGTTAGCGAATGGTTCCGCAAACAGCCGCAAGAATTTTACCAGCAGGGAATCTACAGATTAGTGCAACAGTCGGACTCATGCCTAAACGTTAATGGAGATTTCTTTTAAAATCGTTGAATAATAAATGCTTTACAGCCTCTGAACCTGTTTCTATTGAACAATCCTCGTAGTACTAAGGTTTATACGCATACAGTACGAGGAAGTTTCAAAGTAGTCACATGTATGTCTACTGTATCCATATCATGCCAATAGATTATTTTAATACATAATACCAACATATTCTCTTTCAGAAATACAATCCACTTAACTCATGGATTCAGTTAAGCTCACTGCACTTAGTCGCAATATATTAATTGAAAAATGTTTTATATCAGGCAAATTTTTCTTATATAAACATAATATTATTATATTTATACGAAGTATTAAATATTCTTGGATTTTGTTGTCTGTAACGTGTCCGAGTCTCAAACAGTACAGAGCCGCCTCTAATAATACTCACATAAAAGTGAAAGTTAACTCCGTAAAAGGAAACTCTTACTTAAAAATTGTAATAATTTTAGTGTTTCGTTAACGGAAAAGTGTGAAAAGGAGTATTATGGGTTTTTTAATTTATGAAAGTGTAAATTTGAAATTTCTTCTTTGTGTTCAATCTTACAAACACACTCACACTTTTCAAATGTATGTATGTGTGTATATATTGTAGCATGACAGATATTCCACCACTAATTAATTCATTTAAGATAATAAAAAATAATTACATTACATATACTAAAAGAATATCGAATGAAATTCAATTACTTCAAAGGAAAAAACCACAATAAATGAAAAACAATCATTAAATTATAAAAAATACCACTATTAAAAGTCAAAGAAAGAATTAATGAAAACTCATATTATAAAACCAGGAGATTACCCAGGAGGTTTGGAGCAGTAAATAAAATAGATACCCCAAAATCAAGAAGAAAGAATCAGATTAGGAGTGGTGATGAACAAAATACCCGCCACAAGAAGAAAGAAGAATAAGGTTTATTGTCAGGAAATAAACAATACCCTGAAACCAAGAAAGAAGAGTAAAGTCAGTATAAAAAATTAAAGAAGATACTCCGAAACAACCATCGTCGAGAGAACACTTAGTACCTTGGATTACCCAAGAGGAAACACAAGAAGGAAGAAGAGAAGAAAGGAAGAAATAGGATGGAAGAACCATTATAAAACCTATTATTAACTACCATAAACCCCAAACCCATAGATACAATTAAAGAAAGTATAACATCCCGAAACCCTATAAAATTGTAATTATTAATAAACAAAAGTGTTGTATAGTATGATAAGAGGTGCAACAACTAAAGTTATTGTGTGATAAAAAAAATAAACAAATCTTCACAGTCCATGATGACTAAAGGTCTGGTCTGAGATAATACGACTCAATATGTCAGAACCACCAGTGAAAGTGTATTAGTGTAAGTGTTTTTTGAAATATAATAAACTTGAAGTTGTAGCATTACTATAACTTAAACTATATGCTGTAAAACAACTTTTATATTTGATAATTGACAAATCATAAAATAATAAAATGGAAGGTATTTCCAATATTTTATTATTTTTAGTCACTTTGTTATAACAAGACATTTGTAGGAATGACAATAACTAAAGTATGGGTGGAAATGTTTACTATATCAGGGGATGTTAAATAATAGTAATAATAAAAACAAAAAGGACTGATAATAGTTTAAGTGTTAATAGGATTAAAACGTTTAAATGGCTAAAATGTTCAAAGCCATGAACTCCATATTTTAAAGAGTTATTAGATAATAAGGTTTATATGTTTAGAATAAGTTATATTAGTTAAATAACAGCATACATACCAATTAAAATGTTTCAGTATGTATGCTGTATTAATTAACAAAATGAGTTAAATGTATGTTAACTACAATTTCAGCAAACACGTCCAACTTTACAGAATGCTGAGTGATGTTAATTATTATCTTTATATAACAGTAGCATGAATTAGATGCTACACATCTCAATAAGTTTGTAAACAATTTTATTTTATGTCATGATAACTATTAAGAGTCAGAGGAGGAGTAGAAGTAAATTTATTTGAAAAAACCATACATGTAAAAAACTAAACTCTAGGCCAAATAATGAATTCACAGAAACTCAATATAAACCAGTTAATTCACCCATGAATCATGTACACTGGCAAGATT
This sequence comes from Magicicada septendecula, assembly GCA_034769895.1. Lineage (NCBI taxonomy): Eukaryota > Metazoa > Arthropoda > Insecta > Hemiptera > Cicadidae > Magicicada > Magicicada septendecula. The sequence goes on along the minus strand of CM068368.1, from coordinate 626,977,916 downwards.
TAGGTAAGGTAGGTCAATTAACAACTACTGTAAATGAACCTATGATTTAAAAGGGTAATATAGAAAAATACCTCAAATTATTGAAAATTTTTGAAATGTATAAATTAACTATTTTTAAAGAGGAATGTTAAATTCAGAAATTATCACAAAAAACCAGTTCAAATGTTCAATTTATATGTAATTAAGGAAAAAAAAGGATTTGCGACCATTTAAAATTTATTATAATGGTATTAATAACACTTAAAATGGCAGTAAAAGTATAGGAAGGCGGAAACCAGGTTTTTGGGCCTAGATTTCCAAAAAGAAAGAAATTTGGTAATTTTAACAAACATCTCAACAAATATGGACTATGTCATATCAAATTAAACAGAATGAGATAAATAAACCACTTATATGGTTAATAATTCATGAAAGCGAATAACAAACTAAAATTATTCCATATATAATGTAATTTGTAATCATGTATATGGGAAGTAACAATTATTTTAACAATACTTTTCCAATATTAACTTGGCAAGATTTTCACTAAAGTGGAGGAAGTTAGTTAGTTCTTTGTTAACGCTCAAACTGAACAGTTTATGTGAAATTGCGTTCCTTAAAACCGTATAATGAAGTGCTAACCTTACAGAGAAAAATTCGATGAGCAACGAGAGTTACTTAAATAAACACTTTTCCAGTTAAAACATATAAAAACTTCAACGACAACAGTGAAAACGAACACCACACTACATAATACCAGTGCATTAAAATATTAAAACTATATATTAGTAATAATTCAAGCTACAACAGAATAACCATTTTTGCGTAACGAACATACAAGTGAACACATCTAATATAAAACAATTAACACCAGTGGACACTGAACACTCATCCAGACTACCCCAAACAACATCCTAGAGAGTTTACACCAGTTCGGGGATATTTAAAACAAATATAAAGTTGATTTTGTTGTGAGATTGTCTCGCTAAGAATATTGCAGTTAACCTATTCATTTTTGGGAGCGGCCATCATGGAAATGCGGAGCAGTGCCACCAACATCGACTGACTTCGTAGTCTACACCTGGTCTGATACTCAAATATATTAAACATTTTATACAGATTATTCACATTTGTTAGATAATAATTATTTAAAATAATTTATTGTAATGTTATACTTTCTCGTCCTGCCCTTCTCTGACTATCATTAAATAATCGCTCCAAGAACCTTTTTACAATTATTATATGAATTTCTTAACCTGTATTGATATATCGATTATCCTTGAGACGGAGTCGAACATTGCTCGAAATCGATTTAGTATCGACTATTATTTAAAATTTTTAATAAATCAATTTCTTTCAATTGTATGATTTAATAAATTATTTCACATGGTAATTTAAGGTTTTAATTAAGCAACAAGACTTCCTGAAAGAAGAAAATATTAACAAAAGGTGATATACTGTACCAACACGAAGAGTCGTTAATCGATTGCTGACAGGAGTTAATCTGTTTAACTCAAGATTTTGTTAATATCTTCCAGAAGTGCGAATTAAACAAAATTACCTTTCAGAATTTTGGAAATTTGGTTAAAAACAATAAAACAGAATTAATTACAAATTATATACACATAAACAAACATAAACAAATTTTTTTTCAGAAAATTTTATTTTTTTTTAAATAAAATTTTTTCTTTCTTTATCTTTATTTGTAACTACAGTATACAGGTCTGGTTACAATATATATATATATATTGTAACATTACATTTGAAACCACTTAATATCGTACCCGATTTATTAAAGACAATGGATAAGAAGCTAAACAAGAAGAAGTATATCTTTCAAGATGATAGTGAAGAGGAACGAATAAATATTTCAGACTGACTAGTAATATAACTGACCGTACCCAAATTAATGATTCAGGCAAAGTGATGCAAAATACATCCGACCCCGATTAAGACATGAACTTTAAATAAGGACAAAATAAGTATTATAAAGACTGACGGATTATGTATCAATGCTATAAGGAAACAAATGGTTCCATTCAATGTGTCATAATATCAGATCAGATAAGACAGATTACAAAATCATTCGCCGTTCAACATATATTATTAACAGTAACATTATTACAACAACAACAATAATAACCCTGTTTGGTTGAGGGTAATTTATACATATACATTTGTTACTAATTGACGTTTCCAACGAGCGGCGTATATAATTTAAGTGCCCGCAACATTTATAACATTTGTTATAAATTAACGAATCCAAAGTGTGGCTTTAAAGAAGTAACGAACCAAACATCTAGAAACTTATCGTCACATATTGACGAACCCAACGTGGGGCTTTAAATAAAAGGTACGCACCCTTTTTATCGTTTCAAATTGGCGAACCAACGTGTGACGCGTTTAATTTAATATAAATTAAATTATAATTTATAATTAAACCAAAAAATAAACAAAAATGAGGAAGCGGGAAACATCGCGAAAACGAGCGGCCGAAACTAAGAAAGTAGACGAATTAAACATGGAAGACAAAGAAGCAACACCGGTCGAGGAAGTAGAAGCAATAAGAAGAGGGGACCAAGGAGATAGACAAGAACCGGACAAAGTTACAGAGAGCGTTGACATGAAGAGCATTATGGAATATTTAAAATAGAGTCATGAAGATTTCAGTAAGATAATGGAGGAGAGTAATAAGAAAATGGAAGAAAAGATAGAGGAATTAAAAACGGACAATAAACTGTCCATAGAGGAATTAAAAACGGACAATAAACTGTCCATAGAGGAATTAAAAACGGACAATAAACAGTCTATGGAAGATTTGAAGGAAAAATTGAAGGAAGAATTAAGTGAGAACAGTAATAAGAACTTAGAAAAATTGAAGGAAGATAATAGACAGACGAAGGAGGAATTGAGCCGAAAATTGGAAGAGACTAATAAGAAAATTGAAGAAAAAATGGGAGAATTGGAAGAGAATAGCAAGAAAATGTAGGAGAAAATAGACGCAAATAATAAAGCATTGAGGGAAGAACTGAAGGGAAATTACCAAGAGACCATAAAAAAATTGGATGAACACAAAGAGTCATTGAAGGAGGAGTGGAATAACAAGATGGAAATTAATAACCGACAATTGCAGGAAGAATGGGACAAGAAGCTGGAAGAACCGGTGACTGAAATTAAAAGGGTAGAATCCGAGACCAAGGAAAAGTGTGAGCGGATGAACCAAGAGATACTGAGCGTCCGGGAAGAAATGAATGGACGGATAGAAAACGTACGAACCAATCAAGCAGTGATGGGAGAAAGATTAGAAGGTATGAGTACTAGTCTTAATCGAGTACAAGACCAAACAACTGCCCATAGAGATGAAATTAATTCCCTAAAAAACAGACAATGTACCGGTGCCCATACCACATGTGAGGAAAATCGAGAAGTGATCGATTTCCAAAATTATAGAAGAAACCCCATGCTATTTTTAGAACGAGTAGAAGAGAAAATAGCCAAAACCGGAGAAGACAGATGGTTTGTGATTAGGAGTATGCTGGACGAAATGTTCCGAAAAGTATATGACAATTGGTGAACGGCGATGCGGCCGAGTATACAAAACTTCCAAGAATTTAAAAAACAATTCAAAGCTAAGTATTGGTCTGATGCCACGCAACACATGATAAGAAGTGACATAGGATTGGGCCGATATGACCCGCACGGCAAGCAAACCCCGACCGCATATTTTCTTGGAAAAATAAACATAGCCAGACATTTAGAGCCTGCTATTCCTACCGAATGTTTAGTGAGGCTATTAGCTTACCACTATGGTGGGGAAATTACAAGAGGCCGAATAAACGGACGTATCCAAACCATCGAGGAGATGTCGACATTATTAGCGGAGATGGAACAGGAGAAGAACTTCCTCCAGTACAGACGAAAGAACGACGAAATAAATAGAAACAATGGTCGCCGCGACGCCCAATATGAAAACAACGGGCAAAGACCGAACAATAGTTAGAACAACAACGGTAACCACTATCAACGCGGTTACCAAAACCACAATAACAATAATAACTACCCACGAAATAATGCGGCAAATAATAACAACAATAACAACAACCGCTATTACCGTAGCTCTCCTACAAATAATAACAATAATGGATACCAGCGTGCCAATGACAGAGACCACCATTACCAGTACAACCGAGGTTATAACAACAACTATGATAACCGATACAGACAGAATAATAACGGCAATAATAACAATCAAAACCAAACATATCGAAGACATGTGAATTATGTAAGCATTGACGATAGAGATGTGGGAAGGCGTTCGTACCAGGGACGAACGAATTATAATGGGAACCGTGGGAGAAGTTTTCAGGAGGAGAGTAACCAGCACTACCGTGATGAACATAGGCGAAGTAGGAGCTGCGACGACAATAGGAATAACTGAAACTCAGTGACGTTCGATAATAACACCAGTGAGGTACAAGAGTTGCAAAATAGAGACAGACCCGGTCAATCAGACAACAGGACTGAGGAGATCAGCCCTGATTTAAACGAACCGCGGCAGTGAAAATCCATCAGGTCCCATCACTGAACCGACAATTTGGGTACTTACTAGGACGAGACAAAATGACCGACGATACAATGACGATAGTGCACAATCACTTCTTAAAAAATGTGAGAGAAGAACTACTGAACGAAGACACGATCACACACAATAGTTCGAATAATGAAATCGCTTATATTATCGCCCAAGTGAATGGACTAGACGCAAGATTCATGATAGGTATTATAACTTTACTAATTCAGAATATAATTTTAATCGGAGCCACCGGAAGGCAAAACAAGTCAATAAGAAAACAGGTATCATTAACAGTAACCAGCGGAAATGTAGCTATACCTATGATTTTTCTAATAGCTAGTAATCTACCATTCATTTAATCTACTAATAGGCTGTGATATTTTGAGAAAATACTTAGCAATAATTGACATGAGACAGGCCATAGTGTCGTTAAAAATGGATAATATAGAATGGACAGCAAAATTAGTAGAAAATAAAAATGTACCTTTATGCAATAGTATAAGAAAATTCAACAATAATCAAGATGATTCATGGAATATAAGAAGGGAATACTTTGGGAGTGAAGATAGTTTATGGTTGGAAAAATTAGAAGAGATCCGACAATTTCGGTCAGAACAAAATGAATGTAATTTAACCAGACAACAAATAGAAAAGTTGATATCCATATATAATAAATACCGCTATGTTTTCTCTGATATACCTGGCAAAGTAAAAAATTATCAATTTATACTACAATTCAAGGAGCCTGTAAATTTTAATAAGAAATCATATCCCGTTGCTTATGCATTAAAATAAGCAGTGAGGACTGAACTAGACAAAATGATAGCAGAAGATATCATCGAGTATAGCTGTTCCCCATATACAAGTCCGTTAATAGGCGTTCCCAAGAAAGATGGCAAAGTACGACTCTGTTTGGATGCTAGAGAGATCAATAAGATCATAGTTAATGACAGAACATCTCCCGGAGAGATTGAGGAGATATTGAAAAAATTTAATGGCATACAGTTTATCAGCACCTGGGATACTGTTTGTGGGTATTGGCAGGTGGAGTTACACCCAGATAGTCGAAAGTACGTCGCCTTTATTTTCGAAGGAAGGAACTACCAGTTCAAGAGACTACCGTTTGGACTGGTAAACTCAGTAGCTGTATTCGTAAGATGTATGGACCAGGTGTTGGGTCCAGATACTATTCCATATACCACAGTCTATGTTGATGACTTGTTGATTACTTCAGTGAATTGGGAAGACCATTGTGACAGAGTAGGGCAAGTATTACAAAAATTATCAGACAATCACGTTACGCTAAAGCTTCAAAAATCCAAACGTATCGCCAGTGAAGTCCAATTCCTGGGTTTTAACTTAACAAGCCAAGGAATAACACCATCCAATGAAAAGATAGAAGCTATCCAGAAATTCCCAAGTCCTAAAAATAAAAAGCAACTTCAATCATTTCTGGGACTTTGCAATTATTATAGGAAGTTTCAGAGAAATTATTCTGAAATGACAGAGAAGTTTTCTCCACAATTATCCTCTAAGAACAAATGGTCATGGGGACAGGAACAAGACAACTTACTTCAAATGATCAAGCATAATTTCTTAAGTTCAGTTATATTAAAACATCTTAATTTCAATCAACCTTTCTTTATGAACTGCGATGCCAGTGATATAAGTTTAGGATCTGTCATGATTTCTTAAGTTCAGTTATATTAAAACATCTTAATTTCAATCAACCTTTCTTTATGAACTGCGATGCCAGTGATATAAGTTTAGGATCTGTATTATAGCAAGAAGATAGTGAACGAAAAATGAAGATTAAGGAGTACTGATAAAAAAGGAAAGAAGATAGTACCAATTGAAAATAAGAAATGTTATTAATATCGCCACAAGAAATTAACATCTGAAAGAATCAATGGAAAGAAATATTTAGATCTGAGAAGTTTAACTGAGTGAACCATCCCAAGAAAATATTATTATATTATTTTATTTGATTTAGTCGTGAATAGACTAGTGATTATTGAATGCGATTGACTGATGAGATAGCTCCAGCAATCGATATTACTTATGTATTATGTATTGTAAGGACAGCGGGGTATTAGGTCAAGAGAGCCCCCCGACTGATTCCAAAATATATGGTGATTAATTTGTTAGGGAAGTAACATGTTCCAGGGATAGAACACTTATAATTAAAGACGAGTATACCAGATCATAAAAAGAATAACAAATGATAATGTGAAGGATAAGATAATTGATAATTTCAACAAAAAACAATATTTTATTAAAATAATCAAATTTGATGGCAGGGTAATATGTAACATTACATTTGAAACCACTTAATATCGTACCCGATTTATTAAAGACAATGGATAAGAAGCTAAACAAGAAGAAGTATATCTTTCAAGATGATAGTGAAGAGGAACGAATAAATATTTCAGACTGACTAGTAATATAACTGACCGTACCCAAATTAATGATTCAGGCAAAGTGATGCAAAATACATCCGACCCCGATTAAGACATGAACTTTAAATACGGACAAAATAAGTATTATAAAGACTGACGGATTATGTATCAATGCTATAAGGAAACAAATGGTTCCATTCAATGTGTCATAATATCAAGGTAATCAAAATACAAATTGAGGGATAATAGGCCCAAACATACAATACTATGTAAAGAGAAATAGTAGTAAGTGATTGATTTGAATGATGTAATGAAAATATAACAAACCTTATTATAGATACAATGAACCATACCACTAATTGTAATAAATAATGGTCATACGTTTGTCTAGAAAACAACACATAATAATTTATTCACAGTAACATTTTATAACAAGAGTGCATAATAGTAATTAGTAAGTGATTTACCAAGTGACAATTTAATAAGGGTGGGTACACCAAAGTGAAATGAGTAAAAGAAATAAATATTATGAAATAACCACTATTGACACTAAAGTACAGTGAAAAGGTACAAAGTGCAAGTTTAACCCAAAATAGAGATAAACCACAAGAATTATAAATCAGAACTCATAGGCCTATAAAGGTGAGAGTGGACAATAAAATGTAAAAACCCATAAAAACCAATAAGAATAAATATAAAAACAAAACCATTCTAAAATGATACTGAAGTACAATACAGTTAATAAATAAACTAATGTACATTAATTTTAAGAAAATACTATATGTAAGATTACATGACAAAAGTGGAAATAATATTTACATGAGAAGATAACAAATAATTAATCAAACAGTCAAAACTAGATGGATTAATTATTTATAAGTGTGACAAATAGAATCCAAAGAGTGCAATACTAACCAGTGATAAAATAATAAACTAAGTGTTTTTTGAACAAGTATCACCAGTCAAGTGCTAATGTTAAGGATATACCTAGATGACAATTGAGAGAATATTTGTTTATATTCCCAATTCCTTAAACCTATAGGAATATTACTATGTTTAAGGGTGAAAAGTACCAAAAAATGGAATAAACAAATAAAGTAGTAGTAAAAAATAGTAGTAAAAAATGAAGAGTAACCAAAATATTGTTATTATAGTAAGAATTGATAGTAGCTTAATAGTATAGTTGTATTCAGGATAAAAATCCTCTAATGTTATTAAGGATGTTATTGTTATGAATGTTTAAATAGTAAGTTTATATAGTAAATGTTTATAAGCAGTGTTATGATAGCATAAAGAAAGCAGAGGAGATGGTAATATTAATGTTATAGAACGGTGCAAAAGTTATAATTGTTAAAATAAGCACTAAGAGTAAGTTATATTCTGTTGAGTGGTGATGAAGCCTATACTAAAGTTATATTAAAGCTATGTTAAAGTTATGTTAAGGTTATAAATTTAAGAGTTAAACAATTGTATGGATTAGGTAAAAAGCAGTTTATTTGTTCAAATGTTCAGTAGAATCATAGCCATGTGGGCATGAGATTAAACTAATAGGATAGTATATCCTTTTTGTTTTGTTAAGATAGTGTTATATGTGAAACAGTTTTTATGGTTGTTAAAAGTTAATTTAACTGTTAAAAGTTTACTAAGATATCAGTCATGGAAAATGACATTAAGGTAAAATGTTTATAAACATGGTGATGAAGATAACACCAGTCCATAGGCCAGGTAAAAACCAACTTTTGTTAATTTTAAATAATACTGTTAAGAATTTTATGAAACAAATATTGAAGGATGAACAGATTGATAGTTAATAGTATACACTACAAATCTAGAAACAAAATAATTCGTTTTAAGCTATCTATGAAAAATTCAACTAACAAAATTGTAACAGCTGTATTTCTTAAGTAAAGGTAGGCATGTTTAGTGTCTATGTGTGTCAAATGTAAAGACCAAAATAAGGTTGATAATAGTTTTAAATTCCCAATCAGTACAGAAAAGTTATAATAATTTAAAGGTTTTAAACAAATTTTGACATTGAAATAATGAAATTACTTGACAATGTATATTCGAATCAACCAACCAGATTCCAAGTTTACCCGTAGCAACCAGAAATTTCGGATAAATAAAATGAGACTTCTTTAACAACGGTCATAGCGTACAGAAGCGTTTGCAAAACGTCTTACATAATTAACTATAAATTGTGAAAACACGTTCCAGACATGTTAACGCCGATAGATACACATAATACGAGTTATTACAACCAAGTGAGGAACACCTAGCATTGGAAGTAGAAGAATCAAGAACCAGGGAGGAGGACAGAAGCAGACGTGGGCCCTATCTTCGACCAAGAACCATATAAAGAAGAGGATTTGGTGACTTTTACATTTTATTATATTATGCATCAACACCAACTTTTGCATACACGACCTTTTAAAAATTAAGCAACTAAACTACAGACACCATATCACACCAACACTAACAACACTCACTAATAACACGAATTGAGATTTGACACCTTTTTTAAACACCACAAGAACCTTTGATTTCAATAATAATTAATAAACACATGAACTGGACATAACCTGTAATAACTAGCAGCCACGATTCAACTGCAGGCGTGCACATTACATTATAAACATTGTAATATCCTTGAACTGTAAAATTTGTACTTTGATTTATAGAATAACGTTTTGTTTAATTGTAATCCCCGAACCATATACGCCCTGATATGATCTATTTTTAATAAGAAATAATAACCAACGCTTTATTTTGGTCTGAATGCAATAAGAATTACAACTACAGTACCAACTGGTAAAGGAGGCACATAATTTTTGCCACGATTGTGATTATTATAAAAGAAACGAGAAACAGTTAATCCATGCTTTATTGAATAAATGATTCCTACAAAGATATATGTTTGTTGTTATATTTGCGTCGTTATTATTGCTGTTCCATTTAAAAAATAAGTTCACAGAGCACAGCGGACACCACAACGGTTGGCAACGGTGGGTGACGTCATCGAAACGGTACGTATAGTGGGAGCGAGCGGCAGATTACAAAATCATTCGCCGTTCAACATATATTATTAACAGTAACATTATTACAACAACAACAGTGTGGTTGAGGGTAATTATTACATATACATTTGTTACTAATTGTCGTTTCCAACGGGCGGCGTATATAATTTAAGTGCCCGCAACATTTATAAAATTTGTTATAAATTGACGAATCCAAAGTGTGGCTTTAAGGAAGTAACGAATAGAACATCGATAAACTTCGCGTTACAATATATATATATATATATATATATATATATATTATATCATTCTTTATATATATTGCAACAGTACACCCATATACGATACTGTGCATTGCCAAAATAATTAATAAAAATAAATAAATATATGGTTGATAAACATGATTCAGATTGCAAGCTGGATTGTATAAAAAACGGAACAGCACAGTTCATGCATGGACACGCATATCTGGCTACCTGTCGCTAGCTGTGTGTACATGTGTATTTCGTATGTGTGTGCGAAACCTGTGCGTTCCTGAATAGTAGCAACCCCTATTCAAATGATGTTAGATTTTTAAGTATTATTTTAATTATAAGAAATATATTTACAATAATGTAAAATAAAATACACCAAAGTGTGTAGGAAATGAAGATGCACAAATGGTTAAAAAACCGTGAGAAAGTGACGTAAAGTGAAATTACAATAAATTAAAAAGTTAATAACCTCTCTGAATAATTACAATAAAGAAGTGTAAGTTACATATAATAAACATATGAAAATTAGCGATCGACTGAGCATCGTGTAGTGTAAAACGGACTTCGCAATTCGCGAAGATAGGTGAAATTAATGTATTGAACAAGAGTGGGAGTAAGGACGCGTTCGACAAACTCTGACAAGACAAATATTGTTCAGACAGGAGCTTTTGCACGATGTGGCTATAAATACCAGTCGCGCTAATAAAGCTCTCTTCTTCTTCATTCAACCGTTGCCGCAGGAGGCTATGTCAGTCAGCAATGCTGTCTCGAATCTACAGTAAGCGTCACAGGATGGACTGGAAGTCAAAGCAGAGGTTCTATGGACACACCTACAGCCCATGATGTGAGGAGAGACAACAATTAAGGAGTACATGCAGTGGAATCTTGCACGAGGAACCGAGGACCCGAAGGACACGGACCGAGGACCGAGTGGAGGACACGCCGATAATGTACCACATCAAACGAGGTGATAAAAAGCCATATAATTACCTACAATTGAAAGACAATAATTAAAAACTATAATGAGAGACATTCGAACTGTGCTATAAGTAATTAAATTGTACATAGTAGTGTAAAGACTGATTGTTTAATTTAGAATAATATTTCATTTATGTCAATTATTATTTGAATATAACGTAAATGTTATAAGGTGAATATCTGATTTGTAATTGAAATAATTTAAAGTAATTCATATAATCTTTATTTGGTTAAAAATGCATATGCAGTAGAAAAAAATAGAATCAAATTAAGAGTAAAGAAAGTGAAATAAAAGTAAATTCATTGTTTAAATAAATTAGTAAGCAATTGCAAAGATAACCACACTGAATGAGTAAGCCGGGAGCAAAATATTTGATAGTAAAGATTAGATAATAAGATTTCTGTATACCATGTTTAATGTAAATTGTCAACCAGAAGTCGCGTGCAAAAGATTCGCACAAGCGAAGAATAATGAGTTTTTCTATTTCAGAAATAAGGAAAGATGTTGTTCAATAAATAATGTAAATATTTAAAAACGTATTACATATTCTTGTTATTACGATTACACCTAACATCATTGTTATGTTATATAACGTATACTCCAAATTGTGGGGTATAATTGACACATGCATAATTATATTGCATTACTGTGACAAAATATATACATACATATATATATATATTATTATAGATTAAAGATTATTATTATTATGTATTATATTATATAATATATTATATTTATATCTTTTTTATGTTTTATATATATATATATATAAGTGACCAAACTAGGTCATTCTCTCCCTTGATCTTCACATAAAACTGCAAATCTGCTCTTTCCTCTTTTTGAAATTTCGGCAGTCCCTCAGCACGTAGACAGTGTGCAACAAACTTTGTGAATTACGAAATGAAGAGTGTTTATTTCTCTGAAGTCCTGCCATTCTCTTCTTATTGGTTATCGTATACAGAATGTCTTTATTTTTACTTTATCTGGCCATTTATATGAAACACGGCTGCTTGTACAAAGATGCTTTGAAGCTGTCATAACTGGTGAAACAATTGTCAGAAGTAATAAAAAATATCTATAAAACTAAAGTTGGCGTCGGTTTATTAAATATCCCCATTAATGAAAAAACTGTAAATAAATAATGATAAAAATAAAAAATGATTCATAGTAAAATTAATTATATAATATATACATTTTTACAAATGATGTATGCTAGAAGAATTTTCACTGTAGTGTGCACTTAAAAATTTGATGGTGCAAGATTTGTTATTTACGGCAATCGTGTGTTTGATAGGTTAATCGGTTTTAAAAATAACATATTTTTAAATAAGCATTACAATTTACGTGCTTTAATTAATTCCGTTACACAGAATACTGAAATAATTTATTTGCGGTTTTTTATATTGTACTATCGTCTTTTTCCTAGTGTTCTAAACTTTCAAAAATTTTTAAATTTAAATTAAGTTTAACAATTAAATTAATATGTAATTTATAAACTATATTTTTTACGTTATTTATGAAGTTGTCTCTAAAACTCTAACGTTGTCGTTTACATCGAGTTTGTCGATCCTGTATGCTGGAACAAATAAAGTATTAAGTACTAGAGCACTTCAGGTATTGTTCTAGTAACGGCTGACGTTTCGGAAGCGGCAGGCTTGTGTTCCTGACGCTTTCAAGTCCCCCCATATTGAAATTTCCGTAATTAACGTTTATTAGCGCTTGTGATATTTAAACGGGATTTGATTAGGTCGTCTTTTAATAAGGTAAATTTAAAGTCAAAACGGTTCAAGTAAGTGAGAGAACATGGTAAAAGCACAATATAAGCTATTGAAACTTGTAACGGTGCAGACAGTGTTAACTGTACTATGTCAAGCTGTTAGGCCTACTGCATTAGACAAACTCTTGTTGTGATTTACAGCTGGCAAAAAATAGTATTATAATATTAACCACGATATTTAACTCACCTATTTCATCTGTCGTCCATTTTCCAGCATAAAATTATTTAGTCTTTCAAATAAAGGGTTTGCTGATTCTTATATAATAGTATAAAGTGTCAAAGGCGCCTGAAATGCACTAGACAATTCCAAACTGCATAGTTTTCAAACTTGTAAAAATGACATGCTGCCAAACCTATGACGTTCATTCTACATGAATTACTCGTCTCACAGACGCAAACATAATTTAATTATTAACCTACGTTTTCTAATTACGTTTCTAAACATCTAGGTTTCCAGTCATATTATTAACGTCACTGCCTATTTTAAGGAATTTTATATGGACTGAACTTGTAAATTTTCAATGAACCTGTTTCGTTTAGTATAAAGTAGACATTTTATTATTATCAATCTTACGAGATTTTTATTACTTTATTAATATTTATTATTACGTTACGAGGTCACATGCATTATTATGTGATTCTTATTGTTTATAAAATTACAGGAATATGTAACTCATTTGAAACAAGTCAATAGTTTTTTCAAATATGAATAATTAATTCGTTTAAATATGTGGGTTTACAAATGTAAACCCATGCACACACATATGGCCGTAAGTCGGTCTTTCATAAAAAAGGCTCGGTGACTAGTAAAGTTATAAGTACGGAAAGTTGAGGCAGCGAAGCTAAGAGGGAACGTTGAGAAATAGAGATAGTACTGGACTACTCACGAAGAGAGATCGCGCAAAGTTTAGAAAGAACTAAAGGTTTTAATTTAAATTGCTTTTATGTTTTGAAAGGAAACAGAATGAGAGCTTACAAAATAGTTTTTAAAGCTCAATAGTAACGGTGAACAACTTTTACAATCAAACAATGCCAAATAAATATTGTTAATCTGGAAATGTGATATATTTTAAAATTACATGCATTTACCATTATATAGCATTTTAGCATTTAATAATAATTTTTGTGATGTTACTCAGAAAAAATAAAAAAAAATATATACGAATTATACTACTTGTTGCAGAAGAAAGAAATTGAATAACATCACACATTTGTATAATTACTGCAAGAAACGTCGAGTTACTTATATAGAAAATGATTAATAATGATTATATGAGTTAGTTATATGAATTTGTTATGTAGTTATATGAACTATGTGGCTGTAGTAATAATCAACATAATAATAATAATAGTAGTAGTAGTAGTAGTAGTAAAGTACTGTCGATCATATTCTAACGTGCCCGAAAGTTCTGGTCATTGTGGTTCGGTCTCATTCCTTTACAAAGAACACTGAGAATATATCATTTCTATTGTTGCAGAGGACGACGCGTATCCTTTCCATCAACATCGTTTATAAATATACAGTATTGTTTCACTGGACGGGTAACTTTATTTTAAAACTTTCCGATTCCTGTCTGCTTTTACACCTGCGAACAATGTTAAACGTAAACCAACTGTTCATGTTAAGCTATCTTATAAAGTAGTATTTAGGCCTGTATTCAGAGCTGTATGTTACCTTCTTGGAAGCGCTATTCCCGCATTGCTCGTGAAGTTTGTATGTTACAAAGAAACACTGCAGTGTTTAAAGCATCTAGAATATTATAACCAAAGTAGTAAAAGTAGAAAATAAAATTGTGTTACCACTGTGTAATTAAATTTGGTTTAAAAATATAGCCATACCATATCCTACAAGATTTAACTAAATTCTGTTAATACGGTTGAAACAGTATAAATTAGAGAGATCTTCATTTGAATATTTGTAATTAGCAGCATGATAGTTAAATAGACGTGGAATAAAAATACACAGTCACGAAGTAAAATTAATATGATTGAGGAATAGCAGCTACGTAAATACTGATAATGTTTACATAACATTACAATTCTAAGAAAGAAAATATAACCTATAGCGTTATAGTTCAACATCTACTTGATCAAACTTTATATGATTCTAAAAAGTCTGAAAAAAGAATTTAATTATAAAATTTATGTTGAAAAAATGCAATTACATGGAATACAAAGAAGGACAATGGTTTGTAATTTGAACAATATTTTCAAAGAAAATGGAGTGTAACGCAAAAATTCTAATTCCATGATGTTGTATCCACAATACGCAGGAACTACTATGTTCAATTACAGTCTATTAAATGTAAGTGATAAAAAAATAGAACTGCGAGATGGACAAAGTAATTAAATGATAAACTGTTTTGTTTTGTTTCCGTGATTAGAAATACCCTAGGAAAATACAAAAGAAAAGAAGGGTTTGTGTGAGAACTTGTACGAGGTGATGTACAGCTTTATTTTCTTACAACTGCCGATAGAACCTAATGATCAAAAGTACGGTGGAAGTTCAAGGATATACAGATAGTAGTTGAAACTTGACAAGAAAAGGCCGTGAAGTCAAAGTGTCTGAAAAACATGACGTTGATCACCTTAAAAAGGTGTGCAAGACAGATTTAAAAAACGCATATTCTACTTAAAGAGAATTTATTTCATTTACTGTATACAGTTTACAGTGTACAGTATTTAGTTCCATTATTTTACTAGTTCTTTAGGGAGTGTATTAAAGTCTATTATCTGTCCAGTAATAAAAATTTTGTAAAATTTTACGACGTCTTACATTTTCTAGAGAATAATGAAGTAAAGTTTACATTACACGTTAACTACTGTTATCTCTTCACATTAAACCTTGTAATGGGTTTCCATGCCAATTCTTTTTTAATGCTATTTTAAAGTGTAAATGTGTTTAGCGAGAACTATAATTCAACATAAACTCACATCGAAAACTGCTTAACATTATGAAGAAAATCTTATCGACATCGATAAAAATTAAGAAACACCTTTTTCATTTAAATAATATTTTCAATGCTGTCTTATGTTTACATCTTAGCATCATTAACCGCTGTCAGACAATCGTGGTAGAAAGACATCGCTCACATACATAATTCGTTTAAGACCTAAAATGAGACCAGGCTCCATACAGCGTATCTGAAATGGTGTTGGGTGTATTGATTCCAGATTTTCAATACCCCATAACTCAAATGTGCATGAAAAAGAAAGCATGATAGAACGCTAAAGATTATATAAAGAATTCACACAATTTGTTGAAGAAAAGGACAATTTTATTTGAATAGATCACTGCTTTCACATAATTACATTATACACCGTTTAAAAATTTCCATATTAGAATGCGATTTTCACACGAACATTTACATACTGAAATTTTGTGTCAAATCGTCAACTCCTGAATTTATTAAAATTTTTAATTATTTTTTGATTAATTTTGTTTATTTAAATAACAAACTAGCTGCAATGTAATATAAAAATATCAAAACCAATATACCATGGTACTTGAAAAAATCAAAATCAATATCGTTTCACTATTAGGGATTTAAAGTGTTTAGTTTCAGATCAGTTCAGTTTTGCTAACTAACTAGTCTAACCCTTTCCAATAAATCAAGTTGAGTTGTCTGTTCCACCCTCACGCCATTGCTTAATTATACTACCTGTCCTCCTGGAAATTGCAACCACTCTCGCTGTTCCTGCTTAGCGCTTAGTAGGCTACAGTAAAGTTCTCTTTTGCAGTAAGTTCTCTATCCCGTTGAAATTAGCTCACTTAAGTTTCTAAACTCATGTTCCACTTACATTTAGTTGTAATGGAAATTAAGTGCACTTATTTCCTTTGAGCCTTAGAATTTTGCTACAATATCTTAGTTATTTTTAAACTACGCTTTTAAAACTATAATATCTTTACGCCTATCTTTATAAAAGAACTTGAAGAAAATGTTGAAGGTAAGTTCCACGTTTAGTAAGATAAAGCTTTTGTTAGGCCTGTAAAGCCTTTGTTCAGAGCAGTTATCTACTTGGAAGTGCTATTTCCATCTTTCTCGTGGGGTTTGTATGTTATGAAGAAACAGTGCGATGGAAATAATTACTGCGTGGTTTAAAACATTTAGAATGTTACAGCCAGTGTAGTGAAAGATAGATAATAAAATTCATTTACTGGTGTAATAATAAATTTGGTTTAAAAATATCCGCAACCACACATACAAAATTGAACTAAATTCTATTAATGTTGCAACAATAGACATTAGTGAGATCTTCTTTTGATTATTTGTAAATCACCGCATGATATTTGAATAGACTTGAAATAAATATAAATTCTCGTGAAGCAAAACTGATTTGCTTGAGGAGTGGCAGCTACATAAATAATTATGATTTTACATAAGATTACAATCGTTAGAATGAAAATGTAACCTATAGCGTTATAGTTCAACATATACTTGATATATAAAATTGCATTCATCAAGCTTCCGCTTTAGAACATCGTTTGAATAGTTTATAGTGAGTGGTAAATGCACATTATTGAGAAATAAATGCATATTAATACAAAAAAGTGTTTTCTCGTTCAGAACCGAAACTTTTTAGCCTACCTTCGTATGTTTATATTAGGATGTCATATCATTAAAAAGAGAGACTTAATTCGTGTTACTTTGGCTCTCCGAGAATAAATAGAAGATTTTAAATTAATTTTTAGATAATTTGTACTAATGACTGACATCAAGGCGACGTGCATAATCGATGGCCGTTTCTGGTGTCATTTTTTAGTGATAATTGTTAATCGTAACCTCTAAAACGTGCATAGCCATTACTTTTGTACCAGAAAAAACAAATAAAAATAGTTTCTATGATGATGATTAATTAGGATTATGATTAATATACGAGAGTATGGTGAAATGTTCCTGGCCGGACACCGAGATAACTCCTACTATGTTATTATTTTGATTGAGTTCTACGATTTTATCCTGTGTAGGCTGAAATTAGATATTTTAAGTGAATGAGCTGATTAGTACCCGTTTGACAGTACATCACAGTGTCTCAAGAGTTGTTTTAACAGTGGGTGGTTTGTAAATTCGAGGCGTCACTAAATATATATTTTTTTTTTGAAATAGTTAACCGCAAATTATATAGAAATGGAGTTGAATTCAACGTTAGGGGCTTCTTCTCCATCGGAAACAGCATTTAGTTGCTGGGTTACTGAATTTACAATGGGTCAAACATGCACAACTACGCCAGACAAAATTGACAAAATTCCACAAAATCAACGGAATTTTTGTATGTGAACAGAAAGTATGAGCAATACTTTAGACAAACACCTGTATATAACAAATCTGCAAATCTGTGTTCAAAGATAGCAAGGACTTGCTTTCTGCTGGTAAGGTAACGGCGACTGTTTTTTATTACGCACATGGAGTAGTCTCATTGACTACATTAAAAAGGAAAAAACAATTAGGGGCAAATAATATGAAAACCTAGTGCACCTTTCAAACTACAAAAGCAAGAAAACACGGTCACATTTAACAAGAAAGAATGTGCTGTTTCACCAAGCTAATTCACCATCTCATACATCAGTTGTTGCGATGGCTAAAGCCAAAGAATTGGATTTCGAATTGCTTACTCCCCCACTATATTTGCCAAAATTAGTCCACAGCAAGTGAGTCAAGGTTAGATTTCTCCGTTTTTTCTAACCTCAATAAATGGCTCGGTGGGAAAAGATTTACTGACGACAATTATGTAAGCTATGCTGTAAATGGCTGCTTTGAGGACCTCGAAAAATAGGCTTATCAGTCTGGCATAACCGCTTAAAACATCGTTTGAAAAAGTGTATAGTGCTAAATTGAGATTCTGTTGAGAAATATTAATCCAAAAAAGTGTTTTCTTATTCAGGACAGGAACTTTTTAGCATATCCTTATATGTTTATATTATGATGCCATATAATTAAAAACAGAGCCTTAATATTCCATAACATTTAATTTGCAATTTAATTGAATATAATTTAAGGAAATACTAATATAATTGTATTGTTGTATTGTTAAAGGCATAAACCAGAATTATAATTTAATTTAATTTATAATTAGATAATTTAATATCATTTTAATTTGATACATTGACGACATGTTGAGAGCATGGAAATCCAGAGTGAATTTGGAATACAGCTTAACAAATCAATTTGTATGGGTTCCCTTCTATATACGGATAACATAGTTTTATTCAAGAAAATGAGGATGATTTACAAAGAGCTATATTTCAATTACAAGAGAGTACTCACTGATAATTTTAGTAAGAAACACCAAAACCATGGCCTTTAAAGGAAAATATCCAGTGAGGACTAAGATAGTTATAAACAGCACTTTAGAACAAGTGAGTCGTTTCAAATATCTCGGCTGTGCAGTAATCTATGACTCTGAATATGATATAAGAGAGAAGATAAATAAATTTTGGAATATTTGTGGTACAATTCGTTGAAATCTTAAAAATAAAACAAGACACAGCACAATGATTAAATTTTATAAGACAATTGCAATACCACGTTGATTTCTGAGAGTGAGGCGTGGGTCACGACAAAAAAGAAAAGCGGCAAGATTCAGAGTGCTGAAATGCAATTTCTTTAAAATACTTTAAATTGTACATTGCAAGATACAATAAGCAATGAAGATATCAGAGCAGAACTCGAAGTAAAGGACATAAATGAAATTGTTTCAATTTACAGAAGACAGTGGTGGGATCATCTGGAAAAGATGACAGAGGATCGATTGCCGAAAGCGGTATTGAACTATAAAGTCATTGGTAGAAGAGACGTGGGTGGTCCGAGGATGAAATGGATGCCGGAACAGGTTTATATAACCTAATCCTTGAGGAGGGGGAGGAGGAGGAGGAGGAGGAGGAGGAGGAGGAGGAGGAGGAGGAGGAGGAGGAGGAGGAGGAGGAGGAGGAGGAGGAGAAGAAGAAGAAGAAGAAGAAGAAGAAGAAGAAGAAGAAGAAGAAGAAGAAGAAGAAGAAGAAGAAGAAGAAGAAGAAGAAGAAGAAGAAGAAGAAGAAGAAGAAGATAATTTAAACTTTTGCAACTCATGAGTATTTGTAATTTAATATGTTGAAAAGGGAAAATAGTTATATCGTTGAACTACACAGGAAACGCAAGCTTTCCTGTTCTATTGTTAAGCTTGGTACAGGAAGTAAACTAAATAAACGCAATTACTTAAAAAAAAAATTTTCCTGATCAGCTTTTGTATTGATGTTTATTACGTAATGAGCACGTGTTGGGTTATAAAACGTGATAATTTAATGATTCAGAAACATGACACGTTTCGAAAATCTCTACAATTATAAATTCTAGGCTGCGCTGTGAGAGATTATACTGACCCAGAATTCTGAGTTTTGCAGGGAGGACTCGATTATCGTTTAGCACATTCGTGTTTTAAGGCTCTGAAATTATAAAAATGAAGTTGTCTACAGGAGCTCTCTACTTGAACATGAGGAAAGCTATCGACAGGCCGTTTTCTTCAAAGTAACTGAATCCTTTGTTCTTCAAGGTCGCAAATGATTCTTCGTTTCCTGCAATGACATCTCTGTTGAAGTATGGACACAAGATAAAATGATACCAAGCACTATCACACACTTTAACATATGATAGTTTAGACCTGATATTTCCTGCAGAATAGTTGTCGTGTCACTTTTTCGCTGAAATCACAGGACTATATTTGGTACTGTTTCCTGTCGAGCTCACAAAATTGCCTTAAAATTCAACAGTTTCAGTAAGTCAATTTGGCTGTGTTGGTTAGACGTAGGCCTACATTTTTACCAAATATTTATAACTATAAAATACATTATAACTGCCAACAATTAAAACTTTAAATGAAAGCACACAGAAACATGATATTGCTCCAAAAATCATGTTCAATTCATTCAATAAACATACAAGGTTTTGTAAACGTGAATGCTCAATAATTATTGCATTCAATGTGTTATAAACTTGTGTTGTATATATTAAGAACGTGTTGGTTAGGGTTATCATTCAATACGCCAGCAATTTGATTATTACTTTTAATAAATGCGTGCAAATAATACCTTAAGTATTGTAATGCTGCTTCAATTATAAGCAAAAAATACATACTAAGCGGTACAAAACAACTTATGAGGGATACATCATTTTCAAATTGTTAAATAATGTATATTGTTGCACATATAACTTTGTTACGATAGAGCCAGATTATTTTTTTATTCATAGGCTACTCATCCAAAGTTAATACTGAGATTTACTATATTCATTCCATAGCCAACGCCTACAGATAATAATTCACTTTTTATAGACCTTCAGTACACCGCTTCCCCTGTTATTTCGTGCGGTTATTTAGTATTATAAGATTTCACTGCCGTCGTTGCGTCGGGACTGCTTGAGAAGGCGTAACGTTATCTCGCCGCATTTGTTGTTATCCTTGTATTTTGATACGTCGTGAAACGTTTTGTCATAATTGCGCAGAAGGAATCGGCCTTCCTTGCAGCTTACAATCCATTTTGTAACATTACACATAAAAAAGCATAAAAGATTCTTCACAGCAGCTTAACATTTATTCATTGACATAACTCCCTACCATTTTTTTATAACCATCGTAAACAGAGGCTAGTCACAAAGACCATGGGAACCATTAGGATATTAATTAAATAAATCATTATGCCCTCGTTAAGTGGACAGCTTCTTCTTCCTACTTCATTCATAAATAAATATACCATAATATTGTGAATATTTTGGTATAGTTTATTAACAACTAAAATGTGGTATTTAAATTGTGAGTTTGTCTTTTTTTTATAAAGTCCTCAAACAAATAACATAAAAAAATCAATAGAGAGACTAAACAGAATCAGGAATATCTTTAAATGTTAACACGACCTGAATTTTGTGTTTACATTTCAAAATTGATGTTTATCATTACTAATGTTAAAAAAGAAACAGACACACAAACAATTTTTTGGTTCTTTATAAATCAGTAGTTTCTTCAGATTAATAATTTTGAAACAAACAATTAGTGGCGTAACTTCGTGGGAGAAGATCAGGTAGTCAATTATAAACCCCCTAGCAATTAGAAATTTCAAGAAAACTCCATATTCACTCAACCTAGTTCTATTTAAAAGCCAGTCTGTGTGTTAAAATATGGATAATAATAAGAGTACAAATACAAAGAATTACAATACTTGTAAATAATAAAATAATGGGAAGTCTAGCCTTTAAGGTAGTTTACCCAAAAGAATATTAGGCTAGTATTATTAAGTCTAATTTTGCATTGCAATTGATAAACGAAAACCATAGTTACACCGAGCAGAGCAGTGCGCACTGTTTCGTTGTGTCGTGTGTGTTTTGTGTTAGGTTTTTTGTACAATAATTTATATTGTTACGTGAAAACATTGTTCTACTCTTTTCTCGGCTGTTCCCGCAGCTGTAATGAGTACGTGACTCTTGAGGAAGTATTACGTAATGCGGAACGTCTCGTGCGTTCTATGGTGTCGTTCTAGAAGCTTCTCAATTAGCCCAACGTGTTTCTGGGTAGATCCGCTGAAGTGTCTTCTAGAATTTTTGATTCCTTGTTAAGGACGCATATTATGGAACCTTCCAGACTATAAATAGCCCATACCTGCTGCTTTCTTTTCAGTTATTGTCGGGCGATTTACACAGTGCGTTTAAGTGGCAATTATTCTTATTCAAGTGCGGTTCGAAGTATTATGACGAAGTGTTATGCGTTTTATAATTGTTCGGTACTCTATTGATTGGTATTTTTATTGCGTGTGAACAACTTTTATTTGATTTATTGTAAGAGACTATCTTGTTGATTACAAACTGTTTCATTGTGATAATTACAGCTGGTGATTAGTGACTTAATTGGTGTCTTGTATTTTTTTCCACTGTACCATACGACGATCAGTAGACCGTCATAACAGTGGTGTCAGAAGTGGATAGAATCTTTAACAGTGGAAACAGATTGTAGAAGAATAGTGTACGTTGTAATTGATCTGTTACATGGATACCAGCCAGACGGTAGAAGCATTCCGAGCAATGCTACGGCAAACACTAGAAGCAGAAGAAGCAGAAAGACGACAAGACGCAAAATGTAAGCATACAAATGAAAAAGCAAATATGTCAAGATTAGAAGATCCTATTAGAAATGCAATTAAACAAATAAAAATAAGTCGAACATTCAATGAAAGAAACAGTTGCTAAAGAACGACCATTAATAAACGCTGAACAAGATCGAAAAACCATGAGTAACAAAACAGTGCCATTATCTGTACTGAGGCTAGCTTACGCAAAGGTCCCAAAGTTTGATGAGTACTCATTGGGCAACTTATTTTCGCCAATTTGAAGCTGCCGCTCGCTTAAATAAATAGACAGAAGAAGAGAAAGGGTTTTTACCAATCCTTGCTTTCAAAAGAACTTTCTGCAGAACTAATACAGAAAGTGCCACCTGAAAGCAAGAACATCTATGACGAATTAAAAAAAGCTCTAGAATTACGGTACGGTGACAAGCATTTGTGGGATGTAACCGTGTTCAACTTAAAGGGACGCGACAGCGTTCAGGGGAGAGCTTTCAAAAGTTTGAAGCCAATGTCGACCAATTGACGAGAGTGGCTTATCCCAAATAATAAGAGGACTTTCGGAAGTGGATTTCTCTCATTATGTTTATTTACGGTATCAGAGATAGTCAGTTACAAGTGTTAAGAATGCCACGGCATGGTAATAGATCAGACGCTCTTGTTCATGCTCTCCGTTTTGAAGCTGCCAGGCCGGCGACCTACATTAATCAAAGTACACCATCACGTTAAAGCCGAACGGATCCAATACCACAGTATCGTCATAGCAGCCGACATAAAGAGACGATTCAAGAACAACAGTTTAAGAAGTCAGCAGCGCCACAACGATATTTCGAACCAAAGGATAAAGACAGAAGACCGAAGTGTTACAACTGTGGAAAAAGTGGTCATCTACGGGTAGACTGTTGGAAGAATAAAATACCGTTTCCACGCTACATAGGCCCAGTGGAAACTTGATCGTTAATGGGTTTGCGGAAGGTAAACCAACATCACTTACAGTTGACACGGGCGCAACAGTGTCCATTGTACGCCCTGACTTAGTCAGCAACCGCCAGCCTCAAATTAGTTCTTGTACAATACAGACTGTGACTGGAAACCCCGTCAAAGTGTTAGGAAAGGTAGACGTACGTGTACGCCTGGGTCTCCTCGAGTTTAGCTCCAAAAGCTCGTTGAAGACATTGCCGATGATGTGATTCTTGGCACGGACATTATGAATGCCTAGGGATTCGTTATGGACTTAAAACGTAATGTCCTGAGACAAAGACCAAAGTTGGCCAAGAAAAGACAAAGTTTTGCATGGCTAAAATGACAGGGTCTGCCAACCATTCAATCAAACAAGTGGCATTGGCCGAAGAAGAAGTCAACAGGTCTGGTCAAGAGAAACCATCCTATTCCAGGGGGAAATTGAAGAATAACTAACAGAGGAAGTACAAATACTTGTGACGACAAAAGAAGTGATTGGAAAGCCAAGTATGGTTCTCAAGGAAAACCTCTTGTTTTTTCCTGAGTTATTAGAAACGCCCGGGGGAAACGTTGCTGAAGATGAAGTTACGCAAGAAGTTGTTGACGAGAAGCAAACAGACTTGGACCAGCTAATGGGCTATAGGTCATCAGTACATGTCGCAACTGGAGCGATTCCAGCAAACCTAGCAGTTGAGCGGAAGAATCGTATTCCTGGAAACGTGATGTTCGGAACACACGAGACTCAAGGAGGGACAATGTTACATAATGGGGAAAAGTCTTACACCATTACGGAACGTTCTGGTACATCGGAGAACGTTGTTCTACTCTTTTCTCGGATATTCCCGCAGCTGTAATGAGTAAGTGATGCTTGAAATGCGAGGCAGTATTACGTAAAGCAGAAAGTCTCGTGCGTTTGATGGTGCCGTTCTAGAAACTTCTCAATTAGCCCAACGTGTTTCTGCGAAGGTCGCGCTGAAGTGTCCTTTAGAATTTTTGATTGGTTGTTGTATTATGGAACCTTGCAGACTATAAATAGCCCATACTTGATGCTTTTCAGTTATTGTCGGGCGATTTACACAGTGCGTTTAAGTGGTGATTTATTCAAGTGCGGTTGGAATTATTGTGGCGAAGTGTTATGTTTTATAATTGTCCGGTACTCTGTTGATTGAAATGTTTATTCCGTGTGAACAACTTTTATTTGATATGTTGTAAGAGACTATCTTGTTGACTACAAACTGTTTAATTGTGATAATTAAAGCTGGTGATTAGTGACTTAATTGATGTCTTGTGTTTTGTTTCCCACTGTATCATACGACGACCAGTAGACCATCGTAACAATATAATGAATGGTTTTAATTTTACCGACGTCTCCTCATGGGAGGATAAAGATGTTTAAAACCTGATGATGGGAACTTGTCATTGATGGACTTATAGTCAAAACAATAAGTCGTAAGACGTATTACATTAAGATAATTAATTAACATATTTCTGTACCAAGTGGAGACCGTGTATGATGTGTCAAAAATGTTGTGTATTTTGTGCGATAAAAAGTTGAAAGGAAAACACGCGATAGACCTAAACAGAATTTGGCCAGTCCAACTTAGCTAAAACAAATTATGATCCCCTAAAGACACACTCGACAACATATTCGCCGCATTGTTTCTGCTTGCCCCACAGCCGGTTAACTTGTTACTTACTTTTTAACAGTTTTAAGGCAAATTAAAATGAAGCTGATGACGTTGATGATGACAGCAACAGTATAATGATTAACACAACTTTTTCGTAAACATTGAACTAAATTTACTACACATAAAAGTCTTTGCAATTAGCAAAAGACACTTAAAGGTTTTTACAGGCTGACTGGTATCTGATTAAACGTCTCCTCTTGTTTAATAGATCAAACTTTTCTTCAACAAATCAATTTCCTTAATTTTTATACGTTTTTTTTTTATGTAATAAAATGGAGGATATTGAGAAAATGATAAATGAATTTATTTTGTTGGCTGCAAAATTATTTTTTACTATTACGTTCTGTTTCTAGGACTTAATTAATTGATACGCAATTTTATTACCACAGAACAGTATCAAATTTATACGTCTCCATAATTATATGTAATACTAAACACAATATGTTACATATTATGATAAATATATTATATGTTATATTAAACATGTTATACTTTTAAAATATTTGTGTTTCTTCACTTGTCGTTATGTTTATAATTACGTTAACTCACAGTATTATGAAAATGTATTTATTTTTCTAGTACATTAAAAAAATAGTAGACATTCTGTTTCTTACTGTACTGAATTTTTTTCATAGTCTTTCTGTCTCTTTTCTCGTACAAGAACAGTACAATTCTCTCCTACAGCTTAGCAGTAACAATAGCACGTTGGTTTCCAATTGGCAGTTTGCCTTCTATACTTGAAAATTGGACTGTGCGTAATGCAAATGTGCTCACACTGCTGGTACTGAAACTTTCATAAGCAGATTGGAAAAGACGAAAAAGATCACTGCAACTACACACAGGTCAGCTGCAAACGCACCCACAGGGTATAAATCTAAACAGATTCGTTGGAAGTTTAATATAGATTAATACGAAATAAAAATACGAAAAAATCACTTTTTGAGCTTACTACTTGGTTTGGAAAAATATTTCTCATACGATTGTGTTCTGCTTTTCGTATGTAATTAATTGGTACGTAACATATTTACCACATACTAGTATCAAATATATATATATAGGCCTGTGTGTGTGTGTGTGTGTGTAACATGTGATGATGTATATACATAAATGTGATGTATGAACATTATTCTATGTTATATTAAATTGCATATGAATAACTCTATGGGGTTTGAAGTTATATCGTGTAATACGTTTGTCTATGTTCCTACAATCGTTTATTACAAAGTTTTTCAACCATCAAAAACCACGTCTAATAATAATTTGTCTAATTATTAATAATATATATGTAACTGATAATACATGTATCACTAACATGTAACATTTAGTTTATTGGTGTTGAAAATTAAGGATCATATAGTTAGAAAAGATAACTTTTCATTAAAACATCAGAATTAAAATGACTGCAACACTACTACTAAATTTTAATCGTAAACAGAAATGAAATTTAGACTAAATTCTCTGGGCCATATTTTCATACACAGAACAATGCATGTTACTAAATTTCTAAAAAGTGTAAAACGCTTACGTTACCTATAAAACGCTTAGATATTAGGACGAGTCTTAGTGAATAAGAACTCTGAGCTTAAAGAGACTTACTGGATTGGATGCTGAAAAAGGCGTGCATTTACAGAGATTTTAAGGTGTTCGTTAAATGATCAAAGGGAAAAAACTGATAATCTCTCCACAGAGACTATTGGGTATGCTGAATTCATAAAGTGTATCAAACCTTTAACTTGTCAGACAGGAATTTAATAAAAAAGTAGAAGACAGTCGTTTTTGTCGTAATATCAAAGCATTAATACAAAAAGAAGAATGTACAAAATGTACGCGGTGAACTGTCGATCCTTGAGAAAAGTCACAGAAATAAGATCAGCTGAAGTCAGCAGAAACTACAGGAGAATACAATATAAGAATATATCGTATAATAATAATAATCATTAAAAAAGTTAATATTTATAAGTATACGATAAAGGTTACATACATTTATATCAATTAACTTTCTTCGTATATATAGATTGATAATACGGTTCCATACTATTTTTATATTTCTGATAGAAATAAAAGTGTAGTTGAGAATAAAAATATTAATATTCGTAGAAACCTTTTTATGTACTAAAATTTGTGATGTTATTTATTATTGATGAATTTTGTTAGCTTTGTACTTATTATAAATGAGTATAAATGCTCAATTAGTCTCAGCAATATTCTGAGTTGTATGTTTAATAATATTTATTTATAAATGAGAACACATTTCTGTTGCTGCTCTGAATCATTCAATTTTTATTCTTTAATTCTCTTATTATAATAATTTTCTTTTCTTCTAATAATTAATAACAAATTTCCATTTTTTTAAGGTTCCTGCTCCATCTAGCTCTCGGATGCATGAACAAATTTTTTATCTCAGGGTTATAACCAAATTAACAATCGTCTTCATTAAAATTACAAATTCATACAACAAGCTTTACGTTAATAACATACATGAAGAAACAAAATTTTAATGTGTAGTAATTAATTGTTGTTTGTGTATGATTGTTTGGATGTGAGTTCTTGTGAAAAAGAAATCAATTCAGTTAATTGTACAAACTTAGTATTACACATTACAAATATAAAACTAATAAAACAATTAAAATAATTAATAATTAGACATTAGTAATACAACTGACAAGAGAAAAAATAAAAAAAATAATTGTCTATTATATAGCTCATAGTTCATGAATTCTCAACATGGCGCGCTGTTGTCCCCTTTCAGTAACAGTTAAATAAAGCAAGGGATGCCATGTTCCTTGAGCTGTATACACATTACTGAATGTTTAATAAAAATTATATGAATTTTACATTTTTGTTTGTTCAAAATAAGTTTCTGTCACTCACTTTGTATATCATAGATTATGTTTATAAATGTAGTAGCACTAAATGTGTTCGTTATTTAGTTTGTATTGAAGTGTTGTGTAAAGCGTTGATAGTTGTCAAGATGGCTTTAGTATTAAAAAGGTCTCACCAAATTCAAAGATGTAGTACTCCATTTTAGGATATTATTTTCAGCTTTCCTTCTTCAGATTGATCGAATATATATTGTTCGTTAGTTTACTGATATCTCCTATAACTTTACTTGTCTTTTTACTGTAATTTTCTTCTCTAATATTGTTTGGATTGGCAACTGATTTAGCTTGTTCTTTTTGCATTGAACGCCCACACTAGAAAAAAACCTTTCTTCCTTGTAAAACCAGGTTTAGATTCATTTATAAGAGGTCTTGGTTTGTTTGGTGTATTTTTCGGTCTCAATGCTGTTTTATCCGCCTCCAATAAATATAAGTTTTTAATATAACCTTACTTTTCCTGATTATTTTTACATAATCCCGTTTATGTTTTTATTTCACTTAATTTTATATTGTCACTCACACTAATGAAGTTGATTTTATTGTTGTATGATCACTTTATATAAAATACATGCCATTCTCACCTTTTGGCCATACTAGGTTCATAACACTTTATATTTTTATCATTGTTTACACTGTGTCATTTGCGCTGTTTCATTATTATTATTTTTCACTTTTCTATTCACTTATCTCAGCTTGTATGTTTTTCGAGTAAACACAATTATGAAAATAATTACCTTGTCTTTACCATAACACTATATATGAGCTATTTACAAATCCAGTCTTAGGTTAAAGAGCTAGCTTGACTTTTAGGCTTGTGTTATACAAATGATTTTGCTTAACTCTACATACATTTTTTACTTACATACTACAAAATTATTATTTACAATATCATAATAAAATATACAAAATCACTTCCCCAAACTATTGGGTAATTAGTATGTCAAAGTCACAGTCCAGTCTAGCCCTTTACTATGTCTGTTTGTAAAGTTATTTACTATGTTTGTTTACAAAGCTAATTCCTGTTTTTAATTTATTCATGCATCTGTAAAATACTTATTTTTTATTCATGGTTTATTGTTTTAGTTACTATAATTCTTCCTTATATAATTATTTTTGGTTGTTCTCATTTGATTACTCATTCTTTATTGCATTCCTCATTCAGTTACATAGTATTTATCTATTTGATTAGTTTTACTATAAATTTTGATGATTAAATTGAGTTTCCTTTTTTGTATTATCTCGTGATGCTACAATTCGTTGTATTAAAATAATTATTTTTGTGTATTAAAGCGGTTTTTATTTTCCTCCAGTTTTGTCGAGATTTATTATTGGCAGCACCTTTTTATATAGGATTACTCTCCTGATCACTCCTAATTATTTTTAATTTTAAGCTGCAAGCTACAACAATGTAAAAACGTTTTTGTAATATATTTCCAAAAAAATAAAATAAGGTTTTTAATTAGCAATGTGTTTTATATATTTCTGAAAGGAAAAATATAAATTAAGAAAAATGTAGTTTTTTAATACCATTGAAGTTATAGAAAAGGTTTAGATAAATGAATTTGTGTGTAAATTTTTCTTGATTAAAACAAATATTTGGAAATCTGTAGTGTAGTAGATTTTATATTTTTGTTGTAAACTAGCAAGGTTTCTTTGTATACTGTCACGTTGATAAATTGATTGTAAGGCTCATCATAATGTGGTTTGTAGTGTTTCATATAAATTATTAAATATAGGGAAACCTCTTCTTTGAAAACTGTGGGAAACACAGATTCAAGGAATAGTTTTCAAGCCATATTCACTAGCTTAACTTATATTTACCAAACTTTAGAGATATATATGTTTATTTCAATCATGTCTTTTGATGGACATCCTGAAACATACGAATAGTTCCAGAGTACTAATGTTCGACAGGGAGCAACTAGGGAATTTTGCCGTCCCTATTTATAACAGTCACTACACAAAGCACAGCGCCGGTATATCACAGATACAAACAGGAATAGTAACAAATACTTAAAGCTTTGTTCTTCTGCTATACAGGGAATACCTGTCAACCGATAATTTGTCTCATTTCCCTAGCGGCTGTCAACACCAACGAAAATTCTATAATTACTCTAAAATTACTATAGTAGCACTGAACATTACATATAATTCACGAGACAATTATTTGCATTTATGACTAACATTAAAATGAACTATGTACTTGGAATCTCTCGCAAGCTACACTTTACTGAATTACACGACCTTTAAAACAGTAGGCGCCAATACACGTGTGCCTAAGGCATGAAGTAATATTTCATGTTACATTAAATATTTTGCCTTATTCTGCAATTCTGCAGAAGCAGACAACAGTCAAGGGGTACAGGTACCATGTTCCCTTAGACTCAAGCGCTAGTAATTAATTCATAGCGTCTTTTTACACTACGTTCTGCAGTAAATGAGTACATTGTTTATTAAGTTTAAAATGCTACAGTCGGAGTAAGATAATAGACATTCCACATAATGGCCACTTCGAGATTTACACATTGTCTTGACATTCCTAACAATTTATTTCAATGCTTTTAAAGTCAAATAAAAATATTTTCTTATTTGCTTTAAACTATGTGAAATGACAAGTTAGTAGACCCTCATTAAGGGTAATGCAAAGGACTGTGTTTCTTCTGATTTTTCTTTATTCCAGAAACTGTGTAAATGTTTCAGAATTTTAAAGTCTAGCTTAGATATTATATATAAAATATTTTAAATAACAGTATTAGATTTTTCAAGACACTTAAGGTATACGATATTTAAAAACTTGAAAACCCAATTACGGTTATTGCTCTTTTCATTGTTATCTTGTAGTATTACTAAGAAAGATTCCTAAAGAAAAGACAAAACAAATTTAACCAATATAATAAACCAATATATAATATAATCATTTACATAATTAATGGCATGTTTTTAACTTACATCATATTCCTATAAAGTAGCTGTAATTTTGTAGGTTCCATGTTTCAATAAATAATAAAGACAGTAATGTTATAAGAGACATCTGTTTGCCAATAAAGTGAAACACCATATAACGGTTAATCATTTGTCCACCAATACATGAAAGGAAAGTGCCCAGTGCTATAATTTGCTTCAAGGAATTGAGGAATGTATACAATTTGTCACTAAGCTTGTTTTTTGATTGGTAAGTACGCAGCATTACATTCAAATCAAACAGATTTTAGTGTTTATTGTCCTATTAGTAGCTATAGAGTAACATTGTTTTTAATCACAATATCAAGAAATATCATTATATCATTAAATTATATAATTTATATCGTTATATTCTTATAACTCAAGGATTGGGTAAGAGTAGAAAAGAGGATAAAAAATGCCGCATAAATTAGTTTTCGTCTGTAAACAATGCATATGATTGTTGACAATACTGAATACCTTGATGGGACTTAAACCCATGATCATTTCTGCTGAAATACATGATTTGTCTGTTTTGTCTAACGCGGCTTCTTTTTGAAATATCTAAATGAAACACAGTCTAAAATCTTCTTGGAAGTAGCCACGATAAGCCTCAAAATTTATTTAGATCGTCCCAGTAGTTTCTGAGATTAGCCAAAATGTTCTCCCTACAGATTTATTATTATAGATGTAAATGATTAAAGTCATTGATGCAGTTAACTTTATTCTGTATAAACCTATTCTCCTTCTCATATCTGTATATCTGCTTCTGACTTAAACGCGCGTCGCGCACTTTTTCTCACGTACGTCTGTTTTACCGATTGGTTTACGCCCTCTCGTTCCAAATTTTTGCTAGAAACGTATTTAGCAAAATACGTTGTTTCAAAAATATATTTTTCTTAAATGTTTATTTTTTAGAATAATTGTGGAATGTAGACCTATATCTTAACATGTGTTTAAATGTATTCCTAATATAATAACACGACGTCTCATTCATCGTCGTATGGTACAGTGGAAACAAAATTCAGACACCAATGATATCACTAATTACCAGCTTTAATGAGTCACAAATAACAATTTGTAATAAACAAGGTACTCTCGTACAATAATTTAAGTTAAATTTGTCTACATGCAATAATAATGTCAAGTAATAGAGTTCCACACAGTAAACACTTTCCAAAAATCTTCAGCAACCTCTTGATGCCCGAACTTGATAAATCGTCCAACGTACACTAACTGACAAAGCCAGCTGCTGCTGCTTAAATAGGTAGCACAGGTGTTCCAGAATAATCCATAATTTCCATCGTTAACAAGCACTCGCAAAGTCTAGAGCCTACTTTAGTGCGGCCTTGGCAAAGACAATCGCCTGTTCGGCTAGTGGAGAAACGGCTCTCGCCTTTTCGAGAGGGTAATACTCTTTACAATATTATTGCCACCTTAGTGTATGCTATTCATGCTATATTAATTTCAAAGTGAAATAAGACATAGCTACACGCATTAAATACACAAAAGTTTCTAAGTGTCCTTCCCTGGCATGCTCAAGTGTTGTGTGATTGATTGCTCCATTATGTAGCAAACACGATTCACAGTACTATTGTTTAAACGACACCTTAGTAAATACATTGTATTTCCCTGACTTCTCTTCTGACAAATAAGTTCTCAAAACGCACGTTTCTTTTTGTTGGTAGTTCACGTGATGTTTCATTCACCATAATTTTCTTTCGAAAATTATTTAGTAGTATAAAAACGCAAAGTTAAGTATTCATTTTTCTATAGCACGCATATTGTATACCTTACAAAGTAGTTATTAATTTGTATATTATAGCAAAACACTGAAGTACAAATAATAGAAAGTACGAATTACACCGTACTGTATAAATGGAAATTGTTTAGAAATACCTTGTAACCAAATATAAGAAATGTTTCATTGTAACGCAATACGTTAAACAGAATTTTTCAATTTTAATAGAAAGCATTGTACTATTTTTGGGTATTTTATTATTAAATGAGAATATTTAATGACTTCTACGCCTTTAGAAGACTTACAGCGAATAGCCTGCGTTTTGCCAGGGCACCAAGTGTGTATTTTATTACATCTATACATAGTGTGTATTTTATTACGTTTATTGAAATTATACTCCTCCCACACAACTACAGCAATCTGACCTAGATTACCCTGTAAAGGATATAAAAATATAAACTATCTAACCAGAAGGTTATAGAGCAAAGTAATTACTTAACTTTGACACACTCACGTGCATTATATAACTTGCACTTATTGCAGCCTACTGGCACAGCTGAAGTGGGTCAGAAACAGCAGAGTTCCTCCTGTGTTTTATTTAGGATAGTGAGAAAGATAATTTTCAGAAGTAGGCTACGTTTAAAATAAGTATTGCTATGCAGTGTATATTATCTTATCTAGATTGGTAACTTCACGTCACTTTTGATAACAGAGAGGAATTTCTACTTCGAAAATGAGTTAACATTTATTCCGTTGGAATAGTCAGGAGGATTTAAATACGTTGGCACTTGTTTTGTTGAAATTAAGAAAATTTAAAAAGAAAAAAGAGCCGTTGAAAGATATTATTTTTTTAGGTAGTTAAGTAACAGGTTATGCTGGAAATAAAATAAAACTGAAGTAATTATATACTCAATTATTTCAGGACATATTCACAAACTATTGTATGAATATCACGTAGTAAAATTCCCTTCTTCACGGGCAATCACCCATAAGTTAAACAAGACTTATGATAAATAATCGTAGTAGTTTCAGCATTCTGCTTGAAAATTCTAGGAAGCCTACACACTAATGTAGGCTTATACATGGTGAAAATGGGCGATTGCCTAGAAACACAAAAATTTGTGAGTGACGTGTATACGCAGTTATCTAACTCCAACAGAATAGACATAAGTACACACATATATCGCTATGTGTTTATTTCTATTATATGTGTATACGAATACATATAAGCGTACCCGAATACGTATTTCCCTTTAGTCCCGATACAAGTCTACGTATAGAGCCAAAATCGTCAATGTTCAATACTACATATTGTAACGAAAGAACCCTCTCGAAAAGGCGAAAGCGTTTTCCCGCCAGTTTCTCCACTAGCCGAGCAAGTACGTGTGTCAGTCAAGGCCGCACTTAAGTACCTTCTAGAGTGTACTGGAGAGCACTTGAAATACACATTATGCTGGCACGCAGCAGTCAGGATGGATAGTTAGTCTGGAACACCTGCGCTACTTATATAACCCACAGCAGCAGGCTTTGTCAGTTCAGTTCCGTTGAGCGATTTCCTTAGTGCGGTTCGAGGGGTTGTTGAAGATTAATGTAGCAAATTTAACTTAAATGTTTGTACGAGAGAACCTTGCTGATTAGAAACTGTATTTGTGATGAATTTAAGCTGGTAATTAGTGACTTCATTGGTATCCGTATTTTGTTTCCAGTGTACCGTACGAGTATCAGTGAGGCCGTCGTAAAAATATGTAGTATACATATATAATCAAAGTTCAGAATTAGTTTCACTTATGGGATTCAAGTGTTTAGTATCGTGTAAAACAGCATCAATCAACACCATCATACTTCATTAAGATTGTGCTTACATTTTACTTTAAAATTACATGTTCCACAAAAACACACAAGGAAACACGACGTACCAAAAGTCCTGGTTTGGTATTGTTCTGCGGCTTGGTGTTGAATCCTGGAAATTTTCGACGTCGTCTCGCTGTTCACCATGGTTCCCGTACATGAGATTCTTGGCCACATTGCCAACTTGTTCCCAGCAGAGTGACTGCGTTGTTCCGGCAAGTCCTCACGTTAGCCTACTTCCACTACAGCGGCGACTTCTACGAGATGGTTGATGGTGTTTCCATGGATAGTCGCTTGTGCCAGTAGTGGTCTATACGGTAAAGTTTATGGAGCTGACAATTTCATCTGCGCCGCTGAAGCTGAGATGTTGTTTCCGGTATGAAGACGACACCTTTGTAGTCTGGAGTCACGGGAAGAAGAGCTCTGACGTTTCCTGGCACACTTCAACATTGTTCACCCACGCATCCAGTTCACCGTGGACAAATAAGTTGACGACCAGCTGGCTTTTTTGACGTCCTAATCCTTAGAAATGCTGAGGGAGCCTGGGACACAAAGCATACAGGAAGCCAACGCACACCAACAGATACCTGTACAAACTGCACAGACTCTCCAATCGTCATCCGGGACAGAAGAGGGCAGTTTTGAAAATCTTGGTTGACAGAGCGAAAAAGGATCTCTGAACCCCGGTATCCTGACGAGGAGTTGTGCCATCTCGAATAATCGATGCAAACGAATGGTTACTCCGTCGTGGAAATGAGGCGTACAGCTGCCAGGCCGGCTTCGTCGGTGTCGAAGGAGACAGTTGGCTTCGCGGTTTTGCTCTACATTTACATGTTTCCGTCGCTATGAATCAAAGGGCTGCCTGCCAGAGCTGTAGGGGTGCGCGTCCGAAACGTCCATTTGGTTTCCCAGTTCCGGAAATCCCGTACGGTGTCATTCAAGGAACGAACACCGAGGCCACTTCTCAAAAGACGAGAAGGGCTTTGGCCGCTAGCAGAAGACCCCTATCGAGAACGCTTAACAACTTTCTTTTATTAACAGCTGAAAGGTAACCCCAGACAGGAATGGCATAGGTGGCACAGATACGCGCTGACGATCAACTTATGTACCTTGCGGGTCATAGCCTTGTCGACAAGTATCGGAAACAGAGACACCACCACGAGTGGACGCTCCTTTTCTCATCGTCTTGCCGTGGGCACGCCAGTTGAGCCGACGATCAAGGTGGACACCGAGGTACTTATCTTCTCTCGGCCAGGGGAGATACGTTTGACAGAGTCCCACTCGTCCTCGCGGTTCCTTACGGCGCTTGGAGAATAGCACGGTGTAGCTCTTGTTATCGTTGAAGGTAACTTTCCATTTATCCGACACTCCAGCATCGAGTGTCCGCTGGAGTCGTATGATTGCTCTGCGTGCGTTCCAATCGGCGGTATAAGCTGCCGTGTCGTCGGCAAACAGGGCGACCTGGACTCCAGGCTCTCTAGGTACGTCGTTGACGTAGACGGAGAACAGAAGGAGTCCTAGGACACGTTGGACCTGCCCCGGCTCTAATACGTCTCTCGGAAGAAACGTGGTTATCTATTCTCACGCAGAAGGTCCTCTCCGTTGGAAAGCTAGCGACTAAGTGAAGGTAGCATTCTGGGAGCTGGATTTCCCATAGCTTGAACAACAGCCCGCCGTGCCAAGCACTACCAAAGACTTTCGTCGCATCTAGGGAACAGGCAAAGGTCTGCTCTTTCTGACAGCCGGCGTCCATGATGTATTTCACCTGCCTGCCTTAACTGGTGAGTGGTGGAATGCTCAACACCGAAACTAAATTGTTCTGAGACCACTACTTCGAAGTTTCCTAGATTGTCTAGGACTCGCCGTTGTACGAGGCGCTCGAGGATCTTTGACGTGGCTGACAGACTAATGGGCCGGAGGTGGTCTGGACGGGAAGTGTCCATTCCTTCATTCGGGATCATTATGACCTCGCCTTCCGCCATTTCTTTGGAAAGTAGGCCAGTATGAGACATGCGGTGAACATCGCGACCAAGAAAAATATGCTTGGCTCCGGCAGATGAATTGAAACGTCGTTCGGAACGCCATCCGGGACAGGAGCTTTTCTCGGTTTGAGTTCAACGAGCCGATCTGAGAACTCTTGCCTAGTAATGAGTTCGGGCTCCTCAGCAACCGGAAGAGACAGCAAGTCTTTCACCTCGTTCTCGACTTCTTCGTCGAAGTCCCAGTCCACGGGAAAGTTTGTAGCAATCTGTCGCTCGAAACACGCGCCCAAGTACTCGATCTTCTCCTCCGGGCGACCCAGGACTTGGCTGAACGGTCCAGCAATGGCAGGGATGCAAGGTCGTCGCCTCGCCCCGTCAACCTCGAAGGTATCCGATAAGGCGGCTCTCGTCAGATCGGTCTCCCACTTGGGGCACGGCGAGTTTCCAACTGCGTCTCCTGTAGGCCTGTATATTCCGGTCGCCCGTAATCGCTGTCTTGTCGGCCGGATCGTGGGTCTGCTGTCAGCGTCTCCGGAGGCAATTTCTCTCGCAAGCAAGAGCACTCGTCTCCTCAGGGATCCGCTGATAGTGGGGCGTGAGACTATGAATCTAAGGTGAAACAGCCTCCTATTAAATAGAATTTGGCATGCTGTGGTCCCTAGCCAGTCAGATAGCGTTTGATGCTGATTGGTTGATGCTGCTTTCCAGCTTCGATCGTCTGGTATAAAAGTTTATAAGTGGGCCTTTTCAGGCAAAATTCAACCACG
Organism: Magicicada septendecula; assembly: GCA_034769895.1. Taxonomy (NCBI): domain Eukaryota; kingdom Metazoa; phylum Arthropoda; class Insecta; order Hemiptera; family Cicadidae; genus Magicicada; species Magicicada septendecula. Next base: position 626,940,052 of record CM068368.1, on the reverse strand, counting down.
ACACCCTGGTCTTGTGGATCTGGGAGGATCTTGCGGAGAAGGGATTTTTCCCTACCTGCGTCGTCCCTCTCCTATCCGGCGATCGCAAAAGGAAGATGGATCCCTTCTACATAAGGCTACAGAAGGTTGGTCCCTTTGCAGACGTCTACCATCTACAAAAAATTCTGTGCCTACGGGTACAGGTTAGGGCGTTCAATAGTAAGCCTGGGCCTTCCCAGTGTTTCCAGTGCCAGTAATTCGGCCACTCAACGGCCTTTTGTAAGATGCCGCCGCATCGTATACTCTGCGGGTGGCCCACAACAATAATTGTCCCGTTGTGAAGCCTCAACCTGCGACGTGCTGCAACTGCGGAGGCAGTCATCCGGCCAACTTTAGGGGTTGTCCTCATTTTAAAAAGGCCCTCAAGAAGCAGCAGCGGGAGCAAAACCGTCAGGTTGATCCTCCTCGCCCTGCTCCTCGACCCTCGAAGCGAGCAGCAGCCCTCACCTCGGCATCTACGGCTCCTCCTGCGGCACCTGCCGCTGGTGGAACCATATCTTACGCTGTAGCGGTCGCCTCGGCGCCCCCTGTGGCCCCCAGAACCTTAGCACCTGCCGGAGTGCCATCTCCTCAAGCGGCAACGCCCGCAGTACCCCCTCACAGACCCAGCCGCCTAAGAAACGGCGCGCTAAGCGCAAGATTAGACAGCCACTAGTGGCAAAACATCTACACCCGGAGGCTACTAACCCACCTCCGGCTGCCCAACATCTACCCGGCTAGGAGCCTGCTCCTGTCGCCTCAGTCCCCTGCGACTTCCGCGGAAATCTCGCCAGTCCTTGAGGAGCCAGTTCCAACTGCCCAACCTCCCCTGGAGGCGGCATCTGCACATTCCGTGGCCCCAGCGCCGGCTAGTCAGAACCCTGCGGCCAGTGGTTCGCCACTGGTCACTGAGGCTCAGCTGATGGCCTGGGTCAGCGGCATCGTTCGGCAAATTCTTGCTGCTCGGGATGTCCCGTCCATGCTTACGGTCATCCTTAGATCTTTGATTGCCTTGATTGTCCCGAAAACTACCCATGGCTAGACAGTTTCGGTTCGTCGCGTGGAATGCCGATGGTGTTCCAGCGCGTCGGGCCGAACTGGCGGCTTTCCTTGTGGAGTACGATGCAGATGTCGTACTCCTCTCCGAAACTCATCTCACTCCCAAACGTCGATTCTCCATGCCAGCCTATGCTTGCTACACGAAAGACGAGAATGGTACGCTTCTGGCGGAGTGGCGACCTTAGTCCACAGGCGGAACTCTCGTCGAGAACTCCCTGCCCCTGCAAAGACCCTCATCGAAGCATGTGCTGTGGCGCTCGATGTTGCCAGCCTGGAGGTGCGTTTTGTTTCTGCGTACCACCCGCCCGGCCATCGCGCTCCGCCGCACGAGGAGTGGGACGCCCTCCTCGACAGCGATCTACCAACCATCGTTGCCGGCGACCTTAATGCCAATCATCCCTCGTGGAACAGCAGAACGTCAAACCCCTACGATAATTCTCTCCGTAGGGCTGTCGAAGATGATCCCAGTGTCCTCGTCATCGGCCCGTCCGAACCGACATACTTTTCCCGTGCGGGTCATCTGCCGGACGTCCTTGACATTGTAATTTCCAAGGCCGTCCCCTTTCATCTAAAAATCAGCGCGATGTCGGACCTCTCGCCGATCACGACCCCCTGCTTTTAACTGTCCTGCCGCCGTCGGTCTCACCCCGACTTTCCGATCGTCCTGTTAGGAGAGTCAATTGGCGATCCTACCACGACGATCTGGCTAGGCAGTTGCCGTCTGTCCCTCCGGACCCATTCGTCTCTTCTGAAGACGTGGGGCTCCGGGTAACTCAGCTACAGGATCTCGCCCAGTCCGCAAAGGACAGACACACCTACACTGTTCCGGTGAGTAACGAACGCTCTGACCTTCCTGCGGAAGTTCTCCAGGCCATCCGATTACGGCGCCAGCTTCGCCGCAGATGGCAGCATACCCGTGACCCTGCCGCTATTCGGCGGAACACGTCTCGCAACTTCTGCTTGACGTAAACGCGGATCGATGGGACTCCTATTTGGAGTCCTAGGAAGTCGACCACGCCTCCATATGGAGAGCTGCTGGTAGACTGAAAGGCAAAAAGAGGACTCGCCACCCCTTGAATACCGTGGACGGCGCTGTGTACTCTGCAGAAGGCAAGGCGGAAGTCTTCGCCGACTGTGTTGAGGAACAGTTCACCGTCCATAGAGGCATCTCTGGCCCCCAGCTCGCATGGCCGTCGTCAGGGATTTCCTGTCTAACTAATTCTCCGCTCCCCTCAATGACCCTCCTAATTTGGTCGACGAGGACGACCTTGCATCTGTCCTTAGCCGGCTGAAGAAGAGAAAGGCCCCTGGCCCCGATCGCATCGGTGCCGCTGCGTTGCAGAATCTCCCGCCTTCGACTGTTGACGTTCTTCTCGAGCTGTTCAACTCCTGTCTCCGGCTGAGGTACTCCCCCGCCTGTGGAAAACCGCCAACGTCATCATGATTCCGAAACCCAAAAAATCCGCCAACGCTTCCTGGAATCTACCGCCCGATATACCTATTGCCAGCAATCTCGAAGGTATTCGAGCGTCTTCTCCTGGCCCGTATTCTGCCTCTGGTGGATGGTTTCATCCGCGAGGAGCAGTTTAAGTTTAGGCTGAGACACTCGACTACTCTTCAGCTAGTGTAGGTTGTCACCTGTCTAGCCGACGCCGCCAACAATCATCAGGAAACAGGCGCCGTCCTGTTGGATGTGAGCAAAGCCTTCGATAAAGTCTGGCACGAAGGCCTGCTCTACAAACTGGCGCATTCGCCACTCCTGTCATCTGTCGTCCACTTGCTCCGATTCTATCTGACGGATCGCACCTTCAGGATCAGCTTCGATGGGGCGTTCTCTTGGGTTCGCCCTGTCGCCGCCGGCGTCCCTCAAGGATCTGTCCTCGGCCCCGTTCTGTACGTCCTGTATACGAACGATCTGCCTGTTTATCCCGGGGTCACGTTGTCTCTATTTGCCGACGACGCGATGTAACATTTCAGCTCGCTTTCGCCTTGGCGGATGAGCGTAATGTTACAACGCCAGCTGGCTATGCTTCCGGACTGGCTAAGGAAATGGCGGGTAGCGATTAATACGGAGAAATCCGAGGCGATCTGCTTTACTCATAAGTCCATTTCCCGATACCGATCCCTCTCCTTGGAGGGGAGACCCATCAACTGGACCGCAACGGTGAAGTACCTAGGCATTCGGCTTGATCGACGCCTAAATTTCAACGCCTACGTGAACGCAACCCTCAACAAGGCTTCTGGGGTCAGAGCTAAGCTATCGCCTATGTTTTCGCGGAACAGCCGTCTGGCTGTCCGTACTAAACTGACGATATATCTACTGTTTCTCCGGACAGTACTTACGTATGCGGTGCCCGCTTGGTGGCCGCTCCTGTCGGCCACCAACAGGCATAGGCTGACGACGTTCCATAACTGGTCCTTACGCTCCCTCACGGGGTCCCCGTTGTTTGTGCGAAATTCCGCCGTTCACCGTGTTCCCACCTTAGAGGCATTCGTCTGGTCCTTGGCAACGAATTTGTTCGCCAAGGCCGGCGAGTCCCCTTATCCGCACCTCCAAAGGCTGAACAGCATGGACAATGCACCGTCACCTTGCCGCGTCAGGCGCCCTAGGGCGCTGTTAGACGACCCCCCTTAGTTCATCACATGAACACCTCAGCAACTAACCCCCCAACCTTCTTGAATTCTGAACCGATCACCTAACATTCCCTACCTGCGCCTGCCGACTCTGTAGTCAATTATGCTGCGGCAGATTGGACAGAATAAAATTGCCAGCATCGGCTTTGCCGACTCGGCGGGGCTCTGATCCGGGACACGGGCTCCAACGAGGTTGTGCAAATGCTTTCCTTGCGTGAGCCGTCTGCCCCGGTGTTGCGTCCCTTCGACTCGGCTGCCGCCTTCGGGCGGTCAAACCTCTTGTCCTCGTCAGCGCGTCTCTAAATTTCCGTGGGCGATGCCCTCGGGGACTACAGAGCCGCGCCCAGGCGTGGCAATTGGCTGAAGCCATTTCAATTGTGATCCCCGTCAGCACCCGCTTTGCTTACTCGGCAGGGTAATAACCCGAGACACGGGGTCCCGCGAGGTTGTGCAAGTGTCTTCCTTGCGCGTGCTGGCTGTCTCGGTGTTATTCCCCATCGTTTCGGCCGACGCCCTAGGGCGCTCGTGCCTCTTGTCCTCGCCAGTGCGTCACTACGTTCCCAAAGGCGATGCTCGAAGGAACCATGGTGCCGCGCCTCGGCGTGACAATTGGCTGAAGCAAAAGCACATGCTTGCCTCCGTGGTGGCCATGTTAATTAATCATGCATCCGCGGACTGTATCATAACTCCCTTGTGCAGAGCAAACGACCGCGCTGACCTGTTGGCACCTGGCGTTCATCAGGCCTAGGCCTGGACAACGCACACAAATTAGGGCGCAAACCCCCGTGCATCCTCTGTCTGTCTGTCAAAATTCAGAGTGTCTGCCTCATCACAGAGGTTAATTGGCGGACACAGTGCCAATCGTTTGAGACACTGATGATGGGCTCCGATGGTGGACCCGAAACGTTTGTCAAGAACAAGGGTGGACCAAGGCCTAACAGCTCGGCTAGTATTAACAATTTCAACAAGACGTAATATTGTTCAGTGGTATTAAAGAACAAAATATAGATGGAAATGGGAATTCCGTCTATTGAATAAATTGTAATGTAATTTATAAACAAAATCTATAGTGCAAAAAGAGAAAAATGAAATAAACGTAACGCGATTATGTATGGTATAGGCTATGCTTGTCAATAAACTCTCTCTACACATTATGCTGAATTACGCTTCGAGATTGCATGATACTTACTTGTTTTAGTACGTATTGTTATATGTAGTTATATTAGATATACACTATTTCCTGTTAAAAAATTATCATCAATAAATTTGGAAGACCATTGCGTAGATAAATTCTCAATTTATGATGTGGGATTTGTTAACGGGTTGTAACAATGAAGGTAAACGGATCTTTGTGCCACGTAATTGTTGGTCTATACAATAACAATATGTCATTGGCTTATGTCTGCCTAAATCGATGTATAATTACAATCCTGCACCACAAAGAATGAAAAATCGCCGGCAATATATATTGTTACGACGGTCTACTTGCTCGTCGTAGGTAGAGTAGAAACAAAATACTGATGACCTAAACACCACTAGCTGATCCAAGTCTGTTTGGTTCTCGTCAACAACCTCTTGCGTAACCTCATCTTCAGCCACTACTCCCTCGGGCGCTTCTATCAGCTCAGGAACAAGCAAGAGTTTTGTGTCGACACCCGTAGTTGGCTATCCAATCAATTCTGTTGACGTCACACTTATTTGTACTTCCTCCGCTAGTTCTTCCTCAATTTCCGCTTGCAATAGAGAGGGTTCTTCTTGACCAGAACTGTTGACTTTTTCTTCGACTAATGCCAGTTCCTTAATCGAATGGTAGGTAGACCCTGTCATTTTAGCCATGCAAAGCTTTATCCTCTCTTGTCAAACCCTCAGGAAATTTTCTCTTAAGTCCACAATGAATCCGTAGGCACTCATAATGTCCGTGTTAATAATCACTTCATGCACAATGTCTGCAACAAGCATTCGGTGTCTGAACCCGAGAAGACCCAGGCGTACACGTACGTCTACCTTTTCTAACACCTTGACGGGTCTTCCAGTCACAGTCTGTATTGTACAAGAGCTAATTAGAGGCTGGCGGTTGCTGACTAAGTCAGGGCGCACAATGGACACTATTGCGCCCGTGTCAACTGTAAATGATGTTTGTTTACCTTCCGCAAATCCCTTAACAATCAAGTCTCCACTGGCCTTATGTAGCGTGGAAACTGTGTGCTGTTCTGGAGCGTTACTTCTCCAATTGGTGCGATCACCCTCTTCTCTCGGTATCTTCTTCTCCCAATAGTCTACCTGTAGATGACCACGTTTTCCACAGTTGTAACATTTCGGTCTTCTGTCTTTTTCAAATCGTTGCGACTCTCTTGAACTTTTGAATTGTTTGTCAGACAACATTGTTTTTCTGCACCCATCGTAACGGCAATGTGATACAGGGATCTTCTTACTGCAACGTGATGGCACAAATCCATTAATGTAGCGAGACGCCGACTTGGCAGCTTCAAACTCTAGGGCGTGAACAAGAGCTTCTGAGCTATTTCGGTGCCTTGCTATTCATAACACTTGCTGAAGTTCAGAATCTCCGATGCCATCAATGAATGTCTGCACCGCAAACCTTATTCAAAAATCTTCTGGTGCTTCAGGATAGGCAAATCTAATCATTCTGTCGATACATGTTCAAACTCTTGAAGAGTCTCCCCGGAACGTTGTCGTCTTGTTCTCAACTGAGCGTAGTACACATCTCGCAAATGTTTATCACCGTAGCGCAATTCTAGAGCTTTTATCAACTCGGCATAGATGTTCTGGCTATCAGGTGGCACTTCCTGTAGTAATTCTGCCGCACGTCCTTTTAATGCAAGAACGAGTGGAACAGCCTTGTTTTTCTCTGTCCACTTATTTGTGCATGCGGCAGCTTCGAATTGTCCAGTGACTGCTTCCGTCAAAGTTGGAGCTTTGACATGAACTGTCCTTACTGCAGGCAAAGTAGCTTTCTCTATTGACTTATTTTGTGTGTCTTTCTTTATCTTTATCGTTGGTACAGTATGTTCAGAAATTTGTTTTGGTTATATTTTCATGAACTGCTCGACTTTACTTTTAATTTGTTCTCTTATGTTTGCCATTGAGTTTTCTACTGCAGATATTTTATTTGACACAGATTCTTCTATAACAGATATTTTTTTTACATCGATTCTTCAACAATCGAGGGAGATTTTTCTACTTCAGCTAATTTTAAAGTCATTGATTCTTGTACCTCTGATACTTTAGTAACTTGGTTATTAAGCGGTACCCTATTTTGCGTTACTGTGTTGTTGGAATTGTTTCTGCGTAGCTTCAAAGAGAGCTTCCGTTTTATCTGCTTCTTGTTTACTTTTTTCATCCTGTCGTTTTTCTGCTTCTTCCTACTCCTGTCTGCGTTTCTCATCCTGTCGTTTCTCCGTCTGTACGGAGCAGCGCCCGTAAATTTTCCATCATCTGCCTGGCATCCATTGTTTTCCGATTAATTACGAATTACAATCGTCTTGTACAAAGTGTCCACTATTTCCACTTTTAACCGTTCTATCCCACTTCTGACACCACTGTTACGACGGTCTACTTGCTCGTCGTAGGTACAGTGGAAACAAAATACAAGACACCAATTAAGTCACTATCACCAGCTTTAATTTTCACAGTTGAACAGTTCGTAATTAACAACACAGTCTCTTACAACAAATCAAATAGAATTGTTCATACGCAATAAGCTGCCAACTAATATTAAAACATAATTGTATTACAATATACCGCCCGATTATGAAACCTAACACTTCACTAATAACCACTTGAACGTACACATTATCGCCCTACAATAAACTCGAACCGCACTGTAATTTATCGCGACTATAACTGAAGACTAAGGCCGCTGCCACCAAGTATTTATACAACGCTCGCAGACCAGATGATTCCAAACTACGACTTCTCTCTAAACTACGTCGTAATTAATTGCGGCCTTGACACATTCCGCGCGGCTGGCGGCTTCCAGAAAACTCTCGCGAATGCGTCGAGAGTCAAGTATGCCACATACATTAAAGCGAGATTCTTCTGGAACATTCGACAAACACGTAGACTGTTCTGTAATGTCGTAACAATATGTCAAAACCAAATAGCGACTTTTGGTGTTGTAATCGACGCACAGGCTGAATAACCTGCTGCCGAATGTACCGATAATATAAAACCTACAATGTTCTCTTCCTGATAACATGAACGAATATATTACTGTAATACATTAAATGTCATTTTCACAATTTTGTACAATGCAGACAGTTTTGAATCTGGTTGTTATTTAAAAAACAATTTACTCTCTCTCTTTTTCCCGACCTCCCCCAGTCCAATTGTTCTCTCTCCCTAGCTTTTCCTTTTCCACTCTTTGTCATTTTCCTTATGAGTAAGCCTATCAACGTGTATGTTTATTCACTAATTTATTTACTATTTTCATTAATTTGTAGTAATAGTAATAGTTAATTTGTGGAATATGCTACTTTTTCTATGCTACAGTCTTGACTTTTTTAATTCTAATACGTTATATCTATTTCTTTATAAATTATAATATAGACACAGTTACAGTTACAACGTTCTGAAACAATTAAAACAGGTATTAGGAATGATACCAGTGTTGCACAATACTAGGAAACCAGTGATTGCAGGGTAGCCAGTATTCAAAGTCCTATCTGATTAATATACATTAATTTTCCTAATTCGTGTTTTACTTATGAAACTTTCTTATACTGGTAGTAATTCCACTCAGTTTTCAGATAAAAATTCTAACAGTAGGCTAAGGATCAGCACAGAAACTTTTCCAGGCATAAAGAAAATTAGTCTCGAATTAAGTTATAGTCGTGTGAACAGCTCGCCTTATCTCACACATTTCAGAGCCACGCTCACCCTATTTCTATAGCGTGTGTCAGTTGAATGAAACTCAATAAAGTCAACGCTTACAAAGATCGTAAAATCGAACCTGCAAGTATACGATAGTATATATATTAATTTCTGAGCTACAGGTAAACACAAAAACATGCACACACAATCACAAAATTATGTGCGTATAATTACGAAGTGCCTGACGACTTTTTAAGGCTACATGTAATGCAACCATAATTGTAAAATTTTCTTGAAGGTTTAGTACATTAATGAATTTTCTTATTTCGGAGCAGGGAAGTTTCCTGTTTTCTTGTTTGCTTTCTTTTTTCGGCACTTCCTTTAGTTGTTCTGCGTTTACCGCAATATAACTTTGCTAAAATCGTGTAATGTGATCTTTGCGCGGTAGAGTATTTGATCTGATACTAACGTTTGGCAGTAACCGGGCTACTGCAGTTTACAAGATGTTTGAAGTAAATCTGTAGCTGTGTTCCGTGTCCGTTCTTTATCTGAAATAATAATGGGGATGTTTATATTCACCGTGCACCAGTTGCATTGCAAAAGTGACTGTTTTGGTTTTATCAAATTTTATTGTTTCCTATCATAAAATTGTGTTGTCACAGCGCTCATTCTATCTTTACGTGTTATTTCTTCCCTCAGTCAGCTCTATGGTTAGTGTACGCATTGCACTGAGGGATTGCATTAGGTGTATCACAACTATTCTAAAGTTTTCGTCGGAAAACTGGTGTTTCGGATGTTTCTGATGATGTTTCCGAATGTTCTTGTACTTAATATGCTTTAGAAATTGATTACCTCCAGGAACTTGTTTATGTAAGCTGTTGTTTCTACGTATCTTATCATTTTTTTGTATGTCTTGTATTAACAAAACCTGCGTGAAAAGAAACTAAGGTCACACATTGGACGACTGTACCCTCTCGCCATATCGCCCCAAGTGGAGTGTTCCGCCCCGAATCTCTTTCAGCAGACATATTTCATGATTTGTTTATAACCGGGACACTGCGGGATCTTGTTGGGACAAATGCAGACCACCTCAATTGACACATATTATGTGGGTCGTCATCACAGTGATGACAGGGGCACAGGGGTCGTCGCCAAGAGCCGACTTCCCACAGAAGCATGTTTTTATCCGAGCACCTCTTGACACAGTTCCCCAAAAGCCAGGCACTGTAAACAGTGAAAATGCAGGCAGCCTTCACACTCAGCCTATAAATGCCTCCCCTGACCTTTCCTGGCAGAGTTGTCTTGTTAAAGTTTAGGACGTGGAACGCAGGTGGGAGCGTCTGTCCATCCCTTCGCGCCGTTAGGTTTTGTCATGTAATAACGCCTTGTAGGGCAAGTTCAGTCATAATTTCTATAAAGTCAAAATTGTATACCTTGCAATTTTACGAGAATTAATCAATATTAAACAGATATCAGAACAAATATGTACAAATAAAGTTAAAGAAATACTGTCAGAAAATATCAGAGCGGTGTTTTTTCAAAAGGACGCACCCTGGCGTCTGGCGACGGTTAGACGGCAGAAAATAAGCAAAAGTCACGTACGGGACATATAGTAGTAAAATTGTATTATATTTAAGAAACAGCAAAAAATAGGTAAGGAGCTGTAAAAGTTAAGTGCTTATAACAATGAGTACCTACCTTTATGTTGAAGCGAGAGAATTAGAGAGAGAAACGGTGTTATGCGTCAGTTTCCACTACACCGAGAGAAGTTCGGAACGGGCAGTTTGTTAGCGAATAAGGAAAAGCGTCAATTTTTTAGCGGTTAAAAATTCTCTTGTCACATTGGGTAGAATTGAATATCGCGGCACTTAAGTCCAATGAGAACGTTTAGTGTAAGTATTAGGTGTGGGTAACGGTAGTTTGTGTATAAAAAAGCGTAGTTGAAAATGTAAGTCAGTCATCGGAGTAGCATTATACGTAAAGGACTCGTAACCGTTATTTTAAGTTGGCGGAGATATTATAACAATTGAACTTGTAATAGTTATCTTAAAGAATCGTAACCGTTACTTAAGTCAGCAGACAATTCGCAAATATTGACTCGAAGTCTTTATTGAATCAAATAAGTAATAGTGAATTCGGAAGTGAAAGCGGCGGAGAAGTTACAAGTATTAAAATCGTAATTGTCAATTCAAGTATCGGAGAACGGTTAATAAACAGTTAAAGTGATCAGTCTTTACAATAACAGTGAATGGGCGGGATTCCACAGAGTAATTCGTCAAGTTAATAAAGAATCCGGGGGTATCGATCTGTAAACTCCGTGTTGCAAGCACTTATTTTTATTAAAATATTGTAACATGACCAATTGTTACATAACCTAGACATATACCCATAGAATTAATAAATACATGAAGGTAATGTAAGTAGATAATATAATGATGAAAGTAGCGAAGAAGAGAAGGACCAACGAAGAAGAAAGAAGAAGAAGTGCCACAAGAAGCAGTAAACAAAACCCTGCTTGACACTACAACCAATACTATAACTGACACAAACTAATGGACAAGCTAAATTCACTATAAGCTGTCAAGCGAGTCAGTGAATAACTTGAATGTAACTTCACATGTTAATAAAAATAATTAAGTAACGACCCGAATAATATAATATCAGCAACAGTATTTGGCTGAGAATAAATCAACAATGACTAGTAACTATTAATCCCTATGACTAAGATTAGCTATGGCCACAATATTAAATTGAAACGGTATTACAATCTCAAATGTACTCATAAGAAGTAAAAATAATTGTAAGAGGGAACCTTACATAAGTAAGTTACCTCATCAATGTACCAAATGTAACTAATGAACATTATTAAGGCATAAACCCGATGTAAAAGGTATGCCTAGGCAACGCCTAAAACGAACAATTTTCAGTAAGGTGATAAGTAGAAAGGACTACTAGTGTAAACAACATACACTGAACAATTATTATACCTAGTGTAGCAATAAGCATTGTTAATGTATTATACAAGTAATAACTCAATTATTAATGAATAGCATAGAGCGAAATAGTGTAAACAAAATGTAATTAGGAAGTAAGGATAGTTCATAGCAATGTATTACATCAGTAAGTTAAGATTTAATAATTATATTCACTAAATAAGTATAAAGACGGATATATTAGTGTTCCGACACAGACGTTTAAGTGAAAACGCGATGTGCAACACAAATAATTTATTGATAAGAGAGAATCGTAGCCGGCGTCGCTAGCAGACGACAGTGCGAAGCCATATATCTGAACATTATTTATTAAGAAATGTCAGTGAAGGTGTGAATAAAACCAGTGTCAATCTATATCAAATTAAAGAGTAGAAAATATCCTTTAATTTGATAGCGATACAACCACGATCGCAACTATAATAAGTGCGTGACATGCGTTAGCATCATTTGTAAATATAAAGTAAGAAATTTGTTTGTCAATAATAACAACAACGTCAACTGTCAATCATCTTAGCCAAAAGACGGTTGATGACGGTTGGAAAAACAATGCGTCATTTTCGTAACGTCTGGTTGAGCCAATCAGAAAATAGCTTACTAAATGAAACAATCACCTAAGCCTCATCAAAACAGGGGGTATATAACGGGAGCGCGAGTAATTCCGTTACCACTTTTTGACAATCATCACGAGCAAGCAGGTGTCGCTCGTCACCTCAAAATTTTATTAACTTATAGTATCATGTAATAGTGCGTCCATTGAATCATTTCGGCAACAACAAGTAACTACAATACAGTCTACCTAGAATCAGTGCATCGATGTGAAGTATTTATTTTATTTAGTGCGGGATATATCGAACAGGAGAAAATAATTAAATAGTATTATAAATGGTCCAATTTAGTCAGAAGCGGACGATTATTACCTGTTCAAAGTGCGTGTGCAGTGTAAAACCAGGGTCAATATAATCCGACCACTGGAGTGTTTAATTAAATTTTAATCTAAAAGATTAAAATAAAGAGGTAACATCGTGACAATTTATTCCATTAATCTGAGTGCACTGATATATTTTGTAAACAAAATGTGTACTGACGCATAACACCAAAACATTTTCTGTGTTACACAATGACTGAATTTATTTAGTGGATTTGTCAATCCTGTTTAAGAATGATGTTAGTCTTAAGTGGTCTATATAAACTTTTGTGAATAGTTAAGCAAGCGTGACGAACGCTTAACCTATAAATAGGTTTGATTTTTTGTTAGTAAACACCAAGGCCTTACTAGTCCATATTGTTTTATGAAATAATTAACTTTTGTGTAGGCATGAACATTCTTTCTTGTGTTTCAAAGAATTTACGCCCGAGATATAAATAAAATTAATGTTTGAAGTAAAGTTTATCTGGACATAACCAGAAAAGTTGTTTATGCTCTGAGCTAGTGTAATAGGGTAAGTGAACGAAACAATTTCAATTGTATATCAATGTATTTTCTTAATTATGTTTGTTTGAATTCATCATCAAGGGTACAAATAAAACCCAGTTATTAGCAGCATAACTTTGACTTAATTTATTTCGAAAAGTAAATAAATAATTAATTCAAAATAATCAAAGTAACTCTTAGTAGAAATCATACGTTGTTAAATTTGAATTGCCATAAGGGCAATAAACACGATTTCAATTTTTTTAAAAGAAGAAAATTAATAATTATTTGATTCTGTTAATGGGTTTTACACGGGATTTTCCCGAAATAAACCTGTGTGGCGCCCATTATTAAACAAGGTAACCTAACCTTGTAAGTAAAGCAAGCTGGTTTTGTAAACCGTCTTGGCAGCTTATTAATTTGTTAAAAAAGTGAACTTCCGAACTTCCAGAATCACGACCAGCTACGTGGAAGTGTATTTTATTAATTTGATTGTCCAGACGTGACTGACTTTACGTACTTAGATGACTGTCAATCTGGAGGAGGAGTTTCGCTGCCAGAATCAACGTGACGGCTACCTTCATCAAGCGACCAGCTAGTACGCTTTATTTTTTGAATTAAGCAACGTTATAGTTCAAACAACATTACTGCAATTATTTTTATTTTAATTAAGAGAGTTCTTTTAAGACAATTATAATTTTTTCGATTCATCATAACTTGTAACTTTAATTTTCAATTGTAAACTTGTAACACACTTTTTAAACTCAAATATTAAACATTTATAACACAGTTTTAAACACAACGGATCTACGTTCGTTACAAATTGGCGACCAGCAAAGTGAGGCTGAAAAATATTAGATAAAAATATTTATTATATTTATAATTAGCCCGGCAAATACAAAAGAACAAACATGCCACACACACATCAATACGACACAAGAACAACTGGACCGGATCATTGAAGGGTAAGCCCAAGAAATAAAAGAATTGCGGAAGAAGAGGGACCAATCAATGGAAAAATCCAATCAGAAAACTAATAACGATCAACCGGAGTTAGAAGAGGTACCAGACGTCAATAATAAAAAAGACCAGGAGTACACTGGACACATGGATACCGAAGAAGATGAGAAGAAGAAGGCGAGAAAACGGGAAGCCGATGACTATCTGGTAGCCGCAAAATGGAAGAACCGTATGATAGGCAGGTATCTCCAAAACTACTAGTACTGTACATAGGCCCTTATACCATAACAAAGGACCATAAAAATGATACGTATGAACTTACCGATATAATAAATAAAAAGTTCAAAGGTACCTATAACCAAGCATGGTTAAATAAATACGATATGTAAGGAAGTTTGTTATGAGATGTTATTATAGGGTGCCAAATATCATAAACATGTTGTACTAGAGACAGCTATAAAACAGGGTACCTGTGAAACGTAATTGTCCCAACCAATGAACCCAATAGAATGGAGAAGCCCAATAGAACCCCAACGTATAAGCTATAAATGTAATTATTATGATAAAAGGACAAATTATATTATTGTACGACGATTACCACAAGAGTGTGTAGTGTATAAGAAATGTTAAAAGTATCTACCATAAAAGGATTAAATTAGTGATCAGGAGGATCATTTATTATACCCAATGTATTGAGAGTGTCTAATTGCCTATAGCAAGCCTGTTTACAATATTGTGTTATAAAAAAGTGTGTAGTATAAGTATGTGTACCAAAACTATCTGTTATATATTAAATGAGAACCAGATTTATCATATTAGATGATAGAAAAAATGTTGTGACGATTTTATTAATAAAAATAAATTAATTAATTAAGTTGATAATGTATAGGCTGAGAAATTTTAAATTTTTAATAAAATCTCACATTTTAAACTAAATCTTATTGTTATCGTTAAATAATAATAATATTTAATAAAAATTCTAATAATAAATTAAAAGGAATACGATTGTACAGAAAGGGTAAAGCTTGTTAATTAATCCTGCATAAACAGGCGCTAACCAGAATCAACTTGTTTTCCGACCCCTTAACTAACTAAAAATAATTGTAAATTTGTTATTATTTAAATAATTAAACTAGACCACTATAATGCACTTTGATAGCGATTGTAACTAAGAATTTCCCTACTTAATTATTTAATCTAACTTTAGTCCTTTAAATAAAAAAGAAACATGGAACTACTTTTATGTTGAATTGAACTGTCGCGAGATTACTACTCTCACCCCTAACTATTTTTCGCCCACTTGCAATGGAGCGGTCAACCCGTAAGCTGCGTACAGCAGATATGTGCAACGTTAACAATAGTTTGTTTCAAAATGTGATTAATCCGTCAGTTAAGACGCATAGGCATTCTTTATACTATTAAACAATGTGTTGCGTTAATATAGTTGAACCGCGATTCAGATAAATATGTTGCAAACGAGTAAGTAAGAATAACGAAAATTTAGCGCCTATGACATCTCTACAAAATCTTAAAATATAAAACTTATGTAATTAAAACTGTGGTAAGACCATAAAGTGAAGTGCAACAAACA
Source organism: Magicicada septendecula (assembly GCA_034769895.1). NCBI lineage: Eukaryota > Metazoa > Arthropoda > Insecta > Hemiptera > Cicadidae > Magicicada > Magicicada septendecula. The sequence goes on along the minus strand of CM068368.1, from coordinate 626,924,553 downwards.
AACAATCATGTGAAGTGGATACAGGTGAATGAAACTTTTGTGTTAATCATTCAAATCAACTAGCTATTACCTTCCGTTAGCCAAGAGCAGAGAACCAGGACCCACTACGATCTAAAAGACTTCAGGACTACACCATTCCCGGATACGAAAATAATGAGAGATACCTGACCTACATCAAACATGCTGCAACCGAGGACCTAGGACTGGAATAACGCAGAGCTGGAGGACATTTATAAAGGTGACACGGAGGCAAGCCTTCCGTGGTTATGAAATACTAAATATTATATCCAACAAAAGACAATTAAATTAACAACATTAAGACATTTTACGTAATGACAGTATTTGTATACTTATTCTTAGTAAAAGAGTTATAGCTCTAAAATATAAAGCCTTATTGTTTAAAAAGATTAATAAAGACCATTCTTCAAATGGCAAAATTTCAAAGATTTTATATGGCGAGGTAACCATTATTAACGTATTAGACTAAATCCCGGATCCGGGGAATTAATTAAATTTGATGTACATCTTATTTTGAGGGCCCTTGTAAAAGAATAAAATATAATCATCATGTAAACTGTAAGCTGTTGAAGCATATATGTCGAGAATTTTAAGTAGAGCAATTAAAACCATATGTAATAAAGAGATGTCATCAGGAGTTACGACTAAACTGAGTGCATAAATCAACAGTCTCCCCTTCCCTGAATCCTTTTATATTTATTGTTTGTTGTTCTGATTAATTTTCAGCTCGTCACAACTAAGGCAGCCTGTATAATTGGCAGAACCAATTATTGCGGGTTCCCTAAGTTATAACACAAGAGAAGATGTTATAAATTGTGCCACTCTGCTAATTTGTTTAAATTTTGCTACTCCTTTGTAAAAAAAAATTTTGTGACTTGTGTTGTTTAAGAAGTAATTGTGTCTCAATATTCCACACACACCCTGTTGATTTATTCACTCATTTACTTTAAAATGTGTCTAAAATCTAAAACGATAATAATTATAATAATATTATAATAAATAAGTAATTTAATAATAATTTAGATATAGGAATGAACTTAATGTTAACTAAAGACGCCCCAAGAATACGATATAACATCAGGTACGTGCTTGTCAAAAGTTCATTCATCAACATGTCGGTTTGTAAACAAAATCAGACCAGTTGAATTCTTGTCCGCGCCTGTGTGTGTAAACTGTCATAGTTACCTCCCCCCCCAGTTGAGTTAAACAATACGCAACCCTCTTTGTTAGTTCTATTGTTATAAGAAGCGTGTCTTTTCCTGTGTGTAGTAACCGAAGATTCCCCCCTTTTGCCGTAAGCATATTTAAACTTGTGTGAGATTTCTCTCTCTCTATCAATGTAAAATGACAAAGGTTGTCATCTCATTTTAATTGTTTATTTAAAAAAAAAAGGGTAAGAATACGTTTGATTTATATTTTTATTTTTGTGTAAAAAAAAGATATAGCGTTGTATAGTATCTAATGCAAATAGTAGAATAATTAGTTATAGCCACTCACTTTACGAAAATGGCTGAATTTAATCCTGATCTATTATTAAAAGATGAGCTATGCTACGAAGCACTGTTACGAGGTCTAAAACACGTGAATGTAACCGTGTCTGAATTACGAAAATCATTACGCCAAACCGTATCAGATATAACCTCGCAGTTAGATAGATTGCGTGAACTCGATTATGACGGCGAACGAGAAACCTGTTATGCGAAATATAGGGAACTGATGGTATTATCTCAGAACCTTCAGGACAAAAAATCACCTACGGAAATTTTGCGCGTTACGCAACGTATTGAACATTTAACCCGCCGGTTGAATAATTTATTAAGCTGGCCCGACGTCACCATAATCCCCGCCGATGTGCAGAAATTTGCGAATGAGGCATTAAGCCAATTATCCATAATTATCAACGACTTACGACGAAAGTCAGACTCATCGAGAATGGAGGAAATTGAGCACTACTTACAAAAATTACATATTTCCCCAGTTCAATCCCCTACCTTAGAACACCCTCCCACCACCTCGAACCACGAATCACCCACCTTATCGAAGATACAACAGAGTCATGAACAATTACCTAGTAGAGAATTAAATACCCTAACTATGTTAGAACCCCCACCGCCTAATGTTCAGCATACTCGCACTAGTCAATATGCGATTACAAATCCTAATGCAACCACTAATCCTTCGAAAAGTATACCAAAAGTAAATTTTAATGTAGACCTCTACGGAAAGATTTCCCACCCAGTAGAGAAAATAATTAATGAAATTCCTTACACCGATGGCTTAAGTATCACGATACTGTTGACTTTTATCAGATACCTACTGCAAATAAAAGATCTACAACAATTGAACGATTGGCAAATACTGCAAGTAATCCTACCCAAATGCAAACCACCGTTACGAGATCGTGGACTAGAATCATTAAACTCGACTCTTCCAGTAGAAGAACTTCATACTACTATAATCAAATATTTTATCCCCACTGGAATTTATGAGGAGATCAAAAGGAATACTGTACTTCGAGTACAAGGAGCTCATGAAAGACTGGCCCACTATATTGCAGACATCAGAGAATCTTCACGTCTACTGCAAGTCGACTGGACTGAAAAACAATTGGTCGATACTATCCTAGTAGGCTTATCTCCTGAAGAACGCTCCCGTTTAGCACTAATAAGTAGACCCCTTACTTTCGCTGACCTTGAACAATGTAGTATTCACTCTTCCAATGTGTGGTACGCAGATCAGCACAGACATGCAATGGTATCCACTACACCACATAGAAAAGAAATGCAAGCCTTAGTCTCAGATGCAAGAAGTCTACGAGAAAGAAGACCATTTCGAAGATCAACCTATGTTCATGGCCATGGTAAGTCCAAGGAGCCTCAACCACGACAGGATACCAGTGAGACCCCACTGAAGGAATATGTATGCTATAACTGCGGAAAACCTGGACACCTCAGTAGAAACTGTAAACGGAAACAGTACAATCAGAAAACTCATTATCCAAAAAACATGTAAGGCAGGGAGATCCGAAACCCTGTGTCTTCCGCAGCATCGTGAAAACAGGTAAACCCATGAGAGACAATAAATTAAAACAAATTAATAATAATAATAAAAGAAAATTAGACCCCTATGTTAAAAAATTTATCGATAAATGTAACGCTATTAATAAAAGTGATTTCAATAAGTGTCAATTACCGTATATACAAGTTGACCTTGGTGTTACCTCCACCCTCGGATTAATTGATTCCGGATCAACGCGAAGTTTAATTAGTCAAGAGCTAGCCAATAAATTATTTAAACATAATTTAGTTAAACGCAGTCAATCAGTAAATATTAGATGCGCTACAGCTAACAAACAAAACTTAATGATAAAACTTATCATCACGTTTAAAGTAAAAATTAAAAATCTAACGTGGTATTTTCCAATGTTGGTATGCGACGAATTAGGACCCGAGTTAATATTGGGAGCTGATTTTATCAGTAAAACAGGAATAATTCTAGATATTCACGATAAGAAATTTTACTTTGGATTCGATCGTTCACGGAAATATAACTTGGATGATAATTCAAATAACGGAGAAAGTACTAGCACCACTTCTACACACATAAAGCACCACGAATGTGAATTAGGTCATCTGGAAAGTAAAGATAGACGGAACATACAGTCTTTAATAAAACAATTCTCCAATGTCCTCACCCCAAATTTAGGACTGACGGACCTGATAGAGTACAAAATAAATTTGAGCGACAATAAAGTAATACGTTTAGCCCCATACAAGTTATCACCTCCAAAAATGGAAGTAATGAGGAACCAAATTAATAAATTGTTAGAACAAGGAGTCATCGAACCCTCTACGTCATCTTATTCATCCCCCGCGTTTTTAGTACCCAAAAGTAACGACAAACATAGATTAGTTGTAGACTATAGACAACTAAATAAACGGATAGAATTTGAATCTATACCACTTCCAGACATCCACAGTGCTTTTCATTATTTTACGAAAGCACAAATTTTTACCATTATGGATTTAAATCAGGCATTTCATCAGATACCACTTTCGGAAGAATCAAAACGTCTAACCGCATTTGCCGTCCCTTTCAACCTGTACCAATTTACAAGGGTACCCTTTGGTATATCCCAAGGTAGTTCTGTATGTAGCAGATTATTAGAAAAATTATTTCATGACATAAAGTTTAAATATGTGTACCACTACTTAGATGACATTGTTATCTACAGCGAGTCAATTGAGCAACATCTTAAACATCTACGTGAAGTACTATCCCGATTGGAGAAAGCTGGATTAACCGTAAACCCCAGTAAAGTAAATTTTGCTGTGACACAATTCTCATTTTTAGGTCACATCGTAAAAGCCAACGGAAAGGTAAGCATAGACCCAGAGCGAACCCGTGCTATCAGAGAATTTTTACCACCGCGGGATGCGAAAGGAATAGCCCGATTTTTAGGAATGATAAATTATTTCCACAAGTATATCCCACATCTAGCCGAAATTGCAGCACCGCTAAATACTTTAAGAAAGAAGGGAGTTAAATTTGAGTGGAATGAGCAACACCAAACCGCATTCGGCAAATTAAAAGAAAGCATCATATCACCCCCTGTACTACAATTAGCCGATTTTACAAAACCGTTTGTTGTGCAGACAGACAGTTCAAGTGTACCCCTAGGTGCAGTAATATATCAGGAAGTAGATAACTCTAGATTACCTATTAGTTACGCTTCACGCACCCTGACAGACCAAGAAAAGAAATACTCCGCATACGAATTAGAATGTTTAGCTATCGTTTTCGTTTTTGAGAAGTTCAAACCTTTTTTAGAACATAAAGAGTTTTTGTTAGAAACAGATAATCAAGCATTATCTTGGCTACTAAATCACCCAAAACAGTTAGGTCGTATCGGAAGATGGGTATTAAGATTAAATTGTTTTAAATTCAAAGTACAACATATTAGAGGCACCCAAAACGTAGTTGCCGATACCCTGTCACGTATGTTCCAGCCGAGTAGTAATACTCACGAAAACAAGAGTAGAGAAACGCCGACTATTAATACTTTAATTACCGAATTTCCTCTTGCATTTACGGATTTAGCCCAGTATCAACAACAAGACCCACGTTTGAGTCCAATTATCGAACAACTTGAAAAAGGAAATAAGTCAGAAAAATACCTATTAAGTAAGAGAGTATTATGTTGTAGAATAGCGAACGGAAAATATTTACGAATAATCGCCCCTGATATTATTAAACCTATGTTGATGGAATATTATCACTCTTCCACCATTGGAGCACATATGGGAATAAATAAAACCATACATCGAATTCGTAAAGAATATCACTGGGAAAATATGAACAGTGAGATCGCCAACTTTATAAAGAAGTGTAAGTTGTGTGCACTCAGCAAACCAGCGAGAAACAGCCAAATAAGTCAATTAATCTCAGAGATTCCTGCTACCCCATTCTCCAAAATTTACTTAGACTTTTCAGGACCCTACCCGCGTTCTAAATCAGGAAATACAATGTTACTAATTTGCGTAGATTCTTTTAGTAAATTCGTCTGGATGTACCCCATGCGGCGAGCCTTAGCTACGACCACAGTAAGCATTTTACAGCATAGATTATTTAAAGAATTCGGTATTCCTGTCCATCTAGTGTCGGATAACGGACCACAGTTTCAGTCCAAGGAATTCAGGAACATGTGTTTCAAACTAGGAATAGACCACATTACCACCACAGAGTATCGTCCGCAAGGTAATATAGCTGAGAGGTATTTGCGAAACCTAAAATCTGCTTTAATAGCCTACCATGCTAACGATCATACTTCTTGGGACCAGAACCTATCCTGGATACAATTCGCCTTTAATTCAGCATATCATGAAGGACATAAGTCTACCCCATTCGAATTATTGTTCAAGTATAAACCTAACCACCCATTATCCACTAAGTGGAAAATACATGAATTGTTACCCCTTGAAATTAGGGATAAAAATATTAGGAAAATATGGAATGAAGCGCGCGCTAATTTACGAACAAACTTAGCGAAATCAAGAAAATATCACGAGCGAAAAAATAATAATAATGAAGTAAAGTACCAAATCGGTGACTTAGTTATGTATAAAACGCACCCAACGAGTTGTGCAATCGATAAGACAACTTCCAAGCTATCATACCGATGGTGCGGTCCTTATCAAATTCACAAATACTTAACTCCAGTAACTGTAGCCCTGTACGAACCCTCTACTCAAAAATATGTACGAAAGACACATATTTCGCAGATAAAACGTTATCACAAAGAAGGAAATGGTAGAGTGCAAGTTAAATAAATGTAAAAAAAAAGGTAGATGTTTTGTACTCAACTGCAAAGAGTACTTGAGTAACATTTGGCTACCTTATCGTATAAATAGGTACGAGGCCTGATCAACCTTGAATCCTATTCATCGAAAGTAGAGCAAAGTAAGAAGTCAGCTGACATCAAATATGAGGAATAATTAAGTAACCAATTACTTAATGAGAAATTCTATAACTAGAATAACTCGCATCTAAAGAAAAACCCGGTAGTAGTCATAAATAGTAGAGATAAGAAAAAATTTATAATGTTTAAAATACGTTTTATAGTGTGTGAATTTTATGTAGTATTAGAATTAGTCTGTAAAGTATAAAATATATATAGATAGTAAGAATCAGCAAGTCGAAAATGACTTATGCTGCTCGTAATTACATACAGAGAAAAACGGGTGAGAGAAATTTCACACGGTACCCCCAAGCATACTCCCGGTACATTGCTGACCAAATTATCAGGAGTCTGTGTTTCTTAAGCGGCGGAGTATGTGACGATTTTATTAATAAAAATAAATTAATTAATTAAGTTGATAATGTATAGGCTGAGAAATTTTAAATTTTTAATAAAATCTCACATTTTAAACTAAATCTTATTGTTATCGTTAAATAATAATAATATTTAATAAAAATTCTAATAATAAATTAAAAGGAATACGATTGTACAGAAAGGGTAAAGCTTGTTAATTAATCCTGCATAAACAGGCGCTAACCAGAATCAACTTGTTTTCCGACCCCTTAACTAACTAAAAATAATTGTAAATTTGTTATTATTTAAATAATTAAACTAGACCACTATAATGCACTTTGATAGCGATTGTAACTAAGAATTTCCCTACTTAATTATTTAATCTAACTTTAGTCCTTTAAATAAAAAAGAAACATGGAACTACTTTTATGTTGAATTGAACTGTCGCGAGATTACTACTCTCACCCCTAACTATTTTTCGCCCACTTGCAATGGAGCGGTCAACCCGTAAGCTGCGTACAGCAGATATGTGCAACGTTAACAATAGTTTGTTTCAAAATTTGATTAATCCGTCAGTTAAGACGCAGAGGCATTCTTTATACTATTAAACAATGTGTTGCGTTAATATAGTTGAACCGCGATTCAGATAAATATGTTGTAAACGAGTAAGTAAGAATAACGAAAATTTAGCGCCTATGACATCTCTACAAAATCTTAAAATATAAAACTTATGTAATTAAAACTGTGGTAAGACCATAAAGTGAAGTGCAACAAACAAACAATCATGTGAAGTGGATACAGGTGAATGAAACTTTTGTGTTAATCATTCAAATCAACTAGCTATTACCTTCCGTTAGCCAAGAGCAGAGAACCAGGACCCACTACGATCTAAAAGACTTCAGGACTACACCATTCCCGGATACGAAAATAATGAGAGATACCTGACCTACATCAAACATGCTGCAACCGAGGACCTAGGACTGGAATAACGCAGAGCTGGAGGACATTTATAAAGGTGACACGGAGGCAAGCCTTCCGTGGTTATGAAATACTAAATATTATATCCAACAAAAGACAATTAAATTAACAACATTAAGACATTTTACGTAATGACAGTATTTGTATACTTATTCTTAGTAAAAGAGTTATAGCTCTAAAATATAAAGCCTTATTGTTTAAAAAGATTAATAAAGACCATTCTTCAAATGGCAAAATTTTAAAGATTTTATATGGCGAGGTAACCATTATTAACGTATTAGACTAAATCCCGGATCCGGGGAATTAATTAAATTTGATGTACATCTTATTTTGAGGGCCCTTGTAAAAGAATAAAATATAATCATCATGTAAACTGTAAGCTGTTGAAGCATATATGTCGAGAATTTTAAGTAGAGCAATTAAAACCATATGTAATAAAGAGATGTCATCAGGAGTTACGACTAAACTGAGTGCATAAATCAACAGTCTCCCCTTCCCTGAATCCTTTTATATTTATTGTTTGTTGTTCTGATTAATTTTCAGCTCGTCACAACTAAGGCAGCCTGTATAATTGGCAGAACCAATTATTGCGGGTTCCCTAAGTTATAACACAAGAGAAGATGTTATAATGTGTATTTTAAACCAAAAAATCTGATGATAAGGAAGATCTCTATTATATTATGTAGAACAAAAGAGTATCATATAACAAAAATGTGCATAAGATAGTGATATAGAACTACTCTAATACTCCTATGTTAAATGAAACCAAAGAAATTATATATAATCATCCAGAATAAGTGTTAAAGATTCCAACACTTGAAGGAGTAGAGAGGAAGAATACCAAAGAGAGTTATTCTTCGTATTGTTTAAATTAGCAGCCATCCTTACTATTTCTTTTATGAATTTGCTAACTGCTATAATTTTTTTATTGTTCGACTAAGCTTTTCGTCATTACTGACATCTTCAGGTCTTAAACAACCACCAGTTCATAAAAGAAATAAATAACAAAGAGAGTTAATTAGAAAGAAGGCTACTATTAGTATGGAACGAAGAGGAAGAAAAATGTTATTGAATTGCCAGATATTGTAGGTAACAACAATTTAAATGTCAAATATTGTATACCCCTCACAAAACCAAAGAAATTATATAAAATCATCCAGAATACAGGTTTAACCAACCAACCTTTGAAGGAGTAGAGAGGAAGAATACCAAAGAGAGTTAATTAGAAAGAAGGCTACTATTATTATGGAATGAAGGGAGAGAAAGTCAAATATTGTCTAATAATATGTTAGAATAATATCGTATATGGTATCTTGATTATCAAATATTGTTCAAATATTGTTGAATGATTATTATCTGATATAATAGAGAAAAATGTCTATGAATAAATAACAAAAATAAGTGTCAAAATACTACTGTTATCGAGGAATATAAAAAATATTAATTAAGCGACGAAGAGAGTATCCCATTGTATTTACCAACAAGATATGTCAGAGAATATCTAACCAAAATGTTTAGTATATGAATACTGTAAACCCTGATAATTCAGGATAATTATAAACTATTGATGAGAGTAAAACTTGTAAACTATTGTAAGAGTGAAATATTGTAAACTCTATATTTAAGAAACAACTGCATAATTGTATGATGATCAATATAAGTGTGTAAATTTAAGAATATGCAAATGAACCAAAACAAATTACCAACTAGTATAGAAAAGAAACAACAAGGCTAATGAAGAACAGAGCCAATATGTCAAGTCTGAAAGGGAATAATTACCTGCGAAAAGGAGTATGTTAGAAAGTATAAAGGAATGAAATGTGATACAAATGAAACCTCTAATACCTTGAATATGTTATATTGAATATGTTATATTATTGAAAAATGAATGATATGTTATATTTTATGTGTTGTGATAGTGCAACTGTTGCTACGTGCAATTTTTATTTTGTCCCAGACAGAGATGAGGATGCCTCTGATTCTGAGGACGTGTAGTTGAGGAACGGCGGAGAATGGATGCCAAATAGAGCCCCTCTGACTCCGAACCCACTACAAATGTTAGGGAATTATATGGTAATGTATCAAGGATTATTAATAAAAAATCTGTGAGGTAAAAAATGAAAGAACCATAGAATTTATCACAAAAATAAAGATATTTAACGAGAAAGAAAAAATGTATTATTGTAAGACAGGAAATTGTTAATTTAAGGAGTGAAACCTATTGTAACTAAATGACTTAGAATATGAGAAACATGAAAAAATACTAGTAAGCTAAAAATTATATCACTAGCCAAGAACTCAATCTAGTACAACACACTAATAGAATGTTAAATTCAATGCAGAGAGTACAATAAAAAAAAAGCAGTAATAATGTACCAAAACTAACCTGACATGATAATTTTATCAAATGTAAAATTTCTCTCAAATTATCAATTTTGAAAGGGGAGTATATGTAACATGACCAAATGTTACATAACCTAGACATATACCCATAGAATTAATAAATACATGAAGGTAATGTAAGTAGATAATATAATGATGAAAGTAGCGAAGAAGAGAAGGACCAACGAAGAAGAAAGAAGAAGAAGTGCCACAAGAAGCAGTAAACAAAACCCTGCTTGACACTACAACCAATACTATAACTGACACAAACTAATGGACAAGCTAAATTCACTATAAGCTGTCAAGCGAGTCAGTGAATAACTTGAATGTAACTTCACATGTTAATAAAAATAATTAAGTAACGACCCGAATAATATAATATCAGCAACAGTATTTGGCTGAGAATAAATCAACAATGACTAGTAACTATTAATGCCTATGACTAAGATTAGCTATGGCCACAATATTAAATTGAAACGGTATTACAATCTCAAATGTACTCATAAGAAGTAAAAATAATTGTAAGAGGGAACCTTACATAAGTAAGTTACCTCATCAATGTACCAAATGTAACTAATGAACATTATTAAGGCATAAACCCGATGTAAAAGGTATGCCTAGGCAACGCCTAAAACGAACAATTTTCAGTAAGGTGATAAGTAGAAAGGACTACTAGTGTAAACAACATACACTGAACAATTATTATACCTAGTGTAGCAATAAGCATTGTTAATGTATTATACAAGTAATAACTCAATTATTAATGAATAGCATAGAGCGAAATAGTGTAAACAAAATGTAATTAGGAAGTAAGGATAGTTCATAGCAATGTATTACATCAGTAAGTTAAGATTTAATAATTATATTCACTAAATAAGTATAAAGACGGATATATTAGTGTTCCGACACAGACGTTTAAGTGAAAACGCGATGTGCAACACAAATAATTTATTGATAAGAGAGAATCGTAGCCGGCGTCGCTAGCAGACGACAGTGCGAAGCCATATATCTGAACATTATTTATTAAGAAATGTCAGTGAAGGTGTGAATAAAACCAGTGTCAATCTATATCAAATTAAAGAGTAGAAAATATCCTTTAATTTGATAGCGATACAACCACGATCGCAACTATAATAAGTGCGTGACATGCGTTAGCATCATTTGTAAATATAAAGTAAGAAATTTGTTTGTCAATAATAACAACAACGTCAACTGTCAATCATCTTAGCCAAAAGACGGTTGATGACGGTTGGAAAAACAATGCGTCATTTTCGTAACGTCTGGTTGAGCCAATCAGAAAATAGCTTACTAAATGAAACAATCACCTAAGCCTCATCAAAACAGGGGGTATATAACGGGAGCGCGAGTAATTCCGTTACCACTTTTTGACAATCATCACGAGCAAGCAGGTGTCGCTCGTCACCTCAAAATTTTATTAACTTATAGTATCATGTAATAGTGCGTCCATTGAATCATTTCGGCAACAACAAATAACTACAATACAGTCTACCTAGAATCAGTGCATCGATGTGAAGTATTTATTTTATTTAGTGCGGGATATATCGAACAGGAGAAAATAATTAAATAGTATTATAAATGGTCCAATTTAGTCAGAAGCGGACGATTATTACCTGTTCAAAGTGCGTGTGCAGTGTAAAACCAGGGTCAATATAATCCGACCACTGGAGTGTTTAATTAAATTTTAATCTAAAAGATTAAAATAAAGAGGTAACATCGTGACAATTTATTCCATTAATCTGAGTGCACTGATATATTTTGTAAACAAAATGTGTACTGACGCATAACACCAAAACATTTTCTGTGTTACACAATGACTGAATTTATTTAGTGGATTTGTCAATCCTGTTTAAGAATGATGTTAGTCTTAAGTGGTCTATATAAACTTTTGTGAATAGTTAAGCAAGCGTGACGAACGCTTAACCTATAAATAGGTTTGATTTTTTGTTAGTAAACACCAAGGCCTTACTAGTCCATATTGTTTTATGAAATAATTAACTTTTGTGTAGGCATGAACATTCTTTCTTGTGTTTCAAAGAATTTACGCCCGAGATATAAATAAAATTAATGTTTGAAGTAAAGTTTATCTGGACATAACCAGAAAAGTTGTTTATGCTCTGAGCTAGTGTAATAGGGTAAGTGAACGAAACAATTTCAATTGTATATCAATGTATTTTCTTAATTATGTTTGTTTGAATTCATCATCAAGGGTACAAATAAAACCCAGTTATTAGCAGCATAACTTTGACTTAATTTATTTCGAAAAGTAAATAAATAATTAATTCAAAATAATCAAAGTAACTCTTAGTAGAAATCATACGTTGTTGAATTTGAATTGCCATAAGGGCAATAAACACAATTTCAGTTTTTTTTTAAAGAAGAGAATTAATAATTACTTGATTCTATTAATGGGTTTTACACGGGATTTTCCCGAAATAAACCTGTGTGGCGCCCATTATTAAACAAGGTAACCTAACCTTGTAAGTAAAGCAAGCTGGTTTTGTAAACCGTCTTGGCAGCTTATTAATTTATAAAAAAAAGTGAACTTCCGAACTTCCAGAATCACGACCAGGTACGTGGAAGTGTATTTTATTAATTTGATTGTCCAGACGTGACTTAACTTTACGTACTTAGACGACTGTCAACCTGGAGGAGGAGTTTCGCTGCCAGAATCAATGCGACGGCTACCTTCATCAAGCGACCAGCTAGTACGCTTTATTTTTTGAATTAAGCAACGTCATAGTTCAAACACTACTGCAATTATTTTTTCTTTTATTTAAAGGAGTTCTATTAAGACAATTATAATTTTTTCGATTCATCATAACTTGTAACTTTAATTTTCAATTGTAAACTTATAACACACTTTTTAATTTCAAATATTAAACATTTATAACACTGTGTTAAAACAGAACGGATCAACGTTCGTTACAATATACCAAGGTGTTAAGAAGGTATATTGGTTAATACGATATAAATATATATATATACGTAGTGTAACTAATATAATTAGAGGAGCATATATTATTGCGAAAATGATACCAGTGTATATATGCAAAGTGGTAATAATCAAGCGAGTGCGGATGACAAGGATCTACAGTATCAGCGGATGACCACGGAGCGACTGAACCGACTACTTTCGAGTGGATAATCCTCAGCGCAGATTTGGGAATTCAACAAACAAATAAAGCTTATAGAACACTCAAATTATATTGTATTCATGTTTAAAGTTTATTATATTCATATTGGCAACTCAATCCGTTCTAAAAGAATCCACTAAAAGAAAATATCAAACGTTCTGAGCAAACTGATATTGTAATATTATTGAATTTATAAAGCTTATATTAATGTAATAAGTGAATGAAAAGTAATTATTAAATAACTATTTATAATATATATATTTGTGTTATTAAATTATTTAAATACCATGAGGAAGAGTTATATATAATAGATTAGTAGAAACTGTTATGATACTTCTTTATAAAAAATATTATTAGAAATTAAACCAGAAAATCTGTTATATTTCTTCCTCTGTGCAGTTAAGTAGCACCCTGATCATTAACACCTACTTTCGGGGTTCATTAACACCGGTGTCCCGGGTGGTGCGAGGTAAGACCTGTACATCGACACCTCCCCATGTTTTGCCCTATGAGCAGTTTTGAAACCTGTTCACCGTTCAGAGTCTTCGCTAGCAATCCTCATACGACATTTCTAGTATCGCGAGGAAACACGTTTTCGTGAAGTCACCTACTTTTATTTTAACAACTGGATACTTAAGTGTCGCCGCCACATTGCCAGACGACGTCAGAAATTTTTCAGCATCTTACAAGTAATTCCTTGTTCTCTTCCCCCTCCGAGGAGGGCTGTTTTCTTGACGAAGGTTTTTAACGGATCCCTCAAGCTCAGAATTAATTTGGGGACTTTGCACATGAATCCTATGAGTACCGGAGAAGTAACCAGACTACGGCTTCAGAGCCCTCGAGTACTGCAGTTAAGCAGTTAGAACTAATTACAATAGGGTGCCCTGATGCCCTGAGCCCGTCGTTCGAGACTCACTAGCGAAGAGCGATTCACTCATTGGCATGATCGGAACCACCTTGGGACGATTTTTGTTTTCAAGCGGTACACACAACCTTGTCAAAACGTTTTTACCAGTGCGATGCTAGCCCGGTAAAAAGTAACAGCTGCCGTCCCCCTTTGTCAAAATGTTGTAGGTTCGGGCATAGGATGGAATTTCTGTTATAATTATAGTAATTTATTATTATTGTTGTTATTGTTATTATTATTAATATACTATTATTAATATTGGTGGTAGTAGTAGTAGTAGTAGTAGTAGTAGTAGTAGTAGTAGTAGTAGTAGTAGTAGTAGTAGTAGTAGTAGTAGTATTTGATTTTCTTGATCTAAAATTAAATAAGCTTTTAAATAAAAGAAGCAATTTAAACCTGATTCCGTAGGCCTAATTCTTGGTTTGAATACTCAGTATATAATAGGTTTGTTTTTTTTTTTTGGCTAATGTACACTCCAATATTGCGTTTTCGTGAATGACATCTTGGTATTTTCTGATGTATATTTTTGGACAATATTAAGTACAATTTTACAGTTATTTACCATTTCCTATGTGATATACAGAAGTATGCAACACCAAAGTTAAAACTACCACTGATTGACCCTAGTTACGTGTAGGTAATCAAAAAAACTGCTGTACTTTGCCCGTGATACTAACAATGTGTAACTGTTTTAGTTATTTTTCAAGAATAGTAAAAAAAATTCAGTCAATCATTTTACGATAGTCTGTCCTTATTCCCACCTTTAGTAGCCTATAACCATACAAATAAAAACGCTCTATTATTTCGAAATGGCACTTTGCCTTCCTCACTGTAAACAAATTGGACTGGACGTAATGTAAATGTGACCTCACTGGTGCTGTTCAAATTTTCATGAGCAGACTGCAGCAAAAGAGAGGGAACGCGGAAACCCACTTCCACTTCAGCGTTTAAATAACAGCTCTTTTAATCGTTGCACTGTCTTATTTACTGTTTCACATTATAAATAACGTTACAAAAACTATTAAAGCAGTTCATGGACATGAAACGATAAACGTTAAGGACGTCTTTAACATTATGGATAATGAATTTAATGCCAATTATTATTAACAAACTTAATGTTACAAGTGTCAGTATTTTAAAAGAAAACATCTTAAGCTCACACTGTCACCGTGCATAAAATCGTGACAGTTTTCTTCTGTGTTAACAATTATTAATGAAATAAATTGTTATGTACTTACTTGTAAAATGTCAAGACCTAAAAAGGAAACTTCTTTTATACAGTTCAAAATGGTTTTACGTAGTTTTATTTAGGCTAGTTATACAAAATAAATTAAAGTATTTCAGACATCAGTACATTATGACCATTCTAGGTAATGATATTTTGCTAGTTATGTTAACTACAAAATGTATGTTGCTACACATTAAATTTTCAATAACTGGTTAGAAATAGGCCTACTCATTGTACAAATAATCAAATGTGATACATTGTCTTGCAACTATTAATTTTTAAAATTTATTTACCGGTCTACAATCAACTTATAATTACACGTGGGTTCAATAAGTAAATATAGGCTTCCAGAAAGTCAGGAATGAAGAAATAGTTCACTGATGATATCATTGATTGAAACTATTTCATTCTTTTATTTTGAAAAAACAATATATTCCGTTGTAGTGGGCAGACGGTGTTTTCTTTATTTGTTTACTGTAATGCATAATGTCCCTTGCGAGTATGGTAAACGTTTGATTAAACTACATGACTAGAAGACTGTGTGACCTGCTTGCAGATCGACGACTGAGACGAACAGCTATTCCTCAATCCCTTACTGAAATTACCTACATTTCCAAATTAAGACACAAGACACCATTTTTCACAACGATATACTGGAACGTTATTCATATATTAGGTTTAATGTTAGGTAAATCCTAATCTAATATTAAAGAAGCTACGCTACCCGGAACTACATTGATGTAACCTGCAAGATTTCCAGTACAAAATGATTGTTACTTAAAAGATAAAAATGCGGCTTCCACACATAAATATACTACATCTTATCAAAAACTCTAATGTGTGCGTGCGCGCACACACACGTGGCTATTATCGTAAAAATAAAAAGTATCTCAAAGAACATAACAAAATTAAGTAAAATGTTAGTTTCCTTTGAGCCTCCAGGTGGTCTAGTGGCTAACGCGGGCGATTGATGCGCTCGTGGTCCCGGGTTCAATTCCCGGCGGAGGTTCCGTACGGCGTGCACTCAGCGTCGTGAGGCAAACTGAGTAGGCGCTGAGATAACAGCGCCGCCTCCTGGCTGTGAATACCGCAACTAGCGGCTGGTGGCGCGTAGTACTAGACATACACCGTCACACTAACACAAAAGCCGCGCGGTACGCCTTGGTCCTTAACGGACTGTTGAGCGGAGGTTTATTTATTTTTATTTATTATTAGTTTCCTTTACTTTTTAAGGAAATATCAAGTTTCCTTGACCTTTAAGATGAAACATACTTGTATGGTTAAACAAAGCACAGCTGACTCACCATAATCCTGAGATAGATTGCAATGAGTTTTTTCCGTATGGGAATATATAGTGTGCAGCTAAAAGCTTTTGAGCTAAGCAGAAGTAGGGTTAGGCGCTGTGCGCACACTAATAATGAAAAAACAGAAGATAAAAGATAATACAAGACAGTTGAATATTTCAAAAGAAACAATTTAAATAAACAGCTCCGAGCAAAGAAGAATTTAATTGAGCAAGACTAATCCATAAGCATATTCCGTAAGGAAATGGAAGTATGGTGATCGCGAAAAAATTCGTGTTCAAGATAGGGACTAATTCTGATTGTAGTACCCTCAAAACATAAAGAAAAGTTATTTTCGGAAAAGTCTCTGTGTGTCTGTGTATGTAGTATTTTATATATGGCAAACGATAACTGACATATATGCCCCGAAAATAAATTCATGTTCATCCATTGCAAAATTATAAATCAGATAACTGTAAATGGAGGGGGTGATTATTTGAAAATTACTTTGCAGATATCAAGTAAAGAGTACCGTATTTTCTTTTGAAGTATAAAATACTTTAGAAAATACGTATGATAAAACTATTACTCTACGAAAGTGTAAATATCATTAATGGTGGGGATCGGTTGATGAGGAGGAATGGTTAAATGCGTAGTTGTTTCGTTATAAGAATAAATTACGTAATTTGTATACTAAAACTTTTACGATTCGAAAATAACATTATACTAAAGGACTACCTCCTTAACAACAAAAATACCTATAAATAGTGAAAATAGTTTGAAGGTGGGGAATATTTTTTTAGAACTTATCGAACCGATTTTTAGTAAATGCTTTTAAATATAAATCTTAGAACATCTTAGTCACATATGGTTTTCCATCCCGATTTTTATAATGTGGGAAAATGAATTTGAGTTCAGTGAGTTCAGTAAAAATATTATGCCTTGATTCAGTTTCTAAATAACACGTTTTCATGATTACAATATGTTTTCTTTTAATGAAGAAAAAGCAACTTTTCACCTTCGAGGAAGCTATATCATACACCCTGACAGCTTCCTGTGTGTCACGTACACCCCACGCACGAATACGCTAAACTTTGCTGCTGATATGTACTTTACGAAAGCAGACATATCCCAGCAGTCATTACATACGTACCTCAGCTTTTTGGCCGTTTTTTGATGAAGGTAGCAACCAAACTGCGGAAATAAAGCTAATACTGATAGGCTACGGTATAAACAAGAAACGTTTGTACAACTATCAATGTGAACCTCCAAATACATTTAACTCATACATACATTTGTGATAATACAGTTTAACTCTTTTGGCTATTTCATCACGTAAGCAAATACATGTTATACAATGGCTACAGTGTTTAAACTCTGTAATACATAGGCTAAATATAAGTACGTATAACATTAATATAACATAAATATTAATAGATAAAATTTATATTAATATTGTGCCTATAGTATCCTTCCTTCAATAGTTAGCAAGGTTAGAAAATTTAATAGGTTATAAATATTTTGATATATAGTAAAACAAATTACGTAAATATTTGTATCAACTGTATCAATTATAAACCCTTATCATTACAAATATTAATGACTTTTTATTATGATCAATTATTTAATTAGAGTAATAAGAAATAAGTGTAACGTGAAAATCAGGATGGTAATCTTATCAAAAACATTAAAAAATTATTCTTTCCGTTAAGAAACGTTTACCTCTAAAAACAAAAGTTATTATCTGTAACAAATTGTAATAAATTGTATACAGCTAATATTGAAATGTACACAAATTGTAATTACACAAATATGCATTTTAAAAATTTGATAATAATTTATAATTTTTAGTTTAGTCAGGAATTTATTTTTGTAAGTCTATTAAACAGAGTGTCTTCTCAGTAGAATTTTCCAAGATATCTAAAATTATTGTAAATAAAACGAATTTGGAATGTTATTTTTTTAGACAAGCATCACGAGGAAGCATCCTTCTTATGAAAGTAATTAAATGCAATACTTTACTGAAAGTGCAATATTATTATAAAAAAGGGAATATGAGTTCTAGTAATCTTCGTTTCTGTTAACGTAGTTTTCTAGAAGATATGTGAACTACTTTCTGCTCAAGGGTTGAACAGAAGCGCTAATAATAATCACTACGGTACAGCAGTACAGCAGCGACTAATTACCAATAGGATTTTACTCCCTAGTTAATTACATTAACTTTGGTATGAATATGTGAGAGTCAGCTTTGGGTTTTTGAAGTAGTCTAAAGAAATTAGCTTGCCCAGGTTGTGTGAATTAACAAAATTGGTTACAATATACAATATACAAAACTAGTGTTGATATCATAATAGTCTAATGGAAGAGTGTCGATTACACGCATTAACACAACACCTTGCTATTATCAGTCACTTTATAGCATTTTTAACAACATTTCTATTAGCCATTCATTACGAAATAGTAGTGTAATCTGTGAACAAAACACAGAAATATTTCCTACTTATTAATTTGGTCGTATAAAAAAAATAAATTTTAATCTTATTTTTTATTCGGAAATGAAATTTCAGAATCATAACATAAAGCATAAGAATATATTGAATTATATTTGAAGACGTTTAAAACCCAAAAGGGCACAGATCCATTAAAACCGTGACTAATACTTTATTCTGAGCTTCAATTATTGCAAAACCGCAGTACTCATAACAGTTTTAGTAACTCGGCAAACGGAAAGGTAAACAATTTTCGTAAGTGTTTCATAATGTGGACATTTTAATTGGGTGAGAAAAAAGGAGCTGTTATTAAATTTCAATGTAACCCGGTTTCCTGATTATCTTAAATTTTTATATAAGAAAGAATAAATTGATTACTATTATTTAAATTAATAATTATACACCTTTAGGGAAGCTATATTATTATGAGAAGGAGGTCATGGACATTTCACAAGAACAACTAATCATTGCAGTTTTGTTTATTCTCCTGACAGAGTCCCTTCGTCTCAATCGATCTACGTTGTTTCTCTCAGCTATCCTCAGGCAGTTATGTAATTACTCTGGCTGCCTTTACGGAAATTGCGACGGCAACATTGTATACCTGCCAAGAATCCTTGGTACCGTCTCTCCCAAGGGTTCGTACAGTATCGTTTATTATTAACCTGAAAAGCGGTTTACACAAGTTACGTAAACAACTCAATGTTACGTTTAATATAGCTATTGGAAATAGGGGTTGATAGTTTTTCTGTACTACCGAGTCCATATTAACCATGTAATATGAACCTTATGTATTTACGGGTTTCATCATCATGTCACATACTTTCGTACCAGTGTCAAATTACTAACGAGTCTGATTCGGTTTTTAACATAATTCCTATAACATAATTATATATTTACGTTCGTCACAGTTAATGAAAGTATCAGGATACTTCTATTATTAGACCTACTGATATAAAATATTGTTAAACCTACTGTTAAAAATAAATTAAAAACTTAGTACAAAACTGACTATTCCATACTGTAAAATAGAATGGTAAAACAAAATTTTGAAGAGAAGAGTACATATTTTGTAATTATATGCTAAACTTTTGTATTATATTTTACGGATCAAATTTTCGAAACCTCTACTTTTATTTTACGTCACCCCAGCTACTTTGCTTTGTTTTGACTTTTCCAATTTTTAGTTGGTTGTCTAAATTCAAAAGTGATCCTAGATTTAGATGAGGTTTCTAATTTAATTAACTAATATATGTTTAAATGTCCATTAATTATCAGATGCACTGACGATTTTTCGTTGTTATTATATTCAAGAATGTTTTTAGTTAATAATATATATTTTTTATAGGTTTAGTTTACGCATTTTGTAATTTATTAGCCTACATTAACGTAACCATTCCTCTTTTCTGCTTCTGTTTACCTATTATATTTGGTCCGAAACACGGAAATATGTTAATATTAGGAGAGTTTAATGGTAAATATAGACTAGTTCTCCCCCACAATTATTAGTGTAATATTCAGACCAATAGAAAAAAGCAGTGCTGTGATTGAGCAAAATATTGACCAATTGAAAGCCTTCGCTGAGCTTGAAGTGTATAGGGGATAGTTGTTCCACACTATACGGGATCGTTGTTAATGCACGCTGCAACGGATGATGGCTGTCTTTTGCGTAGCCGAAACGTTTCACAAGTTTTATATTCAAAAAGTAATTAAACAGAAATTATCACTAAATTATACATAATGTTTTGTATAAATCTCTTCTTATTTAAGTTCTATTATTGTTTGTGTTACTTATTTTATTATCTTGTTTTAGTAACAGTTTATCATGTAGTATCATGTATCTCTAATTAAAATTTTACGTCTTCTCTATAATATTACCTGTATGATACGACACCTTTGTTCTATTATATGATTTAACAACTTTACTCCATGGATTGCTGAAACAGAAAAATATTTCATTTTTATCAGTAAATATACAGATTACACTCTCTAAACATGGATATGCTAAACTAGTCGATTTGCTGTTTCAATTATTTACTCATACTCAAAAAGAGATGTTGTGTATTACCATACATAATTTGTGCAGTCAGTGAATAAGGGTTGTCTTTCTACGACAGCCTATTATGATATTATTAAATAAAATGAAACACAAGTCTCGAAACAATTAGATAGCAATGAGTTAAACGTATTTTCACAAAATAGATAAGAACTATGGAAGTGATAATTGTAATACCATTACATATAATCACCACATTAACTAAATGTAGTTCTTTTCTTTTATTTCACGTGAACAAGAACAGTCTATTATTTAGCCAACCTATTTATTTCGTACTGCTAACAAAAACTTTATTCTACCAATTCTTGTTAAAGATTACTTCTTCCGTAAGCTACATGACATTACTCACGTACTGAGTTCTATACTTTGGATGGTTAGAGTTTTCTTTCAGTATCCTTGAATGGTTCGCCGGTAATTCTGTTCCTGTTAGATAACACACGTTACTTCATTAAAATTGAACTAATTTGTATAAAACGCATGTCAAGTGTTTTAAGAATTAACGCGACAAATTAGCACAGTGCAAAAACAATTATTATAGAATGGCATTTAATTACCACGGCTCAACACCCCAGAAAATTATTTTATTTAAATAACAGATTAGCTCTAACTTAGACTAATGTATTACTATTGCTTTATACAATGTCTTATAAAATATTTAAATTTATATTTAAAGAAAATATTTGATATGCCCTAATATTATCTGTACAAGAGTATTTTGAACAAAGACAGATTTAAACAATAGTGGTGTATGTCCAATAAATAGAATATAAAACACAAATATATCAACATTCAAATAATCAAATATGAATGCACATACCCTTAGCTTTCTCATCTTACATGAGTACTATATTTAATATCATCTTCATCAACAACCTAAAAGAGAGGGCGTTTCTTTGAAATATTTTAATTTTACAAATTTAACTAACCGTTCTTTACACTTTATAATTTTAAAGTAATCTTCTTCTGCCTGCACTTTTATTACGGGTAAGAGAAAAGTATACTCATGTAGGCCCTATGTTCTGCCATATCATAAAGCCTAAATTTTTTTTACAGTACTCTTATTCGCTGACAAAGCCCACAGAGAATATTTCATTTTTATTGTCGTTCAGCGTAACGCCTTGTCCCTTCTCTTTGCGTTATTTAGTACACATTGTTTCTCTGGAAGGGCAACTTTATTCCACGCCTTTCGTGTCCCTACTATGTTTATTTACGTAGAAATATTGTGCCATCATACTGTACATATAAACACTGAAGCGTATGCGGCATTGTTTGTGCCGTGGTAGTTTACAGTCCACCATTTATGTGGTAAATAAAGATATACGTATTTAGCTTCTGCAAGCACTATATTTACATTTAGCAATGAGGTCAAGTATCCAAGTATTTAGCAAGAAGGCATGTGATCATATAAATATCTAACGATCACGTGATAAGTAACGATTAGGTGATATCTAACTTGGTCAGAAACTTTTCATATAATACATGCGTCTAAAGACAGGAACGCATATATTACATTCGTTTTAATAAATCTAACATATATTCCCAAACATATTGTTTTCACAATACGACACAAGTAACACGAGTATTCTACGTGATGATTACTTGAGTATTGTGCTTATTTGCCAATCAGCAGATACGTAGATATGACAGATGTCTAGTGTCGGCTGGTAAAACTACCTGACGCTAGCAAATTCTTGACATAGCCCAATTAATGTAACACACTGAAACATTCTCGATTAAATTAAACTAGTGGTCGCCCAGTGGTCGAAATTCGACCGTAATTCATTAAATTTTTAAGTTTGAACGTTATTGAGGTTCTTTTGTAAAAGAGTATACCTCTATAATCATTGCATATAATTTTTTTGAATTTTGTTCTATTATGTCAGCTGCGAGCGTGTACAAATACGTCATTAGCGTGTATTGTTTGCCTTAATTCCCTGCAATACCTATGAAATTTAAAATTTAATGTTAGTAACAGTTGAAAAAAACACAATTACAGCTTGTATTCGTATTTATTTTTTGATATAATTCATTGTCAGTTTTAGTTTTTTCATGTTATTATTGAATCAAATAAACGCTAATAAAAATGAGACTTGACATTCATAGAAGTATAAGATACATTGTTTTCAATTCCAGTGGATTACACTTCATTTTTGGTAAGGTACAAAATTCGAAAACAGTTTGAAGATTATCTGCTACAAAGCTTATATAATTTTTTAACTTTTTTTCTATGCATTAATTTTCGAGTTATTTGAAAAATATGAGAGATAGGAAAAATGAGGTTTAGCTTGGCTAAGCCATATTTAAAAAGCAATAATGCGTTTTTTGACATTTCCCTGGGTTTTTTTTTATTGCCATACTGACCAGGTTTCGCCAAGGCTACACAGTTATTTTGCCTATCTTTTTCGAATTATATAAAATTTAAATAAAAAATTAATACAAAATAAAAAATGAAATAAAAAATACGTGCCTCGTATTTTTTCATATATTTTTCATTAAATCAAAAAAACCGGGCGGTTAAAAAAATAAATGTTGTCCATTTAACTTAAAATAGTTTGAAAGTGAATTTAATGATTCAGAACTTCTGTGTAAACGATGTTTTTTGTAAAAACTCTTTCATCATTTGCTAAATGCCCTTGGCCATTATATTCGGAAATATAAAATCTCAAACCATCGAATGATCGAACTCTACTTGCTGCGTCGTACAATTGACCATGTGTAAAAACTGGCTGCCTCAATAAAATTCCAATTTTTTCGAATGTTTGTCCTTGAGACTTATTTATTGTCATCGCAAATGCAGGTATAATTGGAAATTGAGTTCTTTGAAAGTTAAATGGTAAAACAGTACCGGAATATGTTAAATTTATACGTGGAATCAAAATTCTCTTATTGCGTGCGGTTCCAGTTAAAACTTCGCAATCAATAGCATTACGATGCATACACTTGATGCGCATTCTTGTTCCATTGACTAATGTTTCCTTTGTATTTAAGTTTCTGGTCAGTAAAACGATGCAATTAACTTTCAATACTAACTTATGTGGTGGCAAACCACTAATATTCAAAGAATTCAAAAACTCTACTGGATAGTTATTGATTTCATTGTCATCATCACAAATTATTTTATCGTAGCTATGATATGTTTTCTGTTCACCTGGTATTCGATGAAGTATATCAGTATTAATAAAAGTACAATCATCATTTTTAGGTGCTAAAATAACTGACTTCAATATGTTAACTGAGAGTATGTTTTCGGAAATATTTCCATGCACCTCATTATTTTCATCTTCTATTAATTGCTGAGGTATTTCAATAATATTTTCACAAAACTGAGGGAATTGTGGGGCTTCATCATTACCAATTTTTTTCAAGAATTCGACAAATTCTATTTCACTTGGTAAGGCTCTCATATTTTGAGTAAACGTTACTTTATGAAAATAAACAAATTTATGCCAACTCGTGACACAATTTTCAATTAAAGTTGCACGTGATCCATGTGGGACAACTGGTAAGATTTGCCGAAAATCGCCGCACAGAAGTATCGTTTTCCCTCCAAATGGTTTATGTTTATCATTTTCATCGCATAGATCCTCCAATAATCTATCTATGATTTTCAACACTTGCAGTGGGCACATAGAAATTTCATTAATAATTATCAATGATGATGAATTTATGTAACGTCCATACCTACTATTTGCGGTAATATTCGCTACAGAATTTTCCAAAATGGGTATAGGCAATTTAAACACATTGTGTAAAGTTCTACCTCCAAGTAATAGAGTTGAAGCTATCCCACTGAACGCCGTTGCAATGCAACTAAGATTAAGCGAATTTAATTTGTGAATGATTGCTGTTTGTGTGAATGTTTTTCCACAACCTGCATGAGCGGTTAAACAAAAAACATTAGATCCAGTATCATGGTGCAAAACTTCACGAATAACACGATCAATTAGAATACGCTGTTCAATATTTGCAGTTTCATAATGCACACAAAACAGAAACTCTTGTTCTATTGGATCAATAGCATTTGCTTCGTCTGTTCTCTGCGAATACGTGGGAACTGGTAAACCAAGTTCTTGATATGACATATTATGAACATTCAAAATATCTTCAATTTCTAATAGAGCTGTGTTAAAGGATACTTCTTCGTTGTAATCTCTCAAAAAATCTTCACTAAGATATACTTTAAATTCATTCTATAACGACAATGCATTGGCTGGCACATTTAATGCACAAATGTAACCGAATAAATTTCGCATTTATTTGCTTCATTTAAACATTTGCGCCATTCATTATCATTTGAAGCAATGCCGCGAGCATGGCACGCTTCAACAAAAGAAGTGTGTATAATTCCATTGTATGTTCTAACATCCGTAAATGATTTTGGACCACAGACATGTAATGAAAGCAATCGTAAATGGAAAAGCTCGATGTCTTTTGGTGATACTACATATATGCGTGTAATGATTTAATCACCTCCACGCCTTCTCTTCTTCCATTTTTTCGGGAATCTTCCCACACATAATGCAAAGGAATTTCAATATACTTATATTCATGCGCTGATGGATCTGATCGATTCAATTCAAAAAATGATAATAATTTTGTTTGTCTTGCATTTTCAATTGCTTGACGTTCTTGCCCTTCTCGAAAGTAAACATTCTGTCTACGCTGTAAAAGAATATCAAGTCTAACGATGACATGTGATTGAAAATGCATTGGTAATTCATAGATGCGCCATACAGCTTCAGTTGATCCGGCATAACGGCCATTTAAAAATTTTTAACTTCATCAATTTGTATTTCTTGACCTGGTTCATTTCTCTCTGAACCTAATTCAACAGATGCACTGTCACAGCCTTTATACACGCATTTATAAATGTATTTAACACTTTTAACTGTAGTGCATACTTCAACATTTATATAGCAATTAAAATTGGCAAGTAAATACGGATTGTATGGTACAACATAACGATTGTCGAGGCAACTACCGCGAACTTCAGCATTAATACCATTATCACGCCTTCTGTATAATGGATATCCATTTAATGATTCACATGTAAATTCAATAAATCGTTTTGGATAATCTTTTGTGCATTTTCCATCTCTCATACATACAGAATTTGGATTAAGTACACCGCATGGACCATGCATCATGTGTTTTACAACATATTCATGTAATGTAGGATGTGTTTGAATGTTAGGAATCTCCGCAGATACAACTTTATCAATATCGGTAGCGTTAACAATTTTATCTTGCTCATTTAAAGAGAGTAAAATGTGAGCATGAGGCAATCCTCTCTTTTGAAACTCAATTGTATAAATGAGTGCTTCAACTTTACCGAAGAGTTTTTTTAGTGTAAGGCCCTCAATTAATGCTTTCAGTTTGGACTTGAATACACGCACAATATCAGGTCGAAAATTAGCTGACTCACCTACACCAATATTGCTAACTATTTCAGGCCAACTTGGATTGCAAGTCATTGTAATAAACAAAGAAGGCTTTCCGAAATGTTGTACAATTGACGTTGCATCTAAATAATTCTGATACATATTTCTTGGAGATCCATTGAATGAAGATGGTAAAATTACTCTACGGCCAACATTATTGGCATTGGGGTTCAATTCTAAATAATCTGTTAAATTGTTGTAAACTTCAGACCTAAGACTTGTTTGATTTTGTCGAATGAAATGTAACCTTGTGCCCTCTATTCTCACATACATATCAACTATCCACTGCAGAAATAATTTTTGTGAATGGTGCAACATGCTAAAATCTTCTCTAATTGCAAGTCGATAGGCTGCATACTGAAGCATGGTTAATTTATTTCTGGGCGCTCTTGAATTAGATGTAGTTGGTACATTATGAGAAATATTGATATGCCACCCAGTATCACCATTTGGAAAAAGTAATGGATACGCTAAAGGGTCCAATGATGAATCCAAAACAGACATATTTTTAATGGTACCATTAACTTTTGAAAACGAAACCATATTTCGTTCAAAGGGTGGCTCACCATCAACTGTACTAAATATTACTGCTACATCAGTTTGAACTGCATCATTATAACGGCGTAGATCTAAATCACGATTTACTTTAATGAGCATACAAATTTCTTTATTTTGATTTTCAACTCTCTGACAATGACCTTTCATTGCAATGAATGACCGAACGAAAGGATTAATGCGTTCCAATTCAAGAGAGATTTCGCGCATTATATTGTTATTGCATGTTTGATTATAGTGTTCACGTAATCTATAATTGACAGCAGTGTCAACATCACAAAAATATAATTGCGCATAACATGGTGAGCGACCATATCCAGCAGTCATTGGACCTGATCTGCGATAAAAAACATCATGTATTTTAAAATGTTACACTCCACGCGTAACTGTATCCGAAATTTTAGCTTCTAAGCTATCCATAGCAAATGATGAATTGTATTTGCGAATGTTTTCAAAATAATTTTTTGACTTTGTTTTTATTGAAGGTTCATTTGAAGTAAGTCCATCGTACAATGATTTAAAGTATTCATTTTGTCTTAAGGCCTAAAGTGACCTCAGATTCGAAATGTTTTGCATTGAAAAACCTGCATTGTAAATGCATTAATCCACAATCAAAAGTATTAAAATTTCTTGGAATGACATTCAGTGCGCATTTAAATGTATCCCTCAAAATAATTTCATCATTTTGTATACTATTTACACTATATAAATTTGCATTTGGTCTATTATCATTTGGACTTTCACGCGAATATATATTCCTTCTTCTTTGTCTCTCACTCCGACCCGTCAATTTTCTATGTCGACGCATAATGGTAGTAGGTGCGAATATCTGAATGTAAAAAAAAACATGTAATGAAATTACTGAAACTAATATTAGACAGGGTTTAATTTAAAAATAATAAAATGTACTCGCTTTTTTGAAACCACCAATAATAATTAGGCGAGAGTAAGTTAATTCAACTTGCTGCTACAAAATTTTCCTTTTGCAACAGGTGTATATTAAGCAAGCTGTATTTCACTTTCAACTGCACATTAATATATAAAACACAGGTATCTAATATACAAAATATAAAATAAACGGTTTTTTGCTTTGACATACACTCCACAGACTATTGAAAAAAGAACATTTGAAATCACACAAAATTTACAGCTCATTCAGTCAATCTGTCAGTAATTATTTGTTGGCAACATTTTAAAATTCTTTGGCGAAAATCTCTACTCTGTGCGACTGTTTGACCACAGACTATTATGTGTTTGACATTGACAGTATGAACGTACACTAAAATGAAAAAATTATAATTTTATTGCCTGGCAACAAAATTATTTTATTTTTAACAATTACCATTGTTTGAAAAAGTTTAAATGAATTTTCAAGTGCAAATGAATGTTAAATTTTATTTTATTTAATGTATTTGTAACACATATTATATATAAATTTTAGCTTTCTGCACTCCTTCTCCATACAAACTTTAACTATGCCAAATCTCACACTCCTCCGTGCGCGCAATATGCTTAAAAAGGGGTAGAAAGTTTTCTCTTCACGTATTAATATATAGATATCAAAAGTCAGCTTGGTTGCCACGTGATCCAGTCTGTTGAGAGTTCTGCGACCTATATTTACAGCAAACTAGGCTCATACCAACTGTACACCGACTGTTTAAGCAATGCCTCTGAACAGCACAAAGTCTCAACTCATTTGAAGATCAGCGGGAACAAAGTTAGCAGCGTATTAATTGAATAGAAACCAACACAATTACAGTTGACAGAAACGCTACAGTAGTCTTGTGTGCCTCAATATGACAAGCAGCTGCTAGATAATTCGTGTTTTAAATCACATGGAGTGCAACTGGAAACTCTACCAAAATGTTTGGTAACTTTGACATGCTCTGGAGCTTGGGTCGTCTCGAGTTTCGTCACCTCCTGCTCGTTGCAGACGTTGTCAATAATCTGTACTTGGAACGAACAGCAAGAATTCCTACGTCTAAATGCTATACAATACTGTACTTAAATTATATTGTTCCTACTGTGCCGAACTGGCTTCGGCAACGTTTATTAGTATTTTAAAAACGAGCGCCGCTGACGTCACGCACTGCCACCCTGTTACGATAGTTTGTTGCCGGTCGGTTATACACACAAACGGTTGTGCAGCTACGCAATACTGCTGGCGCTGCCAGCCAGCTGTGTCTGTACATTCCTGCATTCGGAGGTTACTTGGCTGGACCGAAAGGTTGTATCGGCCTCATTTCTGCTTGATCCTCCAACCTGTTCATCTGGTCTCGGCTGGCGGCAAACTTCTATCCAGGACTTCCGAACCTATCACTATGATAGGCTAGATAAAGTGTTGTTCCAGGTACGTGCAAGTCTGCGGGTTCTGAAAATATTCTAACCCCAAATATATTTTGTGTTTCAGCTTTCATTATGAGTTATGCTTGTGTGTGTGTGTGTGCGTATAGAGCAGTTTTTAATCTGGGCATTAATGCTATTACAAAATCAAATTAAATTAAATTTCATTAAATTATGAATGTGAGAGTCGTGGGTCAAGTGGATTTCAATAGAGAATATGCTAATGTATCTTGCACTCAGCTGTTTTGATGTAATTAATAACTACGAAAGACACAGCTAATCAATTTGAATATTTCAATGAAACATTAAGAAAGTAATTGCTAGACGAGCTTAATACTGTTTAATCTGAATTATTGGCGATGTGTGTGTGCGCTGTTGCTGCTTAAAGTTAGTGTTGGTATTTAATGTGGACGGCCTAAGTGGCGTGATTTTCTTTATGACACCCTCTACAACCTATTGTATGTCCAGGTGCTCGACCAAGGGCGAGATGGGTGTCAGGGGTGGACGAACATCTGTCCACCCTAATGGCAGAGACGATCTTATAGCCACAATGCCGTCAGTCGAGGACTTTTCCAATGCTAAGCTGCACCAGGGACTTGTGACACGACTGTGACATCACTGATCCGCGCCTATACGAACTAAGTACACCGGACAATCCAGGTGGGAAAATTCTGATTATCTATTTCTCTCTCTCTCTACAACATGTGAATGCACAGAAGCCGCCAGAAGCTCACTCGTGAAGTTCTGAACATTATACTCTAGCACAAACTCTCGTGTTCAATTATGTTATTGCATGTGTGAACATTACCACAGTACACCTAATGAAGTATCTTATAACTGTATAATGTGTAAGAAGTTACACACATACACACACATCCGCAGTTTGCTGTAAGATCTAACTTTCATCTAATTAAGACCATTAGGGAGTTAATTATCTCGTGCTATCATGTCATCTGGTCATGGCTGAGTTTTAATAACGTAGCGGGGGTTGTCTGATGCTGTAGATGAGAAACGATTTTCTTTCACACACATACTTAACGCTTAATGATTAAGGTAAGGGGTCGTTTGGCTGGTTGAGTTTCGGGGCGGTCACTTACATTCTCTGGTGTGAACTATGCTTGTGAATATGCTGGCAAATCTATGCTTAGGAGCTGAGATATTCCATTTACGTTGTCATTTATATTTGTATCTATCTATACATATTAGGGTTCCTTCATTTACTGTAGTTGGAATGGGTTTATGAGGAGGTTAGTGTTGAAATGAGGGATGTTTTGTTATTCATGTCGTATATGTGTTTGTGTGTGTAATTTTACTATATATATATTTTTTGGGGGGAATATGTAACGGATTTAAAAAAGAGAATAACCATAAATGTGCTTACTGAGACAACAGGCTAGCCTATTTGATATTATACAACACTGATGGATTAGTATTGCTTTATGAATGAGATTATTACTAACTTTGACTCATACATAATCAGGCAGAAAATTTTGCAATTAGTTTAATATCAACTCACTTACTTTGTGACATTATGAATTAATGGATATACATATATATACATATATATATATATATATATATATAATTCTGCCTTTAATGGTGTGCTCACACAATCACGAACTTGTCATGTATGTAAAATCTTGCAGGTTGAATAAAGCACACGCTTGTTGGTTAAAAGAGTTTTTCATTTGCAAGTACTGTCATTCACCTGGGGGGACATGTCTGTAATTGTATTTGGGCCTTGCACACTTTTGCTTCCTCTAGGTTTTTTTACCTAGTTCTAAATATGATGTCTCTCCCCTTTTACAAAAAAAAAACTTAATAAATATAAAATTAAATAAAATTCAAAAAAAAAATTACAAAACTTAGAAAAATAAAAGGGGGGTTACACTACAATTAGCCAATGTAGGATAAAATGTTCACTGTAAAATGTCAAGGGTATTAAAAGCTCAACAATGATGGCATTAAGAGGTATGCGCTAGTTCTTGATTTGGAGAAATCTTCTAGCCGGAATTTCTGTAGAAGAAGAATGGCTTCTATTAAAAAAAAAGAGCGAACGAAAGAAATAGGCCTTGACGTGCTCGACGTTAGGAATAGTTTAGCTGTATGAAAAAGAAAAGGTGCTGAAAAGGATCTTACATAAGGTTTTGGCGGAGAAGCTGAAAAAGTAAAATTGAACGAAGAAAATGTGAGCGACGAAGGCAGTGGTCTGGAAATATGACAAGATGCATAATGACTAAAACTGAAATCAAAGGGTTGTAGATAGGTTTTCCACTTCAGGATGAATGGAGCAATATTATGTTGATGCGAAGTAATTAACATACACAGCTTTGAAAAGGCGCGATGTTCCACAGTCGCGCCAATTCACATGACAAGCCTACCCGATGCTTCTAAATTCTTGAAATTCCCAATATAACGTATAACACTGTGGAACCATTTCAGTTAAGAGCTCTTAGAATTATAAAGAGTACAGAGATACTCATTGCATCACTTTTGCGAGAGACAACGAAATGTACTGTGCCGACTGTTTGGATCATATTTAATTCGATGGTTTTTATCTTTGGTTACGCACAATGCGAGTTGAAAACTTGTCTTGCTTGAATTACTACTGAAACTTGAGTGTCACTGTTTCATTAAAACGTTATTAAACATTTTTTCTATGTCTTTGGTGTTCAAAAAACATTTTACTGTTTTAAGATCTCAGTCTATTCGATATTTGTAACGATATTGTAAAATATATTTTGGTACAGTTTAATATAATAATGGTTACTAAACTGTTTCATATAAGGTTCTTAGAGAATTCAACTTCATTAACCAAAGTAAACTTTATTGAGTCATTCCATATAAATGACTGTAATTCAGAAAGACTACACATAACTTAAAGAATCTGAAATTAGGTGAAATTAATATTATGAATCCACAGTTTGTAAACATGAAAAACTCAATACATTCTGTTATTTGTATAACGCGTCGAGACTTACGCTAGAAACTGAATTTGTTTTGTACCAGTATATGTTCATCTTTCTGTCTTAATCACAACATATCATGCATTATTTTTTACCAGTTTTATGAAGTAATACGTTGCTTTTTCACTTTACACTACACTGTCTGTACTGTCCACATTGTTTATCACTCATCCGCTTTAAACTTATAGTGATGATAATATTTGATATATGTTTAACGTAAAATAATTACAAACTAATTATATAAATAACTTTTACATATAACTTTTATCGCATTGTGTTCTGCACAATAATTATAGTCAGACCAGTTGTAATAGGTAACATAAATCTAACAATGGATAGTTTAAGACGCTTATATTTCAAACAGACAAAAATAGTACACTTCCGCTAATAGTAATAACTTACCGTATTTTAACATTGTGAAACAATAATAAGTACTGAATTAATATTAACTTAGAATTCAGGCAAGCAACTTTTAATTTTAAATGTGTCAGTGCACTTATTATTCATCACCGTAACTGTAAATTTGCTAATTCAAATAACTTCCTGAAAATAAAATAATATTATCAACGCAGTATCGCGAAACGTCAAATCAATTTAAATATTTCGATTACCTGTATGTCACCATTTAATCTGAACAAATTAATCGGTTCAGTTTTGTTAATTACGTTGTCAATAATCCACGCTGAGCTGTCTCTCTCGCTTAGCCTGGGGCTGTCATTTAATTATGCCGCGCCTGTATTGCTGGAAATGGCGATCAGTCCGCAGAACACCTGCTTACAGTTCGTCGGCTACGGTTCATTCCTAAAATACTGTAAGCTTTTGTGTTCTCGTGAAACTATTATGTTCTTCTTATTATTCATGACTTTCATGTAGCTTGCAAAATAAAAAACTACATTCCGTGGAAGTTTACAGATAAAACCTATTTTGTAATTTGAATTTTGTCTTAACTTGCATTTTACCATAATTTTCCACTTGTTAACGAGTTCATTCTGTTGTAATTGTTTCAGAAATTGTTGTTCCTTACTCGCTGTAACTTAATATACAATTTTTTCTCCATTGTTTATCAACACTTGGTAGCAATCCCTTTATAAATAATATAGTTAAAACAGTAATAACAATACACTCGTTTCATATTTTTAGGAAAAATTTATGAAGATTAATGTGTTAAATACAGCACACGTATGTCGTATGCGTTATTTACAAAAGTTAAGTAGGAATTATGACTAAAATTCGAATAGGTATGGAAATTATTGTAGACGTGATGAAAGTGGCAATAAATACATCTTTGCCGATTATTAATATTCTGTAGTTCGAATGATTAAAACGAAACGTCTTTAACTCTCTAAACCAGCAAACAACAAAATATACGTACTTACAAAACAGCACAGCCAGAAATAAAAAAGAAGTGAAAATGACATAAACACAAGAAAATAAGAATAAAGAGTAAAACTATTCTATTACGTACAATGTAAAAATAATACATGTGTAGAGAATAGCAGTTTTCTTGTAATTACCATGTACGTTTCCAGAAGAAACTAATGAACGATGACGATATTAGTAAACAATTATGATGTTATTAATTACATGATCATAATTAAAACATCAATTTCTGAATGAATTGTAGTATTCACAAAGAATTGAATTGAAAGTAAAATCATATGTCTTGCAAATATTTTTTACTACAGACTGAAGTCTAGAATTAACAATTATTATAAAAATGTTTTTAAATAACGAATTTACTTGAAAATATAATTTTTACTACTAACAAAATTGGTAAAAGTAAGATCATGGTAGAACAGTAATAATGTAGACAAACTTTCAACTTTAAACTATATCCATGAAATTGTCTGTTAATAACGTGATACATATTACAGTAATAATAATAGAAATACTTTTGTTTTTAAGGTGAAAAAGACAGACAACAACGCGTACTGCACGAATGTGTATGGGGTGAGTATTAAACTGAATGCAGATCAGTTAGTAGTACGAATATACTGTGTGTGTTATAGTACACATTGATGTTAAAGCAAATGCAATATACTTGATTCAATTGATACTTACTTCAATTTTGTGTTCAGTGGGATGGTCGTCGTGATAGAATTAAATCAGGTCTTCAGCAACACATTAGCATGGAGGGATAATGCCTAACGTAATATTTCTACAATGAAGTACGTACAATACAAACGGAAAAAATGAGGCTTTACTTTCTCAAATGAGACTTATTATATACACTCAACAAATTTTAAATTTATCTTCGCTTCTACACTTTGACTAGAAACTATTAGAGTAGTTAGATTTTACAATGTTCAACGGAGGTCGTAAATACGTATTAAATCGTATTTATAGCTACGAAAGTTTTGTTAATTCATAACTGTACTAACTGGTACAGTGATGAGACACGCGTAAAACTATTGTCCTGGAATCTAGTTAAGGAAACGTTAGAATCATTCATGTGATGCGTTTGTAATTTGTCATTGTCTGCTAGACACAGTCGCACTTCTTTCTCGTTTGTTTTATAACATCAAAGAGCTTTGATTTTTTTTTAACTATTTAAAATACCTTGTGACTCGTAAATCTTAAGGCTGTGTCTGTAGCCTAGGCTTAAAGCATTTTTTCGTTCTCTGGTTTTGTCTACACTTAGGAAACTGAATCTTTTTAGGACAGAAATTACACTTAGGCCTTAAATGGCGCTAAGGCGTTTAGAAAATGGCTTAAAGCTCAAATAAGATTTCACCCGAACTCATTATTACTGTTTGTACCTATCAGTCTTTTAATTACTTAATAACTGTCTGCACAGTACACTTTATTGTAGAATATTTGCTGTATTGTACATTTTATATATATGTAGTTGCCGTATATAGGCCTACAACAAAACATTACAGATAGCGTAATGCGTTGACATAATGCAGTATAATATAATTACATATGTTGAATGACATTTGCACTCAAAACACGATTATAGACTATACTTGTAATTATAGTAACTATAGTCTATTACTTTTAATAGACTTAGTTTATGTATTTCGGACAAATGTGTCAATATTGAAAAAATAATAGAAAAGAATATTAAACATATTAAAAAGAAATTAGGATGCCATATTTCCTTTAATGTGTTATTATTAATATTATGCCAGAAATCTAAGATATTTTCTATAGTTACTGTATAGAAGTTTTTGTGCAAGAAAGGGTATGTAATTATAAGAACTATTTGCCGGGCTATCAGCTGTTTAACACAGACGTCTCATCCACGCCATTGGAGCCCATCTTCAGTGTCTAAAAGACTTAACTTTTCACTGACTCGGTGTCCATCAGTAACATCACAGTACTGTGGCAAAGGCTATTTGCCAACAATAGTACTTCCATGTTTGCAGACGCGCTTAAATAAATATCCTATATTCCTTCAGAATTAAACGTTCACAAACATATTTTCATATTTGTGTAGTATGAGTAAATTTTAACTTCGTCTTTATCAAAACCTCAATAATAAATCTGTCTATTTACAATTTCTACATATAGATTATACATTTTATAAAAATATTACGTTTTTGCAATCGACAGAAAAATCCAGTTGCGGGCAGTCACATACGTGTTAACAAAGACAATTATATTGGTCCGTTAGTATTTAATGTTTGGACTTTGTTATCAAAAAAATGTTGTTTGGCTTACCAAAAATTCTAAATAGTAAGCAAATTAAATTATACACGTATTATACACATGAGACCGTGAACCACAAATAATAATAAATACCTTTATTTCTAAGTAAAAATCAATTATTTTTGAGTGTTTGACAAACCATTAACTAATATAAAATACTGTTACACAATTATTGATAGCGTATTATCCATAACAGTTTTTTAGCTTTGCCACTGATAGTTTTATGTGTATTATTGCTGGATATTCCGGACTAGGAAGTTTCTTGTGTACGGTAAATATAACAAGGATCATATTCTGAGATATATTTTGGAATGGGAGAACAAATGTGGGAAGAAAAAAATGTTCCTTTGAAATTTATTCTATCAAAAAGAATTATAATTTTTCTATAAAATATATTATATGAATATCATTAAAAGTTATTTATAAATAATTTAAAAAATAAAATTAACTTGATAAGGTAAAAATAACACACTTACTTCTTAATAGGCTTGTACAACACGTTTTTAATTTATCCCAGGGTGTAACTTCTTTAGTTTTATTTCACGTGGATACACGTCTGACTAAAACACAAAATCTATAAGCTTTAAAATTAAATACATTCTTACACATTCATTAGGGTAACGGCTTTGACTAATACTTAGATATCAATTATCACATGGGCAGTCATACAGTAATAGTGATATTAAATCAGTATCGGGATGTGTTAATGTGTTCAGTATAACAATATTGATAATCATGCGACGTGTGTAGAAATTTCTAATACGTCTTTAAGGGGACCTTGTTTTCAATTTTTTATCACTTTTTAAAAAATAAACGACTTTCCAAATTCGTTCTGAACATTTTGATATATAATACTTGCACATTTCAGTTCTTTTAATACCTGAAATTGTATATACAAGTAACAGGCCGCGAATTTCATTGCATTTTAGTGTTTTTTATTATAATTGTTTTGGTCACAAAAACATTTATAGCACACTGTTACAAAATTTATCTATCTATTACTTATTATAACGCAATTTTATATTTCCGCATTAGTCATGTTATTATTTTTTTTCAACTGACACTATTAATTTATTATTTTATTATTCTACAGCTGACTTACTGTTGTATACAAACCGGTTTGTATTCTTAATTTACATTGTTCAGGTAGTTTGAAAACTTAAAAATAACTAGAACAAAAGGCTTTTGTAAGACTCTTCACTACTGACCCTGCCTATGCAAACCGAAGCGGCAGCAAGAGTAAGTTGACTGCTTTCTTCGATACGTTTGTGCGATGAAATTAAGTTTAACTTGCGATTTAATAAGTTTTGTGATTTCAAAAATTACTCTCATTCTCCTTGAATTGTGAATTGTTATATCTGTGCGAGTGAGTGTGGTTACTTAAATATGATAAAAGTTTTTGTAATGCCTCCGGTGTGGAATTGAATTTTAAAGTGGAAAATCGCTATCCATAATATATTTATAAGGGCTGCGATCAAACACAAATAGTGTCAGTTACTGCCGATATATTCAATAGAATTAAAATGCCACTTTTTATAAACCAAAGGTTTGTTGCCTTTGACGTAGTTGAGCTGGATTCGTGTATGAAAGTACTTGTCTTATTAGGTTCTCTAAAATTAATACTATCAACATAAAATCTTAGAGTGTCTGCAATTGCACACAAACGCAATCCGTTTACAGTATCATTTAAAATAATCTTTTTTGAGTAATGTGATTACTCATTTATTTCCACACCTTAGGCGTTATTTGTGTCTCTCGCCGAATCGTAGAACTCATAAAAATTAAATCGGTTATCGAGTTCATACAATAATAATCCCGAATAATTAATTAATACACATTATTCAAAGCACTCAACATCGAAAACACACAAATTACTAATACATATACCACAATCACACACAATAATACAACTTTATAATACCAGAGACCAACAAGAAACCTTTAGCATCCAGCCAACACACAAATACTTCACCAGACGCAAGATCGCGAAGGCTGAGGATGAGAGCACGGGAGCTCTCGAAACATGTTCCAAATAAGGAAAAATAACATCTTGAGGTAATATAAATATAAATTTTAAATACTTAATTATAACAATATAGTAATAAGCTAAAAGTATTTTTTATATTTAACCTTTAGCCGTGTAAGTAGGATGTAGTGAGTAGGACAAGGCTGTGAAGCAACATGTACAGAATCAAATATCAGATGAGGGTGTGAGGGTGAACAAGTAGAGGCTAACTCGAGCAAAGCTGCTGTGTGTGCCGCTGACGCGAGCAAGACGGATTACCGGCATTAACATTTCCTTCATAGGCCTACATAGCGCGTTCTAGAAAATAATTCAGTTGTATTGAGATATACTTGTCAAGATTTTATTTAATAGAAAGCGGTTCAGCAGAGTATTAACGCTGAAAATAGTGTATAAATTGTACTCCTTTATAACGGAATTGAAAGTAGTTATTAGTACTGAAACAAAAAATAACTAAACATTCGTTTACACTAATTATGTTAGGTAGTTATTACTTAACAATATTATATGATCTATTTAATCATTTTCCTTTAATTCGTTAAATTTACAATTTAATCTGTCGAACTGCGGGTATCGTATAGCCAACATAGGCAACATGTTTTGCGCCAGATCCATCTAATTGTTATACTTATTGACGATCAATCGCTAAACCTTTCTATGTTAAAATTTATTGATCGATGGTTACTAGTAAATTAAGGACTTATTAATTATCGTTTTTTGCTAAACAATAAATATAAAAGATTTTCTAAATAAAGTACGTCTAAAAATTAAGAATACAATAAAAATACCACGAACAATACTCTAACACTTGATTGTAGGAATAAGTACTAATTTACATAAGATAATAATTAGTACGTAGTTGTAACGATTGGCCTTACAAATCTTCTTATTCTTGCAAAAAATACAATCTTGCAAAATGTAAATATAAATTTACACTGAAACTATTTTAGTGCTGGAAATATGGTTAGTAATACGAGTACTATTAGTCGCCAAGGTCTTTGTGTAATGATAAGAATATGGTTTTGTTAATGTTAAAAACATGTCATTTCCTTGTTTTCACATGATAATATTTAGTGTTGTCATGTTGATTTTATAGTGGCTGAAATTTTTGTTGGTTACTTTGTACTGTTGTTTGTAATTAAAACAAATATGCGTGCAACATAATTATTGACGAAGATTCCACGTCTGTGATTGATTTGAATAACGAGTATGCTTATAGTCAATTAGATGTATGTCTACTTTTTTCGGTGGTCGGTAAATATCTGAAACTCGCATTACCATTATAGCAAAAACAAGAATTGGAATCAATAAAGAAATTTATCAATTAAGAACGGTAGATATCAATTACAGACTATGGAAGGTAACTGTTAATGTTGCCACGAATAAAATGAAGTGTTTACAACATTAGTAGGCCTATATTGATTTGGTAAAATTGCTGTATTTGTATGTCTAAAAATCAGCACAAATATATTTTAACAGCATTCGTATAAATAAACACAAAATATTAATGTCATACAAAATAATGTATAACTTTATATATTTTTAAAGCTGTGTGGGTAGTACAATTTTGTGAGGTGAAGGAAACGCACTTTTTTGTCTAGGAAACCCACATTGTATTATCTTCATGATCCGTAGGAAAAATTCGTTGAAAATAATCCTTTTTTATTGTTCTGAGTAATACACTGTTCTGTTATTCAGGGTTACATTTTTCCTGGAACTTTATGACAAACGCACAGCTGAGGGGACACAATGTGATCAGCGAAAAATACTCTTATTTTCCTTATATTTTTCTTTATATGAAAATATGTTGTTTCATTTGTAATGTTTAGGATGTAATAATTATTCGTCATTACCTAAATTAGCTGTTTCTGATCAAGAGATTAGAACAACTTTACACTATATCATTATATTTATTAAAAACCTGATCTGATACACAGACCTATCTACAGTACGTTACAATTTAACTTTATTATTATTTTATTAAATATGTAAACCTCTAAGCGATTTTAATTATGCATGCTGAGTCAGAAAGGTATACAAAATTCATAGGTGTAGATGGGTGGGTGGGTGATAGGAGTACTTTCGTTCAACGTCAAGATGAAAGTGAATTAAGAAGAAACACTAAGAACAGGAAACAACAAAAATATAGGCAACAAATACAAATTCTTATTAGGATCTTTATAGAAATCAAAGGAATAAATATGAATAATATTTATTGTAAATTATTAATACTTTAATGTTGTAAGCAGTGTTTATAACTCTATGACGAACGTAGTATCATAAAAAATTAGAACAATCAACGTCAGCTTTCTGAAAATCTCAGTACCTGTTATTTTTCGGCTGTAGATACATAATACTTAAATAACTAAATGTATTAAATACTTACCGCAAAGCAGTGTGCCTTTACTATTTGTGTCCTAAAAATTCAAAGACATTATCGGTTTATCAGCAAGTAAATACTATATCTTCTGTCCCTAAACGTACCATTGAGAAATTCTTGTTACAGATTTTGTACTTTCATTTTCCTACAAAATGGATTACATTTAACCAGTCAGCTAAATTCAATTAGTAGAAATGTTACTGTATCCTATACTTTGGTCGTGTTAAGTTTACCAGTTCTTGAGGAATAAGCAAACTGTAAGGCTTGATAACAGGTTAGATGATGTGCTTGTCTAAGCCATCAAATATAACCACGCAAATATATTTTCTAGTAATATTTATATTACATTTTAATTTAATAATTTATATAGTGATGATATTGTATTGTTGACTAGACATATTAATATATATGTAAAAATTTATGGAAATTATTTTTTAAAAGGAACCAATTTTCAGTAAGACTTCTTTTGCTAAAACAATGTATTATATATATATTTGTTATTTCAAAATTTAAATTATAACCAAGTTCAATATAACACATTATTGTAATATTAATATAGGAATTATTACTAATATAGTGTTTTAAAAGATTAAATTATAAATATTTAATTAACGATAATTTATGGTTATTGTCTTGTTTGCCCGTAAATTTTAGAATTATTTAAGTTGAAAAATGTAGGCCTACTCTTAAGTTGAAAGCACGTCTGTCTTACACTATTTACACTATGCGTTACGTAACACAAGAATCAATTCAGTTGTTAATACGTATTAATCATTTTGATTTTATATAGGCCTACTTATATTTTTAAGATCCAGCATGTAATATCTACTGACAGAGTTAAGTTTCTTTCCTTTCACTTTTATTGCAGGAAAAAGAGTCACTTATTACGGAGCTGCTGTCTGCTAGTCATAATCTATTTTGACAGGATTTTATGTCTCGTTTATCCAACGAGAAAGGAAAAGGAAAACGCATACTTTTCCGTATTGTGACTAAAACCTTTACAACATATAATGCTGTTACCTAATTATGTTGAAGCATAAATATTACAACATATCAAAATTTTCATAAATTATATATATTTATATCCAGAATTACTGAATAATTAATTATAAATATATGTTTACGAATTTGTTTAATTTATAGATTTTATTTTGCTTATGGTTTTCTGCTACTATATGCTTTTTCAGATAATGTAACGTACAGGCCTAATCGTAATTTTGCATTACATTATTGCATTATAATATAAATTTGTTTTTGTTACATTATAATGAAAATTGTTTGTTATGAAAATTCAAAGGAATATACTGTTACATTTAGACATATATAAGATGTGTATCCATCATATTTACAGATGTGAGAAGTGAAACTTGTGTAGCGACATTTGTTGCCGACGTAGAAAGAATGCATATGTATTCATAGAACTACGTACGTGTGAAGTTTATTACTTTTATTAAAAGCATACATTCGCTCCGAGCCACAGGGATAGTACAGCATGACCTACATAAGCTTTAATACCGGCATAAGTTTGAAAAATATTAAATATAACTAATAATGAAATGGATACAGTACAGGACATTTTATGCTACCTCGTAGTTCCCATAAGAGACGCAACTTGCACTAATAGTAATGAATGCACTCACTATGGTAAATGTTCAGTAATTATCGTATAAACCCATTTTTTTGTAAAGGGTATGAAATATACATAAGGTGTTTAAATTACACAAAATGGACGTATACAAAAACAATAAACAAAAGAATCGCGTTTAATAAATAGACGCGTGTTGCATTTTTATAACATCTGTGACAAAATGAATTCGGTAAAGGTACACCGAGCTTTTTAAGGACGTTTCTTAATGGGTTTATTTCAGGTGGCAAATTAGAAAAGACAAGTACAGACAAAGGAAAGCGGAGGAAGGTAACATTCAAGTCTGAGTTCTGTGACCGACACAAAGGCCTTGGTAATAATTCTACTAAGTAGAGGCACTTGGACGTTAATGGCTACGCAGTATTTGCATTTGAATACACGAGCATAGCGGCGTTCCAGGTTTTACAGTGGGCCCCTTCGTAAGATTACAATGAAAATAATTACTTATCAAGTTGAAATATATCTAACATCGTCCAAATATAGAACAATTCCGACTTATTTGATTTTTTTGTGAAGCTTGTCTTAGCTGTAACTTTGAAAGCGCGACTATTACTCGATACCAATTGTGATTAGTTTTTTTAATTGGAGTAGCAGAATTATTTAATTTTGATTTAGATTCTACCTGTATGATAAAAATCTATTCTAGTTTTGATTCCCCACGCATATCGTGTATTCAAATTAAATCACACTTCTTTAACGGTTATAACTGGCGTGTTAAGTGTAGGTAATGAGGACTTGCAAACGTGTAGAATGGTTGTCATTGCTTAACATATTAATGGAAACTGATTGGTACAGACAGTATTCGATATACTGTCAAACTGATTAGGACACGTATTTGTGCGGTAGTTGAAAGTGGTAATAGATACAATAGGAAACAAATAAGTCACACCTCCCTGCACGCATCATTTGTAGAATACTGTGAAGTTTTAGATAGGTATATGCGTGTGTGCGTCCACACACACGCACACACAAACCCTCCAAGAAAATGAGTTTCCATTCTATGAATTAAAATTTTTAGCGTAAATTAGCCATGTAATATCAAAAAAATTGATATTAAATATTTGTAAAACTTCATATTTTAATGGAAAATTTGTTTTATTATATTTTTTCCTATAAAAATGATTTTTAATGTTTCCTATTTTAAAGATGAACTATGTTTATAGAAAATATAATTTTATTCACTATAACAAAACTCTAGTAGCTATAAAGTGATAAATAAAAATTTCTAAATCAAAGTACGTCAAATTCTCTAGCGCAGCTTACATCCGTTTAATGCAGTTTAGGAATAATTAGGTTACCGGTGATGGAATGTTGCCCCCCCACCACCGATTCAACAATTCAGTCTTCCCTCCGCCAGCTGTTGCCTATTGCAAATACGCAAATTTTAACCTGCGCTCGAATCCAATAACCCATTCATTAAAATTCTCAAACTCCTTAACAGCAGTTTCACAGTTGATACCGTTATAAGCGCATTACGTTTTTCACCGTATACCATCATACTTAGTAAATATTTTTTCCAACTGAATAACAATAACACATTTTCAGCTTCACTTGATCGGAGGCAAGGCCAGTAATGTCTACCACAATGGACCATCTAGTTCTGAAAGTCTCTGAATAAGAAAGTATTTAGCACAATACTTGATCTTAATAGGATAGTGAGCACACGCCGCTCTGTTCATATTCAAAGTAGATCAAACGCTCCGGTATCAGTGTAAGCAGAATGATACAGTGGTAAATTATATAAGTAATTGCATGATGGTAAAGCGTTTTGAGAAACGTCCTCATGACGGAAAATTGTTTGTATTACTCTAACTGTCAAATATAAGTTGAAATGTGTAAAGAGTTATACACACATCTTACACACGCGCGCGCGCGCGCGCACGCATATTGTAACGGTACATATCTTCACCGTACATTTAAAAACAACTATTAGGAATAAAACACACATTAACTAACACAAGAACACCTAAGAGATGAATGATAAATGAATAACTGTGTACTAAATGTTACATCCGGTCCACGAACTAATTAAAATAATTAAATCAGCAAACAAAGAATAATAAATAATAATAAAGAAGAAAAATAGAAGACAACATAGTAATGTGATTAACCAAATAACCCAATAGATATGGTAAGTGAGAGGACAAAACCAAATTATAATGACAACAAACACTAACCAGACATTGAAGATAATACAATAAACACAAATAAAGCGATAAGCTAAGAAGAGTTAACAAATATATTATACAATGTGCCAATAGGTGTACCAAGATAGAATGAAACAAATAAAGCAAGGAGTCTACAGAATTAAGAAACAGTAAAGAGACAGACATGGA
The DNA here is from genome assembly GCA_034769895.1 of Magicicada septendecula. Classification (NCBI taxonomy): domain Eukaryota; kingdom Metazoa; phylum Arthropoda; class Insecta; order Hemiptera; family Cicadidae; genus Magicicada; species Magicicada septendecula. Next base: position 626,879,906 of record CM068368.1, on the reverse strand, counting down.
CAAACTATTACTAAAGACTTGACCATGACAAAAATTCTTTATTCTAAGATGAAAATATAATTAATCAACAAATAAACACAATGAAATAAGATATTGGAATATAAAAATGAGTTAGTTATCACAGCAATAAGAGAATACCATGCATACTTTTAATACAAGCAAACCCAATTAAAATAAATAAAAGAAAACCTGGTAATCACCAGTAAACATGTAAAGATAACGTGAAAAAAATAATAAATAATGGTTTAACAAGAGCAAAAGTGTACAATAATAACCTTAAAACACTGAGATCAGGGAGAAAAGCATAGACCATTGTTGTCAGACAAGGGGGTCCCAAGTAACCTCAATTCTGGTACAAATCCACTTGTAATGAGAATAAACTAAGAGTAAAACATTGTAAATCTAGTTTAGGTTATGCAATAATGAAAATATACATTATAAAGACAAACCTAGTGCTTCGATTTAGTAATGAAAAGTGATACGTGTGGTGTTTAATGTAACTACACAGACTGAAATTGGACAGAAAGATGTACCCATTAAACACACTCAGAATTCCCACAATATTGTAAACCAGAAAAGAACAGTGACATAAATGTGCACTGCAATATGTAATACTACTATTATAGTATACAATAAGGATAATGAAATATTAATTAAACCATAATTATGAAAAATTAAGGTAACTGTCTGACTACACTAGATGCAAGAAGTATTAGTGAATTATTCTCAATCTCACATATAATAATAGGAGGCTAACCATTATAAAACACTCTTTAGAGTATAAAGATCATTTACACAAATGAACAACTTAAAATTGAGTATATCATTAAGCATGAACCAAATCATAATGACACATGGCATACTAAAACTATGAATAATAAATAAAACTAAAAACAAGAAACTAATTATATTTGAAGAAAAGCTGAGTTATCCAGAAGTTGTAATGGACATCTCAGAATGACTATATCACAGTAAAATATGGGCCGAGCAAATTATTTAAATAAAAAGAGTGAATCAAATTAACTATGCTCTAGGCCAAAGAAAGAATAGACCAAATATTGTAATTTTATTAATTTTAGACAATTATTGTAGTAGAGATTATCATAAAAGGACGTGATAGGAACCATATGGTTGAAATGTAATCACCATTTGTTCAATTTCCATAACTAAACATGTAAAATCATAAGAAATATGTAATAGTCGTAAGTGAAAAACATTAACTTTTAAAATTAAGACACCCACATATGTCTTGTGAGGACTTATTTTAAAGTGCAAATCAATTGTAATAACATGGTGTGACTGTATCAAGTATTACTAGTAACGCAAGGAAGTTAAACCAATTTTAAAGATATTCTGTTTATTTTGGGCAAAACGAGAGTGTCATAACGATACTCTCCACCCCAAAGTCATTAACAATTTTAGACAAATTAATTACTCCGCCGAGAGAGTGACCTCGCTCTAAGGAACAGCAACAATCTCTAAACCAATGAAATCGATCAAAATCGACGGGGGGTATGTACTCCCAAAATTGGAACAGCGAAGAGGAGCTAATTTCTACACACTTCATCTCTGACTAGCGAAGCGATACGACGGCCATTTTCTGCGCGTGTAAAAGTCGTATTCGGAATCAAATCAGCTGTGCGAGTATAAATGTAAACATTTTGATCAACCTAAATAAAAAGTTTTTAAGTGGCGAGTTCAACGAAAAAACGCATATACAATAGCGAATCATTATTGCAGAGTGTATAATAAGCTGCAATAGAGTGAATTACAGGAAGTATGGTGTTTAATTATACTTATTGAATTTTAAATTGAAACATAAATTTTATGATTTTTGACACTGAGTCATGGAAGCAACCATGGAATCTCATAGAGTTTAAAAAGTGAATAAATAAATTAATTGACATTAATTCACAAACATTAATGAACATTATATGAATTTTTTTGTAGAAAAAATAAATGTTTTCTACCTACATTAAGAAGGGTAACCAACTTTGTGAAATAGACAATGAGTTAATCTGAACTCGAGTATAGGTTATCTAACCTTCTGATTACGATTGTCCCAATACATAAACAATCAGTGAATATTTTGACTAAAGCTATTCAAGCAATAAACCGTAATTGTTTACTTACCAGAGTTCAACATTCAATGGACACGATAATTTATAACGAACGTTAAACGAACTTATAATTACAACCATTTATGTATTTTATTATGTATAGGTTAAGGAGTTACATGATATTTTGAATAGATAATACTTTGTATCAACTCAGCATGCCTGAAGTTACTTTAATGTTGACAACAGTCGAATTCATAACCCTATGTTAATAATTTTAAAACCTTTTAATGTCGATTTGTTGATAAATATCAGTTCAGTATGCCTGAAGTAACTTTAATATTGACGATAGTCGAATTTATGATTCCACGTTGATGATTTTAAAAAACTTTTAATGTAAACTTTGTTTCTACTAATTAGTTCCAACTACTCATTTTAAACAGTAGTGCAGACATTTTCTGTTATGTATCTTGCAGTCTCAAAGGAACCACGAATAATTTGTATACCTAATGAACAAAGGTTTAAGGTTATATTTTAAATTTATTTTAAACCAAAATAGTTTAATTACCCTGAGATTAAGAATTAATGAGCAATAATGTCAATGACTAACGAGGCAAACAGCCAGTAATAAATATCAATTAATAAATTCAAATTTTAGTAAAAAGTATTAATAAAATCAAATTGTGTAACAGAAAAAGAGTTGACGACTTTCATTTATTGTTATATTGGAGTGTTAATGATCTCAAATATTTCTACTAGTAATTTTATACAAACCACTATGTTATCTTTGGTATTGATGAGCGCTTTCGGCAGTCAAGCCATCTTCAGGTCTAGTAGAAAGATTTTCATTTAATAGACAATACTGATACGCGTTAGTTTACCATTAGTACTTCCACAGGTGGCACCATTTGACTCTGATATATTAGAATCGAGTTACCTATTCGCTTGTTAACGTGTTTATTAACTAACTGGATCTACGAACTCAGTAAGTACATGGTGAGTAAATAGCTTGTGTTTATTTCAGCAACATTAGAATCTACGGCGAATTACACCTATCCACGTGCGCCTGCGAGGGAGTCAACCCGAATAATTCGTCATCAGACTCTTTTATAACACAATATTAAGTAAATTTTATCAAAACTAACGACTTCAAAATAATTTAAATACAAACGATCAGAAGAATCACATTAAGGAACGTCAAGAAAAAGTTTATTACAAATTGGCACCGTAACTTGGGGCTAAATAAAAAATTGTATTACAAAATGGCGATCCCAACGCGAGGCTTAACACACTCAAGAAAAATATTATTACAATATATATATATGCATATATATATATATATGTATATAACTAATAAATCAGTGCATAAGTATAGACATAATTTAATGTAGAGTGTGATAAGGTCCGCTGGCCTCTTGACTATTGGATCCACATTTCATTACATTCTCTACCAGAATTATATCAGCGCTATGTTAGAAGTAGGGTGAGGTCTACGCACTGTAGTGTTTCTTTCTATTTTTGTATTGTAACTAGGAATATTATAATAAATGAGTTAAATAAAATACGAAATATTTTGAGTCTGTTTCTAGCACACTGTCTGTCTAGCATCTCTCTCTGTCTCTCTGTCTATCCCCCCTCACTCTCAGAATGCAAGTTGTTTTCCCGTCCCTATTGCTAATTCTCTCTTACACTCTGTCATGTACTCTGTGTACACACACACACACACACACACACACACACACACACACACACACACACACACAGCTTTTCTTTCTCGCGGTGCAGAATCAGCACATTGTTAGGACGGAATTGTCTTAAACCAAGACACCTTGGGATGCAGTTTTCAGTTCCAGTCAATTTGTTTTCAGTCTTTGCTGATATCATTCCAGTCCATTTGTTTTACTTTTTCCTGGCATTATGTCTCGAGCTGTATATCAGTTTCAGAAGTATTACTACGAATCCTTTATACCTATTTCGATAATTTATGTTTAAAAAATAAACTGACAACTCTTTAATGACCTATCTTTATTAAATTAGCAAAATTACATTACCCAAACTTGGAAAGAAAAGAATTGGCCTTGTTTAATTGTTATAATAATTGGAAACTCTTTAGATGAAACAAACATGCATGATATGGTCAGGCGGCAGCCAAGTCCGAATATATATATATATTCCGAATATATATTCATAATTTTACATCACACGTTACACACCACACAAAGGTTGTTCGCAGATAAGTGCTTTAAATTTTTGACTGATGTTTTCACCGTCATTGTTTTATAAAATTCTATAAGTAAAGTACACACGAGACGCTCGGCGCGAAACTATTCTAAGACAGAGGGAAGATTACTTTTGGATAAAATTGCTGCCAAGTGAACCGTTTTCCGTGCCTTATCTCTAATATTACAGCATCAAGCTCACCCTACTTACTCCTGCACACTTGAATGATATTCAATAAAACCATAATTTATTAAGATTAAAATAATCGTCCCCACAGTTATGTGACAGTGCGGCATACATTTATTGACGGAGATGGTAAGCTCGTGTTAACACATTCATTATGAAAATACTTCTTCTTCTTCTTCTTCTTCTTCTTCTTCTTCTTCTTCTTCTTCTTCTTCTTCTTCTTCTTCTTCTTCTTCTTCTTCTTCTTCTTCTTCTTCTTCTTCTTCTTCTTCTTCTTCTTCTTCTTTACATCATGTTTTAGGCATTCTGCCTGTTACGGTTCCCACCTTTTCCTTGGTCTACCTAAAGTTCTTCTTCCCCTGGCTTTGTATTTTCTAGCTTTTGTTACCCATGTTTTGCTGCCATATATAAGTGCAGGGACAGCTAGTCTATTTCAATATCTTGAAATACACTATATATGTACATTGTAACGTACCGCTAGCTTTCTTACGTCGGTTTCTCTATGCGTTACGTCTTTTTGATACTCTGACTGTGTTATTTTTATTTATTGTGTAATTCTTTAGTTAAAATAAACCACGGGATCCTTTGCCGTTTTTTATCTCCTTGCAGGTATTACAGTTCAGTTGTTATGGAGAGAGAGAGAAAGAGAAAGAGAGAGTTCCTCTCTTGGTGTACTCTTTTATCGTTTTATTTAAACGCGCTTTGCATCAGCTGTTTTCAATGTGATAACCAGTTACAGGTTATGTTGGCTGTTGTACTTCATAGGCTATGATGTCTGAGCTAACTGTCATTCATTTCTGACTTGGGGAATGGGGCACCTACTGACTTTTATTATTAGTTTTTTAAAATAATAATCATAGCTATTTCTTTATATTTTTTATTAAAGAATATCGTACCTTTAGTTTACTCAGAATTGGGCACTGATTATGTAATGTTACAACATATATATATACATACAAACACTTTTTGCTACAATTTCTGTTTCTTGATGTATATAATATATTTCATATTTATAATGACTTTACCTCAAATGTTTTCTCCTTATTTGGAACATGTTTCGGGAAGTCACGAAGATGGGAACACAAGGCTTCCCGAAACATGTTCCAAATAAGGAGAAAACATCTTGAAGTAAAGTCATTATAAATATTAAACACACACACACACACACACACACACACACACACACACACACACACACACACACGCACGCACACACATATATATAAAACAGGAAAAACCATTACGCCTTTTTAGAGTCTTTATTCTCAAAAAATTGAAAATCTGATGACACCTTTTGTTACAATTATTATAAAATAATATATTCCAGAATACGGAAGCATAACAAATACTGTTTAATCGTTATGATATTATTTATTCACATGTTTGGACATAGTTGGTTTTCTTTGCAGTGATGGTACAATTTTTGTGACTAGTAGAAAAACTGCGCGAGTGACCTAGTTGTAGGAAGATTAGCGCATACGCTTACTGCTCCCTTACTTACTGGGATTCTCCACACTCCGATTAAGAAACAAAAGATTTTTTTCAACGATATACTCTATTCTCTTTTTGGCTTCAACAGAATTATAACTTTTTTAAACGCTTTTATTTAACTTGCTTTTCGTGTCGGTCTCGGGTGATTTTTCAAATAGAATTTTCGCATACTTCCTGATGTGCTAGCGACTTGAAATTTTGTATACTCACTTGAATCACGTGACAATACAATATTATGAAAAACAAATTTCAAAATTCAATTAACTACGCGATTTATATCGATGTATACAGTTTACGACGCTGTTTACAATTTGCTGTTTATGAAGGATCGTTTACGAATGGCTGTTTACGAAGGGGCCTTCTACGCTTTAAGCTTACTCGTGAAGCTTTGGTGAATTTTGAGAATTATCGAAATTGTCTTCAAGCACTTGCCACTCTGTACGAAGCGGGCAGTCTGCGCGCAGCAACCGTCCAGGGAAGTTTGGTTTGAAAAATTTGAGAACGTTTCAGTTAAATTCATTGAACCAAGTGATGTAAGTGAAAGAAGTGAAACAAGTTTTAAAAATTACATTTTGCAAATTGTTTAATATAAAATTATTTAATGTATATGATTATCGTACACATTGAAATTTTGTTAAATAAATATTTTACAAATTTAATTATAGTTTTAGTGCACATCAAAAAAGTGATAGAAATCAACAGCTTGGCATTACGAGAATCTATTAAAGAGATTACTAAAGTATAAGAATTAATAAAAAATCGTTTATGTGCTTTTACGGATAATGGTAAGTATTAGATAAATACTGTTCCAACAATCGGCAAACGTTACTTGAAGTTTGGTAATTTAAAATAACATGTATGATGTATTTTTAACATTTTCATTGATAAAAAACGTTGCAATTTCTAGTTTTACAATGAAAGAGGAGTTATACCGTTTTGCTGATTATATATAATACTTGACTAATATATACATATATTTAAATTTAGTATTTTCATTATGAACTCAAGTTAGCTAAACTTTAAATTTAGTATTATATTGTGTACAAAATTTTTAATAAGACTTGTTAAAAAATGAGTCGACCAGAAACGATGCTGTGGTAAACCATACCTTTTGATGTTGCTGATATTTATGCTGAACATAATCTTCAGTTTAATACAATTTTAAGCAGTGAGTAGAAGAAGTGAAAAATTTTTAATTTTGTTAAATAAATATTTTACGTATTTAATTATAGTTTTAGTTCACATCAAAAAAATGACAGAAACCAAAAGTTTGACATTACTAGAATCTATTTTGAAGTTTCGTTAATTTTATACTTAAATAATCGTTCTACTGGCAATCAAATTCTTCATTGAAAAAATGTTGTTTTGCCGAACAAATATAACATTTTAATGGCAAATATAAAATAACATTATATGATGAACTTTCAATATTTTAATTGGTACGAAACGTTTCAATTTCAAGTTTTATAATGAAATAGGAGTTATAGCCTACTATTTTACTGATTACATATGTTATACTTGAATAAAATATGTATAAGTTTAGCATTTTCATTGTAAACTCAAGTTAGCTAAATTTTAATTTTTATTATACTGTGTACAAAAATATTAATGAAAATTCAAATTTCTAGGTGTTAAAATATGAGTCGAACAGAAACGGCTACTCAGAGAAAGAGGCGGTTGGAGGAAAAGCGACGTAAAAAATTGAGAAATTAAACAATGAAGATATTCAGACAAATAAAGCTAGGTTGGAAACCCGCCGAAGATGCTTTTCATTAATGGTAGCTTCTGAAACAGTTGAAGAAAAAGAAGCAAGATTAATGCGATACACAGAGATTACAAAACGAATTACCAGAACAACGAGAAGCACGATTAGAGCATGATCGTTTGTATCATGCACAAATAAGAGCCACAGAAACATTGCAATAACGAGAAACTCGATTAGAGGAGCGAAGAGTCACATATTCACAAGCAAGTGCTCAGTTGAATACTCATTTGAAAAAATTCTATTTCACTATTAATAAATTATGTGATAAAATATGTGAAGTTTGTACAACACGGTGCTATCCAAATCAAGTTGCAACATGCCGACCAAGTGTAGCAGCAGAATCATATTTGCCTGATGAACTCAAACAAAAATCAATTCTACTTCTTTGTCATAGATGTAAAACACATATTACCAGTAATAAGAGAACGTGTCCTTCAAAAGCTTACTGGAATTGTTTGGATCCTGGTGTACAACCTGATATCTTAAAACAACTTTCTCAATGTGAACAACGATTGTTATCAAGAATAATGCCATTTGTTAAAATTTTAAAATTTGATGGGCAATTTGGACAATAGGCTTTCGAGGCCAAGCAGTATTGTTTGCTCACGACATATTTGAAATCAGCGATAAACTACCAGATACAAGATCTTCAAGTAATGGTGGAATAATGATAGTTACTGAACATCTTGTGGACTTGAATATTATTAGAGAATTCTCTATATCATGTGAAAAAGTTTATGACGCATTAAAATGGTTGATACATAATAATCCACTGTATAAAGATGTGAAAATTGATAAAAATGTACGCATGAATGTATAGGATTTGGCAAGAGTATTTGAAAAACCACAACAACAATTGAATGAACTAATTAATCAAGAGCATCATTTTTATAAAAGAATTAATCATTTTTATAAAAGAATTAATGAAGTATCAAGGATTGTACGAGCATCCTGGAGTCAAGATAATCGAGATGTTTTTACCTCGGTTATGCAGGTGTTCAGTGTTGTGCAATGACACTTGCTAATATCGTAAGAGCATTTATTTATCCACCCACAAATTGGTCTTCAAATACTTTAGATATGAACATGATTGAAGGAGATCGTATTTACAAACAAATTAGAGAATTAACAGAAAATGACCCAACTGCATTTCCTATTAACGAAGATGGATATTTAGAGACACGTAATTTTTCTGTAATAAAACAAAGTCTAATTATATATGATTTTAATTTCTCTTTGGAATATGAGGAACACACTAATATTTTTGGAAATGTACAAAATAATTTAAATAAGAACAATAATGGAATGACGCTGAATGAAGCCTTGCTAGCATTATTAAACATCATCAAGCTGGAATTTTGATTGCATTATCCAAATCTTTCGGAGTAATGCATTACAACGAAAAATTCTATTTTTCTCATTCTCACTCATGTGGTCTAAAAGGCGTAAGTGCAAGACCAGATCTTGGCAAAGCATGTATAATTGAATGCGATATCCTTGCAGAACTTGAACGTATAATTAGAAGATCGACCGGATCTAAAAATAAATTGTTTACTTTGAGTTACATCGACCTTCATATAAATAATATTGAAATCAATATGAATAATGATCTAAATACAGTAAATGAAAAGAGTTATAGTGACGTTAATATAAATGAAGTTATATCTGCAAGAACGTTTCAACAACAATCTAATAAACTTTTAGATCAACAACAGAATCAAAATGAAGAAAATAATGGATATCTCACTCATAACAAAGAAACTTATCAACAACGTTTGTTTGAACAACAATATAATCAAGTATTACATCAACAACAGAACCAATGCAATGCTTCGTTTGGACAACAATGATCTAGAAATGCTTTTGAGCCACAACCAAGTCAAGTTAATGCTTATGTGCAGATTAATAATGAATAGAGAATTGTACGAGCTTTTTGGAACCAATATAATCCAGCAGTTTCACTTCAGGCTATGCAGGTATTCAATGTTGTGCAATGGCATTAGCAAACATAGTAAAAGCATACATATACCCACCAAAACGATGGTCTACAAATACTCTAGATGCAAACATGTTTGCAGGAGATAAAATTTATAAACAAATTAGAAAATTAACGGCGAATAATCAGACTGCTTCTCCTATTTGCGAAGATGGATACTTAAATGTGCGTAACTTCGGCGTAATTAAAGAAGATTTCATCATGTATGATATGAATTTTTCTATAGAATATAATGATGACACTGAAATCTTTGGAAACGTCCAAGGTGATCAAAATCAATATGGAATTGGAATGACGTTGAATAAAGCCTTGCTTACATTATTCAATTATCATCAAGCTGGAATCTTAATTTCATCATCAAAATCTATTGGGGTAATGTATTATGATAACAAATTTTATCTTATGGATTCACATTTTGCGGTCTAAGCGGTGAGAGTGTTATACATGATCTTGGCAGAGCTTGTATAATTGAATGCGATACTATCCCAGAACTTGAACGCCTATGTAAGCAATCAATAGATTCACAAAATCAACAATTCACGATAAATTATATAAAAAGTTAATATAAAATATGACCCTGTCTTGGAACGTGTAAGAGAAGACGAGGAAAGAGAAGAAGAAAACATGTATTCGACAGCTAGAGATGCGCCCTCTGAACAACCAGAACACGTATTAGTACAAACAAGTGTTATGGCTCCAATCGATTTTGGGGAACCAGATGTCGAACAACAATACGAATTATCAAATGAATTGAATAAAATAATTCGAAAAACAAAAGATTACATTGTTAATGTTCGCCATGAACTGAAAGCAGAAGAATTTAGTTGGTTTTATCTTTTTCCATTTAGAATCAATGGGTTAAAAAAACCTTCAAGATGAGTAAAAATTAGCCATTTGGATTACTTTCAGTTTAGAATTCTCGGAAAAGATACAAGATTCCAAAGAAATGATTATCTTTTCTATGGATTATCCATGTTTGAGAGTGAACGTGTAAGGTCTACTATTTCAGTTTGTGGAAAAAAATTGAAGGTGAAAGTGGAATGGTTGAAGACGTGCATTTATACTTAAAAAACTTAAGAGGTACAGCAGCTTACTGGCGAAAAGCTTTGTATGAATTAATTGCAATGATTAAATGCATCGGCGCACCTCACTATTTTATAACATTTAGTTGCAACGATTTACATTGGTTGGATATGAGAAAAGCATTGTTGATTGCAGATGGAAGGCCAAATGTGGATCCAAACGATCTTGATATACATGAAACGCAACGTTTGATCGAAAAGTATCCCGTTATCGTCTCTCGACATTTTATGCTTCGTGTCAGTGCATTAATGAAATTTTTGAGAAGTAATTGTGATGTGTTTGGAGGCACACTACTAGACTTTTGGTGGCGAGTTGAATTTGAAAATCGAGGTAGCCCTCATCTTCATATGATCGTATAGATTGAAAATCATCCTTCATTCGATGCAGAAGGTTTACGTCGATTAGATAAAATTTGCTCTTGTGAATTACCATCAGAGGAATCAGATTTGCACGAATTAGTAATGAAATGTCAAGTTCACCGACACACAATCATATGTGAAAAGAATATTACAACATGTAGATTCAGTTTTCCTCGTCAAGAATGTGCTGAAACTAAAATTGTTGCTCATTCATCAGATGATTTTATTCGGAGTGGGGGTCGAATGTATTTGTTGAAGCGTCGTAAGGAAGATAGATGGATTAATAATTACAATCCCATTTTATTAAAAATGTGGAAAGGGAATATGGATATACAACCTTGTGGATCAAATGAGGCAATAGCATACTACATTGGCAAATATTTATTGAAATCTGAGCCAACAGAGCTGAATTCAGGTATTGCGCAAGCAATTAAAGAAATACAGCGTGAAGATAGTGATACTACTCGTAGATTGTTCAAGATATGTATGAGAATATTGCAGAAAAGACAAGTATCAGCATGTGAATGTGTATTTAGATTATGCCATCTTCACTTAAGAGAAAGTTCCAGAAAATGTGTTTTTCTCAATACACGAAAACCTCAACAGCGATACAAGGTGTTGAAATTTGATGCTTTAGGCCGTGGGATCGGATATTGTGCAAATATATTTGAGCGATACGAAAAAAGGCCTGTTCAACATAACGACTACGACTTTGAAAACATGAGTTTGCTCGAATTCGCAATGCGATTTGAACCACACTATAATAAAAAACAAAATGAAAATGAAGAATCCATTGACCAGTATGAAAATGAAGTTGTACAAACTCGAAATCGATTTATCACGTTAAGTGACAATAGTAAAATGTTGATAAGAAATAAACCAGCAGTTGTACAGGTACCTTACTTCAAGGCATCAGATGATCCAGAAAATTACTATTATAGTATGCTTTTGCACTACTTACCTTATCGTGTTGAAAGTGAATTGCTTGCAGACTACAATAATTCAAAAGAAGCAATTATGGCTCGAGAAGAAAAAATGAAACGCATGAACGAGCACATGCAATTGTTTAGAAAACGAGACCAACAACTCGAGAATGCAATGAATCAAGTACATGCTTTCGAGATACTCAATGAAGAGCCTGTTTATACAGATTCTGATAATTATGCAGAAGTACAAGAACGACCAATGAATGAAGATGAATTCCAACAATCCCAGCGAGCAATGAATTTTGGACAAAGAGAAGTGTTTTCATTCATTACGCGAAACGTTCACGACCAAATCATGAACGGCATTAAAGATCCCATTCGATTATTCATTACAGGAAATGCAGGAACAGGAAAGACTTTCACGTTACATCTTCTTAAAAATCAGATTAATAGATGTTATGGAAAAAATGCTGTAAAGGTATGTGCACTAACTGGAGTAGCAGCACGATTAGTTGGAGGCTCTACACAGTACTTTGAAGCTGCCTGTTCAAAAAGATGGAAGGATTTTACAAATGCCTCTTTTGACTGGACTTTACTTAAGACAAATGCGTCTGCAGTGGAAATATATTGAATTTATATTTATAAATGAAATATCAATGATACCTTACGAAATGTTATGCATGATTGATTCAAGGTTAAAGCAATTAAAGGATTGTGATGAGTTTTTCGGGGGTATCAATGTTATATTATTTGGTGATCTAATGCAGCTACCACCTGTCAGAGGAAGTCAAGTATTCCACCAGCCTCTCCATCTAGCGCCGGTAACACATTTGTGGCGATTGTTTACTCTACTTGAACTTACTGGGAATATGATACAACAAGGAGATGCAATTTTTATTGATATTCTCAACGCTTTAAGAATTGGAAAACCTACAGCTGAACATATTGGGATATTAATGAAAAAAGTCAGTAATAAAGCGACTGGTGAGTTTTCAATTGAAAGAGCTCTAAGAATCTATCCTACAAATGAGCAAGTGTTTAAACATAATCAGGCAGCAATTAACCATTTAAAAAGTAAAGGAATCACAATGAATGTAATAAAAGCTCAAGATACACTAGTGGATGCCACTCGGATCATGGAGGATAACAATTTGGATAATATCATCCCGACTGATATCAATAAAACAGGAGGTATGCCAAAAGAGTTGGAAATTTTTTTAGGGGCCAAAATTATGTTACTTTCAAACATAGATCTTAATAAAGGTCATGTGAATGGTGCGATTGGATTAATCACAGAAATCGTATGGCAATATTTTCGCCGCGAACAAGTGTACATAGAAGATATACCGTCAGTTCGTGTGAACTTTGGCCAAGGTGAAATGCAAAAAATTGATCCAATGTCTGTCCAATTTCCTGCAAAATTCAGTTATGGCACTGTTGAAAGAAGAATGCTGCCAATGGTCTTGTCGTGGGCTTCAACAGTGCACAAGATGCAAGGCAGTACTGTAGATCATGCGGTTGTTTATTTGGGACCAAAAATGTTTGCAGAAGGACAGGCATATGTCGCTCTTAGTCGAGTCAAATCTTTAGAAAGACTTCAAATTGAAGAAATAGATAACACAAAACTTCTTGGAAAAAAACCGTGCAATAATGATGCGTTAGCTGAAATGGACAGAATGCGATCACTTCATCCGAGATAAATATTGTTAAAATATGTATCAAATAATAATAATGATACTGCAAAATTATTGTAATTATATTAATTTGTATCTATTTTTTTGTACATACTACTGTATAGTAAATACCCTGCACTATACGAATGCAATTGTAACATTACTTTAATCATGTGATTATATTTTTTATATATGCATATATAAATTATATAAAATAAAAAGTTATTTATCAGTCTATCTATTTCATAAATAATTGCTTATTGGTTGCCAATCATTCATTTTCCATTATCTAATTTATCCATAAATTTGACTAAAAAGGATAAAATAAAAAAAAGTAAATACATTTTTTTAAAAACGCTTTAATTTAAAATTTATAAAATATTCAATGTACTAAAAAGGCAAAAATAATTTTTCTTATACTAAGTACAATAATGATCCATGTACTAAAAAGGAAAAATAATTTAACTTTTAATCAAATCATGAAATACAATGGGAAATAATGAAAATAATGTTCGTTTATCAAAAATTTGTGTAACTTTAAGTATCACTAATAATAAAAGCGTGGGCGTCGAAGGAATGTTAATGTACCATGTTTACATCAATGTTTAATAAAAAAGACCTAGAATTGATTGTTCTAAATTTAGTCGACAATTAAGGAATTACATATTTCTTATATATGAATATTCTGAAAAATGTAATTTTTTAATAATCAATTAAATGTAGGACAAATAGTATCAATTATAGGTATTTTTTATTAAACATTGATGTAAACATGGTACATTAACATTCCTTCGGCGCCCACGCTTTTATTATTAGTGATACTTAACGTTACAAAAAATTTTGATTAACGAACATTATTTTCATTATTTCTCATTGTATTTGATGATTTGATTAAAAGCTAAATTATTTTCTCCTTTTAAGTACATGGATCATTATTGTACTTAGTATAAGAAAAATTATTTTTGCCTTTTTAGTACATTGAATATTTTATAAATTTTAAATAAAAGCGTTTTTAAAAAAAAATGTTTGTACTTTTTCTTTTTTAATTTTAAATTTATAATATTCAATATATATAGCGTGTAAGTTTTCATATTTAACGATTACATCAGAACAGTTTAATAGACTTAATAATAAACATAATAATTGCATAACTTAAAATTGAAATGCCAACTGCAAAAGTCGCTAACAGTTCAAAGTGTACCTCATCATTGTATTAGTTACATAAACCTGTGCAGAAATAATGTTAAACAAGTAATATTAAATTATTTCAGTCTTTACAAAATTCAATTAATTCACTTCTTTACTGCCAGAATTCTCAATGTTTGTATTTACGTAAGGTACGTTTTAACCGCTTACTAAGTTAAACATTATAGTACCTAAACATTATAGTACCTAAACTTATTTTGCTTTATAAAGATGTCAATAAAGCAAATTATGTTTCACGTTCAGCAAAACTATACGCACGGCTATGTCTTTTTGGGCCTCTTAACGACAATTACATATTATATCTCCTAAATACAACTGCATAGTTACTTTGACATTACCACTTTCGAATCGTAGATTTCTGTTGCTAATAATTTGTGTTAACTGTTACTAGGTTGTGAGTTGAAAAGAAAAGCAAAGAAGCGTGAAGAATGGCGAGCTGCTGCCAACCAGCCTATAGGCTGCTAACCTAGAAGAAGTTTCTAGGTTTCAAATTACTTCACATTTTAATGATATATAGGTATAAAACAACACGTGTTTCAAACTAGTTATATAACATGCATGCAGGAAACGAGAATTGTATAAAATAAAATAATCACGCTTGTACAAATCAAGATTTTCGGAAAGTATTTTCTATTGCTAAGTTTGATAATGTTTACGGAAACACTTCACTATATTATATTACCGGACGTTACCAAACATTAAAAAGTCTCATACTACGTTTCCTGAATTCAAGGAAATATTATTTGTGTGAGTGGAAAAGAACTACCCTCAACGAAAGAATCAATTTAAAGAGTTTTCCCTTTGTCAGTTGTCTACTCGTCTGACAAAATATTATCAAAAGGTAAACATTTTAGTGTCTTTTCAGAAAGACTGGCGTCATGAAAGCATTAAAAAAATAGATAGGCCCTAAACCTAATTTGAACAAAAACAAAATTTATGGCTCCCATGTATAAAGCTTTACATCTGACGGTGTAATTACATCTATCTGACGGAAGTTTTAATACATGCATTTTTATATAAAAGACGTCTATAGTCTAAAAATGTTTACCCTCATTGTAAATACTAGAAATATTTAAATAAAAAGGCTATACTTCAATAGTAACTACAGGTTTGCTCAAAGAACTTAAAGAACTTTATGAGACGGCAGCACACAACAGCCTGACTTAAAGGCTGTCGTTAGTGATCGATCAGAATCCTGATGATCTCCAAACAGTGATAAAACGTATGGAACATATTCTAGACAGGAGAATATATTGGAGGTTGTACTTTTCTTATGTTGAAGAATGAAAATTAAAACCAGAAATATTTTTATTAAAGAATGTTCAATATTCTTGTCACAGAACTAATTCTGGAACCTAAGTTATACCATCAGTTTAGCGTAAGTTATCTCGTATATATGTTGAGGATGTGTTCCCGAATTCTTTTACGGGAGAATAGTTTAATTGCGGATTATTACATATAGGTCATTTAGGTTGTATTATAGAAGACATAAGGTTACTATAGGCAGATATTCGAACCCAGACCTGATGGTTATCAAACCAGCATCCCCATCTATGATCCTACGATCACTTCTAAAATAAAAAAACGAAATATACGGATTTCAACAATACACTAATTGACTACAGATTAATATTACAAACTGCCCTGCATGGAGCGAAAAAGTTATAATAACGTAGTACTAACTGTTAGTTACTTGAAGCCTTAAAAGTTAGTCATCGGCCTTGTCAGAGTTACAGGATACTAAGTAACGTGCTTACATTCTCCATCCAATATATACCTTAAAAAGTGAAAAAATCTGTAAATTTGTATTACAGTACATTTTCCATTCTATTCGTTGTAAACCTCTTATTATGTGGTTAACCATATTATGATTTTTCATAGCTAATTTAAAATATATTGTACTGTATTCCTTGTTGTTTACGAGTTATTTTACTTTAGTATATTACTATAAAATGTTCTATTATTTCTGTTGTTTAAATATAATAGTATCTTGACTCATTGCGTTATAATATTTAATAAGTTATATTTTATTCATATGGTCGATGCTGTACTCATCCGGACTTACCTACCAGTGTTCATTTTCTGTGATGCGTAGATACATTTTCAAGAGCTTAATTCAATAGCCCCATAAAAAATATGAACAACATACGAAGGTAGGGTGAAACGTTCCGAGCCTGAGACAGAGATAGCGCTACTAAGCTCATTTTTTGATCGTGTTGTATGATTTCATCCTTTGTAGGCTAAATTTAGATATTTCAAGTCAATGTGTTATTTAGTATTAGTTTGACAGAACATCACAGTAAACGCATTAACATTGCTTTAATAGTGGCAAATTTTTAAAATTGTAGCGTCATTAAACACTTCTCTATCGAAAGTGTTAACTCCAACTGATAAAAAAAAAGAGCTGGATTCACCGTTCGGGGCCTCTTATCCATCGAATACAACGGTTAAGCGCTGGGTTGCTGAATTTAAAATGGGTCGGACAAACATAACTGACGACCCAGTTGTTGGATGTCCCATTAAATTAACTACGCCACAAAAAAGTAGAAAAATCCATAGATTCGTTTTGGCAGAGCGTAGAATGAACGGGAGCGAGATAGGAGAGACTGTTGGTATACCAGTCAGAGCTGTGTGCTAGATGGGTGCCGCGTTTTCTGACAGTTGACTAAAAAAAACAGAATCGAAAGAATGTTCATCTATTTGGCACTCTGAACGTGCAATCCAAATGAAATTTTACATCGATTCATAACCGTTGACGAGACTTGGATAAACTACAACAATCCTGAGACGAAAGGCGTACAAACTCCAAAGAAGGCTAAAGCAAATTTCGTCGCTGGTAAGGTTTGTGAGATTGCTTTTTTGGGAATGAACGTGGTATTCAAATCGTCATGGACACCTTAAAAAGGGAAAAATGATTAATGGTGTGTGCTAAGCAAACCAACTGCAGTTTTTAAACGCCAAAACAAAGAAAAAAACAGGTACATATAGCAGAAAATAAAATGCTGTTCAACCAAGGGATCTCATTTCACACCACCATCCCAAGATACCACCATCTCACACGTCAATTGTTGTGATGGCTAAAATCAAGGAATTTAAGTTCGAATTACTTCCTCAGCCACCACACTCGCCCGATTTAACCCCGAACGGCTTCTACCTCTTTCCTAACCTCATAAAATGGCTCGGTGGAAAATATTTACTGACGATAATCAAGTCAGCAATGCTTTAAATGGCTGCTTTGAAGACATGAACAAATCGGCTTGTCAGTCAATGGCATAACCGAATTAGAATATCGTTGAAAAAAAGTAAGCCCGTAGAGCTAAATAAAGATATTATTGAGAAATAAATGCAAATTATCCAAAAACGTGTTGTTTTCTTATTCAGGCCGGGGACTTTCCACCCTACCCACGTATTAACATAGGCATTTCCTACATCGCCAATAGAAATTCTTGTAGCATGGCAAATAAAAAGGCATAAATGTGTCCGTGAGTTTCAATGACAGGTTGTAAGCAGTTAATTAATAATCATATTCACGATTTGTAAAATAGACCGTAGAACTACATATTATACCAATCTTAGTATTATATACCTTCAATTACACAAAAATCACCACTTTTCTGTTTTGTAATGACTGTTACTTTCTGAACGCACAACTGAAATAAACTTATGTTTTCACCGAAGAGGTTATACTTTCCGTTAATACGGATTACACTACGGTATTATGCATAACTACATCATAAAGGTGGATAATAATATTATGACATCCTGACCTCATAAGATCCACTGTGCATGCACACAATAAAATGGAGTTACGAAGCCCTTTATGTGCTCTCCTTTACGCACTCAAAAGATCGTTGTTAGTAAATAGAGTAGTATAGAATTACGTACTCGGTCAACACTATCCAGAAAAATCTATTATTACTGCTAACTTGTATTGAAGACAGGTTATGCTAACTTCTTAATTGAAATAAAACACTCGGTGTATTTTAGCATATTTAGTATACAGACATTTTTAACCTGCTACTTTTTTAACGTAGTCATATACTTCATGATCATTTTTCTAGGTAATGTTTAAATCAAGCTTCTATTTCCTGTATTGATTTTTGAAGTTTCTGCCTTATTTTACACACACACAAGAATATTTATTTCTGTATTTAATATATTTACAATCTGGCCTCACCATATTTTGTGTTAATTGTCACTAAACATCTAAGTGTTATTTTGAATATACCACTCTACCACCGAAAGTCATTTGGAATACCATATACCAAAACTTAGTATCAATGATAACATTGATTTACATGTTACACTACGAACCTACTACGTATTTTAACAGTCAGAGAGAAAAATAACATAAACTTTTTGGAATACAGTTTAATAGTTTGAATACCACGTTTTATAGTTTTGAGGAAAAAAATTCATGTCAGAAAATAACAGCTTGCTAGGAACATTGGTTTTCCGTAGTTAGATTTTTTTAACACTCACCGGACGAATACAAACCTCACATGGATTTATTACAGAAAGTCCAATAATTCCGTTCAGTGAAGTGTGTAAATACCGACGAAAACATAGTTGAACAGTGGTATTATAAGAGCCACAGGAAAACAGAGCACTTGAACTTTCTGAAGTAAATAAAAATTTTTGTGTGAAACAATTCACATAAAAATACGAGTTTGTAAAGTTTTTCAGTTTCCGTTCCAACTAGACTATATCAGTTTGAATTCCGGTAGATGTTTATTTCACTTACTACGTACTAAGTACTCAGCACTTGCACTCTTGTGATTTACTGTTTTATTTTTGGGTGTCAGGAATAGTCTAAGCGATTAACTTTCAAAAATATAATTGCTTGTGTGTGCGTACATAATGCATATTGTTAACAAAATCTACTGGCTTGAAAAGAATATATCTAGTGGAAAATATTTAAGTAACATGTATTTTGAAGGAAACAATAATTTAAAATGTTAATTAATTGTGTCTTATCCCACAAATTAATCGAATTTTGAAGCATCCAATTGGGAAAGCAATGCCAATTATCACCACTTCCTGTGTTTGTGAAGTAGACTTACTTAGTTTTTGTTTTACGAGACCGTTTTAGTGACACCTCGAGCATGTGATTTATTTTATAAGCAGCATCGGTTAGTGTCCTAGTGAAAAGGAGACTAGAATAGTTAATTTTGCTGTCCGATACTATTTTACAATAAACAGAATAATCACTGTTTCACACCACTATAGAAAATTTATTCCGATTAGCGCTTTCAAGCTTCACAGCGCATCGTCAGAACGGAAATAACCGATCGGATCGGAAATAGATTATTTCCGATCTGACGATAAGCTGTGAAGCTTGAAAGCACTAATCGGAATAATTTTTCTATAGTGGTGTGCAACAGGGATTATTCTGTTTGTGATTTTAACCACTAACACAACTTTCTTAATTATATTTTACAATATTTCAGAACACTTTTCCCGGTTGAAAATAATAAATTCGTAACATAATTGGAAGCATTGACTTTTAAGTATTTTTTAAATAAATTTTAAAGTATGAAAACAACTAATGTTAGTGTAAACAATAAGAAATGTCTTAAAGAGCAAACAAAACGAGACGTATTATGGAGAATACGTACGATATGTTTTGTATAGTAAGTAGTTAAAGTATTGTGTGTTACATGAAAGTGTAGTAGTGTAGTGTGTAGAATTTAAAGTAAATTTTTGTTTGTTCCAAATTACTTTTTCACACTTGGTTGTTGAAGAAACTCACCAGCTTAATATCCATATGGTTACAGATTGTCTCTGTTTTAGCATCTGTAATTCAATATGATGTTAACATTGTGTGTAATCTTCAACAAGTTTGCTCATTCTATGTAAGTTGATAGTGGTAGTTATCATAATTTTTTCCAAGAACCTTTGAATCGATTTTCACACTTACGTGTACAAACACACTGCATCCAAATAGCACAGAATAGTAGACGAACAGAAAGGTTTAAGCGTACAGACTGCATACGAAGTACAAGAATCAATGTAATTGCATTGCACTAAATTCCAGTTGCTAGAAAAGCCTCCAAATACTAAATGAGTTATTCTTTCTTTAATTAGCTTATTGAAACTTTGCAAATATATCGTCATGCAATGAAGGTAAGAAAATAGAACAGTGACATTTTCTACTGCATAGCGAGTAAAGAAAGTATAAAATAGCAACGTTTAGCGACTATAACTAGGAAATTCAGAAACATTTCCATTGTTTCTACTACAACAGTTGAGTCAAATACCCTATGTTTCAGTTTATATTCTTGCAATACGGTTAACTATAACTGCGAAGTACAAAGCGGAGACGCCGAACGGCTAGTTTTATAGCATATAGTGCTAATAACTACTGCTAGCTAGTCCATTAGTGTTAACTATTCATTTGTTTTGAACTGCAGTAACTTCAATAACTTAGTACAAGTGACAGTTGTTGTTTATATTGAATAGTGCATTAGAGACAACATTTTTTATTGACAAATTGTAGAATAAACATGTTATATATAGAATTTATGTCATGTGTAACTTACTCTTTAAGCCTATTCCGCATTTATAGAACATTTAGTCTCTTGAAGATAAAAGATATGAAGTCTTGGTCTCATGGACATATTTTAATTTATTCAAATCTACCTAACTGGAGAACGCTCGTTATGTACTCGTTGTAATTTTCCAAGTTTCCCTCGCGCCGGCTGTTTTTTTACGGGTACCAATAAGGCGTGTTCAACCGCACTGTGCTATAACATCTACATTTTTATATACAAGTCTCATTCGTTGATAAAACCTGCGGGAAATATTTCATTTTTTATTGCCGTTTGTTGTAACATCTCTTCTTGTCTTCCTACGTTTTCCACTGTATTGTTTTACTGGTGGAACAAGTTTATTTTATACGTTACGTGTCCCTACTATGTTTGTTTACGGAGACGTATGTTGCGGTCATAACACACATATAAACAAACTGAAGTGTTTACTGTCCTGTGTTAAGACAGTTTACGATATAACATTTACGATCACCACCACCGGTGTATGCTATTTATTTTTAAGGACTATTTCTTCATTGTTATATGGTTTTTACATTTAGTAACTTGGCATGATATTGGTATAAAAATTTATTTTGTAAAACGCGGAAGAAATGTTACCATCCAATACCGCGTAGAAGTCTGGAACGTAGAAAATGATGTTCTGTTAAATTTTTGTAATTGAACGTGACAAAAATCTACATTGTTGCGACGGTCTCGCTGATCGTCGTATGGTACAGTGGAAAACGAAATACAATACAGCAAATAAGTCTCTATCACCAGCTTTAATTTATAACAAATAACAGTTTGCAATCAGCCAGTTATTCAACAAGATTATACTCGTACAATAATTCAAGTTAATTTGTCCACACCAATAATAATGTCAGCTAATAGAGTTCCGCATAATAATCACTTTTCACTAATAACCATTTGAACGCACCGAGTAATCGCCCTACGTAAACTGAACTGAGACTGACCGTCGCTGGATGTTTATATTTATACCCCGCTGATATGGCAGAATAATCTGCCACTTTTTCGGTTACGTGTTAAACAAGGCGCTATCGAATCCACTAGAAACAGTGTCACTGTCTGGCCTTAAACACAGTGCCCGACCGCAGCGGTCTGGAATTGCCTCGATTGGTGACGCATGATAAGTGTCTGGTAATTGTCTCTCATCACAAAGCAGCAGTATTTACCCACACAAACATTACGTCTGGGCTCTGCTGGGATAGCCGAAAAAAGAGTAGAATAACGCACTCCATCGTTCGAGAAAGTTTCGTTGCGGCAGTAAAGAACTATCCATTAGGCGGAAGTGTTCATGTATATTGACGCATGCAAACTAGTAAAAATCTCATCGTAAAAATAAATATTCCTTTTAAAATGTGAAATTGTAAAATGTGGTTCTTTGAAATTTGCATATATTCTTTCCTCAGTATTTGCTGTCTTTTTGCTAGCATACGTTCACTCACTTAGTTTTATATTTACTATATGTTAGTGGTAGCACATTCCTCGGTGCATGTGTGTGTGTTGGGGGGGGAAGAAACAATGTAGAAAAGTGTGAATTATAACAATAATACAACTTACTCCGTACTCAGAAGTAATACACAAGCACAGACAATTAGAAACACACGCGCGCGTGCACACACTCATGCATACTAAAACATAACACAACATACTTTACGAAACAAACAAGAGGATACAAAAACTAAGCACACGTAAACCGTCACAAATGCGGTAATACATACCCGTGTTTGCTGACACTCCCATTACCCACAGGATGCGGGCCAAACCCCAACTTGAAGAACAGCACAAAGAAAACAATATTTCCTCGTGATTTCTTATGAAATAATAACAAGTAATAAATGTCTAGTAAAAGTTGTAACCAGAGAGGCAGATACGCGAAGTAGTGCAGAGTATAATGTGTACTATAACATCTGTTAAAATGTCAGTTTAATTAATTATGTAATCATGTCCAAGAGGTTAACGTTTGCAAGAGATTCCCCGCCACCGAGCCATCGTGTAGCCATGCACGTACCTAAGTATGACTTTGCAAGTTGAGGTAATGTGGATTTACAATTTATAATTTTGCATCGTGTAGTTTATTATTCATTGCCTTAGGTAAGCAATTACGTATACCTCTGTATCTACATATTTACACAGGTTCTACGTTTAAGAATCTTAGTTTCTGCTGTAAACCTGTTCTAAATTATTTTCAAGAGTTAGACATAATTAAAGCTTTTTAGGCGTAATTTAATTTGCAATACAATTTGCGACACAATTTTGAACCACTCTCAACCACCAAACTAACAATGTTTACACAAAATGATTTCGTACTCTTACTGGTAAACATAGCGTTTCACAGATAATGGAGTTCGTACTCATGTAGCTTAATTCGACACATGGATTTTGAGATTTTTTTTTTTTAATTTGGAGAAGTTTTAACTGCGTTAAATACCAGTCGATGCTCCCCATATTAAAATACTTCAGACAGACCGACATTAGTTTGTTTATGAGAGATACTTGCTGGTAACCAAACTATAAATTCTCGTAGCCATAATCAGTACATAATATCAATTTATTTTCCCTAAGTCGCAGTTACACGTACCAAAATTTCTGTTGCTACCATCACTCGACTGTGCGTTCATTTAATTTTTTCTATAGCTGTGACTAAAGACACAAAGAGATTTCAATAATTAATTATTCTTCATACACATTATTTATTGCTTAGGAAAAAAAAAAGTTCTCAACACCACTTAATAAAAGAGTAATCGCCTTAAAATTTAACTTGGACAGAAAACTTTCTGAATTATTATTTTACTGAATTATCTGATATATGTTTATTTGTTATAAAATTATTTCATAATGCGCCCACCGACTGGCAGATCTACAGTTTTAATATCTTTAACTTAAATATCAGTTTCTATCGAGCCTAGATACTACTTTTCAATATAAGAACATTGAGTAATATCGTATGAAGAACATGCGACGTTCCCATTTAGTATTCCTGGTGACTAAAAATGGGTGAGTTAAGTAGGTGTAACATGAGAACATCTTCTACGAATATATATTAGATAAACGAATGTGTAAATCTCACCCATGTGATGCGCTTACCAAGAATTCCTGGTAAAAAGTCATCATTCACCGAGAGTTTACAATATTTAAAAAGATATTTTAACGATAACATAACCAAAATTACAATATTTTAACACATATTTGTATGTTTTTTTTTTAAACTTACCAGTAAATATTTTTGAATTTTTTTTTTTAATCTTTTAGGTAATGACAGTTGTGATTAAAAATGTCTGTCTTATTTAGGCGGAAACTGTACAGGCAGAAAGCTAATGATCATTAAGAGATGAGAAATGTAACTTTTAAGTGTTTAGAGTAAATAGATCTACCAACAAATAAAATTGGCCATATTATTTTTTACCGGGAAAGGCAACAAGACACTAATAATTACTCTTTTTAATTATAACAGTTTACCAATATAGGGTGTCATTCATTCTATTTACGGGTAACAGAGTTCATTACGCAATTAACTGATACAATGAAAATATTTATTTTTAATTATCTAGGTTACTGCAGCTATGTTGATGACTCGCGGTCAGCATCATTGTATGTATGTAGTAATAGCTATGTTAAGTGAATTCTCGTAACTAATCCTCAGGGGACTTTTTTAAAATGATGAACCTTATAGAATACAATAATTAATTAAACACTATAATTATATTTACATATCGGATCACCAGACATAACAAACGTGGTTGTTACTGTTGTGGCATTCATACGTATACGATATTTAAAAGTGATACCTTTTCTTTGTAATTTTATTTTAAACTGTACCACAATATATCGGAGTATACCTTTTATAATATAGCAGAGTTCAGTATTTGATTAAGTGCGCAAATTGTAACACTAAAAATAATTATTTTAAATATGCTGTCGTGAAGCAATATAATAAGAAGGTGTGATATCTTTAACTCCTGCATAACAGCAAAGCGTTTACTGTCTGCACCATATAAATCTATTGATATTACTTTAAAGAAAACAGCAATTCTATTTTAGAACAAACACAACTGAGTACTCTAGACAGTACAGTATTGCAACTATACTATACATAACAGTGTAAACGGCTGTAGACGTTAGACGTCTAACAAGTTCAGTAACTACCTGTGTAACAAGATGCTACCTTTCTACTCATAATGCACAACTGTAACTTTCATTGCTACTACACATACAACATAATTTATTTATGGTAAAATGTAATGATTAACGTACTAGTAATTCCTTAAGTACTTTTACAGATGTAGAGAAACTATTATTTAGTGAAACAAACATTTTTTCCGCGATTAGTTCAACGCCTGTTCTCTGTAAACGAAAGACTATTTCTTGCTGACTCTCCTAATTGCATTTTACAGTTTCATCAAATTTTGGTCAGTAGGTTAGAACGTTTCATTTCGTATGTTCATAGTTGTTTCGGGCAAAAATTGCTTAGTCACATATGAGAATAATAGAAGTACATTTTACCTAAATTAAAATAGGCCTACTCATTTCGTTTTATTAAGTTTTTGTTTCTTTAAAACTGCGCCATAAGAACTCGTTCAATTGTCCATTAAAAATTTGTAACAATGAAAATTTAAAAGTAAAAATAGTAATTAAACTTACAAATACTTACGATACTTGTCTCATTATTTGATGCACGAGACTCTTTTCCATTATTTTTGCAAATTTTCGCTTTCTCTTACGTCACCATGATAGAGCTTAGGTTCATATAACAGAGTTGTGTAATCTATGTGTGAGTCAAACATCAACGCAGTGGAACAGACGCATTAATGAAGAGACAAAACCGTGTTCTCAATTCAGAACTGAGGTGACAAAAAGTATTTTTGGGTGATTATTCAACTGTAAGAAACGACCCCTACTTTGACGACCCAGCACGGAACGAACTAATGAAAATATGTCAAGAAGTCTCATCAAGTCTGATCGTAGTTTTAGAGCAAAATTACTGGTTAAAAACTGAGTTTAAGTAACTGAACTGTTTATGAAATTTGAGACAGTGTCGGTACAAAGGTTGACCTTTGTTTTCTTCAGCACGATAACGTTCAATAAGGTTTCGCGGTTTACACAAGTTAGTAGTTGGCTAAAAAACCATTCACGTGGTACAGCAGCATGTATTCTAATGATATAAGTACATGCGGTTATTTATGTTTTAGTAGTCAAATGCCACATTCGGAGCTGGTATTGAAAATGTGAAAAAAATCCAAATCACTGTAACGTATCAGATTAATCACTGACAGGCGAAAATTTCTAGCACTGTTTCAGTCAAAAGAAACAAGGTTTTCATAATTTTGTAGCTTTCCAGTGGAACAAATTTGACGGGGGATAAAATATGTTTGTAGTTAATGTGTCAATAATTCATTTTATACCAATAGTCCCGTGTGTGGAACGATAAGAAGAACACTGAATGGAAAGGTCAGAAGAGATACTGTTTTAAAATTGTATAAAGTAATGGCAGTGCAATGCGGCGTTTATGGCAGTAAGAGTTTCACACTGAACGCAAAGACCCAAAGCCTGATACAGGCCAGTGAAATGAGATTTTACGGTCAGTACTAAGAGTATCGCGGAGGCACCGGTTAATAAATGATGATATATGGAACGTCTTTGGGATGTATATACTATCAAAAGGATAAAGCAATACAGACAAGATTGGACAGACCATGCTGAAAGAATGCATAAGAACAGGATACAAAAACAAACTTTGGCTTATAATCCGAAAGGACGACAAAAGAAGAGGACCACCAAAGAAGAGGTGGTCAGACCAAGGAGTGTACAACAGACCGTAAGGTCCAAAGCCTGAAGGAGAAGAAGAAGAAGAAGAAGAAGAAGAAGAAGAAGAAGAAGAAGAAGAAGAAGAAGAAGAAGAAGAAGAAGAAGAAGAAGAAGAAGAAGAAGAAGAAGAAGAAGACCATTAGTCTCGTTAATTTTTAGATAAACGTTGTATGTTGCATAACAGACTACAAGAACTACGTATATATTCGTTCTTACTAAAAATTGTATAGTTGAATTTATTAAAAAGTCCATGTCCCCCACTATATTTGAATTGATGTGTTATCTGACCGGTCAATGAGTGTGCTTGGGATCTACCGGACAATCGATTCTGCAGAGGACCCCTTAAAAATTTCATTGCTAAACGAAATTAATGTTTGACGTTTCTATATACCTAATTGGGTGCACACTATGGAACATTAGTCTGGAACCAAGGAGGCTATAAATCGGCAACAGCTGCTGCTTAGTTAGTCAGTTTACGTTGGGCGAGTTAGCAAGTGCCTCTCAAAGTGGTTATTAGTGAAAAGTGATTATTGTGCGGAACTCTACTGCTTAACATTATTGGGTGCGGACAAACTTAACTTAAATAATTGAACGAGTATAATCTTGTCGAATAACTTGCTGATTGCAAACTTTTATTTGTGATTAAATAAAGCTGGTTACTAGTGACCTCATTGGTGTCTGTATTTTGTTTCCACTGTACCATACGACGATCAGTGAGACCGTCGTAACAGTATTATTTTGTATCAGGAGATAACAAATTATTTCCAAAATTTTATAGTAATCAATTGATTGATTGTCCCGCTACATCATTTGCAACGGCAGCAATGAGTCCAGCAGAGATCGGTATTTTGTACTGAGTAATAATATGATATGATAATACATATAATTCATATAAAACATAAATGAATCTTAGGCCCATATATAATAAGGCGAAAACTACGACGTAACAATTTTCATTTAGACTGTTGCGTGCGTTTACTTTTCCTTTATGAGATATTGTCATGTGGTATTTGCGTGATCGCAGAGCACTTTAATTACAAACAAGCAAATTTACTTTTGTCTAATTTAAATAATACGAGATTTTTCTGCTTTTATGAGACTAGTTATAATGAATATTACTAAATAAAGTTGTTTCCTTTTGTTAATGTGTTATTCTGTCATTATAAATTGTAATACTTGTGCCATTAGAATGTTAAAAAATAAATTATCACACAATGAATACAAGACAGCTTCAAAGTTTAGAAATTACAAAAAGAGCCGTACGAAATATAAATATTACTGTGGCAATTTGAAACCAATGTGCCGCATCTTGTACGCCTGAAGTTCTATAGGTGGGAAGATTTTTTGTTCTTATAATCGTGTGTTTTATGTATTTTGTCTTATCGCCCCTTCTCTCTTGCATGCGTCCGAGAACGCACATACGCACCACGCACGCACGCGCCCACACATGCACGCAGATCCATACGCTTAGGTTTAAAGGGGTTTTAAAAATAATTTGTAGAAACTAAATTACCAACTATGTACATATATGTAGTAATTACGTATTTCAGATACTTTCTGAACTTGTATAGTATTATATGTCGCATACTGGGCTTGAATTGCATGGCTGATGTTTACAGTGTTAATCCAACATTGTGAGACTAAATGGAAATATGGAGCAGAGATCATAATCACACGTGATGTCTAGGTGTCAGGTATTGTTTAGACAAAATATCTGACAAGGCTTATATTATATCTGGCTGAAATTAAAAGTCTCTTTATAAGCTGCAATGGTAGTTTCACAAAATACTGAAACTTTTACTCAGTGACTTTGTGTAGAATTCTTTCTATTTACATGCATTTCTTCTATTTACCTTGTATTAGTTCCTAGTAATCACATGTCTCACAAATTTGCTGTAAGAGAAAAGCTATATTAATGACATCAAGCATGTTAGCATATATGCGATATACCAAATTAAATGCCATGTAAAACCAGTCGATTATGTGCCCAGAATGTTGTGAACGGTTGAAGACACAAGGTTAACATATTACTTCTTATGATATTGTTTAAATTATTTAAATTAGGGAAAGTCTCATTAATAAAACATTTAATTCTACTTAATAACGTTAAAGCCAAATGATTACTCAACAGTCGTTTTTATATTAGAATTCATTTATTTTCTACATTATTTATTACTTAGAGGCCAATTGTTAAGTACTTTTGATAACTTTTGTTAAAAATAATTACTAATATTGACTAATCGTATTTTATAAAAAGCATTGAAGATTTATTAAAATTTTATAGAACCCGAAAATAAATATTAAGTAACAAAATGTGTTTTCAAGTTTTACAAACAATATTTTATACACAATTCCAACTACTCTTTCTACTACCCACCGATGTTGCTTAATATTGACAATGTTTAAAGACATAAAGATGCAGAAAGTTTCTCCATACCCATGGTCGTCGCTATGACAACATAATACTACCCATAAAGGGTGTCTGCAAGTTCCGTAACTATTATTAAAGACTAACATTTCTTCCTTAGAGATAAGTTAATGTAACATGGCTTACAAAACCTGTAGCGCACACAAAGGATATAAATCAATAAACATAACTTACTTTATAGATACAAGGGGTCTTTAGCGGCTACCGCTTGTACTATATTAGCCGCACTTCATATTATGTAAATTCAGGTAATGAGTAGGACTATCTCTTAACATCATGTCGCATTAAATATCTTGTTAAAATTTTTGTGAAAGTTGTACGAGAAAATACTGATACGCAGAATTAAGTTTTGTATCAACCCGGTATGATTCTGATTAAGTCGTGTCTTTATACTAAAAAAAGTTCCCGGTAACAGACTTTCCTTTTAAGGCCGTTTGCCGGAATAATTTTAATTAACGGAAAAATGAGATAAGAAGTTATTCTGAATCTAACTTATCTCATTTTATTTTCACTCAGAAGAGACAAGTCAATATAAAAGCGAAGCCGTATTTTATATCGTGAATGATGTAAGCGATATGCAGGGAGGTCTTAGTAATTTAAACACACACACACACGTGTGTGTGTGTGTGTGTGTGTGTGTGTGTGTGTGTATATTGCAACGGAACAAAATTAATGCATAGATAGGTAATAGTAATAAAAATATGCAATAGAGTCTATTATCTGTAAGTAGGACAATTCGTTAAATTAAAAACAAACGTAAATCTTATATGTTAGTTTTTATATAAAACACAATAATTTACTGAGTCAGTATGTCTTTTATGTACAAATTAAATGTTCGTCTTGTACAATTTTTTTGTGTTACTTGTTTGAAGAATTCCTTGCTGTTGATAAGTAGACGGCTGCTACGCTAACACGTTGACCGCTGGCCTCGATGATGCGTTGTCACCTAGGATACATACGCCCACGCCGTTTATATGCCCGTTATTGTTTATATTAATAAATCTCAGGTTTAGAACAGCGGGTTAATACATAACAAAGATATGGTGTATTATACTAACGCCTTCCACCTATCTTAAAGTGTTTACGGGTTAATTACGGGGGTGGCCCATAAAGTTATCGAATTGACACACAGATAGGACCAGGACCAGTATACCAAGTAAGCCTACCTCTAATTGGTCGCTAGTCTGATCATTAAGATTGCGTACTATATAGTTTAAAACAGCTGTTTACTACACCGACTGTTGTGATAAAATTATTTGCGTACGTGTTTGTCTCGGAGTACGTATGTCCCTCTCATTTGATGTGGAACTTCTTCCAACGAGACACTTCTTCAGACTGTGGAATAGTAAACGTCACTGATGATAGATCTGGCAAGTAAAGTGCACTTGGCAGTAATTCTTAACGCGATTGCCGAACCTTTGCGACTGCCATATGAAGATTGGATGCGTTGTCTTGACGGCAAAATAACATTCTGAATTAATATGAATCCAAGTAGGGTAAACATCCACGTAAATGTTTACTGTGTAAACGACAGGCCAGCGTCGCGACGGTTGTTTGTCGGCGTATTGACTTCCGTAACCGTATTTGATTACGGCTCTGCTCCGTTCAGATACCGTGGACGCTGTAATTTCTAAGCACGACTTAGTACTCTACTGCTAAGTGTACTCTACTGCTAAGTATGTCTTAAACACAATCATATGCTGACGCTACTTGCTGGTAACCACTCAACTAATTTTTGCAAAGTGCAGTTTATTGATTAATGAAAAAGTTTAGTAAAATACGAAGACGTTCTCTTTCCTTTTTCTGAGAGTATTTTATCACTTTCTCTTTTTTTCTGTCGTGCATCTTCTCCTCTTAATTTACCATTTCTTCTTTTTCTTAGTAACCATATCACTCTTTATATTCCTCTTCTTTTTTCCATCTCTCGTTCCCTATCTCGTCTTACAGTTTTTGTGAGACGGTTGATGCCGTTTCTTGATCTTAAACAGCGTGAAGTGGTTCCTATTAAGTTGGCCACACTAGATACTGGATGTAACCTGGCTGACGTAAGACTCGCTACAAATTAGTTTTGTCTGTACATATTCAAATTGTGTCTTTCTGTCTGTCTCAGTCTAGTTGCCTATTTCTCTTGCCCCCCTCTCTCTCTATCTATATATCTATCTTATCCGTCTTGTTATTTCATTTTTTTGTTTCCTATGTGCATGTCAAAAATATCACATCTATCAGTCTGGCAGTGTGATGATCATAATTATCGTAGTCTTGCTTTCCAAGACGTACAAAACATATGTTAATACATAATTATAGATTAATACTTGTGTTAGTGAATGTAGTGCATTATGAACATTATGAGTCTAACCTTGTTAAAGTTTAATCATAAAAACACAAAATTCAGAAATTATTACGCGCCCACGTCTGTAAGTAAATTTTGTTTATTCACTGTTATTTGACAGTAACAGTAGGAAAAAATAAAACTATTTGTCCTTGAATAATTATCAAAACCGGGCCGATGTAAATTATTAAATCTCGTGATACAAACATATGCTAAATAATCATATTTGGTAACAAAACAAATGCCTTATTAAAACAAATAGTATTAGTCAGTTCCGTGTATGTAAGTGACATTGCTATGTTACAATGCCCTGCACCATAAATTCTTGCTAGCGGTTTAAAGCAAGAGCTGTGTAAGTCGGATGACACATTTTTATATTTTCGGGTGAAAAAGTTTTAAGGTGTTTGTGTACACATTTTAGAACCGTGGTTACAGCATTCTACTTTTCACACGCCGGTGACATTAAGTAAAATCAGAGTCTACCAAGATTCCAGACCAAAGTATCTGTAGCTGTGTAATGGTATAATGGTATAACAGGATTCCAATCACAGATTGGGCGAGTCTGAGGTAGTATTATGAGGTCAACTACACATCAAGTAGGTCAGAGAGTAACTTCACCGACAGCCATGATATAGGGCAGTGATTTCCAAAGTAGGGTCCGCGGACCCCTGGGGGTCCAAGACAATTTTTCAGGGGGTCCGCAGATACTTTTAAGAAAAATTAGAACATATCGTAATTTTCTCAATTTTTTTACTCTTAATTCTAAATTGTATAACCTCAATAGAATTAGTAGAAGATTCAAGAATTTTTTGGGGGGGTTCAAACTAATTGTAATTGTAAAAGTAATTTCAAACTAATAGCTTTAATAATGTCTTTAAATCATGTCATATTGGAGATCTGTTTGTCAGCCGAACTGACTAAACCTCTCTCGTACACTACAAAAAGAAGATTCATTGGCAGAACTTTTAACTGACAGTTCATTAAAATTACAGTTTTCACAATTACAGCTGGCTGACTTCTGGTTATATATAATGACTGACTATCCTGAACTCGCAAAAAAGCTTTGAAGCGTTTACATGTGTTTCCCTCTACTTATTTGCGTGAACCCGTATTCTCCCTGGCCACCCACTTGAAGTCAAAGTTAAGAAATAAACGTGATGTCGAGATTGACTTAATATTGAAATTATCAGTTATTAAAACCGATATTTCAGGGCTAATTGTTCAAAAGCAGCTTCATTGTTCACATTAAACTATGTTTTATATCATTAATATTATAATTTTGCAAGTTAAGACATCTCGTTATACATTATTTTAAATAACCATATAAGGCACTAAACTGTGCTTTTATTTCATTATGTTACATAAATTTAACGTCACTAGTGTGCGACTGGTATATCTGCAAACCGTAGTTGAAAATGTTATCAAAAATCACATCTCCAATTTGCAAGTCGTTAATTTTTAATAAAATCTACAATAATCTTTTAGTTATACTATTATCGATAATATGTTTGTTTTGAAATACAATTTTGATGACACAATTAAATTGGATAAGGTGTACTGCAAATGTGCTTATACTGTTGTGCTAAAATTTTGATGAGCACGGTGCAGTAGAAGTGGGACCCTTTGAAATCCGTTTACACATCAGCCAGTTGGGAAGTTGCTATTCGGATACAAAACTTCAGTACCTTGTTTACTGTTTCGCGTTATAGGCCTACATAATGTTACCAAAACGGCCAAACAAGACTACATGATACTAAATGATTTTGATAAAATGAAATCCTTACCTCTGAAATTGTAGTGAACTTTATCTGAATAAAGTTGATATTTATTGAAATAATTTGATTCTTAAAAATTACCGTGTTTGGTACGAGCGAAGAGCGTTAGGAATCCTCTACACCACCTCGTTCGAGCAATGTGTACAGAAGGCCTGCATTTCGACACGCAACTTACTGTTCGTACTAATCAACTCTACCGTTTCAGGAGTCCTTTGCCAGGCGGTTCTCCTTGTGAACTAGCAGCGTTAATTTAGTGGGTACGTTATGAAGTTCAGGTATAGTACAAGCCTAACCAGCTATGAGACATCCACGGCCGAACCGAACAAACTCATTAGCGT
This sequence comes from Magicicada septendecula, assembly GCA_034769895.1. Taxonomy (NCBI): domain Eukaryota; kingdom Metazoa; phylum Arthropoda; class Insecta; order Hemiptera; family Cicadidae; genus Magicicada; species Magicicada septendecula. The sequence goes on along the minus strand of CM068368.1, from coordinate 626,845,718 downwards.
CGCGCGGAACGTATTCAGGCAATATGTTACAGTATGTCTCTTGGCTCCGTCGTTAATACGTATAATTTCTGCGTTACACGGTATAGAAAAACAAAAATTACTGGGGCTGAAGAAGCCTTTGAAGAAAAGAGCCGATTTCACAGTGACTACTTGAATGGTATCTGTGTGCAGGGTTCTGGTGTACAGATGTGAAACATGGACTATGGGTAAAACAGAGGGGCAGGATTGAGTATTTTGAGATGTAGGTAGGTGTATCAAAATAGATGAGCAGGTTGAGTAATGAGATTTTAAAATGGACAAAAGGAAAGTAAACTGAATTGATAAAGAATAATTTTAGATACCATTTTGTAGAGATGAAAACTGGTTAGGACATGTTTTAAATGGCAAAGGAAAATTAAGACTATTCTGACTATCCTTAAGAGCATAGTGCAAGGGGAAAAGAGAAAGAGGGAAGAGGCTAACCTCGGTAAATAATGTTAAGAGAGAAGCGTGTAAGAAGACTAAAGACAGACCGACACATGAGTAATTAGAGGAAACAGTGGTGTAGGTAGAACGTCGTATGACGATGATGATGGTAATGAAGTTACCTACTTATAAGGCAGTGTTAATGACACATACCCTAGTTAAAGACGGGCCGTACAATATCAGTAGAAAACGTAATTTGTAGTACCGCATACCATTCTTATTTATAGAAGACGGCAGAAAATTTTGAAACAAATTTGTACTACACAGTAAAATAAGTGACACTGAGACGTGGTGAAACAGAAAAAAATTACATCAGAAACAGCCATGAAAAGTACAATATTGTATAGAATACAATGGCTTTGCACTTTCTACAAAGTTAAGTGAGTAACTTAGCAATCTAAAATTTTTGTAAAAAATGTTATAAACAAGAAATATTTCATAACATTAAAAATTTAATAAAATCAGAAAGGATCTTACTAAACTCCTGGTCTCTTAACTGATTGGTTAGAGTAAGAGATAGGATGGCAAATAATAAAATCAAATCTAAGTCTCTAGTGCAGGTAGAGGGATAGCTTGAGTAAAATTAGTTTTAACTTTATTATTGTTGGAAGACTTAACTTTAAATTTTCACCTTCTTTGAATTTCCTGAATAACAAATAAGATTCCGTTTTGTCCTCAGTTTTACTTCTAATGTATAGGTTATAGAAGAAATGAATAATGAAGTAGTGCTTTAATTTAATTTTTTCTTTACTAAATTACTAAATCTTATGCCAGAACATAATATTTTTCACGATTAAATTAATTAAGAAACTTTTCTTTGCTATACATTTCTTTCTTCATTGACTTATGACACAGTTCATGAATTGTAAATTTTACTCTGTAGGCTATACTTTATCTTACTTTTTGCGTATGTATACTAAAATTAAGTTACAAATCCTGAAAAACTTCAACTTTTAAAAATTTTGAATTGAACATAGGCAGCAATATCACTTGACTATTCGTTTTGCAAAACGTGATGTCTGCTTATCAATACGCAAAGGACTTTATCATATAATTATTTCTTCAGATATGAAACTCAAGACTAAATTTAAACATTATGTGTATATTGTATGAAAATAAACATACTAACTTATTATTATACCATGCAAATCATAACATACTAAACACGAGTATGTTTATGTTACAACTTTGCAATAAAAGTTCTTTATATTTGTACGTTCCTAACGTAATAATGCCAATTGAATTCCTATGTGGGATAAAAAATTAGAACGTAGTATACCTAGATCAATATAGATCAATATTATTATTAAGGAAGCTCCTTATAAATGTTTTTCTGAAGATATGCAAGTTATAAATCCTCGTTTATTTGTCCAATAAGAAAGTATTTGTTTTGGTAAAATTGTTCTTGTCTCAAAACAAAAACTGAAAACACATTGTTACTTTTATCGGTAGAGATTACGTGACCTGAGTGACAAATGTGTCAGTGATTGGCTTAGAGCATCAACACCTAACGACTGCAACAAATAAAATATTTAGAAGCGGAGGGTACAGGTTGTAATGTGTTAACAACAAGTTATAATGTGGTCGAAAACCGAAAACGAAAAACGAAAACGTGGTGTAAACGGGAGCATAAGACTAGTACAGTAGTATGTCAATTATATTTTAAAATCGGAATATACAGAAGCCAGTCGGTAATCAAAGGAGATATTGCGGAAATAAAAAAATTTGATTAAATAAATGACTGTTTCATACAAAAAGTATGACCGAGACATACTTTTGATAAAAGTTGCTTGTGTCACCAGACCGAAGCAGATGAGACAGTGAGACAGGTTTGAACAGTCCAATCGTTTGCTTTAGACAAAAAAGGAACAATTTCGCCCAGAGACAAGGCAATTGAATGAGTGTCGTAAACAGAGATGCTGCCAGATACACTCTGCTTGGATTTAAATCTCCCGAGAGACAAGAAAACAAGCTAGTATCTAAATATATAGTTTGTAGGTATTAAACAATTGATAGTTGAGTAAATCGGAAAAGTTTTATACAATGCAAAGGAATTGATGACAAACGAAAAATTGAGTATGACAAGTGCATAGAATTTCTTAATCGCTGTAACAAAGTAACTGTTGTTATTGCACGAACACATGAAAAAGAAAATGTTTCTGTTTGATTGTTACGTCAATTGAAATTGCTAAAAAACAAAATTGACACAAGAACGGCTGTCCTTGCGTGCCTTTTTACCTTTTTACCGTTATGATGAATGCACATGAGAAACAATTATCGTACTGTGTATGTGGATGCGATAAGTAACGTACGGTAGTTAGCGTACGTCTGCAGTAGTACACCTGAAATTTATGTGTGGTGTACAGTTGTTAGTATTCTGTCATGTAACTACTCTCAACGATTGGTGAAGAGTGTATACGGCCTTTGTTTTACATTAGTAGGCCTATACATATAAGTTGTTAATATTCTTTCATTACAAAATTAATTCAAAGTTACCTATATTAAAAGACAGAATCAGTAGTGGCAGAGAGAGAGAGAGAGAGAGAGAGAGAGAGAGAGAGAGAGAGAGAGAGAGAGAGAGAGAGAGAGAGAGAGAGAGAGAGAGAGAGAGAGAGAGAGAGAGAGAGAGAAAGAGAGGGAGAGAGAGAATGAGTGAGAAGGGGTGAGAAGTGGAGAGAATAAAATGTACACAGTATGCAGGTTGTACGAAACATCACGGTGTCAAACATATTCGTCACATTCCCTACTGTTTTCTCCAGGAATCAAAAACAAATTATTGCAGAGGTAAATCGCCGCAGATAAAAAATGCATTATTGGCTTCATAAATTATATTTTCCAAGCATTCTCAAAGCTTTGATAAACAAATTCATCTTTTCGGTTGCATTCTCCAAAAATGTACTTGATTTATTTTTTGATAATTCTTTTAGCCTCCTCTAATATTAGTGAGTAATACAAAATTACTAATAAATAAAATATACTGTAAATCAATATAAAATACACAACATCTACTTTCAGATTATTTTCCTTTGAAAAGTATCTAAATGTATACTTTACGAATTATTTAAAATGTCCTCACTAGACTAAACGAAGTTCGTGTTTAAACTGTTTTATGCCGTTTGCAACATGTTTAATCTGTATCTCCCGTATACGTTACTTCACGCTTTGAGAATATTTTTTAAAGTCATAGATTAAATCTAGCGGGAAGCTTAGCCTATATGTTAATACAAAAAGTAAACCGTTAATGTAAACAGTTTGTTTTACTACCTACGCCGATCTCTAGGCTATACACACGTAGCGACAGTAAATATTAAGGTTCATCTATAGACATTAGTTATGGTAACTTAGAGGATAAAATCTAATACAGGATACTGCAATACCTATACTAACATACAAATATTTTTAATTTCTTAATTTAGACGGAAATCAAAACCACAAAGCTTAAAAGAATTAAAGCAAAAGAATGAAATAATTAAACCTATTTAAAATTGTACGATAATGTAAATATGTATATTATTTTAAGTAACGCATTTAGTTAGTGTACAAATATTAATATGTAGGCTTTTCTACAGATATAAAGCGCAGAAAAAATTTAGTGAATGGTGTTTAGAATAAGTTTGGTCTAAGATAATGAAGACAAAATGATGAAACTAAACAAAATGAAGGAAAACATTCTTGAAGAAAAAAGAAGAAATAAAATACGACGTAATCTTAATGGTAATTGAGAATATGCAATAATGAAAGCAGATCAAAAAATAATAACTAACATAAAGTTTACAAAGCACATGATAAAATAGAAATATTTATTATAATGTTTCAGTACTTTAATGAAGTATTTCCCTTTCCATTTTAAACTCTCCGTTTAAACCCTTCACATTAAATTCATTTTAATTAACCTACATAAAGTAAACGATTTTCCTGTATTGTAGGACAACAGTTTATAATTTTAAAGATAACAATAAACAGTTACAAGCAATAAAGTTTACAATAATGACTTTTAGAAAATTACTCAAAAGTGTGCATAGTTAAAACCCTAATGGAAAACTAAAACACGTAAAACTAATTCATAGCGGTAATAAAATGCAACGCTCGTCAAAGACTTGGAATTCCTACTGCTTCATTTAAATGTTACTGTTTTAACGAAGAACTTGTCTTGTTGATTCAAATTCAAGAACCTTGCAATGGTAAAAGGTAAAGCAATAGAAAGAAGGTGATAAAGAACAATTAATACAGACTGTAAAAAAAGGGTAGGACTTTATATTAAAAATATATTAAAATTGTAGGGTAACTTTTAATTTTAGCGACATGTTCATAATTTAAACATTTAAAACAAGGGAAAAGAGTTGTTTCTTTTATAAATGTCAGAGGTGCTTGCCAAAATTAAATTACAGTAAATTTAGTATAACCATATGTGTTACAAAATTTAATTACGTACTAGCATATTTTGCAGTGATATTGTTAATTGAATAGTTAAAAACGTTAAAACAGATAAACGGATACGATTTTTGTACTAAAATATATTTATTCTTAGAAGTGTATATTAACAGATATAGAAATCCTTCTCAAGGAACTACATAATATATTTTTTTATTATTTTTCACATTTCCACTTTTCCGTGTCGCAATGTTGATAGCTCACCTCCGTCTCGTTCTCAGTTATCTCAGATTTATTCAACATATTATACTATAACTAGTCGTAATAATTCGTATCTACTTCGAACCTATTTGTCCTACAACTAATCCTACATATGTAAAGGAATCCATCCGTGGATAGTGGTCACAAGCGTTGAGGGATAAGCATATGAAGGATACGTCCCGATAGTTATTAATTTTTTTATCGCATATAATTTAATACACAGTATACTTATATGTTTTCAAAAACTGTATTTTGTTTATCCTAATGCGTGTATTGTGCAAGGAAAATAGGAAACTGTTAAACTCTAAAAGTTTGTAGAATTATAAATGTAACGAAAACTGAACGCATCTGAAGAGCTCTAATTTGAAGTACAGTGCAAAATATTTATTTGTATCAAACGGTTCAAATAAAAAAATACATGTTTCTTTTCAACGATAGGCCTATAATTATAATTGCAGAAATCTAAAGTGCTAAGCAGTATATTTGACAATCTGGCCAAGCTGACTTGTTAAAGTCTGTTAGAATTTGAGGTACCAAATATTATAATATATGGAAGGCATAATACCTACGTATGACCTTAGTTAATGAAATTACCTCATTATAGAAGCATTTGAAAAACTGAACAATATAAATAATGTATTTAGTAATTATTAAGGAATACAAGTATTTGTTTGAATACTATGTACAAGAAAATTGTAATTCCAATTTGTTCATTTGTTAAATACAATTTTAAAGTTAAATATCTGCTTTCACAACAGAAACTTTAAGAGAAGGCTGGCCACAGAATTCGCCTTAAAAATGTTGACCTCAGCGAGACTGAGTGTATTTAGTTTGAAAAGGCAATATATCGAGTAAAACATCAACTTTGACAGCAACAGATGTGGTATGATTAATGTGACATAGAATGATGTAATAATATATCAACGATCAACAAACAATAAATTTTTCTCTACTTTTGTAATGTAGAGAATTCATAAATACGTTTCGATACTTTTTAGTTTATTAATCAATAACATATGTTTGCCCTAAAACTGACCAAATTGTTTTTATTATAAGTAAAATAAAGAAAGATTTCTTTCGCTTTCGGTCTGATATTAGTATTAAAGCTGCTAGGAATAGATGCTAAAAGTTAAGTAAATATAATCTTCCGCTTAAGGATGTATAGGCTATTATTATTTGCTTATATTTTCGGAATGTAACTCAGTAGTTCACGCTCCTAATATTACTTTATAACGGAACTTGTCTGGAAACGTAAGAAGCATATAGGCATTTAAGTAGAATTCTGTCAGGCTCGGTAAGACAGCTTGAAAAATCCTATTTTAAAACAGATTTCCACCACGTTGGATCATTGGAATCAGACCGTGCTTCTAGATTAGGATCAACTGTATATGAAGGCGTGCGAAGTAACTCCTCACCGAGGACATGATCCTGGTCTCCTGGAAGAGAACGCGATGGTCTGCGTTGGCAAGAGCGTGCTCGGTAACTGCAGACTTCTCCGCCTGGGGCAAGCGACAGTAGCCACTGTGTTCAACGACTCGGTGCAAGCGCTACGCTTCGTGATGCAAATGTATACCTGGCCACATGAGCATGGCACAAAATACACCACTCAGAATGACAGAGGATCCCTGACGTCTTTCACCGGTCTCAGGAAGATCGTCCTGACGGATCGTCTAGGGAATAGCCTCCCAATTCGGTCCGTCAAACCCCCGACAAGGGCAAGACGGTCGAGCCGACAAACGTCTGCGACACCGACTCATCCGACCCACTAGATCTTCTCGGCCGGGCTGTTCTCATTTCCACCGCAGTGTAGCCGGTTGACTTCAGCGCTTCCTCGAAATGGAGGAACTGAGTATCGAGAAATCCGGGCTCGCAAACCCTCTTCGCAAGTTCCACCAGCGTCATCACTATTGGCCTCTTATCCCTCTATTCCGGTCTCTTAGCCGGAAAACGGAGGCTTATACAAGCAGACTGACGTAGTTTCAATGAGTAGTGCACTCAGGCCTGTGGTCACAAACTTTTACGTGGAGACGTTTGAGGGGTTGGAAGTTACACCGACACCGCTCAAGCCGAAGTGTTGGTTCCGCTATGTGGACGACACGTTCGTCGTGTGGAACCACGGTTAAGATGAACGTTTTCTACCGCATCTCAACGGTGTTCATTTTCGCATACATTTCACGATGGAGAGGGAGTACGCTTATATTGGAGAGAGAGGTCTGCTGGCGTTTCTCAACGTGTTGGTCCTTCGCAGGACTGACGGAAGTCTGGGACACAAGGTGTATAGAAAGCCGACGCACACCGACAGATACATGCTGGAACCGAGAACCATACCGGTACAGATATGTAATTTCCGCCGGGAGCACGTCACCGATGAAGTCCAGCACCTCCTGCACGGGAACCGTAGTGAAGAGTTAAATGCTATCAAAACTGACTATCACATTGCCAGGACCCAACTGCAGACCCCCGAGCTTCTGAAGGAAATATGCAGAATCTACTACGAACCAACCCGTCTGCCTACGGCATGAGTTGTATGGCATGAGGAGTTCGGTCTGGTGTTTCGCCAAGGTGTATGTAGGCGAACCAATGGCAATGACGATGGGTCTACAGTAAGTGGGACGTCAGCCTTGTGTATTCAGGCAAGAGAGAAGAGCCTCAGAACACAGGACGGCAGCCTTTACCTCAGGTGTCATGACAAACTGCTTCACTAATGAATCAATCCTTCTAAGGATCAAACCCTTAATAAGTATCAGTCTTTAATAAGTATTAGGATCCAGCAACTCGTCTATGATAGTCATCGGTGTTCGTGACTACCGTAACGCTCCCCCTGTAAGCTGGAATAATAACGAATAATAAGAGCGGAAGACTCGGTCCACCGCTCGGGGTATACAATAATAAGGAATGCGTTCGGCTGTTGAACATTTTGTAAAATTATTCTACTGTAGAAGGGTGGCCGAAACGTTTAGACAATGACAGAACAAAGCACCAGATCACGGGCCAACAGCCCGAATATGAATTCTTTTATTAGTGACTCCAGTGGTGATAGCCTACGAAACAAACTAACAGATACTTTACTCACAACATTTCTAATGCAGAAAACACAAGAAATGAAAATTTGTACAACGATGAGTATTTCTAAAATGTAATATCGAAACAGGTGACATGAATTTAACCTCATTATGTTTCCCTCTCCATTTGATCTCACACGTTTATACCACTTATAGAAAGAATCTAGTAAAACCGACATGTGTGTAGCTTTCACGTATTGGAGAGAAGTGACAGCTGATACTGTAGCTTTCCAGTTGATAGTAGTTTGCTTCCTGTTCTCTGTTCAGCAGTTGGTGTTTGCTGTCACATACTTCCCTCAGACGTCAGATATTGTAACGTCAGACACGTTGAAACACGTGTTTATTTTACTCAACAAACCACTTACCGATATTACAAAAAAAAGAAGTAAATATCACTGACATCCTCCACGTGTACATTTATCAAAACTAAAAATAACAAATTTCTACATTTTCGTTCTACTTTGAATTTACATTATTTACAGTTATAAAGTATTTTAATTACAGTAAAGGAAATGTTTTCTAAACATTATAAGTTTAACAGTTGGTAATCAACTATTTCTAGAGAGGTGACACACTTTATCAATACTAGACTTCCACGTTCTTTAGGATAATTGCCTTAAAAAAATTAAGTAAAACAATCTTCCTTACAAAATTACTACTGAAATTTTATAAGACGAAATCGTAATCTTTTATTGACTTTTACGTGGGTTAATATAAACTATACTGAACTACAGTTGTTTCATGATTTTTGTGAAAATAAGTATTTACAATCAATAAAATATCTTTGAAAGTTACATAGTATTATTTAAAATATGAATGAATATAATTAGTTTTCTACTTTTGTTTAATGAATTTGATAAAAACAACTATTTTTATAATAAAAATATCATTGAAAGTTTCATAGTATTCTTTTATAAAATGTGAATAAATATAATTAGTTCTCGGTATCGAACACACAAGTTCAGGGCGGATTCCGAAGTTCGAAAATCTCAACCACCTGTCCTCTTGCCCTTATCTCGTGATGTTATTGGGATCGCCTCAGTGGACCAAGCCACTGTATATGGTTATTTGAACCCACAATTTTTTAAACGTCTGCTAACATTTACAAAACGTACTAAAAATATTGAACTTCTTATTTTAATATCACATAGTCTGAATTACATATTAAAGAGTATTCGTTGATTTTTCAATGTAATTTCCATGAATTATTAACAGTGTGATGTATTAAGGCTTAAATTATTTGTCAATAATGCATTTATCAAGCTGCACGCTATTACAATAATTCACACATGCGCGCGCGCACACGCACACACACACACACACACCTTAAATACACTGAAGTTTATTTCACTAAAGTTAATACTATGCTGTATGACTTAATACTATTTATGTCCAAGTCCTTAACCTAATGACAAGTTCCTATTCAGTAGCACCTTTGTCAAAAATACTGTAATTAAAATTTTAGTCCATAATAGTTATGTTTCTTTTATTATAGGCCTATATGTGGCGCCTTTTATTTAGCCTAAATGTGGTGAAATGTTTGTCACATTTCAATACGCGCCAGTGCTCACAGAGAGAGATGGAGTGAATGAGGGAGTGGTGGAAGACAATACTCGAAACAGATGCGTCTGCGAAATTGGTGGGAAGAAGAATGTGCAGGAGGCAGAAGGAAAAAAGGAACAAAATGTATCACATGGGTTTTAGGAAAAATAAGCACATTATATATGCGTAGAAACATTAAGGAAAGACACACACACACACACACACACACACACACACACACACACACACGTTGTCAGGGCCGCGCTTAAGTACGAGAACACTTGAAATACGTATTAGCTGGCGTGCAGTAAGAAAGGAAAGCTATTCTGGACCTCTGCGCGACCTATAAAAGCAGAACGTCTGGCTTAATCAGTTCAGTTGTGTTGAGGGAAGCCAGACACAATTGCGGTGAAGTGTTATTGTCTTATAGTTAGTGTAGAATTCTAATAGTTGACATTATTATTGCGTGTCTACTAATTTAACTTCAATTATTGTACGAGATTAAACATGTTGGATAACTTGTCGATTGCAAATTATTAATTGTGATAATTAAAGCTGATAATTAGTGATTTCATTAGTATCTGTGTTATGTTTTTCCACCGTACCACACGACTATCAGTTAGACCGTCGTAACTACACACACACAAGTGTGTGTGTGTGTGTGTGTGTGTGTGTGTGTGTATAATCAATAAAGAAAAGAAAGTGAACAGTTAAAACGTAATTTACTGATCTACTTATGTCAACAATAACTGAGCATTAATTAGAAGTATAATAATTTTCTAATTTTATTCTAATGATAACATCAGAGATACAGTCTATATAAATTCAATTATATAGAAATATACATTACAAAATATAATGGTATACTACAAGTGAAACACTAGGAGGTTATTTATCCTCCTACAGAGACGCAACGTAAGCAACCATATACGCGTATTTGCCATGAACACACACGCAACATGAGAAAATTAAAAAATGGTCACTGATTAAATCCTCCCAATATTTTCTCTTCTTTTAGCTGCCGGATAAATGGTTTGTTTTTATAAAAGAATGTATTATTACGTCGACGAAAATATTTATTTATACAGTTAACAATAAGTTTTCCAACTGTCAGATTTGTTAACTTGCTGCTAAACTTACGACCGTGTGTGCTCTGAATACGTAAAGCAACGTAAAATCGTCATATTATGAGAGTCATTAATCATTTTCCTACTTGACAGGGGAAGGCAATCGAATACTTGACGATCGACTGAGCGCGCCGTACAAATATATATTGCCCTGATATACCACAACTTGTCAGAGCAGTTACACTCAATACTAGAAAGTGATTCCTGTCTCAGTGTGTTCAACAGGATAATATAATATGAAACCCATCATTCGAGTGGCGAGGTTGTGTGTAATGAACATCAATTAGAAATAGCAATACTCGTACTTTTTATTTGTTTTTTATGCACAGAATCACATATGAGAAAGGAGTATGATAAATAGGGGTGAAAAATAAGTTTGATTATATCTATTAACTCTTTGACTAAAAGAATTAAATATGGTGACATATTTAAAGAGATATATTAAATACGTATATTATAATTTATGAAAATTTTTTCATAACGGTATACTATGAAATGTTCATATACCTATATAACAATATATGTTGTTACGACATCACAGAACAATCTACGTGTTTATCGAATGTTCCAGAGTGATCCGGAATGTAACGTGTGTGGCGTACGTGGTTGTTGACGCATTTTCTAGGCTGTGCCAGACTTTGCGCCGGCGCACGGACTGTGTCAAGGCCGCAAGTAATTACGTAGTAACTATACTGGCGCTATCGCGCATTATGGAATAATCTAGTAATGTGGGGCGGTATAAATACCAGTACTCAACGACGTTCAGTTCAGTATTAGTGCGATATATTGACAGTGCGGTTCGAGAGTTATAGTCGCGATATTACTGTGCGCGTTCAAGTGGTATTAGTTAAGAGTGGTGTTTTATAATCGGACGGTATAATTGTAATACAATTGTTTTTAATTTCAGTGTACATTTTATTGCGTGTGAACAATTTTTATTTGATTTTTTGTAGAGACTGTGTTGTTAATTAAAAACTGTTTAACTGTAAAAATTAAAGGTGTGATTAGTGACTTAATTGGTGTGTTGTACTTATATTGTTTTCCACTGTACCTACGACGATCAAGTAGACCGTCGTAACAATGGTGTCAGAAGTAGGATAGAACGGTTAACAGTGGAAACAGTGGACACTTTGTACAAGACGAGTGTAATTCGTAATTAATCGGAAAACAATGGATGCAAGTCAGTTGATGGAAGCTTTCCAAACCCTGCTGCAGCAGACACAGGAAGAAGCAGAAAGACGAAAAAAAGAAGAACGAAGACAAGAAAGAAAGAAGCAGAAAAACGACAGGATGAGAAACGTAGGCAAGAAAGAGAAGAGGCTGAGGAACGTCAGGAAGCACTAATGCTGGAAACAGAAGAAAGACAAAAAGAAGAACGGAAGCGTGAAACAGAAGACATCAAGGAGTTAATACAGGAGCAAAAGCAGACACTAGAACAAACCGCTGCAGAATTAGGTCTCGTACGAGGTGAGCTTAATAAGCAAGTTACTAAAATACCGGAGGTACAAGAATCGATGACATTAAAAATAGCTGAAGTAGAAAAATCTGTCTCGATTGTTGAAGAATCGATGTCAACAAAAATATCTGTCATAGGAGAATCAATGTTAAATAAAATATGTGCAGTAGAAAACTCAGTGGCAAACATAAGAGAAAAAATTAAAAGTTAAAGTGTGGAGTGCCTGAAGATACAACCAAAACAACTTTGCGAAAAGACTGTACCAATGATAAAGACGCAGAAAATAAGCTAATAGAGAAATTCACTTTGCCTGCAGTAGGGACAGTTCATGTCAAAACTCCAACCTTTGACGGAAGCAGTCACTGGGCAACGTACCTCCGCCAATTTGAAGCTGCTGCATGCGCAAATAGTTGGACAGAGAAAGACAAGGCTGTTTCACTCGTTCTTGCGTTAAAAGGACCTGCGGCAGAATTAATACAGAAAGTGCTACCTGACAGCCAAAACACCTATGCCGAATTGATAAAAGCTCTAGAATTACTGTATGGTGATAAATATTTACGAGATATGTACTGCACCCAGTTGAGAGCAAGGCGACAACATTCCGGAGAGAGCCTTCAAGAGGTTGAAGCAAGTATCGACAGACTAGTTAGGTTGGCCTATCCTGAAGCACCAGAAGATTTTCCAACGAATTTTGCTATGCAGACATTTATTGCCGGTGTCCGAGATAACGAACTACAGCAAGTGTTCCGAATAGCAAGACACCAGAACAGTGCGGATGCCCTGGTACATGCTTTGCAATTTGAGGCCGCCAAATCAGCGTCTGGTTGGACAAGTCATAAAGTGAGCGCGCTAAAAGGTCACGACGGCACAGACGATGAAGAAGAAGAACAAGGAACAGAGACTCGATGGTCGGCAGCACAGAATAAAATAAGAAAGGATGGAAGCCCGAAGTGTTATAGATGTGGGAAATCTGGATACCTGCAACGAGATTGTCGGGTTAGAATTCAGCAGCAGGGAAACGAGCAATAGTCGGTACAACGGGGCGTGTGCTGACTAACTGGAGGAACAAAGCCCCTAGAGAATACGCAATTTCTACACATCAGAAAAACAGCGGGAGTTTGGTAGTTACCGGATTTGTTCAAGAAAGGTCAACCTCGATTACAGTTGACACAGGCGCAACAGTTTCTATTGTGCGCCGCGACGTGGTAAAAGATCTGAAGCCAATCTGGTGCTCTTGCAGCTTGCGAACAGCTACTGGACGGCCTGTAAAAGTGTATGGAAAAGTGGAGATACACCTGCGCCTCGGTCGACTTGAGTTTAATCATCAAGACATCAGACATTGTGGATGAAGCAATTCTTGGTGTGGATGTTATGAACGCATACGGAAATATAGTCGACTTCAAAAACAATGTCTTGAGAATTGGAGGTGAAGAGGTAATGCTATCAACAATGACGACAGCAGAAAAATCGATGGACGTCATAACCCCAATTGGCCGGAACTGTTCCGCCAAACTCCGAAAAGATCAACATGGTTAGAACCGAGGTAGATACTAGGGGCAACCAGTGCTCTATATTCGAACCACATGTAGTCAGCACACCGGGCATGATAATTGCCAGAAGTTTAGTAAAACCTGACGAAACCGGAAAGGTACCTATTAGAGTGGCGAATATTTTGGATCAAGCTATCACTTTACAAAGCAATACGCTCCTAGACAAATTAACTCTTTTGGCCTGGTTGATCCAGTGCTTCGGATAATTCCAAATTACCAGAGGAACTGCAAGAATTATTGAACAGATCTTCTGACGACCTCTCAAGTGGTGAGGTAAAAGAACTCAGAGAGTTTTTACATGAATTCAAAGATTGTTTTGCAGTTCGAGGACAGTCACTGGGAAGAACCTCTCTTGTGCAGCATCGCATGAATACTGAGGACACAATACCTTTACGCCAACCTCCTTGAAGGCCTCCATTATCTAAAAAAGAGGAAATGTCTCGGTTAGTACAGGACATGTTAACAGAGAGAGTAATCGAACCTTCGTTAAGTGCTTGGCCTTCCTGTAGTGCTGGTAGCGAAGAAGGATGGTGGATTGCGTTTCTGCGTAGACTACCGGAGGTTAAATGATGTTACAAAGAAAGACTGCTATCCATTACATCGCGTTGACGATACACTCGACACGTTGTCCGGAGAACAGTGGTTTTCCACATTGGACCTGAAGAGTGGATATTGGCAAGTGGATCTTCATCAAGAAGACAAGGGAAAGACCGCTTTCTCGACCACAAGTGGCTTATTCCAATTTAACGTCATGCCATTTGGACTCTGTAATGCACCGGCAACATTTGAAAGATTGAGGAACCTGGTACTCCGAGGCCTGACATGGAAAACTTGCCTTGTTTATTTAGACGATGACATAGTCATCATAGTCATAGACATTCAAACACTATTTGGAAAACCTTAAGGAGGTTCTAACTAGAATTCACGGTGCCCAACTGAAGCTGAGCCCGAAGAAGTTTTCTCTATTCCAGAAGGAAGTACAGTATCTGGGCCATCTGGTTTCGGCTGTGGGTGTTAGCATGGATCCTAATAAAGTAGACTCCGTAAGAGACTGACCAGTCCCGAAGAGTAAACACGAAGTTTGGAGTTTCGTGGAGTCATACTCATATTACAGACGTTTTGTGAAAGGCTTCGCTACTATTGCTAAACCGCTACATGAGCTAACAGAAAATAAACGAAACTTCCAGTGGTCGAGGGAGTGTGATCAAGTATTTAGGACTTTGAAAATTGCATTATGTTCGCAGCCAATTCTCGCTTTCCCAGATTCCGAAGGGAAGTACGTTGTGGACACAGACGCAAGCAATACTGGTCTAGGAGCAGTATTGTCTCAAGTTCAAAACGGTGAAGAACGAGTAATAGCGTATTACAGCAAGACACTTTCTAAACCGGAGATAAATTATTGCGTCACAACGAGAGAGGTGCTGGCAATCGTCCGAGCGTTGGAGCACTTCCATAAATACCTCAATGGAAGAGAGTTTTCACTACGTACCGACCATGCCGCGCTTGCATGGGTCTTAAGATTTAAAAATCGGGAAGGACAGTTGGCAAGGTGGCTTGAACGTCTGCAAGAGTACAACTTCAAGGTACAACATCGACGGGGGCGCCTGCATGGTAATGCAGATGGCTTATCACGAAGACCGTGCCCGGAAGACTGCCGACATTGCCACAGAAAGGAAAAACAAAACTCAAGCGAACATGTTCAAGCCGTCACTGTAGATTTCCTGGCTGACGGCTGGACAAGACAAGAGTGTCGACAAGAACAGATGACTGATGAAGACATTGGACCGATCTTGACAGCAAAAGAGGAAGGTCGCCGCCCGGATTGGCAAGATATCTGCAATGGTTTCGAAGTACTGAAGGGATACTGGGAACAATGGGAATCTCTCACCTTAGAAAACGGATTGCTGAAAAGGGCTTGGGAAAGTGCAGACGGACGAGATGTGGTCATGCAGTTGATAGTTCCCCAAAGTGAAGTGCAGTCTGTTTTGAAGTAGATGCATGATAGAACATCTGGAAACCAGGTTGGCGTTAACAAAACCCTTGAAAAAATACGGAACGATCCTATTGGGTTCATCTTCGCCACGACGTAGAGGAATGGGTTCGGACGTGTGAAATATGTGCTGCAATCAAGGGCCCACAAACCAGAAGCAGGGAAAAACATGGATGCCAGTCAGATGATGGAAGCTTTCTAAACGCTGCTGCGGCAGACACAGGAAGAAGCAGAAAGACGACAAACAGAAGAACGAAGACAAGAAAGAGAAGAAGGAGAAAAACGACAGAATGAGAAACGCAGACAAGAAGCGGAAGAGGCAGAGAAAAGGCGCAGACAGGAGACGGAAGAAGCAGAATAATGACACGATGAAAAACGTAAGCAGGAAGCAGATAAAACGGAAGCTCTCTTTGGACCTATGCAGAAATAGTTACAACAACACAGTACCGCAGAATTGGGTATCCTACGAGGTGAGCTTAATAAACAAGTTATTAAAATACCAGAGGTACAAGAATCAATGACATTTAAAATAGCTGAAGTAGAAAAATCTGTTTCGAGTGTTGAAGGATCGATGTCTAATAAAATAGCTGAAGTAGAAAAATCAGTCACGAGTGTGGAAAAAGCTATGTTAACAAAAATAGAAGACTCGATTACAAATATAAAAGAGTAGATTAAAAATGAAGTCGAGCAGTGCCTGAAGTTACAACCAAAACAACTTTGTGAACAGATTGTACCAATTATAAAGACAGGAAAAGACGCAGAAAATAAGTTAATGGAGAGTCACTTTGCCAGCAGTAGGGACAGTTCGGGTCAAGTCCCCAACCTTTGATGAAACCACGCACTGGGCGACGTATTTACACCAATTCGAAGCTGCCGCATGCGCAAATAATTAAGGGACAGAGAAAGACAAGGCAGTCTCACTCGTTCTCGAATTAAAAGGACCCGCGGCAGAACTACTACAGACAGTGCCACCTGACAGTCAGAACATTTATGCCGAATTGATAAAAGCTCTAGAATTACGCTACGGTGATAAACATTTGCGAGATGTGCACTACGCTCAGTTGAGAACAAGACGACAACATTCCGGGGAGAGCCTTCAAGAATTTGAAGCAAATATCGACAGATTGATTAGATTGGCCTATCCTGAAGCACCAGAAGAATTCCGAATAAGGTTTGCGGTGCAGACATTTATTGATGGGAGAAGAAGACACCGAGAGAAGAGAGTGACCGCACCAATTGGAGAAGTAAAGCCTCAGAACAGCCACAGTTTCAACGCTACATAAGAGCAGTGGAAACTTGATTGTTAATGGATTTGCGGAAGGTAAACCAACATCATTTACAGTTGACACGGGCGCAACTGTGTCCATTGTGCGCCCTGACTTAGTCAGCAACCGCCAGCCTCTAATTAGCTCTTGTACAATACAGACTGTGACTGGAAGACCCGTCAAGGTGCTAGGAAAGGTAGACGTACGTCTTCTCGAGTTTAGCCAACAAATGCTCGTTGCAGACATTATCGATGAAGTGATTCTTGGCACGGACATTATGAATACCTACGGATTCGTTGTGGACTTAAGAGAGAATGTCGTGAAGGTTGGCCAAGAGAAGATAAAGCTTTGTATGGCTAAAATGACAGGGTCTACCAACCATTCGATTAAGCGATTGGCATTAGTGGAAGAAAAAGTCAACAGGTCTGGTCAAGAGGAACCCTCCCTATTGCAAGCGGAAATGGGGAAGAACTAGCAGAGGAAACACAAATAAGTGTAACGACAAAAGAAGTGATTGGAAAGCCAACTATGGGTGTCGAGACAAAACTCTTGCTTGTTCCTGAGCTGATAGAAGCGGCCGAAAGAAAAGTGGCTGAAGCTGAGGTGACGCAAGAGGTTGTTGACGAGAACCAAACAGACTTGGATCAGCCAGTGGTGTTTAGGTCATCAGTACATGACGCAACGGGAGTGATTCCAGCAAAACTAGTGGTTGAGCGGAAGATTCGCATTCCTGGGAACGTGATGTTCGGATCACATGAGACTGAATTCGAAGAACCAGAGAATTATCTTTCGCAAGGACGTTCACCTAGATCGCCTGGCCGAGTATTGCTTCAGAGACGGTTTGCCAGTTCGGGACGAACAGGCTTAAGGAGGAGGAGGTGTTACGACAGTTCGGGACGAACAGGCTTAAGGAGGAGGAGGTGTTACGACATTACAAAACAGTTTACGTGTTTGTCGAATGTGCCAGAAGAATCTCGCTCTAATGTATGTGGCATACGTGACTGTCAACGCATCCGCGAGAGTTTTCTCGAAACCGCCAGCGCGCGGATATGCAAGGCGTATTACGTAGTTAGTTACGTAGTTCACCGGACGTTAAGACGCAATTTCAAACGTTCTGGTCAAGAGCGCAGGTATAAATACATAGCGGCAGCGGCCTTAAATTTCAGTATGCTGGCGATATATTTACATTGCGGTTCGAGAGTTATTCTCGGGCGATATTACTGTGCGCGTTAAAGTGGTTATTAGTTAAGTGTTGTGTCTTATAATCGGACGGTATATTGTAATGTAATTGTGTTTCAATATAAGCTGACATTTATTTGCGTGTGAACAATTTTATTTGATACGAGACTCGTACGCCACACACGTTACATTCCGGATCACTCTGGAACATTCGATAAACACGTAGATTGTTCTGTGATGTCGTAACACTATGAAATATAATACTATGTATTATATTAAATATGTTAATACTGCTTGAATATTAAAGTAGACCCTACTTATTTGGATTCAGGTATTAAAAATTGCACTAAATTAATGGAATTTCAATTCAACACATATTTACTGTGTAGGAAACCAATGTGTGATACGTAACGTGATCATAACAGATTTCCGAAAATTTTATTACACCCGGTAATTGCCATGAATGAATCTACCGCGTAAGTCTAAACTTAGCTGTACAATAAAAGATGAATAGACACGTACACCGCTTCAGTTTGTATTACTTGTGTCATGAGAACTACGACTACATTGACGTTTACATTATTTTTTAAAAAATAGTGAAGTTTCTGTTTAACAAAAATGATTTATAAATAATTTAAAACTTGTCTTTTATATTTTTTTTTTGGCTCGAAACCGTGGTGCGCGGTTTTGCCGATGGCGCAGGGAGAGTAGAGTAGTATACACTTCTAGTAATTTTTGTTGACAAGAAAAGTAAATGGAATTTAGGATCAACACACGTACAATAGTCATACGTTACTCCGATAAACGTGCCGTTCATAAACATATAAAACTGACCGCTTGGAGGCACTAGTTTGCTAATAACGCAACAACCGTTATTATGATGTCGATATTTAATAAAATAAAACAGCATATACTATGGATTAAGTTAGGTAATGTAATGTAGCAAACTCACTGACGCTGAGTAAAGCTATGTCATGTTGTAGTACATACTAGATACTGTACGTTGTATATTTTAGGATCCGCTGGTTAATGTTGAAAAGAATTACAGTTCACGATAAGACAATACGTTAGTAGCCACTAACAATAGATTTATGCTAATTTAAATATAAATCACAGTAAATGACGATTACCAACCAAAAAATGTATGTTTCAGAAACGGAATTAATAAGAGAAAATTTACTAGGACCTGGAAATTACGCAACGTTTATTTGGAAGTCTGTTTATTCTCCAGGTGGTCTAGTGGCTAACGCGGGCGATTGATGCGCTCGTGGTCCCGGGTTCAATTCCCGGTAGAGGTTCCGTACGGCGTGCACTCAGCGTCGTGAGCCAAACTGAGTAGGCGTTGAGATAACAGCGCCGCCTCTTGGCTGTGAATACCGCAACTAGCGGCTGATGGCGCGTAGTACTAGCCATACAGCGTCACACTAACACAAAAAGCCGCGCGGTACGCCTTGGTCTTTAACGGACTGTTGAGCGGAGGATTTTTTTTTTTTTTATTCTCTTCACACAAAAAGCGTTTTTCAATATTGTCTCACATTAAACTACTTGACGTAGGCCTATATGTGTCGTGATCACAAGCCTCGAGATATAGTCCAATTAAGCAAATATGGGAACAGATAATACTCTTGGATACATGATCTTATCACGTACGTAAAATTATTTAAAAACACAAAATGCCAGAGAACACAGCATACTCATGTCGCCAACTCTCAGCAACACGCTACGCTGACCCCTCACAATAACAATGATAGAGGTCAATTGTCTCAAAAAGAAGCGGACACTTTCTAATGCGACCTACAAACACACGATATAAAAAGAAGTCGCGTTTCAGAGTAAGGATTAAAACCAAAATTACGTCTCACAAAGCGTTTTAAAACGTGGGCAATTAGATCGTGGATACTTTAGTTAGAGTTACGTCATTACCATAGGCCACACGTAACCCTACAAGAACTTCGGCATATGTTCTATATGTTTGTAAAGAACATGGCACAAATTATTTGTAGTATGTGTTATACACTTCTTTTTAAATTAATTAATTTACTACAATTCTGAGCAACCTCTTCGTATTTGAACTTGAATCAATCGCAGTAAGTTTTGGGGTTTTTTCTAAGTTATTGTGAGCTCTTAGCCCGTTGGACGCCTATAGGACTCAGACTTCCCAAAATGATAACAATAGAGTTAATGATAGAGTAACTAGTGAGGATCCTCATAAGTTATTGATAAAGTAAATATTTCAATCTGTTCATATTATAAAAACTCCTACTGTCATGCAGTTACAACTACGGATGCAGTGTTATTCATTTTCTTACTTGTATTGCTTCTAAATTTTTTCAAGTAATTATTAACATTGTAACGTATTTTTTTAAATTAATAAGATCATCCTAAAGTTACATATCCTTCTTATTATTACAGGTAACAAATAATGTATAAATCGATGGCGCTGTGGTATATGAAGCGATATAATAAACATGACAAAATACGTTTCATGTCCAAATAATCCGTACACTCACAAGTGAGCGATAAGGAATTATTGGGAAAATCATAAAGTTTGTTTCTCCAGGTGGCCTAGTGAAACACAATTAACACGGATATGTAGAATTAGTTCACCGCAAAAGAATATTTCTTGAAGTTAGAGGGCAAGTGTGTTGCACTGCCATTATTACCATTTCTGACAACAGACAACGCGGTGCCAGTTTTGTCGTCTGCTAATAGCACTGACACCATTATTGATTTCCTTTGTACTCATGTTATTTGGACATACCGTTTCGTTAATGCGTTCTGTATTACAAAAAAGGAGCTATAAATAGAACGTGGGTTAACATAAGACATTCATTAATTTTCAATTATTTTTAAACTTTAAATATTTCAGGAATATTTTTGTTTTGCTTCAGTACAAGTAATCATAAGTATTCAGTATGCCTATTAAACTTCAGTCGTAACTGTTTATGTATTTCACCCAGAACCTTTATAACTAACTAGCAATAATATCGCTATAACGATTGTGGTGCCGACTTCCTCCAGCACACTATTTAGCATCTGATTTACTAACTCTTCTCCATCGGTGATATGATGGTAACATTCTATAAATGTATCTACTCAACTCAGTCCCATTACTACTAATAGTAGTGTAGATATCAATGCTAAAGAAAAAAAACACTACAAAAATGGATTATTTCAATCAGAAACTACATATAGTTAAATGGTTGCAAACGTAAAAAGTGGGAGTAAAACGTAGTGAAATCAGAACACTAGCTCTGAAGGACCACAATAATTATACCTTTTATCAAATATCGGTATGGAGAACCATACATGACTTCCATGTTCAAAGATTTATATTTAAATCATTTACGAAATGAAATGTTTCCCTAGAAATTACTTCTTTCCACTTATTGCTTCAGCCTTAACCACAATACTGTGGTCACTAACGTATACCATCACATGTTATCGCACTCGATTTTCACTGATGATGGCAGTCGACGGCACTACCGAAACGTCTGGTTTTGCAGAAAACGTTGGACTACGGCCAAACAGCCCGGGAAGGAATTTTAACAACAAACTACTACCTTGTTGCCGATAACGTAGTACACATATAAAAATTATCCCCTCTCCATTCAACTATAATTTACATTTATAGAAAATTACCCCCACCCCGTTCAACTAGCCTCTTCATTTAAAAATATTTCATCTACGTTTCTACAGTGGATTATTAAGATCTTCTTATCAAGATACTTTATTTATCAAAATTAAGTACTTTACTCTTGTTACAACAAAAAATGTTTCTGGTAAACTGCCCTTTCCCCGTAACCGATCTTCACCAAATTCAATAGGCTTTGAGTATTCTACAACTCAGGCACATATGTAAAAAATTATTTGATTCTGTTTGAATTTACGGCAGTTATCGTTCTTCATGGAAAACGTTGTCTTGTTACAACATAAAATGTTGCTGGTAAACTACCCCTTTCCCTTAACTGATCTTCACCAAAAACAACAGATCTTGAGAACTCTACAATTCAGGGCTGCATGCAAAATATTATTCGATTCTGTTTGAATTTGCGGCTCTTTATCTTTTGCCATAGAAAATGCCCTTGTTAAACATAATACGTTGCTGGTATACTACCTCTTTCCCTTAACCGATCTTCACCAAAAACAAAAGGTCTTGAACACTACAATTCAGGGCTGCATGTAAAATATTATTTGATTCTGTTTGAATTTGCGGCTGTTATCGTTTGCCATAGAAAAAAATTACCCTTAATTTAAAAAAAAACGTTGCAGGTAAACTACCCCTTTCCCTTAACCGATCTTCACCAAAAACAATAGGTCTTGAGTACTCTACAAATAAGGACTGTATGCAAAAATTATTTGATTCTGTTTGAATTTGCGGCTGTTATTGTTTGCCATAGGAAACAAATCTATAGACACACACACAGACACACACACATTTCGAAAAATGACTTTTTTTCATGTTTTGAGTGTAGTACAATGAGAATCTGCAATAGTCTCGAACACGATTTTTTTTTGCCATCACCATACTTCCATTTCCTTAAGGAACATGGAAGAAAAAGAATGTTAATTAAATCGGTGTCAATCACTGTTCATGAGTTTCTTTAAGAGCACTTTAAATTTACTAATATAACATTTATTCTACGTAAAAGTTGCACACAAATTTAAAATCACTATAAAATCATTTATTATCATAAATGCTTATTGCAATTATAATAATAATTATAATATAATAATTACCATAAATATAGTGCAATTAGTTTTTAATCTGCTTTGCAATTAAATCAGTAAATTTAGACAATATGATACTGAACCTATCTATATGCGCAAAGTATAATAGTGCCTAAATTCTGAGGAGAGAGAACCAAAATGAATGGTAATTATATGCGTAGGCTACTTAATCAAATTCGGGACGTTATGGTGTTATAAACAAATAAATGTTATAAACACTATGTAGGTGTTATAAATATGCCGATTATCAATGATATAGATTTAGTCAAGTCACTACGAGTTATAGGTTCCGCATCAACACTTATTCACACTAAAATAAGTTGCTTTATCTACTGCAAAATAATATTTTTTATAAGTAGTAAATTTTATAATTATACGCGTAATAACTAAGATGCATATTAATCAATCATTATTTACTCTACTCAGTTCGATAGGTCCGTTTTGTAACCTAATTTGGTTCAACTTTATACGCACACATTTTATTAGATTTCCTTCCGTGTGTTTACTTAATACTGTTTTCAGGCAACAAAAAAGTGATCATATTAAAAATTGTATAAACTAGTGACGGCTTCAGTGGAATCACCATATTCTTCCTGTGCAATGATGCACAGATCACAATAACACACACACACGCACACACACACACAAATATTGAAACAGTACATATATTTGGATATTGTAATATTCGTCGTATGATGAACGGCGAATTGAGTTTTTCCGTTTATAATAATGCCCACGTTTGGAAGCCATTTATGTAATATTCGTCCGTATGGGACGTAGATTTAGTAGTAATCTGTAGTCTCGAGTTGCTTGTATTTATTAAGTTTTTATTTTTATCAATCTTCGGTTGTTATTTGAATGTACAGTGATTTAAGAATTAGCGGTGGTTGTCTTTACTACGGTTTTCAATGTCGAGAGAGAGAGAGGGAG
Organism: Magicicada septendecula; assembly: GCA_034769895.1. Classification (NCBI taxonomy): domain Eukaryota; kingdom Metazoa; phylum Arthropoda; class Insecta; order Hemiptera; family Cicadidae; genus Magicicada; species Magicicada septendecula. The sequence goes on along the minus strand of CM068368.1, from coordinate 626,821,789 downwards.
AGAGAGAGAGAGAGAGAGAGAGAGAGAGAGAGAGTGAGAGAGAGAGAGAGAGAGAGAGAGAGAGAGAGAGTATGACTGGGTCCCTCTCTTGAAATATTTCTGGTAATTGTTTGTTTACGTTGACCGTCGACTCCGACGCAGCCGGTTTCGTTGTAGGTTATGTCTCTCTTTGCAGTGTGTGCTATTCCTGTAGTCCGTATATCCACACTCCTCACTGTTAGCTATAAATTTCCTGAAAATTAAGCTTATTCTACAAATAACAAGACGAATTAAATTCCCAATAAAAGGTGTTTATTTTTTTATTCGTTCTAACTGCTTTGATTCAATATATCGACGTTTATGTCTAACTATATTTGAGTCGTATCGACTCTTGTGCTCGTTTCGATTCTAAAATTTCTTTATATAATTCTTAAAATTGTTAATAACTTTCCTTTTTAGTATATCTCAGGGTTTGGATTCTTTGAAGCTGTCAAAAAAAGCAGAAATGCAAAGAAAAGTTACTATAAATTACAATAAACTATAAATTAAATCTTACTAACTAATAAGTGAACAGTTTGTTTGCCGGACAAAAGCGAATAATTTGTCTCACTAAGCAAGGCAGTTGAAAAAATCAAAATGGCCGTCAGTCTACTTTACCGAGATGCCAAGAATTAATGTTTTGTTCACTCGTTTTTAAAAAATATAAATTTTGTAGTGTTTTCACTTAGTTTTTAGTTTTTTTTTTAGTTAGCACTTGTGTTTGGTTTAATAGTGCCTGTTGAGTTTAACTATCTGTTGTGTAGTGGTTGTGACTAGTTTATATGAATTGGACAAATCTCACCCAATGTAGGTACTCAGATTTTTACGTTCAATTTGGTTGATCGTATTTTCTTCTTATTTTTATTTTCATCGTTTGGTTTAAGTATTTAATTTATCCTCTTCTTTTATAGTTTTACTTTCTCATTTTTTAGACATCGGTCAATTAGTTTTACCCCTCAATATGTTGATTCTACTTCTGAATTTTTTCTTGGTATTATATACCTCATCTACACTCTCTGGTAGTTAATAATGGAATAATAATTTTTCTCCCTTCATCAACGGTCTAGACCAAGAATCTCTGGCCTCCGATTGGTTAAAGTAGGTGAACTGCAGGTCACCTAACTGGTGTTACTGAGATCATATATCCTTACATTTGTATAAAAAAATAATCCCTTTTAAACTTTAAGTCCCATTAAATTTAAGTTACATAATGATTTTCCTTACTATATGACATGCAATTTGATTCCTATTTGATATATGTTTGTTATTATAATAGATAACTTTTCACCTTTACAAAAGTTCTGAATTTTCGACCTATTTTTCTGTTACAATGATTATATCGTATAGTCAAATTAATTAATTGTCTAAATTAATCTAGTAAATACTATTACTATTACATCAAGTGTTTTTATCATACTGATTTAATCCTTTTCTGATTTTGTTTACTTTGAATGGTTGATCTACTCATTTCTGACATTATTTTCTTTACATTGCATTATTGGCCTAGGCCCTAAGCTTCATTTCTTTAGAATTTTTTTCTAATTTACATAGATTGTTATTTAATTTGTCTATTTTGAACCCTGGATGTACCATAACATTAAGTGTAACAAAATATTTTATAATTTTACTCTAAGGTATTGCCTTCATGGCCAAGTTTAACTTCAAACGTTAACAAATGATTACAAAATATTTAATAAAACTTTGATAGCATTCTTCAATTCTATGAATCACTATTAACTGATTATTTATAGAATTGTTTGTTTTTAATTTAAGTGTTTAGCTAGCCTGTAGGCCTAATACAATTTACAACATTTATTTATAAGCCTTGATATTTAAACATAAACACAAATATACTGTCTAGGCTTACACAACACTTCCAAAAAATGATACAATTCTACTTTAGTTCATTTTTAATCCTAATGACAACAAAAAATTATATAAGTTTATCTTGTCCCCACTGCACGGACACTTATTACATTTTTTACACAGTTTGTGTCACACTAGTTTTGGTTTATTTAGTTTATTTGTTTACACTTGGGGTAATTGAAGGGATTGTTATTTTTTCAGTTTTTCTGTCCAAATAACTAACTACCTTGGTCCCCACTCTCTTATACTAGCAGTTTTTTTCTTACATTTATTAATTATAAATTACCAGATATTTACTGACAATACTTTTGTATTGTACCTTTCATTTGTTTCTACATTGTCTGACATAGAAAAAACTTTTTATTTAATTGGTGGACTCTGTGAGGTGACATATTCTGACCTCTATTGAAAAATGACCATTTTTGTTAATTAGGGGAGGGCACTGATTATGTCATGTTACAATATTTACCCAGGACGGTATGCTTGTAAATAATTAGTGTAAAAAGAGTATGACGAACAGATTTAAACAATTTTGTGCGGGAAAGTGCAGGCGGAGCCTGTCGAAAGTGTACACCTGCCCCGACAGTGTAAATGCAGGGTTTGTGTGTCTGTGTGTATATGCCAGTGCCGAGATGCGTGGTTCTACGATGGGACGTATCACAATTCTAAGAACATCATTAGATTAAGGACATTTAAACGCGTATGGTGATGCAAAATTATTGCAGAAAAGTGCATAATAATGACGTTATACAAATTAATGTTAATTACTACCATAATTAACTAGTAATTAACAAGCGGGTTATATGTAAATGACTACTGAAAAATTATGAATACAATACAATCACTTGCCTAAAGGTTAAATTTACGTGATTGCGAAAACAGACTAAACAATTATCAGTAAAAAATGAGCGCTACGCACGAATTGACAATGTTTAACATGTCAAAAAGAATATCTGACATGTCAGTTTTCCGTGTCTAATATAAACACCTCGAACAATTTTGTACGTGGTCAGACTCAAGATATCTTTACACGCTGTCACTATGTCAGTCTGCTGAATCAACTTGAACATCATCGTAATCATCACCGTATCTGCGATACACCACGATTGATGAAGGAACACAGGACCACCATCAACAACAGGCTATATAGTACCGAGGACGCATCAGAATCATCATCATCGTCATTTGTCATCATTCAGGAGAATCACATACACGTACACAGGTAACGGTAACTTCGACAATACGCAGGTGACAAATGAACAATTATATTGTTGTGCAAAGAACTCATAAAGAACAGAATAAGAGATAGTAAAGATATAAAAAATTAAATATAAATAATGTAAATATTCAGAATAAAAGACGTATCTGTAATTTGTTGTTAAATATAATAATTTTATTCTGTTTCATTTTAACAAATGGATGCGTCATTATAAATCATAATTGTTCTTAAAATAAATGTAATTTTTATTAAAATATAAATACCAACCACTCAAATTTATGTTAGTAAAGTATAATATTATTTTATAAATCAGTTGCTATTTTAATAATGATTCAAAGTCAGACGCCCATGCAATATAAACGAATTTTATAATTTGTTCATCATAGATGTTGAGATATTTAAGGCTATAAGACTATATGTTATTAGCGTGTGCTGAATAGCAAAAGGTTTTATATGTATGTTTTACAGAGTGTAACCTTATAAAAGAAAATATTTTGTGTTTCTAATTTCAAATTTTAATAATCAAGTAATTTCTTTGCAATATTTAATTAACCGTTGATTGATTCTTTTATTATGTTTTAATATTTCATGTCATCAACGTTGTGTAATGTATAATTATTTGTGTGTGTGTGTGTGTGTGTGTTCAAGCAATAAGTCTTTTAACAGTTTACTTGTGTTGCGGACTACTGTAGATATTTTGCTAGATGACGCTTATTGTTACGCTTATTATGCAGAGTGCGTATAGGACTGTATAAGCAAATTAGGATAAGCTCTATGCCGAGCAGAATTTCTTCTCATGTGTGTTAATAAAAATTTTGAAACGATCTATTTCTCTGACGTTCAATAACTTATTCGTTATTTTAAGATTTTGATCCTCGTAACAATATTATGAATACAAGATCTTCAACTTCAATAATTTTCCTTTTGTAACATTTATAGTCTCATGTGACTGTTGGACAAGGTGTAGTATACTGCTATGTATATAGTTAAGTACATAACTTACATAGTTGTATACTACACATTAAGTATACACACAGAAGTATACTACACTATAGGAATGTATGTAGGCGTGATTTATGTACGTACTGTACGCATGCACGCGCACGCACACACGCACACACATATAAAATTATGAAATCGTATTAGCGAATATAATTAACGATATAGAAATATGACTACAGAAGAGTCTTCTTACCACTAAGAGGTCGCCTCTCCACCACAACGTCCAGAAACACTGAAATTAAAAAAAAAATTAATTAAAAACTATACATAAAAATACAAATGATAATTCAGTATTTAATATTAATTAAGTGTAACGAACAATGATAACTTAGGAACCTTAAAATTGAATCAAAACTGTAACCAAAAAAAGGGAAAACAGAGTTTCCTGTAAATGAAACCATAATTAAATCGTGACATTGAAAACATTAAAAGTTATTCACCGAAACATAATGAAGGAACAAATAAACAGAACGAATAAATATGAAACGATTAGAGAATGACTCGTACTAAATGAAGCTGGCAAAATAAATATAACAAATGAAGGTATGAAAAATGTGTGTCTGATAATAAATTCCACACTAAGAAAGAATTGTAACACAATCAATAGAAACCTCATAACAGCAAACAACAACAAAATATACAAGTAATCATTTGAGGAACGTTAATATTCACCAACACGCACATTATTAAAAGACAAATATAGTATATGTTGCCGTGGAAAATGTTTAGAATAGATATTTAATATTACAATAATACAAGAATCTATCTGAGATTTCTTACGTTTTCTCTGAATAAAATTTCCAGGAAACGTGGTCTTCTTTAATGAGATATTTGACACAATTCCACTAATGTTCCAGTTTATTTCAGTTTATCGCCGCATTAGGATACCCAATGACAGGGACAGTATTGACTCCTGTCCTGTAATTCTCAATTTTATCTGGGTGCTTAATGACTCTTATCCCACCATTTAACTTGCTTATGTGAAAAAAAACGTACCGAACAAACATCATTCAGAAAATATGGAAGGGTAAGGTGGCCTCCAGTAATTACAAGGACCGGGTACACAAAAAGTTTCCTTATTAGCCTACTCTGCTGATTAGGCAGTATGCCATGTGAAAGTATAAGTATGCAAAACTATAAAGAATGCTGAAAGATACGTTTAAAAAATGAATCACAGCACACAAAAAGGAGGTAACCAGAAAACATTCGGGAAACAATATGGAGATATCTAAATTGAACTTACGGAAACTGTAAGATTACTGAAACGAACTGCAACAATAGCTATCACACAATGGAAAAACAATTTCCTCATTCAAAGGGCTGGAAAAGATAGACTGAATCAGTTTAGACCAGGCGTCTGGTCGCTCCACAAATAAAAAGAAAGAAATGTCATTAGTGCTTGGCAGAAACAATCTATCCGTGAGCACACTCGGCGTCTTGCGTGTGTATCTTTCAGCCCGTGAGGGTTTCCTCTAGCCAATAGATATTAGAAAGATATATTTTAACACAACAGTTAAAATACACTAGTTGTCTGCTTTACTTTATACACACCAAAAAAGTAATTGTTTTTTCTTATGAAGTTTGTTATGTAAGCTTCTTATAAACATAAGCTTGAATCATAAATATTTGTAATTTTAACAGGCAATACGTAGAATGGAAATTATATTTTACAAAATATATTGCCTTCAAAGAAGCCGAAATATCTTTTCAAAAAAGAAAAGGTTTCGTTAAATTATATTAATAAGCATACACATTCAAATATATAATTGTTCTTGTGCTAAAACTGTTTCGGGTGGGATTCCATGTTTTTTACTCAGGAATCGCAAACCATTCCACATACAAATACTAAAGTTTTATGTACCAACAAACTTGCACCTGTATACTTCCATGTAAGTACAAGCAATATAGCCAAGGTTTTGCACATACATAAACAAATAAAAGAAGTGTATGCATTCATTCACAGATATGTGTATACATGTGTACTGTATGTGACAGAACAATGTGTACCCAGATAATACGGGCTATTTAAGGTAAACACGTGATCCTATTCACACACACACACGCGCGCGCTTGCGCGCGACATATTGCTGACCATCAAACCGGACACATTTTTCAATTAAGCCTTATGAAATGTATTTCAAACGTGGGTTCGCAATTATTTGCTACTGATTAATATAAAAATATCGGTATGGAGATCCATACATGACTTCCATGTTCTAAGATGTATATTTAAAATCATTTTTGAAATAAAATATTTCCACAGAAATTACTTATTTCTTCAGCCTTAACCACAGTACTGTGGTCACTAACGTATACCACCTCCAGTTAGCGCATTCGATTTTCACGAATCACCACGAATGGTGATGATGATAACCGATGGCACTGCTGAAACGTCTGGTTTTTCATAAAACATTGGACCTTGGCAAAACTGCCCTGGAAGGAATTTTAACAACAAACTATTTCTTTGTTGCCGATAATGTAGTACACATATAAAAATATGCATGAAATTAATGGCTTGTAAAAGTTAATGTTTGATTTCTATTAAGTAGTGCTCAAGTTTCCAAAGTTTTAATATTATGATGTCCGTAATCAAAACAGCAGAGCAGGTTTAGTGTGTATGAGGGCACACCGTGGACAAAAATTTTCAACATTCCCTATTGAGCGCTGCTCAGAGTAAAGTTGCGAATCTACAGTGTACGTTTCACAGAACAAACACGCGGAAAAGAAGGAGCGCTCCGAAGTCACTCATGGACCCTGAGCATCTTGCAGAGGGTTCATTCCCTAAAGACGAAAAGTTTGTCTATGAACCGTTCCTCTGTAAACACGTGCAGTTACACTGCCCAGCGATCCACAGGAAGCAAATCGCTATCCACGCTGGACACTTTTTTGGCGCGTAGTGTTGGTGTGGGTTTTGGCACTTTCCATTTAAAAAGCGTGCAAATGTAAGAAAATAAACATGAGTGAGGCCAGAAATAACGCGAATTGTGTGTGTGTCTTTCATGCCTTTTTATTGCGGTAATCATAATAATAAAATGGAAACGTAAACATTACATAATTGAGATATGCTTGCCTGCCACGAACGATATATTTTCTCTCATACATGATTTAAATTAAAATGAAAAAATTATAATTTTATTGCCTGGCAACAACATTATTTTATTTTTAATAATTACCATTGTTTGAAAAAGTTTAAATGAATTTTCAAGTACTTTGCTCTTGTTTAAACGCAAAACGTTGCAGGTAAACTACCCATTTGAATTAACCGATCTTCACCAATAACAATAGGCCTTAAGTACTCTACAATTCAGGATGTATGCAAAAAATTATTTGATTCTGTTTGAATTTGCGGCTGTTATCGTTTGTCATAGAAAAAAATTACCCTTGATAAAAAAATGTTGCAGGTAAACTACCCCTTTCCCTTAACCGATCTTCACCGAACACAACAGGTCTTGAGTACTCTACAATTCAGGGCTTCATGCAAAACATTATTTGATTCTGTTTGAATTTGCGGCTCTTATCGTTTGCCATAGAAAATACCCTTGTTAAAACATAAAACGTTACAGGTAAACTACCCCTTTCCCTTAACCGATCTTCACCAAAAACAATAGGTCTTGAGAATTCTACAATTCAGGGCTGTATGCTAAACATTATTTGATTCTCTTTCAATTTACGGAAGTTATCGTACGTCATAGAAAAAATTACCCTTGTTAAAAAATAAAACGTTGCCGGTAAACTACCCCTTTCGCTTAACCAATCTTCAACAAAAGCAATACACCTTGAGTTCTGTATAATTCAAAAAGGTATGCAAGAAAGTGGTTGATTTTGTTTGAATTTACGGCAGTTATCGTTCGACATAGAAAAAATTCCCCTTGTTAAAACATAAAATTTTGCTGGTTAACTACCCCTTTCCCTTAACTGATCTTCACCAAAACCAACAGATCTTGAGGACTCTACAATTCAGGGCTGTATCCAAAACATTATTTGATTCTGTTTGAATTTGCGGCTGTTATCGTTTGCCAATGAAAAAAATTACCCTTGATAAAAAAACGTCGCAGGTAAACTACCCCTTTCTCGATCTTCACCAAAAACTACCCATAACCGATCTTCACCAAAAACTATAGGTCTTGAGTACTCTACAAAATCAGGGCTGTATGCAAAAAATTATTTGTTTCTGTTTGAATTTGGGGCTCTAACCGTTTCCCATAGAAAATACCCTTTTAAAACATAAAACGTTGCTGGTAAACTACCCCTTTTCCTTAACCGATCTTCACCAAAAACAACACGTCCTGAGAACTCTACAATTCAGGGCTGTATGCAAAAAATTGTTTGTTTCTGTTTGAATTTGCGGCTCTTGTCGTTTGACATAGAAAATACCCTTTAAAACATAAAACGTTGCTGGCAAACTACCACTTTCCCTTAACCGATCTTCACCAAAAACAATAGGTCTTGACAAATCTATAATTCTGGACTGTATGCGAAACAGTGTTTGATTCTGTTTGAATTTGCGGCTGTTATCGTTTGCCATAGACAAAAAATTACTCTTGATAAAAAAACCGTTGCCAGTAAACTACACCTTTCCCTCAGTCGATCTTCACCAAAAACAATATGTCGTGAGTACTCTACAAATCAGGGCTGTATGCAAAAAATTATTTGATTCTGTTTGAATTTGCGGCTGTTATCGTATGCCAAAAAAGAAATATACAGACACACAGACACACAGATAGAAACACAGACACACACAGAGACACTTTTCGAAAAACGACTTTTTTTCATGTTTTGAGTGTTTGAGTGTAGTACAATCAGAATCTGCAACAATCTCGAACACGACTTTTTTTGCCATCACCATACTTCCATTTCCTTAAGGAACATGGTAGTAAAAATGAATAACTCTTTTTCTGAGTACCATAAAGAAGTGCAATTTACGTATAGTAATCACATAAAAATTAGTGATCGATTGAGCATCGAGTGATGTGAAACAAACTTCGTAATTCGCAAAAATAGGCGAAAATTGTGACTTGAACCAGAGTGGGGAAAGTACCCCCAACAGAATCTGACAGGTCAAATATTGTTCAGACAGGAATTTTTGCACGACCTGCCTACCAGGTCGCGCTAATAAAGTTTCTTCTTCTCGATTCAACCATTGCCGCAGGAGGCTATGTCGGTCGACGACGCCAATTCACATCTATAGTGAGAGTCACAGGACAAACTAGATGTCCAACCAGAGCCGCAGAATACATACGATGAGGTCTATGTACACACCGGCAGCATATGACGTGAGACGAGACGACTATTAATCAGCACATGCAGTGGAACACGACCAGAAGGACACGAAGGACAATGGAAATGGAAGTGGAAATGGAAATTTCCAATATTGTTAAATAATAAAAACACATCGTTTCAGTGACAATGTTGTGCAAGATACAGTACACTGAAATCGGCCAAGATGTTTGTTAATTAATCATAAAAACTGTGTAATTGTAAGATTCCAGAATATTATTACTATTGTCATTAATGTTATTTTTATTATTGATATTATTTTGTGCTCATTATTATGCGAAATTAAGTGACCAAGTTATTAGTATTTAATAACTAGTGAAATTTAAGTTAATTCAAGTCCCTAAATTAACTACATATTTCAGTGGGATGTGATTCTTTATGTGACCGTTTGTAACTTAGCCAAGTAAAAATTAATGTTACTAGAAACTTGTGGACTGGATAAGTGTAGGTTCCTAAATCCATAGAATTCATTCAACATATTTTAAAACAAATGATTATGTCTACAATCGCTTTCATATTTTATAGCGAGAACCAGATGTGAATCCCGGAGACTTAAGTTTTTGTGACTAGTAATACAAGAGTGGATTTCTGATAGTAATTACAAGGACTGAAGAGATACACTCGTCTACTTAATAGCCTATAAAGTGTACTGCTTTGTCATCATAACATTTAGGGATTATTTTAAAATATTTTTATAGATTGTAACTAAGCATATTCCTTGTCTTCATTTCATAATATACGTGAGGGTTACGGAAAACAATGCAGTGAAAATCTTTTATGTCAGTATTACAATTTATGTTTGTATAATCCATTAGCCGTAGATAAAGAACCTCAGTTACAAATAAAATTTAATTGAAATCACTAAAAGGAAATCAGACTAATAATAAATTTAATTGGTTAAATCAGACATTTTTAACTTAAGAAGACACACATACACTCACCCCAAAGTCGTGTAACACGCGTAAAGATGCAAATACGTAAAGACACGCAGGGATGCAAATGATATTATTTGCACCTTTAATTTTTCAAATATCAATCATGTATTTTGAAAATTTTTGAAAATTATTTGTTTGTTTAAGTGACTGAAGAACTTTAAAATGAGGAAAGGTTTTTACAGCTAAATAACTTCTTAAATTATGATGAGTTCTTTTTCTTATGGTGCTAATTCAACTCATAACAACACCCACGTTCCTTGTTTTAACAGTACTTTTCAATTAGATAAATTAATAAATTATATGTTAATTAATTGCAATATGTATTTTGTTATATGATATTACATTACATGAGTGATATGCGTAGACACGCGTGCAAGTGTACGTGACAATTTAATTTTAATTTCAGTATAAAGAAATAGATAATTTTGTTTGTAGACAAACGTTTGTACTTTTATTGGTTCAAAACTTTTGTTAACTGAAGTGTGTTCATGTGTGAGGTGTGTTTGAAAATTTAGTGATTGTTAAATTATTTTTCATTAGGAAAATTAATTTACCCATTCTCGTAAAATATGTATCTACATTTTTTAACAAATTTTACAAAAAATCGTATTTAGTATAATTTAAATATTTTCTGTCTATACTCGTATCCAACCAATTACTGCATTGGCGATAATGTTGTGCAGTTGCAAAAATTAACTGAAAATAATCTTAGATTAATAGTTCTTTTCATTACTTTATGAACAGTGTTAAAAAGTAAATTACAACTAGGCCGACAATGTAAAATATAGAATTTTTAGCACTGTTGTTTATCAATATACTTATTTGTATCTTACTTATCCTAGGTAAAAAAAAATTGTTTCTGATATCGGTGTAGACAACGTGACAGTGAATGATGAATGTGTGAGTGACGGAGTGAGAGTTCGACACCTGACGACTTCGCCAAATAAAATATTACTAAGCGGCAGTTACACGATGTAAAGGTTGAAACGTCGTGAGCAAATAAGACATTGAGATAATTTATAAAACAATATCATGCATCACTCTTCTATACTTTCTCTGATGTATATATGTATGTTTCTCTACTTGATGTATGACTTTAATACTTAAATTAAAACGAAGCCACAACTTAGGAAATTAAAAGTTGTTTAAGATTACTAAACAAAATTAAGTATAAGTAATGCAAGACCAGTAGTCTTCCATGATGTAGTTGTCACAGAGCGTATAGTTAGCCTACACATAAAGTATTAAATTATGTAAAAGTGGTGCTATTTCTGGCAAATTAAATAAGACATAGACTATCAAATAGACAAATGTTTACAGACTGTTTTTAAGATTATAGGGTAACAAATTACAAGAAACATTATAAACGTTTATGAGGATTAGAAAATGTAACTCAGGGATTTTAATACTAAGAAATTTAAGGAACGTGGGAGGTCCACAGTGCCATCAAATTCTTTGTCAAGGGAAGAGTTAACAGACTAACAGTCCTTCATTAATTTTCGAATCCTTCGGAAGAAAATGTGTACTTTCTTAAGTATTTACGAACGAACCAGGAGGATAATGAACATACATTAAACATACATGGGTTTATCGAGTAAGTGGAAATTTCGTATTCAACCGTTTGCAACGTACAATACCTATTCTCATATTTTCGCAAAGTTTTTCTTAACAAACGTAATGAATCTAAAAGCTAAAAGCCGCTCCAGTTTTCTAATTCTGAGAAAATCCATGTGTTTGTACTTGAAACGGATTGGTTAAACGGGTCGTGGAATCACTAAATCCTCCGCTAGAAAACCAATTAGCTCGTAACTGATTACTGTTAATTAATTTAAAATATCTATCTGTAAACGATTCTTCTAATGGGAATAATACAATTGAAAATAATGTGACTTTACACTTCTGTTTATTATGTTAGAAAGTTTCAGGTTCGTATTGTGCATGCATCTACTTTGTGAAAATCAGGCCTGAATCTACGAATGAACAAACTTTAGTTACTTCGCAATGGCACTTGTTAGTAGTGAATATTGTAACATGACATAATCAGTGCCCTGCCCTAATTAACAAAAATAGTCATTTTTCAATAGAGGTCAGAACATGTCACCTCACAGAGTCCACCAATTAAATAAAAAGCCTTTTTCTATGTCAGACAATGTAGAAACAAATGAAAGGTACAATACAAAAGTATTGTTAGTAAATATCTGGTAATTTATAATTAATAAATGTAAGAAAAAAACTGCTAGTATAAGAGAGTGGGGAGCAAGGTAGTTAGATATTTGGACAGAAAAGACTGAAAAAATAACAATCCCTTCAATTACCCCAAGTGTAAACAAATAAACTAAATAAACCAAAACTAGTGTGACACAAACTGCGTCAAAAATGTAATAAGTGTCCGTGCAGTGGGGACAAGATAAACTTATATATTTTTTTTGTCATTAGGATTAAAAATGAACTAAAATAGAATTGTATCATTTTTTGGAAGCGTTGTGTAAAGCCTAGACAGTATATTGGTGTTTACGTTTAAATATCAAGGCTTATAGATAAATGTTGTAAATTGCATTAGGCCTACAGGTAGATAAACACTTAAGTTAAAAACAAACAATTCTAGAAATAATCAGTTCATTGTGATTCATAGAATTGAAGAGTGTTATCAAAGTTATTTTTAAATATTTTGTAATGATTTGTTAATGTTTGAAGTTTGGCCATGAAGGCAATACCTTAGGGTAAAAATGTTAAAATATTGTGTTATTTACTGTTATGGTACATCCAGGGTTCAAAATAGATAAATTAAATAACAATCTATGTAAATTAGAAAAAAGTGCTAAAGAAATGAATCTTAGGGCCTAGGCCAATAATGCAATATAAAAAAATAATGTCATAAATGAGTAGATCAACCATTCAAAGTAAACAAAACTCAAAAAAGGATTAAATCCGTATGATAAAAACACTTGATGTAATAGTAATAGTATTTATTAGACAAATTTAGGTAATTACTATATGATATAATCATTGTAACAGAAAATATCGGTATGGAGAACCATACATGACTTCCATATTCTAAGATTTATATTTAAAATCATTTTCAGCCAAACAGCCAGGCTGTGTCTTACCTGCCTTTTTATTGCTGTATTAAATGAAAAATATTATATTACATTAAAATGAAAAAATTATAATTTTATTTCCTGGCAACAAAATTATTTTATTTTTAACAATTACCATTGTTTCAAAAAGTTTAAATAAATTTTCAAGTACTTTACTCTTGTTAAAACGTAAAAGGTTGCAGGTAAACTACCCCTTCCCCTTAACCGATCTTCACCAAAATCGAAAGTCATTGAGACCTCTACAATTCAGGGACGTATGCAAAAAATTATTTCATTCTGTTTGAATTTGCGGCTGTTATCGTTTGCCATAGAAAATACGCTTGATAAAAAAACGTTGCAGGTAAACTACCCCTTCCCCTTAACCGATCTTCACCAAAAACAATAGGTCTTGAGTACTCTACAAATCAGGGCTGTATGCAAAACATTATTTGATTCTGTTTGAATTTGCGGCTGTTATCGTTTGCCATAGAAAATAAAACGTAAAAGGTTGCAGGTAAACTACCCCTTCCCCTTAACCGATCTTCACCAAAATCGAAAGTCATTGAGACCTCTACAATTCAGGGACGTATGCAAAAAATTGTTTGATTCTGTTTGAATTTGCGGCTGTTATCGTTTTCCATAGAAAATACGCTTGATAAAAAAACGTTGCAGGTAAACTACCCCTTCCCCTTAACCGATCTTCACCAAAAAAAATAGGTCTTGAGTACTCTACAAATCAGAGCTGTATGCAAAACATTATTTGATTCTGTTTGAATTTGCGGCTGTTATCGTTTGCCATAGAAAATACCCTTGTTAAAAAAACGTTGCAGGTAAACTACCCCTTTCCCTCAACCGAACTTCACCAAAAACAATAGATCTTGAGAACTCTACAATTTAGGGCTGTATGCAAATAATCTTTTGATTCTGTTTGAATTTGCGGCTGTTATCGTTTGCCATAGGAAATACCCTTGTTAAAACATAAAACGTTACAGGTAAACTACCCCTTTCCCTTAACCGATCTTCACCAAAATCAACAGATCTTGAGAACTCTACAATTCAGGGCTGTATGCGAAACATTATTTGATTCTGTTTGAATTTGCGGCTGTTATCGTTTGCCAAACAAACAAAATTCCCTTGCTAAAAAAAAAACCGTTGCAGGTAAACTACCCCTTTCCCTCAACCGATCTTCACCAAAAACAATAGGTCGCGAGTACTCTGCAAATCAGGGCTGCATGCAAAAAATTATTTGATTCTGTTTGAATTTGCGGCAGTTATCGTTTGCCATAGAAAAAAAATCTACAGACAGACACATAGACAGACAGACAGACACACAGACAGACACACAGACAGACAGACAGACAGACAGACAGACACACACACAGACACTTTTCGGAAAACGACTTTTTTTCCATGTTTTGAGTGTAGTAGAATCAGAATCTGCAATAATCTCGAACACGATTTTTTTTGCCATCACCATACTTCCATTCCTTAAGGAATATGGAAGTAAAATATCGGTATGGAGAACCAAACATGACTTCCATATTCTAAGATTTATATTTAAAATCATTTTCAGCCAAACAGCCAGGCTGTGTCTTACCTGCCTTTTTATTGCTGTATTAAATGAAAAATATTATATTACATTAAAATGAAAAAATTATAATTTTATTGCCTGGCAACAAAATTATTTTATTTTTAACAATTACCATTGTTTCAAAAAGTTTAAATAAATTTTCAAGTACTTTACTCTTGTTAAAACGTAAAAGGTTGCAGGTAAACTACCCCTTCCCCTTAACCGATCTTCACAAAATCGAAAGTCATTGAGACCTCTACAATTCAGGGACGTATGCAAAAAATTATTTGATTCTGTTTGAATTTGCGGCTATTATCGTTTGCCATAGAAAATACGCTTGATAAAAAAACGTTGCTGGTAAACTACCCCTTCCCCTTAACCGATCTTCACCAAAAACAATAGATCTTGAGTACTCTACAAATCAGGGCTGTATGCAAAACATTATTTGATTCTGTTTGAATTTGCGGCTGTTATCGTTTGCCATAGAAAATACCCTTGTTAAAAAAACGTTGCAGGTAAACTACCCCTTTCCCTCAACCGATCTTCACCAAAAACAATAGGTCTTGAGAACTCTACAATTTAGGGCTGTATGCAAATAATCTTTTGATTCTGTTTGAATTTGCGCCTGTTATCGTTTGCCATAGGAAATACCCTTGTTAAAACATAAAACGTTACAGGTAAACTACCCCTTTCCCTTAACCCATCTTCACCAAAAACAATAGGTCTTGAGTACTCTACAAATCAGGGCTGTATGCAAAACGTTATTTGATTCTGTTTGAATTTGCGGCTGTTATCGTTTGCCATAGAAAATACCCTTGTTAAAAAAACGTTGCTGGTAAACTACCCCTTTCCCTTAACCGATCTTCACCAAAAACAATAGGTCTTGAGTACTCTACAAATCAGGGCTGTATGCAAAACATTATTTGATTCTGTTTAAATTTGCGGCTGTTATCGTTTGCCATTGAAAATACCCTTGTTAAAAAAACGTTGCAGGTAAACTACCCCTTTCCCTCAACCGATCTTCACCAAAAACAATAGGTCTTGAGAACTCTACAATTTAGGGCTGTATGCAAATAATCTTTTGATTCTGTTTGAATTTGCGGCTGTTATCGTTTGCCATAGGAAATACCCTTGTTAAAACATAAAACGTTACAGGTAAACTACCCCTTTCCCTTAACCGATCTTCACCAAAAACAATAGGTCTTGAGAACTCTACAATTCAGGGCTGTATGCGAAACATTATTTGATTCTGTTTGAATTTGCGGCTGTTATCGTTTGCCAAACAAACAAAATTACCCTTGCTAAAAAAAAACCGTTGCAGGTAAACTACCCCTTTCCCTCAACCGATCTTCACCAAAAACAATAGGTCGCGAGAACTCTGCAAAACCGGGCTGTATGCAAAAAATTATTTGATTCTGTTTGAATTTGCGGCAGTTATCGTTTGCCATAGAAAAAAAATCTACAGACAGACAGACACACAGACAGACAGACACACAGACAGACAGACACACAGACAGACAGACACACAGACAGACACACAGACACTTTTCGGAAAACGACTTTTTTTCATGTTTTGAGTGTAGTAGAATAAGAATCTGCAATAATCTCGAACACGATTTTTTTTGCCATCACCATACTTCCATTCCTTAAGGAATATGGAAGTAATAGGTCCAAAATTCATAACTTTTGTAAAGGGGAAAAGTTATCTATTATAATAACAAATTTATATCAAATAGGTATCAAATTGCATGTCATATAGTAAGAAAAAACATAATGTAACTTAAATTTAATAGGAATTAAATTTTAAAAGGGAGTATTTTTTTTATACAAGTGTAAGAATATATGATATCAGTGACACCAGTTAGGTGACCTGCAGTTCACCTATTTTAACCAGTCGGAGGCCAGAGATTCTTGGGCTAGACCGTTGATGAAGGAAGAAGGATTATTGTTCCATTATTGACTATCAGAGAGTGAAGATGAGCAAGTAATACCAAGAAAAATTCGGAAGTGGAATCAACATACTGAGTGGTAAAACTAATTGACCGATGTCTAAAAAATGAGAACAATCCATATAGTCACGATCACTACACAACAGATAGTTAAACTCAACAGGTACTATTATACCAAACACAAGTGCTAACTAAAGAAAAAACTAAATATAATACAGTGAAAACACTACAAAATTTATTTATTGTAAAAACAAGTGAACAAATCATTAATTCGTAGCGTCTGTAAACTATACGGACGGCCATTTTGATTGTCGACTGCCTTGCGTAGTGAGACAAATTATTCGCTGTTGTCCGGCAAACAAACTGTTCTCGTATTAATAAGATTTAATTTAGTTTATTGTAATGTATAATACCTTTTATTTGCATTTCCGATTTTTTTAACAGTTTCAAAGAACCCAGACCCTGAGATATACTAAAAAGTAAAGTTAATAACAATTTTAAGAATTATATAAAGAAAGTCTAGAATCGAAACGAGCACAAGAGTCGATACGACTCAAACATAGTTCGACATAAAAGTCGATATATATTATAAAGCAGTTAGAACAAATAATAAAAATAAACACGTTTTATTGGGAAATTAATTCGTCTTGTTATTTGTAGAATAAGCTTAATTTTCAGGAAATGTATAGCTAACAGTGAGGAGTGTGGATATACGGACTACACGAATTGCACACCCGGCAAAGAGAGACATAACCTACAACGAAACCGGCTGCGTCGGAGTCGACGGTCAACGTAAACAAACAATTACCAGAAATATTTCAAGAGAGGGACACAGTCATACTCTCTCTCTCTCTCTCTCTCTCTCTCTCTCTCTCTCTCTCGCTCTCTCTCTCTCTCTCTCTCTCTCTTTCTCTCGACAGTAAAAACCGTAGTAAAAACGACCACCGCTAATTCTCATATCACTTTCTATTCAAATAACAACCGAAGATTGATAAAAAAAAAAATAAATAAAAACCTTAAAAAATACAGTCAACTCGAGACAACAGATTATAACTTTGTTACGTCCCAAGGCGGGAGAATTTAGTGATACGTAACAATACATAAAACGTTATAGAGTTACACACCATTTGAATACGGATGAAGTATTTGTACTCGTTTTGCAGGCGATCTTAGGTGTAAATTCAAAGGTTAGAATGTAATCGGTTTTCTTCAAACACACGCTGGGTTCAAAACAAACATAGTGAGAGTAAGTCGACGTATTTTTGAGCAATAAGTTTAATGGATACGATACAATCTTTTGATACGCATTATTGAGATAATTTAAATTAGTGCAATACCCAAAGCAAATTATTATAGAATATAACTTATTCATAAATGCATGAGTTTCTGTAATATTTGCAATTGAAAGTATATTATAGCATTTTAAAATGCATTAGGAAGAATAGATATTATTATACAGTGGTTTTTGAATACCAGACACACCCCACAGGAAACCTGACAATTAAAGAAATGTAAGAAAACTGTTAGTAAAAAATTACTTTCAACAAGACTCTCAACAGAAAGTTATGTTAAATCCCTAAAATTATAAAACAAATCAGCCCAAAATTTGGGAAACTGTCCAAATCATATTGAGCGCGAAAGGGAACTAATAGTACCTTATATATATATATATATATATATTTAAATATTAAATACAAATATTATTTATTTAGCTTCTTACATTTATATCTTGTGAATACGATTGATGTCTTTCGTATCCACACACGTGACGTTTTTGTTTGTGACACGTCTGTTTTACCTTTACAAAAATGTAGTCTCACTTGAATATTTACATTATTGTACATACTTTGTACATTTCAAAATTCTCTATTTTATTTTTTGTGAGTTATAATAATTGCACTTATTCTTCTTATTATTTAGCACTACAGCCCAACGTGAGCCCAGGATTCCAACACCAATCTTCTCCACAGTATCTATCCATTGCCTCACATCCATTCATCTGAGATCGTCAGGCACATCATTCAACGATCTTATCCTAGGGCGGCTCCTCTTTCTGGTTTTTTAGACTTGTGCCCTGAGGATTTTCTTTGGCACACGTTGATAATCCATCCGCTCTAGGTGACCTAGCCATTGTATTCGTTGATACTTTATAAATCTTACAATGTCCTCATGATTCAATAGCTTACCTATCTCCTGGTTATTTCTTATTTTCAATTCGTCATCTTCTTTAACCGGGCTATAAACACGTTTACATCTTTATTTCAAATCGTCTTAGTGTTTTTTCTACCTTCTTTGTTATTGTCCATGTCTCGCCTCCATAATTAACAAAAGCACTTTTATATGTTAATCTTATATTAAAAGCTTACGAAATCTGATGCTAAAAGAAATAATTTGTAATTTTAGTGACAAGAGTTTTCTGTATAATAATGGCAGTAGTATTATAATGAGCTTCATAAGTTTTCCACCAATTAAAAAAGTCATTGACTTTGTGAGAAACGCAAGACCTGCGTGATAGAGGAAGTATATCGATAGAGGCAACACGCTAAAAAGTAATCAAGAATCGCATCCACTGAAATAAATTATAAGTTAGCGTTACTGTTATCTCATAATTCTTATAATCTTTTGACAGGTTCATTAATCTTTTCTCTTTTTTTCTTGAAAAATCAAGAAAAACGTGATATTTGGTGACAAAGTAAAGAACATTTAGCTTAGTAGTGTAAGCATTTTATAAACGTATAAATGTAATGTTTAAATGTAATTTATAAATTTAATGTGTAAATGTATTTAATTTAGTTCTTGAGGATGACATTTATCATTGAATGGGGAATACCTCTCCAGAAGGTATGACTATTTCAACTGATATCGCTAGAGTTTTGTTTCTTGTTCTCAGAAATATGTTGAAATTCAGGCGCTGAATACTAGGCATATAATCATTCTAAGCCCCGTTTATTGGCTGCACAGAGTTAATGAGTAAAAGTATTCAAACTGATAGAAGCACAATGTTTCGCTGATCGAGAAACATCTACTTGTCAAAACATGGGAATAACAAAGGTCAAATATTTATGAAAACTGTAGGTTTCACAGAAGTGTTCTGTAATTTCGGATTACAATTAATTAGAAATATCTTATATTTGTGGTTGTGAGTTTATGTAGAAACGCTTAAATATTTATGGGGATTTTCCAAAGAATAAATGTTTTTACCCACGGCACCCAGCAACAAGTGAGTATATTATTTAAATTTAATTAATTAATTTTAATTTATTTTATTTTCTTTAATTTGATTTAATTTTAAAGAAACCTTATTATATTGTTAACACCAATTGTAGCTCTTAATACATTTATATCAATATCAGACAGTTATTTGTACCAAATTTTAATTTATAAAATTACTTGACTGTAATTTCCACTCATTATAGTAACAACTTAGCGTAAGTTACCTAATTATCCACACATTTACATAAACTCACATGTAGAATCGGTTTGGCGTCTGCTCCAAAAGGCAAGAAAAGAGGTGTTACTAGGGAAGAAACGACTTCCTGGTTTGGCATCAATGGACGAGAGAAGAAGAGTATTAATTAAAAACATGACTTCCCGCTATAGACATCAAAACTATGTCGTATTATAAAATACACTTATAATATTTCATTAACCTGAATATTTATAACGACGATATTAGTTAAATGTTAATATTTCATTAATTATCAATTGATTATGGAAGCTCCTGTCGCAGATCACTTATCCATGAAATAATCTTTACCACGCTACCTCATACAGAATGTTTGAGTATGAACTTTCAGAATACTTTTAGAATGTACGTGGGAAAAGAATATTGTGTTTTTATTGCTCATAGTGTCTCGTGTTGCCGTAGATATATATCATGCGTAATCCTCTCGACCAGTCATTTGTCAGTTCGGCTGTATGAAATATAACTAAATCTGCACTGTCATTACTTACAGAGGACTTCAGAAAATGGGGAAAAGGCACTCAATCATAATGTTAAAAATAATGTGTTTTCCTATCTATAGCAAATAAGAACATGACCGTAAATTTTAATGTTAAACATTTCTTATAAATTACATATGTATTCATATTGTAATTTTTTCGTATTATATACTGAACGTTGAGTTTTAGTTAAACCGCTAAAACCAATTTATTTATATACATTATTCATTTTTTATGCAATGAACAATGTTATGAGTATCGTGATATTGAATCATTGGATTAAACCTCAAAGATATGGATACATAATATTTGCATTAACACGTTTATTACAGTAACTTTTTTATTATTATATGATTCTCTTGATGACTTACACTACTGTGTTGACTTATGACTTACCAATCTCTCAGCTACTGTATTAGTTGTTGTAGTAACAGTAATCTTTAGTACAGGTACACATGTTACTACCCAATCATTTCAAATTACAACTGCTTAAGACAAATGTTTTTAGATGTTCTGTAGATGTAAAGTAAATTAGTATCTACATAATAAAAATTAAATTAGCGAATAGAGTGCGTGAGCAAACAAAGACACATAAGTATTAGCTTTAAAATAAAAATGTTTTGTAATAAGTAATGCTTAAAATAACACAGTACAACGTAGAAACGCTTACTGCCTAATCCTCCAATCCCACTGTTAGTAACAGGCTACACCAATCCCCTTAGCCACCTAACACACGGCGTGTGCCACAAACAGTACTGCACACTTTGTGGGCTTATGTGGGCTTCAAATTGACGCTACAAAACAAATGGCACACTATAGTAAGGTGTAAGCCAAAACAAAAGAGAATCGAAGCCAGATCATGAAAATTAATTTAGATGAGGTTCAACTGTGTACCATACGAAATTATGATTCACATGCTCATAGACTTCCTCTCTTTATGTGAAGTCTGCAGTATTTTAAAACTGTTACATCATATAATAATTCAATTACTTGAATTTTCTGAAATGTTTTGCTTGCAAGTTTTGAAACTGAACAATACATGTTACACATGATGGAGCGGGTCTCTCGATCAATAGTTAGACGTAAAATGCATTTTTTGTACAAATGTCGCTAAACACAAAGTTGTGTTTAATAATAATAATAAGTTGTCAATAATCATTTTCACTTTTAAATCAAATTTTTTGAAACACCCCTTTCTAAAATGAAATTTTTAAGTACAGAGCTTTTAAGGAAATATGTAAATGTTTGTACATAATGTTTGTACCTCTTCTTGCAAATGGAAATATTTCTCGTTTCAAATTATACGACAGGTCACTTACAAACTTGGTCGTCATCTGCGTGATTTTATTTTATTTTAGATATCTATTTCAAATATGAAGTTATTCTATCAAACAAAAACCCCCAGAAACTTTAATTAAGTTCTTTTGAGTTTTGTTATTTAGCCATAAAAATTTTAACTTAATTTTAGTTTTAATTAAACACATTATTTAATAAAAACTGTATCAAAATAATTGTAAATTCTAATATTAAAAATGAATACAGTGTAGAATCCAATTCTACTTCATTCTATACATGTTTAAGTCATGTTTCGAAGTATACGACAGATCACTTACAAACTTGATAGTCATACAAGACATTTTTGAAGCGGTCTATACCAAAAGAAGACTTTAAGAACATAACGAAGTAATAATTCATGTTCATGATTACCAAGGTGGCCTGAACAAAACCAACCACAAAAAGGTAGGTCACAATTATAGAAAGGCCATGCGAATATTTGACATAACGAAAAGTTCACACACACACACACACACACACACACACACACACACACACACACACACACACACACTAATTCGGATATACGAGGTTCAGTTCAAAGTTTCGCGGAGCGGCAACTGTAGCTTAGCGATAAAACTAAAATTTTTCGTGTGCTGGAAGATTTGTATTTTATGTACAAACTCCTGTTAATTTCCAAAACTCTCTATCATCTTATTCATTGTTTAGAAGCTGTTTAAAATTAACGCGTTATGCGTCTTTTGAAAAACGGACAAAATGAAAAATCGTGGTGTTATTCTTTGTTAAAAATTGTTTAGCGTCAACGAAAATTCAGAACGAAATTGTAAATGTGTCAGGAGATGCTGCGACTTCAAAACCAACGGTTTGTAGTGGGCACTTGAGTTTAAATGTGGTCGTACGAGCTTTGAAGGTGAACCCCCCTCAGCACGGGACGCCCAAAAAACGCAACAACTCCAGATGCGGTAGCCATCTTGCACAACGCTTTTTCCACCAAGTTCTTGAGTGCACATATAATGCACACGCTCATGTGAAATTCCTATGATTTCAGCAACGTCATCCACTCCTCAATCTGCGGTCTTCCAACACCCTATGAAATTTTTTCAATAATGCCATCTTTTGTTGCACTTTTTGGACGTCCACTGCTGGGATAGTCTTCAGTGCTTGTACAACCACGTTTAATCTCAAGTGTGCTCCACTTACCGTTGTTTCGAAAGGCGCAGAATCTCGTAACATATTTACAATTTCGTTTTGATTTTCCATTGGCGCTAAAACGTTTTAAAAGAAAATTCATCACAACACGATGTTTGATTTTGTGCACTTTCAAAACATGCTTGACAAGAAAATTTCAAACAGTTTGTAAAAAGTGAATAAATTGACAGATATATCTGGAAATTAATAGGTGTTCACGTGAAATATAATGTTACTGATACTATATGTATACACGTTCACGAAGGCTACAAATGTTCACGAAGTTAAAATACTCTTGCAGTACATGGAAGATTTCAGTTTTACGACTGAGCTATAGATGTCGCTCCTCAAACTTTTCAACTTACCCTCAAAGTATTACATCAAAACAACAAACAGGAGTTGTGACTGCGAAGGAGGAACTAACATCAAGTTGCACGCTGCAAAGCAGGAAACTCGTTGGATATAAACTGTACTACGTATCAAATTAACTGCACTAGAGCACTAAAAACCTTTGATTTTATAACACCACCTTACGTGTTGGGTGACAGGGTTCTTCGAGAGCTTACAATGTACAACTGATTATATTCATCTCCTTAAAGTCTAGGGAAGTTATAAGAGTGTGATTCTTTTGCTGTCATGATATTAAGAGGGAAATCAGAAAAAAAACGGAAATTTTCCTTTCGTTTCAGCAGGTGAAGGACAGCACTCACGCTTTCTTATAGATCATAACATCACGGTGCCTGTGCGTCGTAAGTATTGTTTCGTTATTATCAGTTTGATACAGTGCCTCATTGTCCGACTGCGCCAAAGGAGAAATATGAGGAATGACACACTATGTAAACTTAGCTGGGGATAAACTCTACGGAGATTAATAACATAAAGCAGCAGCAATATGTAGAATTTTTTTACTCTTATCAGGATCTGGCAGTGAATTGACAGCTTTAAAGTTGCCGGATTTCTGTCTATGATAATGAGCGGAAATTTAGGCGTTACATTTTAAAGGTTTAAACAATAATCAGTTCAAGTATAAAGGTGAAACAGTAACCAACAGAAAGTAGTGTGAGCTAAGGATATTACTGAAGCCACAATTTGACTCCAGAAGACGTTGTAAACTTTCAAAACGTGAATTTCCTTCAAGATAACACTCGACTTCCTACGGCCAAGAAAACGTTTTGTCTTCAACGTTGAGGTTCTAAGCCTAGGTTCTGAACACATCATACATTATTAAGTTTACAAACTACCACGCTGTTGGGCCGTTGTAGATTCTTAAAGCTTGGTTTATTCTTTCTTCTAAACGTTTTAACCACCTACCGGAGGTCTTCTTCAGATCAGCGCGTTCAACAAAGGGTGGCAGGCAGAACGCACCTCAAGCAAGGATTAAGGTAGATTAGGATTGTATTGCTAAACCTTTGTTTGTATTGCTAGTGAAAATGTTACACAAATTTTAATTTTTTGAATTGTTTTCTTTTTGGAAACAGCTACTGCTGTTTATATAAATTAATTTGTTTAAAATTATTTTAAATTAATTTGTTTTTTAATGAAATTCACTATTTACGTATGTAAACTATATAATATTAAAGTGGATTATTTTTAGCTAATCTTGATCAAATCTTCAATATTTTAGTTTTATACATACAAAGTCATCACAAACTAGTCTACAAGAATTTTCATTTAGTACCCATTGTATATACACTTCGTGGGTTTTGAGTATTGTTGAATCTTGTGTGTGAAGAAACAGTTAAATACCACATAATGTGCAACTGAAACACAACTAAAAATAAAATTATTTTTGCAGCAACAAATTTGATGAAATCCTGTGAATAATGACCAACTCTAACTACTGATTTTTTTTTTTCAGAGATATAAATATCGAGGTCCAGAAATATGTCTCGTTGAACAAGTTTTCATGTGTCACAAATTAAGATTAAAAATAAAAAGGAAAAGTCCTGCTTCTCAGAACTTTAGGATTAAATTCTCTTTTCAAACCATAAAAATATACACAATAGAACTTATTTAATCATCAATACATATTTTATTTCTTAAGAAATTATTTAAAATATTCTTTCACCTTTAAACTGAATGCTGAAAATATCAAGCTTATACTGTTTATATCAGCTCTCAGAAACGCATCAGACTCCTTAGGAAGTAGATGACATAGACCTCCACTGGATGTAATATATACTAATGAGATACAAACTTGTAGCTTAAAACAAATGGTTTCGAAAGCAAGGTCTAATAACAAATTTGACTGATAATGGACATTTGAGTACGATATTTGAAAATTATAAGAAGTCGTCTTATAGCATTTAGGCGTTTTTATTAACTGTCAGTGCATATTTCAGAGTAAGAAATGGAAAATAAACGTAATATTGAGTAATCTAAATAATATATAATTACAATTTTATAAGTTTCTATCTTCTTCTTCTTCTTCTTCTTCTTCTTCTTCTTCTTCTTCTTCTTCTTCTTCTTCTTCTTCTTCTTCTTCTTCTTCTTTTTTTTTTCTCTGGATACCCATTCCGGCACCAATCTCATCCTCGTACGACCCACGTCTCTTCTATCAATGGGTTAAATAGTTCAGTGACGCTTTCGGCAATCGATCCTCTGTCATCCATTGCAGATGATCCCACAATTGTCTTCTGTAAGTTAAAATAGTTTCATTTATGTCCTTTACTTCGAGTTCTGCTCTGATATGTTTATCTCGTATTCTATTTTACCTTTAAAGGGCATGGTTTTAGTATTTCTCAATGAAATTGTCAGTGAGTACACTCTTGCTACTTCTTGTAATTGAAACATATCTCTTTGTATATCATCCTCATTTTCTTGAATAAGCACTGTGTCATCAGCATACAGAAGGGAACTTATACAAATTGATTTGTTAAACTTTATTCCCGAAATCACTCTGGATTTCTATGCTCTCAATATATGTATCTTACAACGATACATAACATAACTCTGATATACTGTAATTTATGCGGCCCCACGTTCTTTGGGACGCTAAAATTGTACAACAATACCTTTTGTATATGCAGGTTGTAAATAATTATAACAATACCAGGTGTAACTGTAATAAGAGTAGTAAATTTATGAGTAGTTAAAATTTCATGTTTATTGTTTTAACAAGCATTATAAATAATAAAACATTGTTAATAATCTCCGATCAAGATATCACCCATTATTAAGTTCATCTCTTAAGCTATACGGTGTTACACACATTTAAAACACTCTTACTTCTAGACATGTTAATAATCTTAATCTAGACATTTATACGAAATTGATTTAATATAAAAAATATAATTTAAATGTAATTAAGTTTTATTTTAATTGAATTCATTTAACTCAGATCTGACCTCAGCTTGCTCAGTTTATACCAATGTTTTTTTTTAAATAAATTTAAAATTATATTAGTTACGCTTAGACTGGCATTTGTTTCATATTCAAAATTTAAATTATTCTGCTCTATAAATGCAAATATCAAATCATTTCAATTATTTTTCTTTGATCAAAAAAAATATTATCTCAAAATTAAAATCATTTTTTTCTATGTTTCTCTATATGCGATCTAAAACATTTACATAAGACTCTATTACATTCTTTCTAATTATAAACTTTTTTGTTTTAATTCATTGTCTCTTTATATAGTCTTTATGAGCTCTTTTAAAAAAGTCATTAATAAATGCATTATGCATGTCACCTCGATATTTGATGATCTTACGACTTATTGACGGGGTCCAGCGTTGTCCAGAGTTGGGTTTCCGTTACTCCTGGCTTGGCGTGGTCCTGGATATGTCCAGAGTCCAGCGTCGTTCTCCAGCAGTGTGTGGTCCGTCCCAGAGAATTACTATCTGCAGCGAGGTGGATCTCGTTCGGCTGTTAGGTGTCTGAAAAGCATCTCCTAAAGTCTAGTATCTCGCGTCGCTCTTTTTAGCTTTTCTGTTGATATTCTTGGTGACTTAAACGATCCCGGTACTCTACGTTTCCCGAAATAGTGCAAACATAATTACTGAACGTCTTTATTCGTTCGTAGATGAGACTTATAATAAAATAAAACTCTTCTGCCGACGGACAGCATGTCCGACTGCAACTGTGTTTTGAAAAGAAGAGAAGGGTTTCCAGTCGAACCCTTAATTTATACCCTCTCGAGATTCCGCACTTGTTGGTTCCGAAATTATCCTACCGAGACCTGCAGATCACATGATAGCCCCCACTCCCGAACCTTTTTATATATTTGCAATTTTTTGCAAATGGCAATGTTTTGTATGGAATTGAGATAGCACAAACCATAGAAAATTTGATTAAGCACTCACTGTATTAATTTGAGCGTCTTAGTGTAATTTGCGTATTTTTGGCACATTTATTTCGCACTGACTTCGCGTAGTGTGTCATTTTCTTACTGTGGATACCTATAAAATTTGCACACACTTTGGTGCCTTTTGTTTGTTTATACACAAATTAGTTTTCACACAGTGAATTAAAATAATTATTTTAGTAATTAATTGGGGAGGGTAGCTAAGATTCCTGTCTGTACATGTATCACTAACACACACAAGATACACGCGTAACACACATACACTCGAGGATGTGTTCTTTGCCTGTTGGAACAGGTTAATTTCTCCCCTGGTATAACAATGAAACGTTTTTACAATCCCAGACCTGTCCATTTACACCAAACTTATAAATAATTTTACAAATTTTATATTTATTTAAATCAATGCTCAATGCAGCATATGGCTGTATCGTTGCAATATATTAAACAAGTTTGGGGAAACAAAGCATCCCTGCCTAACTCACTTATTTATTGGAATGTCACCTGAAAGCTTACCATTTAGATCAAGGATTACAGAAGTTCTTTTGTAAAGTATCTTAACTGAATTTATTTAATGCTGTAGATATGTTATCCATATATAATATGTGGATATTAATAGTGAAACAGTTTTACCTTTTTCTTTTCCGTCTGGTTGCCTTTATCCTTTACGAAACTCTACTCGTTTCGGGACATATATCCCATCATCAGGAATATCCCTTGGTGATGTTCGTCAATAGTTAAAATATTAAAAACAACTTTTTATACAACTTTACACATCACAATAAATATAAAACATATAAACACAAAAACACATAAAAACCCCCAAACGTGAGAACACACGCGATATCGCTGGGATAGTTTTAGTAAAAAGGTAAAACTGTTTTACTACTTATATACATATAAGTGGCCTGGATACCAAAAAGCATGGATCTAATATGTGGATATTCTATCCATAATATTCCATAATATTTGACGGTCTACATTCTCAAATGCTTTTTCCAGAACAACAAAAGCGATATGCGTCTCCTGTTTTTAATCCTGCCTTTTCTCAATTATCCGTTGTAATACTATCAATGCATACACAGTCAACCTATCCTTTCTAAAACCCATTTGTTCTTCAAGAAGTAATGCATATGTATTGACTCTTAATCTCTGAGAATTTTTGTATATATTTTGTACATTATGTCCAGCAAGCTTATTCCTCATTTGCATGTGTTCTGTCTCCTTTTTTGTTTCACTTTTACGTTGCCTCCATTTGTTCGGAATTTTGTTTTCCATCCAAATGTTAGATGGAGACAGAAAATGGAGGCTTCGTAAATGCAATAATGTGTTACCATATTTAATTATCTCAGCATTCATTTCGTTAAGTTCTTGCGCCTTTGTACTTTTCATCCTAGTCATTGCTTGTTGGAGTTATTCTATAATTAACTTCTCAAGACCTTTTACACTGGGCTTATTTGTAGGCCTATATTCATTATCATTTCCTATTGCGCTGTCAAAATATAACTTCCTATAATAATTTTTCCATTCATTTTCCTCAGTCATATAAACACGAATCGTTTCTCTTTCAGAGCTATTCAAAGTTTTCATCACTTTATATGCCATAGTCTGTCTACCATATAAATCGTTTTCCACAGTGGCTATGAAGCGTTCTTATGAGTCTTGATGGACATGTTTAATAATCTTCTTTGTTTCATTTCTTATTCTCTGATATGCTACTCTTGACTCTTCTGTTGGATGTGACATATATGTTCTAGAGCTATCATTTTTCCCTTTATCGCAGTATCTATTTATTCTGTAAAAAATTCTCAGACCCCTCAATCATCTATACTTCATGTTCCAGCCTACTGCCTCCTTAGCTGCTTGTATTATTATTTTATTTATATTACTCCATTCCATCTCTATGTCTTCACTAGTAGGTATTACCGCAATGCACTGATTTGTTTTGTTCCGATAAAGATTTCTGATACTTTCAATGGTCCTCCAATCCATAAACTTTAAAGAATAGTTCATTATTTTATTGCTGTTGACTAAAATTATTTTGTTTTTTCCATCGCTTATGTAACTGTGTATTTGATGTTAGAAGAAAATGACCTGAATGAAATGTCTTACCTTCTCCAGGCTCTTGTATCTTCAACCTGTGATATTAACTTCTTTTTAACTATTATATAATCTATAATTGATGTAGTACCTCTCGCAGACCAGGTATATGTAGAAATATTTTTTTCCCATAAAAACCAGTAGTTATCTTTAGATCATTTTATGTCCCAAATTCCCTCAGCCTTTCACCGTTTCCGTTTAACTCTTCGTGCGGCCATATAAGTTCTGAAATAGGTTTACTGCCAACTTTAGCATTTAAGTCAATGCTATGACACTATAGCAAGTATAACAAGTATGACACTATAGTTCTTATTATATTTGTCAATTATTTTTTGTATTATTTGATAGAATAAAGTTGTTTTTTCCTCCTTCCCTTCGTTTGGAACATAAACGCCTATTATGATAATGTATCCTCTTTCATACTTAAGCTTCAGGGTTATTATTCTTTCACACAAAAATTATCCTCGAAGTACGCAAAGCAGGTTCTGGAAAGTGTACGTTTCTGTCATATTTATAATTATGTACTCTAATATATAATGGAATATATTTATTTTTATAGGAGTAAAATAAATATTGTAAATATGACGAGATCCTCTCTCGTTAAATTTGGATTATTTAGTATTAGTTTCTAAATATTTTAAATTATTTTCAAAATCTTCAGTCTTGTGATCGTTGGTTTAGGATTAAAATAATTGGTTTATTGTATTGTTCGGGTTCACTGAGTTCGTATTTGGATTTTGACGTTCTCTCGTTGCTAAGACGAACCTATTTATGTGTCTTCTCACTGAAAATAGAAGTAATCGGTTACACAGTTACTTACTTGTAGTGGTGTTTTAATGGTAAAGCTGATGGGTATTGATGGTCATAAAGTTTAAAATTATTTAAAACCTTTTGTTGCCGCCACCACTGCTCCCAACCGTGGTTGCTGTCCACCTAAGCTGGAACGTCTTAGTCTAGTAAAATAATTAGTCAAAACTCTTGGACGGAGTATAAATTAATTTTATTCTTCAAACTCATTTTTGAATTATCATTAAAATACAATAATATTATTTACCTTCCTTTTATTCAAGGTTACTGATGGACTCTTTAAAATTATTATAACTCAGGGTTACAAGTCTGACTCACACTTTTCGCCGCCTTGCACGCTAAGAATTTCGTTAAATTATTTTATAAATAAATTATTTAATAATATTTGTTTGAGACTGCAAGATACAAACAAAACTAAAACAATGCACTACTATCATGGTTCAGTAGTAGGAGAGTGATAACATTATTAAAATTCCTTAACGAATAACATAAAAAGTGAACATGTGATTATTGTTGATATTTGAGGTTAAAACTAGTTTCATTGGAACATCAATTAATCAACTTTAATTAATTAATATCTCTTTAACGATTCTAACATATTCGTAAAATACGGTTAGGAATGTAATCTAGTGACAAGATTTATTATCTACCTTCTTAGATTGGATAATACAAAGTTTACAGGTATTTGGATATTCCTCACTAATAGGTTTGAACATTATTAAATATTTAGTAACAATCTTAACGTTAAACACAATGCATAATGCTTAGTATATGATAGGTGAAAGTTTTTTAAAGTTTATCATTAATTGGTTGATGCATCCTATCTCGGTATGTCCATCAAGTTAATTCTAAAATTAAAGTTTGGTTACGATTAAATCCTTTACTAATAATTATCTGAATTAATAATTTAAGTATTGTTCCAATCTTGGTTGGATAAAAATTTATATAATTCTGTTAATCTATTTCGCTAATAGCGTCATCGAACATTTTCTTACTATTTGAATATTTAGTAATCGTCACTTATACTTGCGTTCTAAGTCGTTTCTTGGAGTATCACGATTAAAATTTTGTATTGAATTAAATCATTTTTAATAACTCTTAGTCGTTAACTGCCTATGCGCACATACTCCGGATTAGGACACTGATAAAATAAAGCTTTCACTCTGTTTACATCCGACCTAACCTCAACTTCGTGTTTCGAGGTTAAAACACTTGTGATCAGCTGTCGGCTATCAATTCCGTATTGTTGGTTACGGTAAACTGCGTGGATTCCTCGTTGAAGTCTCGAGATGAACTGATCTACTGGGTATTTGGGTCAACGTTGTCTTGTCTTTAGTCGTGTGTCTTCATTTCTTCTGTAATACATTACTTGTAATAATAACTTCTTTTATTCC
Source organism: Magicicada septendecula (assembly GCA_034769895.1). NCBI lineage: Eukaryota > Metazoa > Arthropoda > Insecta > Hemiptera > Cicadidae > Magicicada > Magicicada septendecula. Next base: position 626,789,846 of record CM068368.1, on the reverse strand, counting down.
CTTATATTAGTCACAATTCGTCCTATGTTCATTTTTAATGTTCCCATTTTGTTGTTTATTTTGCTTTGGATTGTTTATTATAATCAGTTTGTTTTACGTTGGTTTTGGGTTGATTATATGTAACGTTACATATTGCCTCCTTACTAGAATTGACTATTTCAGAAATTCCTTCTTGGTAGTGAAGAAATTATCAATTGTTTATTTTCATATTTCGTCACCTATAATGCTTTCATATTTCTACTTCTATACCTGTCCTTGCTTAATTGAGCTTCTGTCTGCTATATTTCTTCTGTTTTCTTCCTTCATAAGTCTGGAACCTGATCTAACATCTTTTTGGCTGGTGTGTTATCCCTTAAATATTTAATTTCCCTAACATTTTTCCCTATCATGTGCATTGGTACAGGTCGGGTGGGCACTCTTGGCTCCATTACACCGCTGTCCATCCTACACCTTCTGAGTCCAGAGGAACGTATCGTCGCTCACGTAAATGATTGCTGGGACACTTCTCCAGACAATTCGTTATATAAAAAACCTTAAAAGTAGTCGACCAATAAAAAACACTCTTAGGATTATTCACGCTGTTGCTGTTTACATTGGATTATATATTTCTCTTCTTGATTCCTTCTTATTTTCTGTAGCTCTTTATTAGATAATGTTGTTAACAGTGTAGCATGATAGATAATCCACTAAATAACGATGACGATATGATCATAATAATATATCAATTACAATAAATATAAAGAAAAGTTCAAATGAAAACATATTCATATCAAAATAAAATACCACCATGAATGGAAAAAGTAATAATAAAGAACCACAATGCAACAAAATTGTATAAAGAAATATAAACCCTAAAAAAATCAAATAAAATAAGAATAATACCCAGGTAGGATAGGAGTAGGTAAAGAAGATACCCCGAACAGACCAACGGATATGATAAAATCATATGACCTTGAAGAAACCAAGAAGAAAGAATCTTCAAGAAACAAAATTGTAAGGATGGAAGGACTACAAGATGTACCAAAGGGAAACCTATTAAAAGGAATATCACAAACTCCTAAAAAGAAATAAAAGGTCACAAAGAACCCCAAAACCTGATATTAAATGTAAAATAGTTATAAACAAAGTGTTTAGTGTTGTGAGTAGAAGTGCACCCACTAAAGTTATTGTGTAATGAAATAAACAAATCTTCATAATCCCTTATAACTAAGATTTTGGTCTTGAAATATTGTAAAACTCAATTAGAGATAAGACCCAAAATACAAGTGAACCAGTGCAAGTTATTTCAGTATATTAAATAAACTTCAAGTAAAATTATAACTAATACTTCAACTAAGTACATGTGTACCATAAAACAACTTTAATGTTTTCTGTGAATACAGAAATAAAATATTATTATGAAAACATTACTAATGTTTCTAAGCAGGTGGTGATTAAATAAAGTGACAGGGGATAAAAATGTAATACCCAAAATAGAAAAAGATAAGACTGCAGCCATAAGTTTAAGAAATAAATAAAAATAAATGGCTTTTTATGGATATATTTAAGCCCATGAACTCCATAATTCAATGTGGTGAATATAATAAGATTTTGTTATATTTATAAAAATGTTCAAGATGTTCAACAGTGTTAATCCATACTATAATGTTTAAGTATGAATACGATACTCTTTTTAAAATGTTTATAATATATTATTAATAGTAGTTAAAAAAATAAAATGTCTGACTTTGAAGACCATATTATTTATTTAAATATTATTTAGATTATGAGTATGAATACAATACTACATGTTTTATTTGTTAATTAAGGAAATTTTAAATAATGTTGTATTAAAATAAGAAAGTCAGAAGGGGTATAGAAACAGTATTATTAAAAAACATTATATGTAAAACCAGAAAATCTAGGCCAAATAGGAAATTCCAACAACATCATAATTGATTAATTAAGTTAAATAAACCAAGTAAACAGATGGAATTTATATAAGGTGAAACAGTCACCAAATACTATAACTAAAACTATACATCAAAAGGATAATATGAAAGGATATATAAAATTATTGGAAATTTTGTAAATGTATTAACTAAAAATTTCAGAGGCGGGAGTCATAAATTCATGAATTATATTTAAAAGGATAATCAATTGATAAAATTGCAAGCAATTAAGGAAAGATAAACATTTAGGTAAATCTGAAATTTATTATAGTCATAATTATAACATTTTTAAAATGGCTAATATTTGGAGGAGAACAGGAAATAAAAAGTTGATCCTACTTTTCCAAAATGAAAGGAATATAGCAATTTTAATAAAAAACTTTGTAAAGATAGATTATTGGGTATCAAATTAAGCAGAAGGAATTAAAGAAACCGATTATGTATTTACTATTTCATGAAGTTAATTAATAACCAAAATATATTCTGAGTATAATGTACGTTTTTTACATGTATCGGTAACGATTAAAAATTGAAACAATACTTTTCTAATATTAACTTGGCAAGATATTTCAGAAGACAAAGAAAGTAAAACAGTTCTTAATTAACATTCGTAGAGTACGGCTGATGAAGCTCTCGCTAATAACACATATATCAGAATCATTAATGGCGTATAAAAGTAGAGCCTAGCCTACAGTAAAAAATCGAGAGTTGCGAAAAAATTTACCTTAAACCTAAATTCAGTGAACACAACAACTACAAACATTGAAATCAATTAATACTGACTGAACACAAGTGATATAAGGAATTAAAACTGTACAACAATAATTATTCATAACCAAACGAATTTTACAATTTTCGACACACACATTGACAGAAGTGAATACACATAATCCAAAACATTTAATCGAAGTGAACACAGAACACTTAACCAGAATAACTCTAATAACACGAAAAGGAATTCTCCATACTGCAGAGACGAGGGAACGTGAACGAGACAGCTTTTATTGAAAGAAATTTCGTCTTATCGAAGTCACATTAACTAAAGCAGCACGGAAGACGGCCATGTTGGCTCCCGTCATGCATAGCGAACACTCCTATTAAATTCAGCGCTCGTCATTGGTATAAAAGTTTCAATTTATAAACATTATATATATTATCAAATAACTTTGTATTTGTTAACTATTATTGTTATATTATTGTTTTTTTATTGTGAATGTTATACTTTCTAGCCTTGCCCCTTCTCTGACTATTAATTATAACCGTTAAAAGAATTGAAAATATTTATATTAAATAACCTGTATCAACAATCGATCGCCCTGTGAAAGAGTCGAGCAATATATATGATAATCAATTTTAAATCGATCCATTTAACAATTGTCAATAAAATATATTAATTCAAAAATTTGATTTAAAATTTATTTTATAAATTTAATAAATAGAGTATTAGTTAACAACAGGATCAAAGAAAAGCGGCCATTACTCAAGTGGAAGCAATCCTACGAGAATAAAGAAGAAATCTGGAATCGATTAGTGAATTGAGACAATCCTGTTAACTCTGAATTTAATTACAGTTAACCACAAGCAAGATTATTGACTGAATTAATTCAAACAAACTTAAAATTTTGACACTACACCTTTACAAGAAATATTTACAAAATTATTAAACATTAAAACATAAAAATAAATGTTTTTAAAAAATTCAAAACAAAATATTTAATTAAAAAAAAAATTAAATAACACAGTTATTTCATTTGTAAACGAGGATACTTTACAACAGGTATTATTTGTAAATCCTTTTGATTTTCCTTCTTGTGACAGATGTTCTTCGTATCATTTTTTCTTTTTTCTTCTTGACCAATTTCCTTTCTAATAAACTTCAAACGGTAGTTTGTTGACAATTATTATTATTATGGTTCTTCTTATTATGCTTGTAATTATTAAAGTAATCATTCTTTTTAATGTCTTGTCTTAGTCGTTTACCCAATAGTAGTTCGTCTTATTTTTATTATTTTAGTATATTATCATTTTCTTTCTTTATTTGCTTTGCGTTTGTCTTTATCCAAAATTTCGTCCCTTTTTCTCGATGTGCTTGTGTTCAGTTTATCCGTGGTCAATTACTTCATTTGCCCTTGTTGTTCGGATTACTAAAGTGTCCATAATGATTTCTGTTCTTGAGATACCGCTCACTACCTTCTACTGCAAGATTTCCGTTATAACATTTTCAATGGTATTGAAGTTTAGATCAATCACTTTATCGTCTGGTTTACTACACAGACATGTTGATGGTACATTATTTATTGGTGACATCCCTGACCTTTTATGATGTATTTCGTTTTGTATTATATTTAAATTAAATATATTATTGGTTACGTTTTTTCTATAACCCTTAAAAAAATTATTTCTCTGTAATTAGCGATTGGGAGGTTAAGTACATTAACCAGCCCATTCTTAGGCATCTCAAATACTTCCCGTGTATTTTTTAGTTTGTTAGGACGTATTATTCCCCTTTCTTTCGTTTTTTTAATTATTTGTTTCTTTACTCTCTTAATGTTAATTTCTATGTTCATCATGTTTTCTTTGTTTTTGTTACATTTAATCTCAGCTAACCATGCACTTGTCGCTTCTTTATTTTCTATTTCCTTACCCTTATCTTCTACTCCGAATTTACTTGTTCCATAATTTCCTCGTTATTTTCTTTTATGGTTTCTTTTAATTGGTTACTATCCTCTCTTATTTCTTCTATCAACATTTTTTTCCCATGCTCAGCTCTATTCTCTTACATTAATGAATTACAGTTTCTCTAACTAACACATATTTCATAGTTACAGTTCCTGTAGTTAACTAACTATGGTATATCATACACATCAAAGACAGTGAAATTATACCTGTCAAGCAAACTAACATTCTACAAGAAATTGTTTTTGCTTTTCGATATGTTTGACTTATGATCCTATAAATAAGATTGCTAACATGAAATAGGTTACAATATTTAATTATGTACATACTTTTGTAATTTATAACAAGTATATTTACAAAGGGTTTCCTACAAAAAGTATCACATACGGCAATGCCGGTTGCCATCTTACGGAATAATCTTTATTTACTATATCTATAATCAAAAAACTTAAAGTTAATAACCCATGGCAGTTTTTTATATATTCACGTGATATATTTAGTTGCACACTCTTTATTTCAACTGATTTTGTGAAACTAGTATGGTACATATTAATATGTATTATCTTACATTAAAATGAGATTTATAATATCAGTTAAACGATTTAAGTTAAATAAATATGTTACAATACAGTACAATAAGGAAAGTTTTAAAATATCTAATGTTTAAGGAAGTTAGATAAAAACAATTTAAAATATGATAAACGTATTTTTATGTACAAAGTACTGTGTATTTTCAGAACATGAAGAATTCATATAGCATTTAATTATATATCTACATCCTTTACTTATACGTACATAATGTTGTTACAAGGATAAACAATCACACTTGCATTGCAATGGTCATTCTAGAAATACAACTGTCAGATACACACAGTACCCAACAAATACCAAAAAGTCACCAAGAGAAATGATTACAGTAGTCCGAAACACAAGTAAGTAATTAAGACTTGATCATTGCATTAATATAGCTCTCTAAAAATACAATTACTGATTATATAAATAACTATTGTGCAAACGTATTGTCCTTTTTTTACCGTTACCATAAATTAAACATGATTTTTTTTTAATGTAACTTGCGTAAACTTGAGCAACATTAAAGCCGCAATTATTCTTATCGCTGGTAAATTCTTTTTGATGTTCACTTATGGCCTTTATAAAGTTTTGTGACGTAAATCTATCTCACGTTTTATGAACTATCTCAATACAAAGTAAGAATATTGGAGGTTAATATGGTTTCAATTAATTATACTTCAATATATTTTTTCTTATTTGTTACATTTATCTTACTTTTATAGCACAATTTCAACAATAATACAGAGCTTTAATTTATATCCTAAATTTTAAATACAGACAACAGTAAAAGGATTATGTTAATCGTAAGAATGTGCAGATGATATGTCTCTTTGTAAAAAGTTATGTAAAATTTATAAATCAGAAAGTAGATTACTTAGGACTCAGGTTGTGTCTCATTTAAAGAAGAGAGATCTCGAGTGAAATTAATTAAATTTTAGATTAAAATGAAGAGTATTATGTAATTTTAAATACATAATTACATAACTGTTACTTAAATGTAACAGTTGTTATTCAGATTCATTAAAGCTTGTCTGAGAAAATTTACTCTATTTACATAATAACTATATATTATATAAATTATTCTATTTTTAGCTTATCGTTTCTAGCTTCTATATTTTTGATCAAACATAGCCACAAAGTGTAACACTGCTTTCCTTTACTAGCCTCCCCGAATTGTCTGTACAGTTATTTTATCATTTGTCAAGTTACGCGACGCGTTCAGTTATTTTATGTGACCCGATCGCTTGTCAACTGAATAATTTATGGCATTATAAAAATACTCGAGTCAGTATTTTATATTTGTAAAAACGCACAAAATTTTGCTGTGATTTTGATAGACACTTCTGAAATTCATCATTCTACATTCAGTCCCTAATAGATTGATATTAATATCCACGAACTATCAAGCGTGTAGCCTCACCAGGAATCCAGATATAAGCAACGAAACTTTCAAAAGAAGATTATTGTGTTATGTATAATTCAGTTTATTCTGTATAATATGTAGTACTCTGTAGAAGATTATTTATGACTATTATGTGTTAGTATGCTAATTTAATAAATTACTTATCAAGAACTTATTTCGTTGTAATTTCGCATCGAGCTATCGAGAACATCGTCCTTATATATGCATATAAGTCTATATGTATTGCGTTGTTATGTTCTTTTGCGTGTGTATTCGTGTGTTGAACGTATCTCTAATACATTTACATACCCAACCGGGCCGTGGGACTTGAGCGTTACGTTCAAACACTACGTCAAATATAAACATTAAATTTATACAGACAAGAGAGTATCGTGAATTAAAAACACTAAAATTTTGATTTATTGAAAACTATTTTTAAAATTTGAATAAAAGAAAAGACACGTCCCTTCTTATAAGTGTTCATGTATTATAATCACAATTTTAAATAATCTAAACCTATTATAAATTTCATATTAATACACCGTACAAAAAATTTAAAATTTAAAATTAAATTTTAATTTAATTTATTTTAAAATTTCGTGTCTGAAAAAGATTAAGGAATTGCCAACAATTACCAATTAACGATTAAAATTTAACTAACAATTTAACACTTCAAAAAATTCTGACGACAAATATTTCTCAAAGAAAGTCAGCCTAATAGTAAAATGTGCACCAAAAAATGTAAATGGTTAGAGTGTCAATTAAATTTTATATCAAATTTCTTACTTCATATTCTTGAATAAAAAATGTTATTTTACTTTTACAAATTACTCAGGTATTTACATTCTTATACTTTTTACAAAATTTTAGTACTATTTTCAGTTTTGGTATCATTGTTGTCTCCGTTTTGATTTTTTTGTTTATAATCTTTTTAATGATTTAGTTTATTGTCAGGTGATGCTGTAGATCAGTCTACCCTGGTCTGTGAGTCGTGAGTCCATGGTGGTTCTCCTGACAATTGCCAGTGCTTGTGTAAGTGTGTGTGTGGTCCAGCCTTGTCGGACATCTCGATAACAAGCGCTACTCGACGACAATCTGATTGCAAAAGAGAATGTGATTCACCAGACTTGGGATTATTTATCCTGGCATTACAAACCTGTCGAACATAGATAAATCACTCCTGGGCTTGTTAACGATTGTTCCAACAGGGTGAGCGTCCCATTCACAAAACGAACGATTATTTTGACGATTTTCATCGTCTCTGGAACACGCTTGGCAAACACACTAATTATTTTTGGTTTGCAACATTTTTCACTACATTGGAGAGTTTTTATTACACCTTTTATACATTTGAGTAATTAACAGATAATTATACTGCCACTTTATACTTGCAGGTTTCGCAGTAGGATCATATTGTTTTACGTTTTGGACAGCCATAAGGACAACATTTTTAAGAGGCCTAATTCAACCTATTTTTATGTAAGATATTTATCTTATTTTTGGTTTTAGAATCAGCTTTTGAAATTGGGCCCATTACTTACGAAAAATTCTGTATAAACGAAACGTAAAACAGAAGTAAATTATTAAATGAGGGAGGTCATGCTAAGGGAAATATGGCACCATTATAACAGCAAACTCAAGAAGACGAAAATTAAAACGCACATGACAGCGAATTAACACTACTGGCGATGATTATACCGTATAATTACCGAAGCCCATCGAATTAAGAATACGAATTTGCGCACCATTATAGCTTAATATAATTTCTATTTCTTAATACATCAAGAAAATGAACTATATCAAGTAAAAAATTATGTCTATATAGGACTATCTATAACGTATTAGAACTCAAACAATAATGTAACAAGTATTCAAAATTTTAAGTGGTAGTTTGCTTTTGTTTTAACATAACAATTTTGCCGTCTGGAAACTTGTTTCCCCTGAGATTATGATGAACAAAGTGAAATGTTTTACAGTTGACCGCGTCGTACGACATAGCATACTACACATGGCTCGTAAATATTTAATTATTTTTCACCAAGTAAAGTTCTAGTACTTGTTATTTTTTCGCGGTGACAAAGTTATTACCGAGACTAGTTCATAAATCCCGAATATATTATGATGTCAGTCCCAACTGTTGCAGTTACATGGAGTTTGCATAGATTCTGAGGGTCCATCCTCAATAAAAGGCAGTATTTGAACGTTTCGAAATTTTCTTATCTCACAATCATACTTAAATAATAAACGCTCGTTTGAGACTTCTTGTATAGATTTAATATTTAAAAATATAGGTTAATAAATTGTATAATAATTTTTTATATTCTGCAGATTATTCATGAAACTGTTAATTACCAATTATGTACAACTCATAATGTACATGTTTTACGTGTGACTAATATAAATATCATCTCATCATCACCACTCCAAGGACTAGGCCTTAGACCTGTTCCGAAACCCATCTCCTCCTCGGTTAACCGACATCTCTCTTCCCAGTAGGGTGATAATCCAAGGCAGCCACAGGTAGACGGATATCAGGCATGCGATTCAAGTGTTCACAACATCTACTAATGTAAATATACAAAAATGATTCATCACATATGTAAGTGCGAGCGCGCGCGTACGTGTGTGTAGATGTGCTTTGTTAATAAGTGTAATGACTCCCCAAGACCACATTTTAATTTCTTCAAAAATAATTATGAAAATCGACTACAACAAATTCCTGCTTTATGTTTTATTAATATTTCTTAGCCTCATCGATTTCCACCCGATTATCCTAATTAAAAGTCATCTGTTTTAATTAAAGTATTTATTCTTATTGTATTTGTATATATTTAATGTTTTATAGTGCTGTCCATTTAAATGTATCAAATGAAGCGCATTTAGTCAGCATCAAAAATTTCAATGATTTTGCACTACGAAAACATAAGAAAGGGTTAATAAAAATACTATAGTATACTATATAAACGTTTGAATTAAGAAATTGTACACATATCTGTACGTTTATTATGAATATTATAACAGTGCATCGCAACAAATATATATGCTGTATTAAATAAAATCACGACACTTGCATTCTAATGTAATTATACAATAGACTGATAATAAGGTATTTTTAACAGACAATATTATCAACTGATCTGACTCCTGTTTTGCTGAGGTTTAGCACAGCAGTCAGTAACTGAACTACAGAATTTCCGCACGTTAGCTCACTTCCGCCGTTTATCTATCTAACCGAATCTCAGTCAAACGTCAGTAATTTGTCACATCTCCAGGGCAGATCCGGATCTAGGTCAACGGCAGATGTTACCAGCCAGTGACTGTGACAGATCATGCATTGAAGGATAGGAATACAGCCACACTACTACTGAATTATCGCTCACATACAATCGTCTGTATTGAACGCATTCAACAATTAATTTCATATTTATAAATAAAATTTTCAAACTTCTTTACCTGATACAAAATTTATTACTGTAGAAACTTATAAAATTTCTAGCCTATAAACATTGTATATTTTTTCTATATTTACTTTCACAAATCAATGTTATCCGACTGAAAAAATGGTTTCATTAATGAAGTAACGCTATTTCCCGACCTTTCAGTAAATGGGACTCCTTGCAGTAAACAAAGATTAAATTTGAGTTCTGAATAAAAACAAACAAAATTCAAACAGCTAAGCAACTAAGGAAACTTAACACTTTGTATGAACAAAAACAGTGGTTCAAAACCATATTAGATTAGTCAATAATGCTAACGTTTTGTTCATAGTGACAAAATTTAAATAAAGCTAGTTTATAATCGTAAATTCTTTTTATATAATTTTTATATTTCATTTAGGAGCATAACATATTCTACTACGTATTTCTATCAATTTATATGAGATTCCTCAAGCTTGTATTTGTTTTTAATTAGTGTTCAAGTTTATCTTAAATAAATTCTCTCACTATTTCATTTGGAGCAATTTTCTTACAAACTACAATCAATACAGATCTGAAACCTATTTTTTTCTATATATCAGGTCAAACAACATATGAGACTACTAATTTTGTCCCATAATTTGTGTTCCCAGACATAACTTGTGTTCCCAACTTCGAAACAGAAATACAGACAAATTTTCAACAGGCCGTAACTCGAAAAGAATGCATTTCGAATACATGTTTACATTATATTTTTCTTATTTTTAGTTGTCAGCACTATCTGAAAATAGTTCCTTTTCTTTCAGAAACATTTTGTATATTGAATTAAACTACCAGTTTTTAGCTTGTGTTGCTGATCATGTGGCTTTAAAGTAATGAATGACGTATTTTTTCCAATTACTATCATAACAAATTAAAATATATTTTTTAATTATTTTTGTAGTTATTTATTGAAATTCCAAAAAAAAATTATACAGCAAAATATTTATTACGAAAATAATCACATCATTTCTTACCGTTTCCTTAAATTATTTATGTGAAGTTAATGCAGCTATAACACTATTTTACGTTCTTGAATAAACTATGTTAGTATTATAATAAGTTTTTGCCCTGATAACAACATCCATTATGCGCATGCAAGTTAAAAAATAAAATAACTCTACCCTAGATTTACATTTTCCTTTGAAGTAGTTGTACTTTTTATACAATTATACTTTTTATACACTAGAAGTGTAAAAAAACTCAGGAAACATACATGGAATTGATTATGTCATTAAATAGGTAACACAAAAAACAAAAATAGTGTTTAGTGAAAGTATGGAAAACAAAAGGCTTAAACGCAGGATAAGATAGAAAGATTTGGTTACCATGGATGGAAGGGACCTGGAATTTCAACGATGGAAGCCAGTTCCTTAACGTTCATGGGATACTGTGATTCCATTCGCATTCTATCAGATTTCTTGAGTTCATTGCCTTACCTATACTTTCTGTATAGGTACAATGTAATTAGGAGTTTAAATGAACAATATGTGTTAACTTTGAATTCAGTACCCAATTATTTCATAGTTGTTATTTATAAGAACTGACAAATTTTATTAGTTACCGAGAACAGGAGAATCGGGTATTTTTAATAGTGAAAAATGTTTTGAAAAAATCTACAACACGTAGTTTAATTTAGTACAACTCAATTAGTCTTCGAACGTCTATTAGTCAACGTCTTACGAACTACGTTTAAGTTTTTAGTCAGTTATCCATCAATGTATTTTTTACTTAAGAAAATATACATACCTGCCTTAACAAAGTGTTTGTTTAAATTAAATTCCTCAGTTCTTTCTTTTCTTCTTGACAGTAAACTCTGTTGAGTTTGTTTAATCTAATTTATCGTTACTGTTAATGTTTATTGTATTATTTTTCGTAACATTTTAATTTACCATAGATATTATTATTATTTAAATTCATTATAATAATTATTCATTTCATCGTTATTATTCGTTTTCCTTTTTGTCCATTTTTTAGCCTATCCGTCCATCCGTTTACATTCCATCTATCTGTTTTCAATCATAACTTTCTTTTTATTTGTATTCTTATGCATGCCTCTTTTTTGTTTGTTTTACAACATTATTATTTTTCTTGACATTTTTCTTAACTTGTCGCAATTAACACTGTCATCAGTATGCAGCAAATACTGGGTCACAATTTACTTATCTTCAAGTACCCTAAGTATTATTTCTAATTTCGTCTATGCATAGTTTAAACATCATTCATAAATTACAGAAATATATAAATAAATAAAAACAGAAATATAACTAATAAAAGCGGAAATATAACTGTTTACATGAGCAATGACTTTATGCATTACAGACTGATACACAGAATGTAAGTTAGTCTGCGCCTAATTTATTTTATTAAAATTGAACTACTTAAGAATTTATGATGACTTGTGATTATAACTTCTTTGTTAGTTTGAACTACGTAAATGAACAGGCAAATAGAAGTTGTATTGTATATATTACTATCTCCTAGTTGCAGTTTCGTCTCTATTAATGTAATTATGCGTCTAATATACAAAGGATAGTTATCCGTAATAATCAGATACTGTGAGTAGAAATGTCTCAGTGCTGTCGTAAGTATGCAGACGTACAACTATTTTAAATAGAATTATTTTGACAGATTTTAATTATTTTTATTACTTTTATTTAATACATGTTTATTGCCTTTTTGTATAGTTACTGTCTACGAAAACCAGTGTATTTCAGTGACTTTGACTGGCTAAAATGAGCGATAGAGAAAATTTGTTGATACCAATACGAGATAAAATAATTTGATTTCTTCCGATTATTATACCCCCTCCCCTGCCTATCTATCATACGATTGAACTGTGTGTAATGCAACTGTGCTCACACTGCTGATACTAAAATTTTCATGAGCAGACTGCAGCATAACAGAGAGAACGCTGCAACCCACTTACACGTCCGCTGTTTGGGCAACGGCTCCTAGGTCGTTGTACTCGATTGTTTACTGTTTTGCACTGTAGGTGATGTAAGTTACAAAAGAATACCAATGCAGAAACTGAAGAACTACTTATTTATAATAGTTACTGAAATAGTATTTATTCCTGTAAACACTATTATTTATAAGAATCGTTCTTTAGTGAAAATTTTTTATGAAAATTTATGTCATTTGTAATGTATAAAAAATTAAAACAAATCACCATAAATTACGATCACAAATAATATTAACATTCTTTTTCTTAAGTTATGTAAAAACAATATTAGTGGACCACCTGAACAAAAACTGCACACGATGTATAACGCAAATATGTGTAATTTTACACATATAAAACACATTCAAAAGCTACTACATATGCACGTGGCGTGCACAGACAGACCTACGCACATATGGGCGCGCGCATAGCCTAATTTTAAACATTTAACTACAGTATGTAAGTATGCCGTTCATGTGTACACGCAAACTGTTGGTTCTGTTGATTATGTATAATAACTGTATTCTACCTTTCATATTTTATATTGACTCTATACGAATAGACAAGGCATACACCTATGGCATTATTCTAGGAATGTGGTAGGTATAGGCCTATTATTTAAATAGGTAAACACTTTTCTTATTAACACCAATGAATAGAAAGTAAACACCGTACTGTCACTAACTAAATAACTAATATTTGTGTGCAAAGATAACTACTTTTTGTAATTATTATGTAGGCCTACACGAGTTTTTGGATAGAAAAGTTGAGTGGTACATATGTTTATATTTCTTCTTGCATATGAAGCCGCCTACATTAACCTCGGGTATTAGTTGAAGATTCTTAGTTGAAATAGTATTTGTTGATTTTGTCACCACATTGCAAACACCAGCGTTAAGGTAAATATTAACGGTTATTTATCAGCCGTAATCAAAATAAAAAGCGAAACACAGAAAGTTGATGCTTTCCTTCTTCCAAAAAAACTTCACAATTTTCAATTCTCACTATTGGCAATGGTTAATTTCGTGAGTCAGTTACATGTTTAATTCCTTTTGCGCCAAAACAGAAATATCATAAAAAGCCTATAAGAATAGACAGACTATGAATGTGACCTACTTACAGGACAACGACTACGGCGTTCAGCTATTGTAGTGTTACTTATTGTAATACTCTATAGTTCCGCTTTAAGAAACATGTCCTTTCTGTCCATTTACTTGCATTGTATACATTGACTTTCTTTACTAGACCTTTACATATTAATTAATTTCAGTACACGTTATTCAGTGCATGAGGCATGTGCATTACAGTACATGTACATGCGAATTGCTTCACATTTAATAAAATGCCTCAACGGTGATATAACTCAACTGCAGATATACATGGAAGAACACACACACACACACACACACACACACACACACACACACACACACACACACACACACACACACACACACACACACACACACACACACACACACACACACACACACACACACACACACACACACACACACACACACACACACACACACACACACACACACACACACAGTATTCATCCATTATTATTCATCACTTCACATAGGCGATTAATTACAAAAAGAAAACATTCCATTTACTTTTGAAAACAGCTTGTTAATGTCATCTAATGGATAGAGCAATTGTATAAGTAAATAAGTATATTAAAATTATCTAAACCTCTAAATTGATTAATTCCCGGGCCGTAATTTACACAAAGTCTTATTCGTCCAATTACTCTCTCCCCTCGATTACAATACACTATTCCAAGAATTGAAATATAATACACAATATTTAAGCACAGTACCATTTTACCATTTTTACAACACAAATGCTGTATATTTCAGTTTGTTACATCGATCTTGACACATTATTTCAGACAGGTTGACAAACAATCAGTTTCTTGTAGCTATCGTCTCTGTTAAAGTTATATTATCACGTAGGCTTCCGCAGCCGGCGTCCATTATGTTTTTGAAGCCACCTTCAGTGTGGACAGTGTCAAAAATGTCATGTATGATAACTGAAAGTTGTTCTTATTTCGTAAAGTTTTAATAACTGTCTTATCAGCGGTAGAAAATAGTTATGAATTTTTTCTTCCGCTACTTCAAATAAAATATGACGTTTACTTTTACAGCTAAGCTCCGCTATTGCCGATTTCTCTGTGTCTCCTTTCTTCTTGTGACTCACGTGCCCGTACACTCTCGTTATCACCTGTCCACACGTTTGTCACGCACACACCACCACACTTGCGAACGCCTTGTTCGCAAACCTTATGAACGCCAGGAATTGAAAGAGGTATCACGTCTTTCCCCAACGGTAGGCTCAATGTTATTATCATCAAAATTACAAAATGTTCTATTAATTACGTTCTGTTTTTGTGGTCACTATTTTGTAGCAGATATTGAGCTGTTTTTTGTTTTAAATATTTTCTGTGTATTAACACTTCTTACCATTTAATATCGCCTTATTTCTTTCTTATCAATGTGTGTGTGTGTGTGTGTGTGTGTGTGTGTGTGTGTGTGTGTGTGTGTGTGTGTGTGTGTGTGTGTGTGTGTGTGTGTGTGTGTGTGAACTAATAAATACACTGCAAATACGCACGTTTCACAGAAATTATTCTGTATCTTCAGAGGTTTGTGTGAAAGACATGTTTGAATAGGTATCCAAGTCACTTATTCACAAAATCTGTATAATATTTACCTTATTTCTTCCGTCGTGTGACTTCGTTTTACGTTTTGATTTGATTTACGCGTTTCGAGACATATGTCTCGTCATCAGAAATAAATAAAATAAAAATTCACTCTTAGCGAGGTCGTCACATATTAAAATACAAATATTTGAAAACGATTACACACATACCCGCTTTACTTGAGTGCGCACTCGAGTCGGACCGATCGGACACTCGTCCGTCCATATTAATATTTGTATTTTAATATGTAACGACCTCGCTAAGAGTGAATTTTTATTTTATTTATTTCTGATGACGAGACATATGTCTCGAAACGCGTAAATCAAATCAAAACGCAAAACGAAGTCACACGACGGAAGAAATAAGGTAAATATTATACAGGTTTGTTTGAATTGTAGGTTTCGCTTACAGTATAGTTAACGGACAATCGATTTTACTTCGATTATTTTTTATTGTTGTAATGTTTATGTAGTAGCTACTTTTTTTTAACACGAACAGGCCAGCCGTGGACCACGCGAATATCATTTCCTTTTCTTCTCCCGCCAGAAGGCGCACACTATGCGCCGCCTTCCTTTCCACTGTCCACCCCTTTCTAGTCATCGTCTCACCGCAGAGAACCTCAAGATTTTGAATTTTGTTTCTGTATGTATTTCTATCCACACAGTCGTTCAAAGAGATACCCAGTTTCATCATTTCCTCCTCCAGCGGTTTGGTGTATCCATTGAGACTAGAAAGTTGCCAAATATATTTGAAAGTTAGTTTCTTTAATCTGGACTGATCCATCCAAACCATATGTCTAAGGAATCTCAGTCGTTTCCTTCGGAAAGCCATTTCTAGGTATTCCAGATCCCTGTAGAGCTCTTCTTTGGGTCTATGCCTGTACCCATCTTCAGTTTTCTTGGGGCCTTAATTTTTCTGAAGAATTCTTTGTTCAATTTTTAGGAGAGGTTCCAAATTTTGAAGCACATTGTTTCCACTCCATACATGATCACCGGCCTGATCACAGTGCTATAATGTCGGACTTTCCCACTTCTGGAAAGGTTTTTTCCGTAACGCTCCCGGGTTAGTGTAAAGGTCTTTGCTAATTTGAGTTTCATTATCTTAAAGGATTATTTGTCTGAGGCGTTTCGGGATATGTTTTTTTTTTTAATTGTTGCCCAAATTAAAATATTTAAAGTTGTTAGTATATTTTATTTCTCCATGCGTAGTGTTCAGGCACATTTTCAGGAATTTAAATAAGGTGGTCATAATTTCCGTTTTAGCAAAGAAGATTTGGAGGCCAGTTTTCTCCACTATCTCTTTGAGTCCTTCTATTTGTTTTCTTGCTACTTTTTCTGAGTGGGCAACGATGGCAAGCTCATCCGCGAAAGCTAAATTGTTTAATTCTTCACCTTTGGCTTTATGAAAGGTTTTCATGACTTTACCTAGGACACTGTGAAAGAGAATAGGGGAGAATTCATCCCCTTGACGTACGTCAATATGGATTGGGAAGAGGTTACTAAATACTCCAAGGATTTTAATTTTGCAAATTGTGTCGGTTAACGTTGACTTAAATAAATTTAGAGTTTTTGGATCGTCACAGCATTCCTGCAGACACTATAAGAGGGTCTCTCGAGCCACTGAATCATAGACTTTCTGAAAAACAATGAAGGTTATGAAGAGGAGAATATTTCTTTGGAGAAAGTATCTAATGATTAACTTCAAACTAACGATCTTTTCCGGCACGATATGCCTTTTCTGAAGCCACCTTGATATTCACCAAGGTGGGGATCGAGCTGAGATTCGAGTCTATTGAGGGGGAACTTAGAAAAGATTTTATAATTTACGGGGAGAAGTGAAATCCCCCGGTAGTTATTCAGACCTAATTTACTGACCTTTTTATAGAGACGGGGTATGAGGGCGGACTTCCAGTCTAGAGGGATTGTTTCTCCTTTCCATATATACTGAAATAAGGCTGTGACTCTGGAAAGGAACTCGTTGCTGTTGTTCTTCCAAAGTTCTGCAGTGATACCACCTTTACCAAACGCTATATGTTTGCAAAGAGACTGGATAGTTTCAGAGATTTCTTTTTCATCTGGAGGCCGCGAATATGGTTTTGGGGAACCTGTTGAAACTGGAACTTGGACGTTGGGACTTAACACTTGAGAAGGTTTTGAAAATAATTGGCCAGAATATGACAATTTTCTTGGTTATTTAGAGCGAGGGAGCCGTTTCCTTTTTGAAAACATAGGCTTGGGGAAACATATTTGGAGAGTCTGGAGCGGAAGATTCTGTAGAAAACTCTGGAGTTATTGTTGTGGAAGTCAGCATTCATTTGGGAGATTTGATCCTTCAAGAATCTTCTTCTCTGAGATCTAAGGACTTGGCAGGCCTTTTTGCGTAGTAGTCGAAGGGTTTCCAGGTTCCGTGGCGTTTTGCTAGAATGCCAGACTTCCCAGGTCTTAAGTCTTTGAGATACATCTTCGCATTTTTGGTTCCACGAGGGATGCTTTTTGTGGTTTTGAAGAGGGGCAACTTCATTGGCTCGAGATATGACGTTGTCTCGGACTTAGTTCCAGTTCTGAGGGGGGGGGGTAAGGCCCGTTGGAATTCCAGGGCTCTTTCTTGAGAAGTTCGTAATTAACTTTGGGGATTTTAAGTTTGGTTTCTGGTTTCCTGTTTGGGACGAAGTTTATTTTAATTTGGGAAAGATAGTGATCGAACGTGAAATTCGCGGACTTGCAAACGTGAACGTTCTGGACTTCTCTGCGAAAGGAGGGAGAGAAGGCGACATGACCGATTTGAAATCCAGCGAGAAGGGTTTTGGCGAGACACACGTTCTCTTTTTCCTGGAATATGCTTTAATAGCAGCTATTTAGCTATTTATATATTAATGTTTTATTTTATTATTCTAATAAATGCATGATCTTAAATAAATCGTCTTGTTTTGATTTTATTTGAATTTGTTCTTTAATTAACTTAGTAGATTATTATTATTGTGTTCGTAAATGTTAAGACTTTCCCAGATATTCATTTGTTGCCTTTTTGTGCGTTTTTAATTAATTTGACATTTTGAATGTCTGAAAATTTATGTTTATTGTTTAAACAGTGTGTAGCTAAATTAAATTTGTAAATATTAGTTTTATAAATCTGGACATTCTGTTTTGTACACTCCTTTTTATTATGAATGTTGAATTTAGTTTTAGGTTTTATTTTATTAAAAACAATATTATGTGTGTTATAAGATATTTTTAAATTTGTATCTTTAAATACTTTGCCTAGTTTACGAGTTATGTTTCCGTGATAAGTAAAGTTGATATATTTTATATTACCATTAGTGGAAGGATTTTTTACATGAAGGGTTGTATGTGTTTTTTAGTGAGTTAATGTTTTATTTTATTTTCTAATTTATTCATAGTTTTTATGTATCCATTGTCTATTGGTATTTGTTTGATAATATTTCTTTCTTGTTCATTTAATGGGATTCTATACATACGGTATATTAATGAATTGAATGCTGCCATTTTATATTGGGGAGGATGATTAGACATATTTGGAGTTATCAAATTAGTTTGAGATGGTTTTCTGTATATTGAATATTCAAAATTATTTTCAGTTCTGTTTATGGTTAGGTTTAAAGTAGTTCAGCTTATTATTCGATTCTTCTTCAGTTGTGAATTTTATTTTGTTATGTAAATTGTTAATTGATTTTCATATATTAGAAGTATTATTGCCTTCATTTAATATATAATTTAATATACACTAAATTATTATATTGTACATATTAACACATATATTAAATTATTTTATATATAATATGTTAAATATTATATTATTACATTATAACAAATACATGTAACAAATAACAAAAATGACACATACATTAGACAGTTAACTAACAGTTTAAAAATATATTAAAACAAAATTATTTTCAATATAATAACAAACTATATTATCAAAAAGATGAATTTGCTATGAGAGCCCCAATCTCCGCTATCATGTCCAAAATCTTTTTACAAATACATGCTGAAGAAGTAACAAATATAATAAAATTGAACGACCCATTAGGATACTACTTGATATCCGTTTATGACACTCTATGTATATCCTAAGATAAAAGCATTACAGTGAAAATAAACCTACTAGTAGTGCATTTATTTGAAGATGTTACTTGGAAGATTGGGAGACCTGCAGGAAACTCAATGAGTTACTTACAAAGGAATTATATATATATATATATATATGCTCAAATTTTTCTTGTTATTTTATATTATTATTAACTTTTTTTATCTTTATAATAATACATTTTTTATTTTCTAAATTACAAATATTTCGATTGTAACTCAACTAACATCATCAGATATAATTAAAATCTAATGATGATATATATAATATTGTTACGACAGTTTACTGATCGTCGTATGGTATTGTGGAAAACAAAATTCAAGACACCAATCACGTCACTAATCACCAGCTTTAATTATCGCAATTAAACAGTTTGTAATCAACAAGATATTCTCTTACAAAGGCATCAAATAAAAATTGTTCACACGCAATAAAATCTCAACTAATATAAAACACAATTTCATTACAATTGTCCCACACGATTATAAAGCACATAACACTTCGCTACTAATAACCTCTTGATCGCACAGAGTAATCGCCCGAACAATAACTGAAATAAGGCCGCTGACGCCTTGTATTTGTACCCCGCTCACACACCAGAACATTCCACCTACTACGCATTAGAGCAACACTAAGACGTAATTGATTGCGGCCTTGACACAGTGTGCGTGGCTGGCGGCATCTAGAAAAGTCTCGCGGGCGCATGTTGAAATCACGTACCTACACAACATTACAGCCGGATTCCTCTGCAACATTCGAGAAACACGATTGTTCTGTAATGTCCTAACAATATTTATAATATTACACACACACACAAACATACACATAATGTGAGTTATATGTATATATATAAAACAAAGTGAAGTAACAGGCAGTGGTATAAAAAGTAAACAAGTACGATTCAAACGATTATCGCAAAATGTTTTCATTTCTATTCTAACTGAAATGCACTGCCACGTCTCAACAGAAAAGCATAAGGCGTTGAGTTGAAGTAAATGTAAAAAAATACAGAATGGAATATTTTTACAATATAAAAAATATACTTGTGTGAGAAGTAATAAAAAGAACACAGGAACTACGACGAATTTATTCACAAAGAGGGTGGCACTAAAGGCATCCGGCCGGACTAACAATGTGCGGACAACACCCGCAATAGATATTTCAAAACTTTTCTATTTGTATCCTAAAACCGTAGGACACAACACTCGGAAATGTTTTATAAAGTGATTTCCTTTTTATTCACTCAAACTTTGTATCGTACGCAGAGACGTGTTTATTTAGAATATAATATAGTTGTATAATTTTGTGCACATATGCCTACTATTCGCTCAGTATTATAAAAGCAGTTTTCTTATAATCATACAAAAATAGTTTCAAAATTTTTATCTCAGATATTTGTAATTTATAACACATTAAATACAGCTTCACAGTGATCACATAAAAATTTTACTTTCTCATAGCACCGTCAAGTATAGCGTACAAATAGTAGGATTGATGAGCGTTAAAATGATGAACTTAATCATTTTTGTCTCAACCATAACAGAATAAAGAACTTTTTTTACCCCAACACCATAATTTAATTTTATACGATTGTTGTAGGGCGTAAACTGGCAAATATGATAAAAATAAACGACATTTTAACTGGCACCTGATAGCCAAATATAAACTACAATGGCAACAGCAAATGATTATGGCATGCACACAGTCAACCAACAAAATAATACAGTACTGTCTGAGAAGTTGTTCAGACAATTCCCTGAACATTATTACTGTTCAGACAGTACGCGAGTGACACTACAGGAATATTCACAGTGATAGAATATGTCTTTAAAATTTGGAGTTTGAAGATGATAAAGATGTTGTCGACATGGTTACAAGTGAGAAAATATAAAGATTGGTCTGAGAATAAGTATGGAGAAAATAAACACAATAGTTAGTAGTGAGGCTGCTGTCTCTGAAAAGGTTATTGATGATGGTAACGGTTTGGTAGATATAAATAATGTTAAATACAAGTAAACCGGTTTAAATTGTCAAAGGAAACGCAATTCCATGAATTGTTACGTGAATAAATCTGATCGCCTTTGAAATGATCAGCAGTATTGTGTTTAAAATGAAAAGTTTATTTGTGGCTCCAGGAGTGAGAATAGCCAAAACCACAAAAATAAGCATTGTTTTATATGTTTAATAGTACCATACATTTTACACATGAATATTTATCTCTACGTTACGTTAGAATATTTTAGCTTACTAAGCAAGTAGAAAGTTCTGAAATTTCATTTAAAAACTTGAAAAGAATTTTTTATCTGATAAATTTTAATTGGTAAATGGAAAAATCAAACAATTAAAGGTACTCTATTTTTTTCTTGACTTTTAATTCAATTTTGTATATTAGGCGAAGGTCAAAGGTTACAGTACCTACAGTCTGTTCGCGACGCAATTTTTAATTAGTTTTCTTTTATTGTGCAGAATGTATTGCAAGTTCCTTCCCTGGTAATATTTTGTTACAGTTCTTTTAGTGTAACTGGTTTACAGTCTGAGTGTACTTGTCTTTTCGCCGCTTCTGAAATATTATATCTTCTTGATTTACAGATGTTACAGAACTTACCTTATTTATGTTTATGGTAAAAGACTGTAGAAAATACTTAAGAGTTGATGTCTCAATAGGAGAAAATAATTTTGTCAATTGCAAAAACTGTGCGTTCATCATCTTCATCGTCGTCATTGTGGTCGTCATTGTTTTTACTTAACCATTTTTTTTTAACACAAAAAAACAATTAAATTTTGTTGCGAAGTTTAAAATGTTATACTTTATAACATGAATGCCGCAGCGAATGTGATATCCATCATATTGTTCTCTCATTACAAAAAAATAATTTTCAGATTCTAATTTACTTCCGTAACACATTATATTCTTCATCTCACCTATATTCGTAAAAGCCAAAGAGACTGAGAATAGATTTTTGATAGACTCAATTTGTTGTCAGGATAGATTATATAAATTTATTCAAAACTCCTTGTTAAATAAGAGAATTTTTTGATGAATACGAAACTTTGTGCATGAAAAAAATGTAACGAAACTTTATCCAATGGTGGTGTAGTTAATGTCCATCAATAAGAGATAAAAGTGAAACGCAATAAGACAATGTGTACCTAGATGTAGATGAAAAGAGTATTAAACTTTGATGGAGGAATTTTAAAATCAATATAGGGGCAAAGAAAAGTACTTGTGATAACTGTGAAACTGCTCATAAATCAGAACTTTGAAGGAAACATAGTCGATAAAAATTTTTTTAGGTAGATAAATACACATAGACGGAGGCAGTTTGAAAACGTATACAAACAATAAGAGCAATATAATTTTTTTTAATTCTAAAAATAGAGACAAAATAAACTTGACACAAAGGAAGCCTGAGAGAGTGAGCGGGAGAGAGACAGACAGACAGACAGACAGAAAAGTAGACAGAGAGACGGACAGGGGAGCAAGTATAAGGACTAGAAAATTATGGGAGTAACGTTGTGGAATGAGTATGAGAGAGATAGGAAGATCGAACGGGATATGCTTGAAAGGCAAAAGAGGCCTGGTATGAAAATTATAAATGAAATGGAATAGTGAGGTGAAGTGTCTCATCACTTACACTTGTCATCATGAGTTTAGAAAATCTCCAAAAAGAAACTATAAATCTGCAAGCAGTGCAGAACTGTCATGATGATTATGATGATGATGATGACATTGCCGATGGTGATTATCGTATACATAAGCACGTGTAAAATTAATTTCATTTCTGTATGATTATCTGAAATAGCGGGTTTGAATGTTAGACAAATATTAGCTAACATTTATTTTTTTCCAACTTTGGCCAACGTATTTTACAAACCAGGACTACTGTGATTAATCGAAAAGCTTATTGCTTGCGCGTGACTAATCAAAGTTAAATTTGGAAAGGAATGTTACAATTCAGTTGATTTAAACAATTTTTAGAAAATCTTCTTTTACGCTGGAAATCTGATTGTAACAATAACCAGCGCATTCTTCAGAAATATATATGTGGCAATTAATTACGTGGGTTTAGGATGTTATTACTATTTAGCATTAACCAGTAAATTGATAGGCTTCTAATAACGTTGAATAACTGAGACGTTTAATTTTAAAATTCTGACCACTAAACAAAAATAATTTTTAGTTTAATAATAAAATTTCTTTAAATAATTTTAATATTTAACATACTCTTAAAAAACCTAAAATATAGATATTTTAAAAGCTTTATAATTTACTTCGTATGCCAGCCTTCCTTATTTCGATTTATAGTGTGATAACTCTAATTTTTATTTTGTTAGACGTAGATAAGTGTATTTGAATTTACCTATTTTCAGTTAGACGTAGTTTATACATCAATACATAAGCTAGTTTTCAAATTAAATACGAGTGGACCACTTACGAAAGTTACACACGTTGGGCATTTCTCAAGATTATTTTTCTCTATAATACTTACCTGTCAGCATACGTCATATATAATAAATAATATATAACAATTATTTTTAAATTTAATGTACGACATACAATTTTAATTTTAATTTTACAATCAAGGTTGGCCTATTCTTTAATTATCACTGTTTTGTTTTAGTCAGAATATTGTTACGACGGTGGCACAGATCGTCGTGTTGTACAGTGGAAACAGATTAAGTGACACCAGATGAAGTCGCTAATTACAACTTTAAATACAGCTAAAGAAGATAAACAAAGCCATTTTCAAGCCCTAGATTGTCGAACACACAGTAGTGTAACAAACAATAAATGTCAACAGTGTCGCACTGAGTAATACACAATAAATATTTTACACTTCATCGCTGTCACGATAAAAATATTCTGGTACACCACACTCATATCGTATGTCCAAACTGAAATTGGGGCTTATATTTACACCCCTCGTCGAGGTTGGAGAGTAATCTACCATTTTTCGGGTGACACATCGAGAAGTGCAAAGTTACAAGCCACTGTAACGCTCTGGAGTCTATTTCAAAGTCTGAACTTGTACGCATCACTCAGACCGAATGCTGCCACACTACGCAACTAATATATCTCATGGCGTAAGAATATAAATTAGGAAAACAAATACTAATTAATTATGTGAATAAACGTTTCTCTGATTAAGCTGACTAAAATGTAAATATACTGAATTTACATAGCCATTTTAAATTAAACTGCAATGTAATAAACGCGATTAACCTATTAGTATTCGGGCCTTACATTGAATATCAACATGAAGAAAAACATTGAATATTTTACAATATAGTAAACGTTATTTCGGGACGCAATTACATGTGTATTCTAGTATGTGTGCAGAATATGCTTCAATATTTCATTAAAATATAGTGGTTACTAAGTTGCTTAGTAACAATTATTATTATAAACTATAACACTTTGATTAAACGATGGTAAACTCAGAATTAAATGTTTAGATCATATATAAGAAGGTTGAAATGTATAATTAAATGTTCAATGTTCAATTTATTAATTCAAAGTTTTTAACGTAGAAAATTGAATTTAAACTTAAATTTTGAAGAAATATTTATGAATTCTGGTAATTTGAACAAATTAGCTGATAACGTAAACAACAAATGTATTAATGTTTATTTATTTATTTAAAAAATTTTGTAGCTATTAACCTATTCTAAACTGCTGCAAATAGATGATTTATGTGTTTAACTACCTGCAGACATAGTGTTAACTGGTTTAGAAATTCCATTACTTCAAAAAGTAAACGGCAGAAAAGATTTGAGTTTTTTATCTTGTAATCAATGAGTTTTTAAGTAAATCCGTTTTTATCATAATTCTTATTAAACTTTGTAAAATATATTTTTAAATACTTAAGACAAACTAAACTCCACTACATTTATTCTCACATTTCGTATTTTCGTGTTAATTATTCTACTTCTGTAAAACATCAGTACGCCTTGAAAATGTTCCGGGGTTACGGAACGAAACGTCGGCAACATAAGCATCACATACACGGATGTACCCAAAAACCTGCTACAACAGATATTCTCCGTGAAAGCCTTCGCATGAGCACACACACACACACACACACACACACACACACACACACACACACACACACACACACACACACACACACACACACACACACACACACACACACACACACACACACACACACACACACACATATATTGCAATGGACATTCTAATTGCATACGGAATGTAGCTAACAATATTGCCATATGATACCATCTAAGTAATGTATATGAATAAGTAGTGGTTTCAATCAAAAACAACCATTGTAGTAGTTGATAAGGAACATTGTAAAAACATTGTAATAGAATATATGCGTTTTTTGAGTAACATGATTTTATAGCTCATAAAATCTGTCATAAAATATTTCAGAATTTAGAACATAAATTCTTCTGTTACTATGTTCTCTTGTACAGGTAAATCTGTTACCAATAAGGAAATCATGAGAAGTAGTTTAAAAGGAAAAAAATCAAATTTCAAGAATGTTAGTTTAAAATAAGACTGTGAGCATACAGTTAAGTCTCGCTTGGGAATCGGAAACGAGTAGACGCTGCGCTGGTCCAAGACTTTTGGTCTGCCACTTGTTACGAATCCAAGGTAAAACAATCCAATATTGTTATTGCTGTAGTTATCATAATTGTGTGCCATCCGCGAGTGCACGATAGTCAGTGGTGTAGTGCTAAAATTAGCTGTGCCGGAGCTCTTAGCAGGGGCGTTTGCAGAAGATAATTCGGGGGGGGGGGGCTAATTGTACTGGGGGTATGGAATACCCCCCCCCCCGTTAAGCATGGGGCCGGGGACCCTCCCTTGGAATTTTTTGAAAATCAGGAACAAAATGGTGAATTTTGAGGCTCTCTGAGTACAGTTTTTACTGCTACATGTTAAAAGGTTTTCAATGCTATTTTGAGGAAAAATTCAAATTTTTGTGGGTACACGGTACACCCACAGTACTAATACCTTTTATAGTAATAATTGAAACTATCAGATTAATTATTCGTAATATTGAACATTTTTATGTAACACCATTTGTAAATAACTTATTAATATTAATACAAATTTACATTTCAGTTTCGGGGATGGGGTGGTGGGTGTCAAAATTAAAAATTTTCAGGTATAAATGAACGGACATTTTATTTATTTAAATTAGGCTAACATAAATTGGTATGAACAAATAATAATTGTTTATTTTAGCCTATTTAGTGTTTTTAAGTACCAAGTTATAAACATCATACAAGGTTATAGAAAATATAATTTCTTTGAGATACAGAAACATGAAAATTGTGTGACGACATCTAAAGTAGACTCCAAAATGCATCACCCTTAACCTTAGTTTCTTCTTTGTTTGGATTTTCTGCTACTCTCGTTTTTGTGTCAGCTGCTGATCGATGGCTCCTCAACCATGTGATGACGTATGGCTCAGGCTCCCATTTTTGCAGAGGTGGACCTTGGAGTTTTATAAACAATAGAGCTGAGACATGGCTTACTGTCAATGTGTTTCTTGATGGTGTGATTATGTTGTTCATGCTGCTGAAACCTCTTTCACAGTCAGCTGAACTGCAGGGTATTATTTTAGTCCAGTTTAGTAGTTCTTGCAGTTCATCAGGCACCCGTCTGCTGTTGTCCAAGTAATCCCTGTAGGCAATCACAGTTTTGCTGATGTTCAGCTTAAATCTTTTGCAAAGCCGCTCCACTTGAGTTTGGCCAAACAAAGAAGGAATCTCAGCTGGCCAGTACTCGGGTTCCAATGCTTTAAAGTCATCTAAAAGCTCCTCGTACTCGTACTCGACTTCTTCTTTTTCTAAGCTAGTCGCAAACATTCTGTGTTTTAAGTTATTGATTACACTAGAAATCAATTGCTGGCCATTGAATGATACGATTTTTGGATTATCATTTAACTTAACAGAAGCAAAACTACCGTCTTTCATGGCGACTTGTGCTTCCAGTACTCTTGTCCCTGGCTTTTCCTTTAAAGATTCCAGATACCTGACTGATCTATGTATCAGTTTGTCTGCAAATACAACAGACGTGCTTCTGTTTTCCAGACTTTCAGACAACAAAGCCAATTCAGCGAGAACATCGAACATAAAGGCTAAGTTTAGTAAAAAATTATGAGAAGTCAGCCTCTTCAACAAACCATTGTACTTGCTTTTTTCAACTGGTGTTCTATCAGGGTCATTCATTGCTTTGGAAAAGTGGTTGGCTAAGGCTTGGTAACCAAACCATACAGCTGAAACAGTACGGAAACTACTAGCTACCCATCTCGTGCTTAAAATTCTACCTATCTTATTCATTTGAGTATCAAGCTCTTGTGCACATTCTTTCAACTCTCGCTAATTTTTTGGAGATGTACTGTACAAAGTGTAAAGTTTGTCCATGAATGCTTGAAAATGGTTTACTCCGGCTACTTCACTTACAGCGTCCGCAATGGCTAATTCCAGTCTGTGATTCATACAGTGCCATATGATAATATTAGGGTACAAAGATAAAAACCTTTTTGCCACACCAGAGTGCTTTCCTAGCATGACACTAGCCCCGTCACTTGTAAAAGAAATCAAGTTTTGTTTTAAAAACTCACTGTCAAAGCCATATTTGTCAAGGCACTTTAGTGCACTACTAAAAACAGAGTCGGCCTTTTGGTCAGCAAGCTCAACTAGGTCTAAAAATAAAGTGCTTGGGGGCTGTTCTTTACTTATCTCACATTTTAAGTAAACAATTAGCACCGACTTACAACTTATCAATGATAAGTGAAATTTTCCCAGAAATTTCCTTAACCTTGTTTAAAATTCGCAATTTCGTCTCCTTTGAAATATGATCTATAATTTCTACTGCACTATACCTTGAGTGAAGGCCTATGCCGATGTCTACTCCATTTAATTTTTGCAATTCAAGTAAACCAAAATGATCATTATATGGCCGGTCGTTCTTAGCAATAAAATATGCTGACCTAAAAATAGCCTTTGTTGACTCATGGTGTGCTGCATTTATAGAATCAATCACTTGATTCATAGGAGTTTTGTTTGAAGTGTCAACAATTGTTTGAGCTGTTTTGTGTGCCTTTGGCTGCTTGTGTTCAACAATTTTTTTCCTTAGTGATATAAGTTGGTTTGTTCTGTTTGAACTATAACAGCTAACTTGATAAGAGCGCCACTCACGAGACAAAGAAACATGTTCTTTTTTAAAGGCCCCCAGATTATTTACCTCAAAACATATTTTACATCCTAATTTACCTTCTTTTGAGTCAATCCAAGGAAAAGCCGCCTTCTTCCTATCCCACATGTCTTCCGTCCAAATGGCGGGCCACTGAGTTTGACTTTGTTTGTCCTTAGAGGTTCTGGGTTCATCTATTTTACCATCTTTGAAGGTCTCATTAATATGTACACTATGATGATCGGCGAGTTTATTAGGGGCACACAAAAATGAAGTTATAGTTGTTTGTTTAGGTTTAGCCTCCATGACTTCACAAAACAAAAATACAGTATATAGTATTAATGACTTAAATTATTCACAAAGATAATCGTTATTAGTTTATTACCGTTATAACTTATAAGGGTGTAATCGCGACGTTTCTGGAGCAAAGGAGGACGTTACACTCGCTAAAACTATAAGAAACAGTTATTCACTTATTCTGGCGATCAAATAGCACTTTCAACGTACCAAAACCACGATCAAAAGCGCAGGTTGAGGTTATACACGCACCAGACCGTCCCGATCAGAATTCACTACACACAGCAAAGCGAACGTGTGACTGAATGTAGACTGCAGACGACAGCCGATTGTCGGGTGGAGGGGGCTGGACTGGAGGGGAAAGAAAGAGATAATAGGTCTCTGAGAACATCGTGTCCTATTGTACAAGTACCATTACCATTGAGTTTAACTCAAATCATTATGAATTAAAAAAAATAATCAAGCTAAAACCCAATAAAAACAAAACGTAAGTAGTCATGTTCCATTATCTATAGGTGGAGCGCCGCTCCGCCTTCAAAAGCTGTGCCGGAGCGCCGCTCCGCCCCGCTCCGGCTCCACTACACCACTGACGATAGTCCGTTAAGAATATATAGACACTTCAAGCTAACTGGAAAGATGTGAGCTTAGTACATAGGTTTGAGCAGTGACAGTATCGTTTCGCGGTGTGAAATTGTATGTAACCATGCCCGCGAGAACTATTTACACGCACGGAAGCGACCCTGAGGCCGGACAGGTCCATGTATTCCTCATTCCTCCAGACAGGCACGTCGTCTGAAGGATCTGTAGTCCATATTACAGGTAAGTCAATTTGTATTATTTTATGCACACTTTTAAAATCTTATTTAAAAGAAATAATGAAGTACATTTACATCAGCAAATACTTTATAGTTTAGATAATAGAAAAATAACTTTTAAACAGCATTTTATTTCTTGTACAAAAATTTAATTTTAGTTTGTATTACGATGGTCAACAGATACAAATTAATTATGTTTGTAAACTATATTAAGCCACAGTATGTTGTCTAAAAAATTAATAGCACCATTAATAAATCTGTTTCATTCCAACAATCTCTACCTCAAGTGCTTATTGTATGCGACCCTTATACATCGCAATATATAAGTTATTCGTTTTATACAAAATTATATTTTTTACATTTATTTGATTACAGTGTTTTTTGATCAATTTGTTTTTTACACTGTCAACCTCAGATTTGTAAAACGTGATGTCAGCTAATGAGTAAGTAATATTTTAAATCATTTGTTTAAGAATTGCCGTTGAAAATACACCTAATGTCCTTATATAACACATAATATGTTTAACAGATAGGTCATTAGAATAAAAATAAAAATATATATTCTTTTACCAAATAAAACTTTTTAAAAGTATTGTCTTTTTTTGTGTTCATTTAAAATTCTTCCTCTATGGATTTATTCGTTACTTTGTTTTCATATAACTTATTTCTAAATTTTTCCAAATGTTAATTTTTTGGAATTTGGATATTTGTTTTAATAAAATATTGGTGTTTTAAATTAACGAATATAGGATTATTTTCAAGCGAATATATATAACTTTTTCCTAGTACATTTGGTCTGTATGTTATAATTGCAAATGTTTTTTCACAAAATAAAAGTCCTTAGAAAATCACGTGTATACTTTTTAACAACATAGCAATTTTATTATTAATAAATTAATTTACCATCAATAATCCGACTTGTGACTTCTTGTAAATCTCTTCTATTACGCGTTTCGGAGACTATGCTCTATCCTCAGATATTAAAATGCTCCATCTTCTATATTGGACAGACGGGGAGAGGTTTCCTCAAACGTTTTCGGGAACATATACCCAAGAAAATAAGAAATGATTACAGCATCAAATCTAATTACGCCCTACACCTGACTGCACACAATCATAATTACACAGACTTTAATTCCAACTTAATACCGTTGCATGTATGTAAGAAGGGCGTTTCATGAATTCCTTGGAGGAGTTTGAAATTTATAGTGCATACGCAAACCTAAGCAGTCGCGATTTCGTATTAAATGACCAACTGAACTTTGCATCCAACCGCTTGTACGATACCGCCTTGACTACAATCGTTAAGACTACGATAAAGTAACAACCGCTAAGTAGCAGATTGAACTTGAACGGGTGCGCACCCAACATCGAGTACAGTTAATATGCAAATTGACATTTTTATTATGAGGATGTAACGATCTCGCAAGAATGATATAGTTTTATTTTTTATTTTAATATCTAAAGATGGAGCATAGACTCCAAACGCGTAATAGAAGAGATTTACAAGAAGTCACAAGCCGGATTATTGAAGGTAAATTAATTTATTAATTCGATCAAGTGACTTGGATACAAGATTAAACATGAATATTCAATTTTATTATGATTGACCTGTTAATGGCATATCAAGTGGATCGCATTTTTGTTGTTGTTGTGCGTGTAGAGTTTTATGTCCGTCATTAATTTTTGTACCTAATTGTTCTCAGATGGCAACCCTAGTTTAGAGCAATCTGCTTAGTCATTCAAGTGAAAGCTTATATCAATTAGAAATTGTCTGTGTTAACCGGCTTCCAAGTATTGCAGTACTGCAAGGCAATAAATAAGGGGTTTGGTGAACTTAATCGTGCAGTGTGCAACTGCAATTAGGCATTTCATCGATTTCCATTTCCGTAAAGCGAATGCAATTATTCCCTCTCCCTGTATTCCCTCACCCTGCAATTATTCCCTCACCCTGACTCCAGTATGTTGTTACTGAGCAACTGCCCCCTCACAACGGTAATGCCATTATGTGGTTAATGAACACCTGTCTCCAAATAGCAACCAGGAAGCAGAATTTTATTTGTTTGTTAATTATTATGTGTCAAATTCTTGTTTATAATTGATTTCGATTTTATGTACAAATGTTAACCAATATAAAGGCCACAATATATTAATCAGCAAATAAGCTCTCTTTTTTTATGCTTCTTAGCGCACTTATGTTTGTTACAAAACTTTTACTCATGTTCCGTATCTTTTCGAAATTTCTTTTTCTGTATCGCAACTGAATCCACCAATACGTTATGGGAAATGTATTCTGGGAGAAGTTCGAGGTATGCCTGCTGGGTCTTGAATGACATGCAAAAAAAGGAATGACCCCTATAAAGTCATAACTGTCACGTTCACTCCTTACGAATGTTAGCATAAAGGCTAACAGACTGTAATCCCTTCTTGAACAGACAAGAATTCTTCGTTAGAAAGAATATTCGTTATAGTTAATTAGACATATACAGGGATTCGCTCTAGATTTGTATCAGTTGACCCTTTAAGTCGATCCATAAATGATTATAACATACTAACGAAAAGAGCTGCCTGATTAATTTAATTTTAAATAAGACAACAGGCACAAATTTTACAAATGAGAGAAGGTTAAATACCTTCAACTGTAAAGGCCGTACATGTTCTACCTACAATTCTACCGTACTCCAAAATAACAACTACAGTTAGTATTAAAACGTCCACTGCTGGCAGCTATCGAATCATCATTTATTGTTTATAGTAATTACACTTCACGTTTTTCAAAATTAATATCAACTACTGAAAAAAAAAACAGACACACATCTGTCATGTCTACATGTAGAATGAACACAAATATATATTTATGTTATAAACACAACCTGCCGCGTGTCTGTAGTTCAATTCAGGTGGTAGAATAATAAGGCCAGGATAGGTTGGAAATTAAAAAAAGAGTCTTATAATTAAAATTTCTCAGTACTTAGGATTGAAGTATATTCTGCGACACATGTCTTTCGAACAGCTAAAGTCATATCACAAAAGCTTAATACAGACACAAATTGTAAGCCCATTCACTGTGAGAACTTTATTAAATATGTTTTAATACATATTAATAAACTTATTATTATATTTTAGTATTAACTAAAATATTTCAATTTATTTAAACACATTAATAGATAAGTATTAATATGTTTATAAATGTTATAATCCTTTGTAGCTGATAACGTAAGTGTTGTTAATTATATTCGTCACACTAGGTTAAAACCTTGAGTTGTATTTTAAGTGGGTGAATGAGGCATCCGTTTGAGTGCCTCGATTAATTTTGACTAATTGCTGCTTGCTTTCTTCTTTTTAGTTCATTTCATTTTCTTTGTACAAAAAAATCATAACAATATGGGTAACATTTATATATTTTTATAATTTACAGAAACAAAAGGAAAATAGAATTTTGAAATAATTAAAGTGTCTCTTGGCACAATGTCATCTTGAATTAGCCTCACTTAGCTAAACGATGTCTCGTCATCTTGGAAATTAAAATTGTTGAATAAAATGAAACACACCGCAGCTGGAGTTTACAAAACATAAAATCAGAAGCTATATAATTCGCTAAAAATGTACGACAAAGTAAATTAAGCAAATACTCACTTGCCACACATTTTACAATACACCACTCCTTTTCTTCTAATAATACAAATTTTATTTAAACGGACGGTTTCAATGCTAAAAGCTGCATTCCAGAAATGTTATGAAGACTCAAAGAAATTGTTATAACGTGATATATCTAACTAAGATTACTTCGATGGGAGCAATATGAATGTAGATGAACCAAGGCATAATTTTTCAAAAAAACAAAAATTGTACGAACATTTTGATCAAACCTTGTACTACAAACACCAATATTATATAGAAAAATGTCGAGTTATATCCTTCTACTTGAAAGAAAAATTCACTTGTCCTCATCTTCTTAAGTTATTGGCCTTATAATGATTTTAATCTCTTAATTATAAAAATATAAAAACATTCGTTGAAAGGTTTTTTAAATGTCTAGAAAGAGATAATTTAAAAAACGAATTATCCATACTGTAAGCAAAGCAAGTCCACATCAATTACCTTATCGTAGGTATTTTAGAAGCTTCAGAGACGATTCGAATAACCACTGTGAGAAAGGGGAATTTTCTTTCAGAAATGAATGAGCATATAAAACAAACACTTGTTGATCAGCCCCTATTGTATAAAACAAGTTATGAGACTTTATTTATTAACTTTAAATGCAGTCCAATTTAATTTAATAAAAGTTTAATTAATAAAGATGACAATAATTTAACACAATTTCTTATGTCTGCCAGACAATTAAATACTGAAGAGAAGAATCTAAATAAAACTTTAATATTTCTAATAGCAACGTATTAGTAAAAACATTTCCATTAAAGTGACAGCTGCTTCCCTTCTGTTTGTGCACTGTTCAGCTGCAGATGTCTGTGTTTGCAAGCTGTGTTTGCTCAATTGTTAGGTACCCAAATATGAGACCCGTCAATACAAGTGTTTATTTTAACTAACCAAACCATATACTGATATTAAAAATTGTAAATTAACGATGGTACAGCTTTCACCTAAATACTCTTCTTCTTCTAATACTCTTGTATTAAAATTATATATGTGTATATACATAATGAATCTTAAAAGGTGTACAGATTGTTAGAAAAATAATATTGTAATTGAAAAAGGTTTTGTGAAATGAATTCAGTTCAGGTAATAGATGTTATTGTTAGTTATTACGAACTTCTCTCCTGCACGCCTCATTGTGAAAGAGACGCCGCAAACTAAGTAGCCTAATTGGACAAAGCTAAAAATTGTTTTCAAAATTTTAAAAACATTATTGCTGTTTAATGTTGTAAAGCTGTAAATAAATATCGTAACTGATTTCTGGCACGTAAAGGAAACAATATTTATGCTGCAAAGCAAATTTTCGTCCACGAAAAACAAATCATCGTCAACGAGTGTAAGTCCAGGCAAACAAACTTTATAACTTTTTATCAAAATTATTAACCTTTCATTTTGGAAAATAAGTTATTGATACGCTGGTGCGTCAAGGGCCTAAATATGTATGCTGAAGCAATCCACCGTACACCCAAAACATACCATCGTTCACGCGTGTATGGCAACGCTGACAGTTTTTCAGAAAATTTCATCAAAGTTTGTAGTGTTCCATGTTAGAAAAATTGTATAAATATGATTATTAATACTCTGGCACGTCAGGGACACAAAAATATACGCTGAAAGTCAGCGTCAGCCTCCCTCCATGAAAAACAAAAAATCGCCAACAGGTGAAGGGAAAGTTAAATATTTTGTATAAAATGTTATGAAATTTATTACTGTTCAGTGTTGTAAAATGTATGTAAACATCATTATTGGTACTCTGGCGCGTCAAAGCCACAAAAATGTATGCTGCAAAACAAATTGCCGTCAACTCAAAACAAATCATCACCAACGGCTGTAAGAAAGACATTGTTAATAAAATTTCGTCAAAATTATTGGAAAATGTGTGCACTGTAAATATCATTATTGATTATGTCGAAGGTCATAGGACACAAAATCAAAGGACAACGCAAACAGACTAGAGTACATGACATCCTGTGCAACTTCTGTCTGTCTGTCTGTCTAAATGGAAATGTAGCGTCATTTTGACTCCCTCCCCCATTCAAACTGTGGCGCTGTCTTTAAGAGAAAAGGATAAGTCTTCCCGTTTCAGGTCTTTTAGTGAATATTGTACCAAACGGGATGGTGACACATGTACTTTCTCGTCTTGAGCAGATTTGAAATCCGTTTTTCAAAATAACTTATTGTAATACGGAACGTCGAGCGGAGTCACCGTGACTCATTGATTGGAATTCAGCGATGAACCTAATTGATTCTAGAACTAATTTCTATTCCACTCCTCTAGAACTGAAGACGCGTGATGAACGATATGATATGGACAAGGCGTCTCCAATATTTGCCCTTTG
Organism: Magicicada septendecula; assembly: GCA_034769895.1. Taxonomy (NCBI): domain Eukaryota; kingdom Metazoa; phylum Arthropoda; class Insecta; order Hemiptera; family Cicadidae; genus Magicicada; species Magicicada septendecula. The sequence continues at coordinate 626,753,771 of CM068368.1, read as the reverse complement.
GAATATGTTTCTGTCAAATTTTAGAACTCATTATGAACCAAGTTTTTGTGCTCATAACGTTTAGGGGGAAACATCTCCTCAGGATTTTCATACCTGAAAAAATAGCGATGGACAGGTTAAAGTAATAATTAAGTCGATTACTGTATTAAATAATTGGTTCTAGAAGAGAAAATGGTTTGGCATTAGATGGATTGTAACCACAATTTTATCTTGAAAAATAAGCTGGCACAATACAAAAACCAATAGACATGTCACATTTGACAAATGGTTCGCCAATAGTGGAGTAATACCAAATAGTTCACAGGTACTATGGAATGGATTTTTGGCTGCGTTCTATTTTACTGTTTTATCAACAGTGTTTCACTGATTTTGTTAAGGATATAAAAATATTTGACTCAAATATTTTTTTTCATATTAGAACAAAACAAACGATTCTTTTTCAATTTTTTGTGTGTACAGATGCCTTACGACTTTAATAAAAATATAAAACTGCTATATATGTCGGCTAATCTATCTTTCAACGTTTCCAATGACAGACCACACGATTTCATTGGAACGTTAAACTGCGTGTGTTAGCAACGCCTAATATTTTCATAAAATATGGCAACTTTGCATAAGCTTATACGTTAATATAATCAGAACCATGAGTTCATTCCACACAGTATAATAAAATCTACTTTATATAGACTCTTTGGAAAGTCTATGAAAAGAATCAGTAAATGTAAAAGTTGAATTTATATCCGTTTGTCTCCATTTCCCAGTATGTCTGTATACCAGCAAATACTCAATTTGCACACATTCCGTACAGAGAATACACGCCACAAAACGCTGCCTACACTAAAATAGTAGTGTTCGATCACAAAAAAGTAGACACTATAACAATACAACTCAACTACAAAACTTTATATTAAATCAGAGGATAAAGAAAACCGAATTTTTACCCGTGTGCGTACAGTGGTTCCGTATAATGCACGCTACATGTACTTCATCCCTAAGCCCTTGAACCAGAGTCATTTGTCACTTGAACCGTATGAATGTCGTCACTTAAAAACTACTTCAGAGAATTGAGAAGAAATATTCTGAGCACACAACAAGAAACCCTTTCTACGTCTCTTATATGTATAATTTTATATTTTACAACAACATTACATATTATTTAAAAGTGTTTAGTTACAATCGTGTGGAACATTAGGTGTCCGTTGTATAATAAGTCTTCAGAGTTAGAGAAATGTTATTAATTTAAAATTTACTTTAATAATAGGTTACTTTAAGAACTATGCGCATTTAGAATCTATTGTACTTCCTTTCATAGTTTCGTAAAATAACATAGTATAAAGGCATGGATAATATCACAAAACTAACTAGGGCATAGCCATTGGCCAGGGGAACTATACATATGAGAGAAAAATATTAATCGTTTTCCTCTAAAATTTAACCTATGTTTCACTGTGTTCATTTAATCTTCCAATCACTGTGCCACATCTACAAACACAGAATCGTCAATGAAACATCGCACAATACGTAAAACTAGGAAAACCAATTACACACACACTCACGTATCCCTATATACATATATATATATATATATATATATATATATTATAAAGACCTTTTGTCTATCTATTTTTTTTGTATATAATGATAGAACAAATCTTACTTACCCTTGACCTTTTACTTTACCTGGGCGCCAGAACAAATCCCAGATACAAATGACACGGATTCAGCTTAGCTCAGAGCACAGAGACACACTATCTCAGGATTCGTTCAGTGAGTGGAATATTTAAGGGGAATCGTTACAAATAACTCTTAAATAATGTTGAAATTTGTTTAATTAATTACTTTGTTATTGAATTAAATTCTTTAAAAGTTAATCTAATGACTTATTGCTAACATAAATCTTATTTGTTAATGAGTGTGCCTGAAAAGTGAAGATTAAAACGCCCAAACGACCAATTGCTCTTATCTGGTTGATTTAGGGATTATATATCACCCAAACCAGTGCTAAAGAACAGGTCTGCAATAATTTGCACGTTCAGTACTACACCTCACTCTCCATTCAACACTCCTATATTACTTTATATCTAATCTTAATAATTAAATACAAAATTTGAATTTATATAGTGTCTTTTAAAATGTTTATAGATTTAATTATTTATTTTGCTATTTTATGTTTATTGATCAACGAATATATTTCTTATCTGATTGATGCGTCGACCGTAGATAGTAATCAGTAGAGATACTCCTTTTGATGGTTCGGCTCAGAAGAAATGGTGTTGACAATAACGTTGACTGATGATCCTGGACAATTACAGATGCTGTAGCTATTCTGGTGCACAGGTCACTTCACTATTAATTAATTATTTAATTAATTAATTAGTTATTACGCAGCGAGATTATTTATTGAACTTTACTAGTTCCTCTACTACTGCGGACCACTTTGCGAACTGTTTATTTAAATAAATACTTTGCGTTGTTTGTTCAATTGAGATCGTATTTAACACACGTCTTGCTTATTTAATGCCCGAACGAAGAGTGCCCTATTCCCTCATTCTGAGTTAGCGTCTACTCTTAATACAGGGTTGTGATTGGTTGTTCCAACTAAATCATGTGTTTTCGATTTGAAACAATATCGAACAGGTCGGTCAAACTCTCCTTAACAAGTTTGAGATGGTAGAGAATTTCTGGCTAATTTCATACTTCTTCTGTTTGCAAATCGTTTAATTACAGGTATTTGCAAACGTGTTTTCAAAGATCTGACCACATAATATTATTGCTTTGGTCTTTCTCTGTGTACGGTAGCGCGATAATTTCAGTTTGTAGGTTGGCTAATCTGCTTACTGCTTTTGTCCAATTTTGCATGTTGGAACTTTGTACAGTTTGTGTCAGACATTTTCTTGTCGACATTTAATGTAGGCCTTAGGCCGGCACATTTTCACTTATAGCCAACTAGGCCCGCTATCAATTCAATTCAAAATTTTAATACTTTTTGGCAACATGCATTATTAGCCAACCTTATTTCAATGACTTAATCATGTAATGTAACTTGGGAAATTTTAAATTCATTAAAATCAATTCAATACAGTCCACAATTTTTACCATTTCTTATTCCTACTGAATCAATGCATGCATTACAAGCTATTTTTTAGAAACGTTTCTGGTACACGCCGACAGGATTCACCACATTTATTGGATCACTCACTTCACAAAACATTTTTTAGCCCACTTGGGCCTGACATTCAACATTTTTTGGTCCACTGTGCCTGGATTCTTCTCATACCATTTTTTGGTCCTCACGGTACGGATCATCAACATTTTTTGGTCCTCCGGGACGGATTCTTCTCATACCATTTTTTGGTCCTCACGGTACGGATCATTAATATTTTTTGGTAACTCCGGACCTGGATTTTCCATTTAACATTTTTCTGCCACTATTTCTGGCCATCACGGGCGAATTAGCACATCAGCTGATACGACCGTGGCGTGATTTTCATCAGCATTTCGCTCGTCATCTTGCAGCCGTCTGATAACATCTTAGCAAGAGCCTGCTAGCTACAGTGCTTTACACAAGGCGGTCATCTCTACTAGCTGTGTTTGCCATCTTCACCAAGGCGTCGACGCTGCAGGACATCGCCAACAAGGTATCATCAACAACAGTTTAACAAGGTGCGTACAATGTCTGAAGAAGGCCTCAAAGTGTTGACCAGAAAGAGAGGCGGCTTAAAGTCCGCAATAGTGCGGATACAATCTGCTGTAAATTCGTTTGATGTAACTTTAAATACAAAATATTTTTTAATTGTAAGGCTGGAAAGTCTCAAAAGCTTGGCCTCGAAATACGACGAGGTGCAGTCTGAAATAGAACTCATTAGTAAAGACACGAGCGTTGCTCAAGAAGACCGATTTGAGGTCGAAGAAATGTTATATTCGACTGAAGCAAACATTTTGCAATTACTTGACACATTTAATGCTCAGACTGTACCTCCCGTATTATCGACGCACATGCAATTAAAACCAATAAGTTTGCCCTGCTTCTCAGGCAACATATTGGAATGGCAACATTTTTACTCAATTTTTACCGATTTAGTGCATTCAAGATCCGATTTAACACCAGTGCAAAAATTACATTATTTACATTCTTCTTTGAAGTGTGAACCTTTAGATTAAACAAGTCATTACCTATCTGTAAAGAAAAATATCCAATAGCGTTGAGTTTGCTGTCCGAAAGGTATGACAACCCATTCATACTAGCTAAATACTATGTGCAAAACTTACTTCAGGTCAAGTCGACAATAAAGGACTCGGTCCAAAGTTTGGCAGAGTTCACTAACACAACAACGTCTTCCGTTAATTCACTGGCAGCAATGAAGCTGTCAGTGAATTCATTTGAATTTATCACTATACAGTTACTATCCACTAAACTCTACCACTAGACCCTATTACTTTCAAACTTTGGAAGGAGTCAATAGACCCTGACAATTTACCTAGCTTTCAAGATTTCACGCATTTTTTAAACTTACGTAGACAGCTGTTAGAAAATACAATGCCTATTGAACCCGGACAGCAACTCAACAAACTTAATGTAAGACCTAACAATAAATATGATAAATGTAACTCAAGAAACACTGCTGGCAGCACTACATTTAAGAGCTATCACGCAGCGGCAAACCATTATTCATGCGTGTGTTGTAAATCCAATCACCCGCTTTACATATGTAATAAATTTCGTATATTAAGCACCGCTGAGCGGGGACAATTTGTTTCAAATCATAAATGTTGTAGCAATTGCCTTAGATCAGGTCATCTCATAGCTAGCTGTAAGAGTAAACAGGTGTGCCAAATCTGTTCAAAACGACACCACACATTGTTGCACGCAAATTACGTGCCGAACTCAATAGCTGCCAGCAGCAATTACTGCTCGCTTAAATTACAATGCAAGAATAATGTTCTTTTATCCACAGCAGTTGTATCTGTCGTTGACCAGGCTGGCAACAGACATAGGGCTAGAGTTCTTCTAGACGCCGGTTCACAAATAAATTTCTGTACAAAATCATTTGCAAAGAAGTTACGGCTCAAATTAGCTAAATCTAACATACCAATCACAGGAATAAACAATACAGCGTGTTACGCAACTGATATTGCTTCTATACGTATTATTTCTCGCTATCAAAGATATAGCTTCGAGGCGAAATGTGCCGTCTTATCTACGTTAACTCACAATCTGCCTGCAAATTCGTTTGATATTAATCAGTTCCACATTCCAAACAAGATCTTCCTGGCTGACCCTGATTTTAATATATCGTCGCAAATCGACATACTATTAGGGGCACAATTTTATCTGGACTTGATCTTAACCAATAAATACATACGCGGCCCCAATTTTCCCATCATTCAGGAAACAAAGCTGGGCTACATTTTGGCTGGCAACTTGCCCAAACACTGCCGCAACGAGGGTCCTGCTGTTTCGTTCCTAGCAAAGAACGACAGTCAAATTCTGCAATCTCTCGAAAGATTTTGGGAAGCAGAAACTATCCCTGACAACACCCCTGATAACGAGTCAGCCTGTGAAGAGCATTTTGTGCGCTCTACCCAGCGCAATCACGAGGGTAGATTTGTGGTTTCACTGCCATTTAAGCCTGATAATCTCCACTTGGGGGAATCTTACACGAGTGCTGAATCAAGATTCTTAAGCTTAGAGCGTCGATTTAGGCGAGATGCTAAGCTCGCTCGCGACTACGCGGACTTTATCAAAGAATATAAGGTTCTTGGGCACATGACACTCATCGATGATGGCGCTATCAATTCAGGAGCGTCAAATACTTACTATATATACTTATATATACTCATATACTTACTTTGGGTTTGCAAGCTTGGTTGGGATGAACCGATCTCCGGCCAATCACGTTCGGATTGGCATTCTTTGTGTGACAAATCGGGTCTGATTGGCAAAATTGTGGTCCCACGATCCATTCGTTGTAAGCGTGAGGCAACTACAGTTCAATTGCATGGTTTTTCGGATGCTTCTGAAAGGGGGTTTGGCTGTTGTGTGTATGTCAGAGTCATTTATCAAGATTCTACTGCCTCCTGTCACCTCTTGTGTTCCAAATCTCGCGTGGCTCCCCTACGGCAGGTGTCATTACCTCGCATCGAACTCTGCGCTTGCTTGTTGTTAGCGCGATTCGTATCTAAGGTCATTCCTGCTCTTTATTCGTTTATTGATAATGTACATTTCTATTCTGACTCTATAGTGTCTCTTTACTGGATTCATGCCCAGTCTACGCGGTGGAAAACATACGTCGCTAATCGGGTTGCTGAAATCCAGCGTCTTACGCAAACTTATACTTGGCATCACATTAATTCACGACACAATGCTGCTGATATTATATCAAGGGGGTGTCTTACTGACGTTTTGCGCGATTGCTCGTTTTGGTGGCACGGTCCTGGCTGTTTGTCTCAATCGTCAGAGTCTGATCCCTTCCCATCCTTCGTGCCGGCCACTCCGTCGTCTTCTGAAGTCCCTCCGGAAGAGAAACATACACATAACCTTTCTCTAATGTCTACCCTGGCTGTCGACCTCTCTTTGGACTTTTCCTCGTTGCATCGTCTAACGCGCGTATAAGCTTACTGTTTTCGGTTCATCAGAAATATTAGACACTCAAGTGCTGACAAACTTACGGGCGATCTTACCCCTGTAGAAATTCATCAGTCCCTCAATTTCTTCATAAAACAATCTCAGTCGATCCACTTCGCAGCCGAAATTAATTGTCTTCGTAACGGATCTTCTATTTCCATTAGGAGTAAGTTGGCTTCTCTCGACCCGTTTCTTGATGACTCTGGAGTGATACGCGTAGGCGGACGATTACAGCATTCCCAATTACCCTACGACTCTAAACATCCTATGGTATTACCCCCATCGGCGCATGTTACACGCCTTATCATTGAACGTGAACACATTCGTTTACTTCAGGCTGGTGCTCAACTCGTGCATCATTCACTGCGTCAACGTTGTGGATTGTTAATGCCAGGTTAGTCATTCGCTTCATCATTCGAAAGTGTGTAAGGTGTGTCAGGTTTAGTGTCAAACAGCAGGGACAGAGGCTTGATATTTTACCATCCACTAGAGTCACTCCTTCTAGGCCGTTTCTATTTTGCGCGGTTGATTATGGTGGTCCCTTCATGATTCGTCATGGCGGGCAGAAGTCTAGAACTCTTATTAAGGCATACGTATCTTTGTTTATTTGCTTAGCTACTAGGGCTATTCACATGGAATTGGTTTCCGACCTTACGGCCAGCGCGTTTATAGCCGCATTACGTCGTTTCATGGCCCGTAGGGGCATACCCAGTCAACTGTACTCCGACAATGGCACAAACTTTAGGAAGGCCCGCACTATCTTACATGATATCTACAACTTTTGGCACAATAAGGATGCCATCTCATCGATCAAGTCATTCACGTCCTCTCAGGGGATCTCATGGTCATTTATTCCGCCCTCCTCACCTCATTTCAGTGGCCTTTGGGAGAGCGGCATAAAGAGTTTGAAATTTTATCTGCGCCGCGTGGTAGGCAAATCTATACTCACCTTCGAAGACTTCACAACCGTTTTGTCTCAGATAGAGGCATGTCTGAACTCTCGACATTTATTTGCTATTTCTTCAGATGTTAACGACCCGGTGCCACTTACACCTGGCCATTTTTTGATTTGCGCACCCTTAACGGCGATACCGGACCCAGACCTTTCTCACATTCCTGTTTCTCGTCTTGGGCGTTGGCAACTTCTTCAGAGGTTTGTCCAAGGCATATGGAAGGCATGGTCTCGCGATTATTTGCACCAGTTGCAGCAGCGTCACAAGTGGAAGTTTGCCAAGGATAAAGTTTCCATTGGTGACTTAGTTTTGCTTATTGAGGATAATTTACCTCCATTAGCCTGGAAATTTGGCGTAATTATCGCCACATTTCCCGGCCAAGATAACTTGGTTCGTGTCGTGGACATTCGCACGCCTATGGGTGTTTTGCGGAGACCAAAACATAAGTTATGTCTGTTGCCAGCGCGAGACGAGATTTGACAAGATTATGATTACTTAGCACAATGCTATTTTACTCAGCCATTGGCTTATTACTTATTACGACCATTTGGTCAACCTAATTCTGATGAATTATCACAACATTTTCTTATCAATTTTGCGCCATTCCATGCTTCTATAATTTTCATAGTTTTTGGTGGTATATTACTATTTGTATTTGTATGTTAATTTTGTGTGGCATACTATGTCTTACACATTTACATTTGATGTTTTGGGGTATATTTCATGTTTTTGGTGGTCTCATTTTATAAAATTTTATTACATAATATTTGCATGTCTTGCAGCTGAGCAATCATGCATTCATTTCTTTATACTGTTGCTAATATGTGTATTGTTCTGTGAATGTCTTTAAATTGTTCAACTCATGTACTACGTTTGTAATCACAGTATTGTATCTGTTATTTGACATTGCAATTATTCATATTGTAATTATCTAAATTGTTGTTATTGTATTCACATAACTTGCGTTTATGTAAAACCTATCGTTTTGCGTCTGCCGCATGTAACTGCCACGTCTAGATTTATTTTATATTGTATTTATTTTGCGATTAAGCATGCGCAATTATTTTTACTTTAATTATGACATACATGTCATATTTGGGCTTGCATTCAGTCAGCATCTAGCTTGTTCATACATTATTACATATTGTAAGTTCCTGAAACTTCAGGAACAGCATGACTTGGTCAATACATGCCGCCCTGCTGAATATACGCTTGAACATGTAATTGTAACATGTTCAATAACAATTTTGTTCATGTAATTAATTCTCTGTACAGGTCCACGGGCCTCAACTAATTTTACAGTAACCATCTATGACATGCATAGGGTTACAAACTATCGGTCCATCATGTGATGAGCTTCCGATCATGCATTAAACATTGTATAATTATGTATTTTTTCATGTTTTGTAATGTTCTATACTGTGCACATACACTATGTGACGGTAATATTTGTCAAACCAGACATTCATATTCATGTCTGAAAACAGTTGTTCGCCAACCTTGGCTTACAACGCTTATCTTTAGGCTTATCTTATGCATGCTTATCTCTAAGCTATTAACGGACTGCCGTTATCTAATCTCATAACTCAAGGTTCAACTTAGCCTTGAAACTAACTTTTATTATTAAGAAAACTGTATCCTTTTAAATTAAGTTATAAGATGCACCATAATTTATTAAAAAATGTTAAAAAATCACTTGATTTTGACGGGCAGCTTATGTACGGTAACGCGATAATTTCACTTTGTAGGTTGGCTAATCTGCTTACTGCTTTTGTCCAATTTTGCATGTTGGAACTTTGTACAGTTTGTGTCAGACGCTAGGGGCGGTCGGTTCGCCGACTATTTTACTGTCATATTTTCTTGTCGACATTTAATGTAGGCCTTAGGCCGGCACATTTTCACTTATGGCCAACTAGGCCCGCTATCAATTCAATTCAAAATTTTAATCCTTTTTGGCAACATGCATTATTAGCCAACCTTATTTCAATGACTTAATCATGTAATGTAACTTGGGAAAATTCATTAAAATCAATTCAATACAGTCCACAATTTTTATCATTTCTTATTCCTACTGAATCAATGCATGCATTACAAGCTATTTTTTACAAACGTTTCTGGTACACGCCGACAGGATTCACCACATTTATTAGATCACTCACTTCACAAAACATTTTTTAGCCCACGTGGGCCTGACATTCAACATTTTTTGGTCCACTGTGCCTGGATTCTTCTCATACCATTTTTTGGTCCTCACGGTACGGATCATCAACATTCTGTATGTGTGTGAAAACACCTAATTCGTACCTAGCCTAATTCTCTAGTTATATCTCTAGGCGTTCTTCTTCTGTATAACTTCTTTAAATGTTAATTATATTAGTTGATATTTTGGCTACTTATAGAGCTTTAATTGCTGAACACTATGCAGGTTTCAGAATTGCCGTATATTTATTAGTTTTGAAGATACTGCAGTTTTAATAAATAAAATTAATTGAATAAAATTTCATGTCTGTGCATTCGTCAGTAGTAGCAGTGGCGAGGTTAGACAGAGGTGGCTGTGATTATTCCCTCTCTCTCTTGCTTACGCCGCTAGACTAGCACAGTTTGTCACTTTCATATAACGATCTGATAGGTCGACTATATGAATCGTTATTATATATATATATATATTATAAAGTTCTTTGCTTGCTCTTATATTTATTTTTATTAATATAAAGAGATAAATGGTTGTTTTGTGAAGTGACCTACCCGCTATGCGTACTTGCGACTTCTTCCGACTAAGGGCGTAGGAGTGTGTGTTTTGAATTCGCAAGTAAGTTAATTCAAGTGTGCAAAGTACTGTTATAGTTATTTTGAATAGTTTTGTGATGTTGGTAGGCTTTGTAGTACAGCAATAAAAATACGGTGGTGGGTAAAATTGGAGTTTATTACTCTAATAGGACATATGTACGGAAATCCTATAACTAGAGCAATCCTTACATACTAAACAGTAATTCGTATCTTGTACGATGTTTTCTGAATGGGTATTAGCATTCTGAAGACGAGCTTATTATTTTCAATTGATACGAGTTATATTTTTCATTAATTTCAGGAAGTTAATTTTAAAACAATTTAACCTATGGCATTTTTAATTCTTTTGTACTTTCGTACGGATTTTATTACTTTAGATGATTTAAATACTCTGAAAATAAGTTAGCTGTGAATCTAGTTCAACGTGCTTTCATTTACTTGGATTGTTTCACGTATACTGCAGTATAGGTCTCTAAGTAATTCAATGTTAGTATTTATATAGCGCTTGTTATATACGTCTAATTCTTATCTATTGATTATTACTTAAGCTTATACGTGTTATACAGATTATCACAGTATGAATGTATCTTATTAATCTAGAGTCTCTGTTTTATTGGCATCTGAATCAATTTAGTTTTACAATGATTTAAAAGAAAAAGAATAACCTTTTTAGAAGTTTATAAATTATAGTTGACTTCCCTTGTCCTGAAGATCGTGATGAGGTGCTCCCAGGGTTCCTTGGTTTTCCTGGTCCAATCTGCTAGTGGCGATGATTTCCTCTGTGTCTTGGGTTCCACGGCTAAGAGTTCGGGAATCAGCAACACTCAGCTACTTCTGCAACTGTTGATGGCTTAAGGTCTGTGGTTTTAACTGCTGCAACTGCGTTAGGCCCCACGGTCCGGTATACGCTGCATTCCTGGTGTGTGTATCTCGCCTTGGGGTGCGCTCCGCTTCGTCAATTATTCAGCTTGTACCACGTACTAGACGGCCTCGTTCTGTTGTACTCTCGATGTGTCTTCACGTATTATATAACTGATCTCTTTACATGCGTAAGTCAACAGGTTAATGTTTTGAGCTGTACGCTTATTTGTTGAAAAAAAGTAAGAGTATCGTAAGTATACGTCTTCACAGGTCGAGTCGTTACAGTTGAGTGCCTGTGTTCAGCCCGAATCTAACGGTTCGTTCAAATTTTTAGAACAATTTGATTGGCTGAGACACCCCCCTTCTCATTGTAATTCAACTCACCTCACTTGTGTGAACGAAAATAATTCTCACAGTTTGAGAATTGTTATTAGTCTTAATATTCTGAAAAAAAACACCGGATTTCAAATGTCGGACAGTATGTCCTGTTGCAATTTGTATTGCGATTATCTTGGCTGCAAGCCAAGTTACGCTTATTCTAGAATGTACATCTGATTGGTAATTTTTATAACTATGACATATTCAAAGCTCTACCCCGTAGCTCACTCACTAGGGGAGTTATTAAATAAAATTAATTATCTCTTTTAATCTTTAATTATATGAACTGAAATTTTCACACCCTATTACTAATATTTCGGCAAATATTTTGGCTATTTTGGTTTTTGCCTATATTTATCGGTTTCCGAAATATTAATAATTTAAAATTAGGGCGTGTCCCTAATTGTTATAACTGTATGTGGTTACGTAATGCCACCGGACGCTGCCGTTGGTCGCTATACAATTCATTTGAACGCTCGCTACTGCACGTGGCGTGATTGTAATGGTTTAAATTTATTTTAACATTGATTTTCAAAACTCTTTACATATAACTCCAAATCTGTGAGATTCGGTTAAGTTATAATATATATTATAACGATTCATAATAGCGTCCTATCAGAGCGTTATATGAAAGCTATAGACGGTACGAGTGTAACGCCGTAAGAAAGAGAGAGAGAGCGTACAATCCCAGCCATCTCACTCTAACCACGTCACCGCTACATCCGAATCCAGTTCAAACATGTTATTTTACTCAAAGAAAATTATCAGTTCAACCTGCGATAACTTCAAAAGTTATAATTTACACGGCAATTCTGAAAACAGCATTGTATTCAGCAAGAAAAGCTTTATAAGTAGCCGCAATCTCAGTTAATATAATTAACAATTAAAGAAGTTATACGGATGACGCACGCCAACAGGAATAACGAGAGAATTATGCTACGTAGGAATAAGGTGTTTCCACACACACACAGGTAAAGACCTAAGCAACAATATTCTGTGGTCAGATTTTCAGAAACACATTTGCAAATACCTGAAATCAATCGATTTGCAAATACAGGAAGTACGATTTTGACAAGAATTTCTCTGCCGTTTGGAACCTGTCACGGAGTGTTTGAGCGACCTGTTCGAAATTGTCGAAACTGAAAAACGCATGATTTATTTGTACAACCAATCAGCAGCCCGTATTTAAAACAGACGCCAGCTAAAGGCGAGGGGTAACATCACTCTTCGTTCGGTACTTAAACACACTAGACGTGTATAATTCACATACAGAAATTTTTATATTACACAACAGTGTAAATTTAAGTTCTAAATCGAGAAGTAGTCCGCAGTGTGGATGAATTAACAACATTCAATAACACTAGCTGCCTAAAACAACCGTTAATTAAATAATTAGTTAATTAATTAATCAATCAGCCGTGAAGGACCTGTTCTACAGAAGGCTACAGCATCTGTAGTTGCCAGGGCATCCTCAACAGCATTGATCAATCCATTCTTCTGTGCAACACCATCGAAAGGAGGACCTCTACAGATTCCTACCGTCGGTCAACGCATCAAACAGTAAGAAATAGATGCATTGATCAATGATATAAGCGCTAAAAAAATAAATAAAACAATAGAAAATTTTAAAAAGACACTAAGAAAAGCTCACATTGTATTTTAACTATAAGATTAGTTCTAATATAGGATAGGAGTGTTGAATGGAAAGTGGTGTGTAGTATTGGACGTGCAAATTATTGCAGACCTGTTCTTTAGCACTGGTTTGGGAGATAGAAATCTCTTAATCAAACCAGATAAGAGCTATAGGTCGTTTGAGCGTCTTAATCATTACTTTCCACACTCACTCAATAATTATAAGGATAGAGTAGAATTAAGTCCTACCATTAACCATTTTAAGTTTAAAAATAATTGATTAAACATTAAATATAATAATCAAGAAAATCTTAAAGAGTTATTTGTAACGATTCCCCTTGAAAACCACAATCACTGAACGAATCCTGAGAAAGAGTGTCTCCATGCGCTGAGCTAAGCTGAAACCGTGTCATTTGTATCTGGGATTTGTTCTGGCGCCCACGTAAAGTAATATCACGGGTAAGTAACTTTTTATCTAACATCACAAATATTAGATAATTTTGTTAGACGAAAGGGAGCGTTGTAATATATATATATATTGCAACACATCTTTTTATGATTTCTTTCATTATGGATTATGAGTTTTACATGGACCTGGTTAGGGTATACCATGCCAACACTTACCTGCAGTATATGGTACTTTTCTGCTTTGCCGGCTATTAGGTGTGGGATTTGGGCTTATTAGGTATCAGGTAACGAGTTGGGACGATGTGTTTCCAAAAGAATTATTTTAGGAAGCTGAGTTGTATAAATTGTGAATAAATGAAAACTACCTTTTTAGTCTATCATTCCAATGATTATAATTGTCACCCTCAAGGTGCTTATCTTTAAACAAATCATAATAATAAAAAGAATTTCAAATATTTAACACGATTTACGGCGGGTTCCACTAATTTATATTCTTTCTTGAATATTACTTTACACATATTTTCTCTAGTGATATATTGTTATAATGCTTACGTCTAACAATCACATATTAAAATCATATATCTTAGTACATCATTTATAAGTTCCTGAAAATAAGACATACAATACACAGTATATACACAAAACATATAACATGGAAATATACACACATATATGGGCAGTTTCACACTGTCTGCCTGTAATTATAATTCATTTATAAAAATCATTTTTGTTATATTGAAATAATTATTTAATAAAATGGAAATACTGAATTGATTTCATTCTATGAAATCCGTAACCCTGTTCTTTATACATGAAAAAATAAAATACGAACTTTTTAAATGAACATAACAAGGGTTATATTTATCGTTATCTCTATGGTAATTATTATTAATATAAACACTTTTATTAAGGGTAACTCCCTTTTAATTATTCTACTCTTCAGCCTGCTTGGCTATCAACAATAATTAATATGAAACAATAAAATTTGTGACATCTAATATCTGGATAACACTCTTAGAGCTTCTCTGCACTCTCCCTTAATTTATCACATTTAATTTATCAAATATAATTCTTTATACAGTGCACAATCTCATGAAAACATTTGCTTAGAGTCTTTCTGCACTCTTATTAACATATTATTATAATGATCACACATTATCTAAATGTTCTGTCTTTTTGAATAAATGTCTCTATATGATATACAGTACAACATTTAAAAGTGTCTTTAGGCTTTAGTCATACCGCCTATATAAAAACAAGATTTATCAATTATTTAAAACTGTTCAATTTCGCTTATAGCGGCTTTTAATTTACTTGTTGTGTTTTACAACATTATTATGAACCCTGAACCATATCAGGTCACCTGTTTTGATGATTTCATGTTACACAGATGTACACGGGTCTCAGGCGTCGGCGTTGAGTACAGCTATTCCTCTCGAAACCTCCGTCAGCGTCGCTTAGCGATGTATGAACAGCTAGGCTAGGCGTCGTTCCTTTATCGTCATGGACACAGCGTCTCTGGCCTCGGGTATAGTCTGATGTCCGTAGTACGTAGTTGTAGTAACTCAGGTGTCTGCCGGTCTCATTGAAGCGTCTTCTGCAGCGTATCGTTCCGTGTGTACGACTCAACGAATACTTTATGAATGAGCCAGATGCTCGTTTTGGCTCACTGTTTATAGGGCAAAGCCACGTGTGCAAATGAGTTTCTATCGGCGAATACCTCACCAATCCTTTATTTATTTAGGTAACAAAGTTGTTTGTTAGACGTGTCTTGAACACAGTTATTAGCTATGTATACACGCGATCTTTAATTAGCACCGCGAAAGGTGTGAAATAGTAAAACGCTTATAGTTCACGACACTCTCACTATCTCGTTATGTGTTTGGTGTCTAAATAAAGCTACATTTCCGCACTATTCACTGGTCAACCTAGTTCTTCTTAATCTTTTGTCATTTTTTTATTATTTAAGTTTTAAAACACTTCTGACATGTGCCGACAAAATTATACATATTTATGCAGGTGGACTGTTATCTGTTTTGTTTGCTATATAAAATCTTATCTGTACCCTTCTAAATGTACAATTGTAGCAGATAACGCTTATTATGCGTACTCCAGTTAGAACGATAAACATTGATAACAATGTTTCGTTATAACACTCCCCCACTTGCTTTAAAAAAAAATTGTTTGTGCTTTACAGAACAACATTTTTTTTTTATCTATGTTTAGTACATACACAGTCAGTTATATTACATGTTTATTGGAAAGAATATAAAATCTTATCTTAAAGTAACAATCACATATGGGTATTATTGGATATAATGACGCAGAGATGACGCATGGTACTTTCCAACGTCCTTTTGCTTCACTGGGTCATATACCATGTAGGTGTGTGGTCCTAGACGACTCCTTAGTTCATATGGGCCACAGAATAATCTGAAGAATTTCTTGGAAGTGTTTAATATGCTACTTCCCACAGGATTTGTCTTTATCAATACCTTATCACCAATCTGGAATCTTGTCAATCGGTGAGTTCTATTATACCGGTCTCTCCTTTTACCTGCTTGATGATATAACTGTCGTTCAGCTCTGTTTATTTTTATTTGAATTGGCAAATCTACATTATAATTTTCCGGTTTAGTAATCATGTTGTGCCAGAATCTTTTAGGTATTTTATTCTCACTTAATTCTAACGGTGTGTATCCTGTAGCTTCACTATAATTGTGATTCATTGCATCTTCGAAAAATTGTAGATAGTCAGGCCATTTACTCTGTTGATTGTAGCAATATAACCTCATGTACTTGCCTAACTCTCTATTTATTCTTTCAGCAAGATTAGTTTGTGGATGCCTTATGGATGTAAGTATAGGTTTTATACCTTGTCTTGTCAATGCGTCCTTCCATAATTTATTACCAAACTGCTTACCTTGATCTGTCAACACTTTATCCATTTTTCCATACTTTGGTATATACATCTGGGTGATGACGTTCAGAACAGATTTCATGGTGGGTCTTCGTACAGCATATAACTTTACTAGCTTGGTAAACACATCTACCGTCACAATTATATGGCGGTACCCACGACTTGATCGCGGGAGTGGTCCAAGGAAATCAAGTGCAACTATATCCCCCTTCTTCTTAGTTCTGATACTCCCCATTTCAACGCAAGTGTTTAAATTCGGATGTTTGGCTGTTTGACAATCATGGCATTTCCTAACAATTATTTTAATTTTTCTGAACATATTATTACAGGTGAAGGCTTCTTTCATAGTTAAATAGCACTTCAATGGAGATGCATGAGCTAGACTACGATGACATGGCATAATTAATTGCTGTAACATGTCATGAGATAGCACAACTTTCCAATCATAATTAATAAGCTTAAATAAAATTCCATCTTTCACATAATAATTTATAGGTAACGGATTATTTTTTATATTCTGTAATCGCTGATCTTTATCTTGCTCTCTAGCGAGATTACGTAGTAATTCTTGTACTTCTCTCTCGGGTTTGTATGTTATGTTGCTAAGTACCCTGACATCTTGTGGTTTAGCTTCATGTGTTTCTATACAGACTCCAGAATGTAGTCATTGATTTTCAGTCTTCAATGTGGACGGTTTATTACGTTCATCAGTGTTTCTCGGTGTCTCTTTCTGTTTTTTCTCACCGGTAATCGCCTGCGTATTTGCATTCCTATCGGATGTCCATGGTTTCGAAAATCGTTTCGACGAATTCGGCCATCGGTAACCTCCTTTGTAATTACCTCTTTCATTATTTTGCTCCTGCTTCTCGTATGTTCGTCCATCTTCATGGCGTCTATCATATGATACATTTTTGTTTTTCGGATATTTTTCATCGTCTGTACGTCTATCTTCTCTGCCTTTATCTTCTTGGCGATATCTTTGCGAATACCACGTACCTCTATCTTGATTTTGGTTCCGGTTATCTCGCTGAACTCCTCTTGGTGGGTCTCGTTCACGGATTACACCCTCCATCTGTGTTAAAAGTATTAATAGATCTTCAATGGTAGCTATACCCTGAACATGTATAGCTAGTTGGATGTTCCTGCTGAAATGATTAGCAAGCTTAATGACTAATTCTTTTTGTGTTAAAGCGGGACGTAAATGTTTACTCCTCTCTACTAACATAATGACTTATTCATCTTCAGACAGCTTACCTGGATTATATTTACCAAATTCCAGTGTATTTCGTATTCTCATTTGTATGTATTCATTCCAATACCTCCGTTCGAATGCTAGTTTAAATTCTTCATACGTTTTTAAATCGTCATTCACCATCATGAACCAACTGGCTGCTGCATCTTTTAAGTAACGGCTTACAAAGTCTATTTTATCTTTGTCACTGAGAATAGATCCAATACTATCCATTTCTTTCTCACATTTGATACGAAATTCAATGGGATTTTCCCCTTTGGATCCTCTAAAATAGTTAATGGGTCTCTCTTCTCTAGGTACGGTCGAGTATACTAACGCTTGTGTTGGTAGTCTTCTCACTTCTCGTGTAAGTCGGTCTACTTCACCTTTTAACTTGACTTCCAGCTGAGCTACCCTGTTGTCATGGTGTTGGATAGATTTCTTGATGGTGTCGTCTGCTGCGGCGAGACTTTTTGTTTCTTCTTCAATTTTCATGGTCTTCCTGACATTACTCTGCACCAACTCGCTGATGACTTGTATCTTGGTATCTTGTCGATGCGTAATTTTTTCGAGTTTCTGGTCCAGTGTGTCGGCCATAGATTTAAAATTTTGTTGTAGTCTTTTTCGCTGCTCTTCGAAATTTTCATTCATCACCACCGCTTGTTGTTTTAGAGACTCTTTAACTTTACCTTCTAAGGTCTCCATTCGTTCCATAATTTCTACCTTACTTTCAGCATTATACGCGTATAGTTTCTGAATTTCTGACGTGCTTGCTTCCAATCTTCTCATAGTTTCAGCACCACTAGTTTTTATTTCTTCAAACCTTTTTACGTTTTCAGCGTTGCTGGCTTCTAACTTCTTCATTATGTCGGCTAAACTGACCTCTTGTTTATGTGCCATGTTTAATTTTAATTTGGTGAACCGATTTTAAAATATTTATTATTAATTTGTATATTATTAATTATTTGGATTATTATTAAATACTGTATTGGTAGTCATTTATTCATCAACATACAACCATTATCTTGGGCGCCTGTATTATCAGTTTCTGATAACCACAATATTTATCTAAGCTCCCCTTTGTTTACTCTACTGATAACGCTAACTGTACGTTCTTATCAGCTACATTCAACATATAAATGCACGTTTTATAATAATTACACATCAACTCTAAATATTTGTTCTACGTGAATTTATATTTATTTAACTTCTAACTAATTTTTAATTTTTTTCGTATTATGTTTTTTTTTTTATTTATTTAATCGGGCCCCACGTTGGAAGCGACATTTTCTTTTGCAACACATCTTTTTATGATTTCTTTCATTATGGATTATGAGTTTTACATGGACCTGGTTAGGGTATACCATGCCAACACTTACCTGCAGTATATGGTACTTTTCTGCTTTGCCGGCTATTAGGTGTGGGATTTGGGCTTATTAGGTATCAGGTAACGAGTTGGGACGATGTGTTTCCAAAAGAATTATTTTAGGAAGCTGAGTTGTATAAATTGTGAATAAATGAAAACTACCTTTTTAGTCTATCATTCCAATGATTATAATTGTCACCCTCAAGGTGCTTATCTTTAAACAAATCATAATAATAAAAAGAATTTCAAATATTTAACACGATTTACGGCGGGTTCCACTAATTTATATTCTTTCTTGAATATTACTTTACACATATTTTCTCTAGTGATATATTGTTATAATGCTTACGTCTAACAATCACATATTAAAATCATATATCTTAGTACATCATTTATAAGTTCCTGAAAATAAGACATACAATACACAGTATATACACAAAACATATAACATGGAAATATACACACATATATGGGCAGTTTCACACTGTCTGCCTGTAATTATAATTCATTTATAAAAATCATTTTTGTTATATTGAAATAATTATTTAATAAAATGGAAATACTGAATTGATTTCATTCTATGAAATCCGTAACCCTGTTCTTTATACATGAAAAAATAAAATACGAACTTTTTAAATGAACATAACAAGGGTTATATTTATCGTTATCTCTATGGTAATTATTATTAATATAAACACTTTTATTAAGGGTAACTCCCTTTTAATTATTCTACTCTTCAGCCTGCTTGGCTATCAACAATAATTAATATGAAACAATAAAATTTGTGACATCTAATATCTGGATAACACTCTTAGAGCTTCTCTGCACTCTCCCTTAATTTATCACATTTAATTTATCAAATATAATTCTTTATACAGTGCACAATCTCATGAAAACATTTGCTTAGAGTCTTTCTGCACTCTTATTAACATATTATTATAATGATCACACATTATCTAAATGTTCTGTCTTTTTGAATAAATGTCTCTATATGATATACAGTACAACATTTAAAAGTGTCTTTAGGCTTTAGTCATACCGCCTATATAAAAACAAGGTTTATCAATTATTTAAAACTGTTCAATTTCGCTTATAGCGGCTTTTAATTTACTTGTTGTGTTTTACAACATTATTATGAACCCTGAACCATATCAGGTCACCTGTTTTGATGATTTCATGTTACACAGATGTACACGGGTCTCAGGCGTCGGCGTTGAGTACAGCTATTCCTCTCGAAACCTCCGTCAGCGTCGCTTAGCGATGTATGAACATCTAGGCTAGGCGTCGTTCCTTTATCGTCATGGACACAGCGTCTCTGGCCTCGGGTATAGTCTGATGTCCGTAGTACGTAGTTGTAGTAACTCAGGTGTCTGCCGGTCTCATTGAAGCGTCTTCTGCAGCGTATCGTTCCGTGTGTACGACTCAACGAATACTTTATGAATGAGCCAGATGCTCGTTTTGGCTCACTGTTTATAGGGCAAAGCCACGTGTGCAAATGAGTTTCTATCGGCGAATACCTCACCAATCCTTTATTTATTTAGGTAACAAAGTTGTTTGTTAGACGTGTCTTGAACACAGTTATTAGCTATGTATACACGCGATCTTTAATTAGCACCGCGAAAGGTGTGAAATAGTAAAACGCTTATAGTTCACGACACTCTCACTATCTCGTTATGTGTTTGGTGTCTAAATAAAGCTACATTTCCGCACTATTCACTGGTCAACCTAGTTCTTCTTAATCTTTTGTCATTTTTTTATTATTTAAGTTTTAAAACACTTCTGACATGTGCCGACAAAATTATACATATTTATGCAGGTGGACTGTTATCTGTTTTGTTTGCTATATAAAATCTTATCTGTACCCTTCTAAATGTACAATTGTAGCAGATAACGCTTATTATGCGTACTCCAGTTAGAACGATAAACATTGATAACAATGTTTCGTTATAATATATATATATATATATATATATATATATATATATAAAGGCGAAGGAATCCTCCCACAAGTTTCTCCGCTAGCAGAGCAGGTGCGTGTGTCAGTCAAGGGCGCACAAAGTACCTTCCAGATTGTACTGGAGGACATTCAAAATATGCGTTCTGCTGGCACACCGCAGTAAGGATTGAAAGTTATTTTGGAACACCTGCGCTACCTGTATAACCCACATCAGCTGGCTTTGTCAGTTCAGTTACAGTGGCGAGTTCTTAAATGAGGATCGATTGGTTGTTGAAGATTAGTGTAATGTGTCTCTTGCGTTGTAACTAGTGTGGAACTCTTAATAGTGAACATTATTATTGCGTGTGGACAGTACGCAATAATAACATATTGCGTGTGTTTTGGTTTGTTGTTTTTATGGTTTCCTGTTTGATTTTGGTATTTTATACTGGTATTATTGTGTGTGGTTGTGGGGTATATATTAGCTTTTTGAGTATTTTCGATATTGAGTGATTTGAAAATTGTATCATGTTTTGCTTTGATTTGTATTTGTTCAGAAATTAGTTTGTTTTGTGTTTTGGGTTTGTATATCTGTAAATGTTCATTATGGTGCCTTTGTGTGGTATGAGTTTTATTAATGTCATGTTGGTTATGTCTGCGAATTCATGTCCACTTTTTATTGCATGTGTGGCCAAGTTAGATTTATATATTTCTGTTTTTTGTCGGCGTTTAAAATAACGCGTTATTTTGTTCAAAATAACGTTATTTAGTTCAAAATAACGTTATTTAGTTGTTTTTTTGTTTGTCTTATGTAACATTTATTGCAATCTTGACACTCAATTTTGTATGTACCATTGGTTGTTGTATTAACTTTGTTGTGTGGGTTATTTAGTTTGTGTAATTTACAGCGTTTACTCGTTATCCGAAGAGAAACTGCAGTGTATGTTGGAGTTTTATTTTGGAAACTGAATTTGTAGTATTCTTATTGGTTCTTGGTTCTTGTTAACCCCTACTTCCGATCGGCCTACGGATAATAATTTTCCTGTGCAAGACGGCTTCAGAACAGAATAATTCTTGTTTAAAAAACCGGAAATATTTTCGGAACAATTTTATAGGCTATAAAGCGTTTTTACTAAAAAAAATGCATACAATAATTATTTATTTTTAGAACAAATATTGTCATGAGGTATGTTTTTATATTATGAGTATTTTAATATAAGCCCCATCTCAAAATTTTAAATATCTCCAAAGTTATTTAAATTAATGTAGTTTTTATGAATAACCCGTAAAAAATTACGTACCCTCCCACACGCGGCTAAGTATCTTTACGTACCATTTCACTGCACTTAAAGTTGTTTTAGGAGTTTAAAAATACGTAAAACTAACATTTTTCACAGTTCTCCTCATCAACTAATTTACCATGTTCAAACCGGCAGTCTCTACTTAATCATATAGGGTCTTTATATGGTATCATATGCTGTACTCTATGCTACATTCCATATGCAAGTATAATGTGCATTGCAATATATTTCTGTATAATTGTTATACACATATAACATACTATCAATATGAACTATACATGCATAAACGCGTAATATTTTACACATTTTTATATTCGTAAATACGCTCTTACACACATATGTATAAAAATATTAGATTAATGCAAAGTTGTGCAAGTAGAATGTATAAATTGAACCTATAATTATGTTCTGTGAAGAAAGCATACAAGTTAGTATAGAATATAGGAGGCTGGTGCTGGCCTGTGTCCACCGATCTACAGTCAGTGAGAGTGGACTGCGTATGTTTATAACATTAACTGTAGGCCTATATGTATGTAAGACCTGTGTACATATTTACAGTGAAAACAGAACGCATCTTTTAAACAGTGAAAACATACATGGTTTTGGCTTAGTGGTGTAGAAAAAATAAGACACTAGATAAGATGTATACACACGCAGTAATAAACACGTTTTCGCGACTCGTGAGAACGAATTTATGGGAGACTTATTTTACAATTAGTCCATCAGAGAAAAATTATTAGGACACAGTGATAATGAAGAAAATCATACACAATACGCGACACTTGTTTTACGAATAAGTACGGTTACAGTGTGGAACCAGGCACCAAGTGCAGACTCTACGTATTTGACCTCAAACACCCTGTGACAAAATCAGACAGGATCAGAATGGCCTGAAGCAGTCTTTCACCAGGTCTGGAACACTAAGGGCGTAAGCCTGTAAGAACTGACAAATTCCCATTCCTCCCCTCCTCTCATCATTTCCACCCAACAGTTAATTTATTGTTTGAAGTGTGAATGCGTAACTTGCCGAATTGGTATAATTTTACCAAATTAATACAGCTGGTCGACGCTGGAAAATTGTGTGTGTGTGTGTGTGTGTGTGTGTGTGTGTGTGTGTGTGTGTGTGTGTGTGTGTGTGTGTGCGTGCGAGGGGAAACTCTTATTTGTTTAGAGGCTACAGATCGTAAAACAGTGCTTGAATTTCATGTAAGATTATTCCTGTTTCCGTGTTTTGGTTAGTTCCCATGTACTTATTATTATTAGATTTTAGATCAAACTGTTTACTCTCACCGTATATGTTTTTATACTGTTTTGAAAATTACATAATTTATCCTAAAATAGAGTTAACCAAACTGGATTCGCTTACAAACACAAGAGTCATAAGACGGAATTTAATACGGTATTTTTCAATATCAAGAAAAATACTACTAACTTAGTCGTGTGAATAACACACAACCAACGTTCTCCAATGTAACGTATCTAAATACACAGCTAGCCTATCAAATAGGCCTACACGCTTTACGGTGAAAATGGAAAGAGAAACTAAGTGGATTTTGTTAAACTAACTTATATAGATAAACATGAAATAAGTTAAACGAATATATGAGCAACTAGGGAAAGTCATTGTTTACTTTGAATAAAAATGTTGATATAAACGAATAGTTGGAATAACGACCGTATTTCAAAGAGTGTACTCCTCCTACTCAACTCCCAGTAACGACACGCTACACTGACCCCTCACATACGTAATGACAGAGGGCAGTTGACACAAACAGAACTTTACACTTTGTAATTTACTTATGTGACCCAAAAACGGGTGGTACAAAAACAAATGGTGTTCCAAAGCAAAGATTAAAGCTGAACTACTGTCAAACGTACCGTCCAAAATTTAAGTGCTTTAAAGTCGGATTGTGAGAGTCATTATGTGACTATTTGAAGTTATCTACTGAGTAAAAATCCTCTTCCTCCACAATCAGTACACAGCCAATTGTGCCAAAAATGATCGTTGTATAACTAAACAATGATTATTTTATACTAAATTACGAGACGTTATATTGGTTACTTTTAAGCCGTATTTCAGTACTCCGCATTCAGTGAATAGGAATATAGTTACGTTAGTTATATGAAAGACGTCCTTCACATACAAATAACGACCTTATCTATAAGTGCTGCACTGTATTCAAGCATAAACCGACAAGACAGAATGACTCCAGCTAAGCAACTAAGTATCTCTCTCCAGCTGTACAAACTGATTCCTCTGCTTGTGTTTGATGAGAAAAATTGTCACTTCATTAAACTCGTTGGTAGAAATATAACAATTCATCTAGTTGTACTCCTATTTTAGATTATTCTGTACGCAATGTTAAATGGTATTCTTTTACAATCTGAAGATATGCTAATATAGGCTTTGTGACCTGTTCCGCCTTTCTTACTCGCTGGGGGTCTTAAATATACCGACAGGCTTCTCGCCCTTGTGTTTTTGTATATTCTATAAGTTAAATATTATCCTATAAGTAAGGTCCAATAAAATTATAATGAGTATAAAACTATTAAACACAAATATGTAAAACTATATATACCTAAATTTGAAGTTAGAAAAAGGCCAGCTTACTGTTAACTAATTCCGTTTTCTAGATCTCTACGTCCCTTTAAAATAGAATCAATTTATTCCTTATCTACAGACTACGTTTAGTTTTGAACCTTTATTCTCTAGAGACTTGTTAAAATATAATTTTCCAGTGGTACTTAATATATTATTTTAATCCTAGTAAAAGTTGATTTTTGTAATTTGTTAGTGAGATTCTTACAATACCATCACATATAATTTTTAGTCCCCTATGCCACTAGCAACAGAATTGATTT
This sequence comes from Magicicada septendecula, assembly GCA_034769895.1. Taxonomy (NCBI): domain Eukaryota; kingdom Metazoa; phylum Arthropoda; class Insecta; order Hemiptera; family Cicadidae; genus Magicicada; species Magicicada septendecula. Next base: position 626,728,511 of record CM068368.1, on the reverse strand, counting down.
TGTCTGTTCTTATCTTGTTTATATATTACCACCGATTGATGCTAAATTATAAAATAATCGTTACAAACGCCTTTAAATAAATTACAAATTATTGGAGAGCTCCCAATAATACAAGAGTCTAAAAATAATATTTGCTTTTAACAAGCAAAAAAAAAAAATTTGGAAACGAGTAACACTTAATAAATTTGGTACAGTGTCGTTTGTTATGATTAACTTAACGGTAAAGGATAGACTATGTATATAGAGCTGACACAGTTTATGTAAATTCATTATATTATGTGCGTCTTAAGCAAATATACTAGTAAGTCGTAGACTTATGACTGTGTTTTTTAAGTAAACGTAAATGTTTCAAATATTGCCAGAAAGTTTGCGATGAATACATTTTGCGTATACATATTTTTTAGACATGAGTTTTAACAATTTTAATCTACCATAGTTTGACAAGATTGTATTATAATTATACTTTAATTATAATCTCTGGTTACATTTTTCTTAGTTCACTATCATAGCAGGCCACCGTTCCTACTGATGACTACATGCGACTAATGGCAATGCTTTATTAAACAATACAAAATGGCATGTTTTGGTATACAACAGGCAATTACAACTTTTCTCTCTCACAGCGTCTTTATCAGATAAAACTTTTAAGTATTAGTGTAGAACTATTACAAGCGTAATCAACTTTAAGCATACAGAATTAAATTTACTTTAGTTAAAATATCTTATTCAAAACATCTGGCAATAACTTGAGAGGACTATTTACTGTTAAAAATACAAAGGACTTACAGGAAACACGATGTTAATTTACATGACTTGTACATGTTTACGGAGAACTATTAGTATTTTGTGGAACATAATGTCCAAGTACGGGTGACTGCTAAATATCGGCAGACACGGTATGCTAAGGGACACTGGTCTCATCTTTCCAATTTCAATCACACTAATGTACATATACTAAGTGTAAATTAGGTGTGTACTAAGTTTATTGTACGTTTGCGCATCAAACGTGTATCATTCTTTTTCGGATAGATTTATTTAAAAATTGTAACCGGGTTAATAATGACTCTACTCTGTGGAATGTAAAATCCTTGCCTCTTACATTGCTTTTCAGTCACACCGATCCCTTTACGTGTATAATTGACAGGCAGACGTTGGCACAAAGAGAATTTAGTTCTACACGCTGTAATTTAGGTTTGTGGGCAACAAAGGAATACTCTATAAAAATAACCGCTTCTCTCTACAGAACAAATCTAGGACTGAAAAGAAATGTGCCTTCCCTTGACACGTAACACTGAACATTTTAAGCACTGTATCGACTCGACCCAAAGGTTTCTGTTTTGCACACTGTTGTTATATATTTTAAAATTTCAGAACTAGAAAACCGAATACTTTTAACTATGGTAACTGGCACAAGTTAATGTAATACCTATTGAGAAAAGAAGTGCATCGCAAATTGGGTGTTAAGGCTATGTATGGTATGACTGGCAATATTGCAGCCACACTTTGGATCCAGATTTTGGATTTTATTTTTATTTTTTGGTTTGATTGAGATATTTCCTGGCTAAATTTAGTTTTAAATTTACGTTTCTGTAGCAAACTTCAGATTCCAAATATTGGTGCTACATGAAAGGGAACTCGTTTGTGGCTGATAACAGTTGATATCCTGAGCTTTAATTAAACACATTTTTTATCAAATCATGCTCAAGCAAGTACTGACAGCAACCCAATTCACAGTAACAAATATTTGTGGTTAAGAAATATTGGTACGATTTATTGATAAGCTTGTCTCTACAGTCGTTATAAGAATTATACATAACTTGGGAAACAGAGTCCCCACAGTTGTTAGCACATTCTGTTAGCAGTCTGGAAACTTGATTCCCCAAGGACCGTGGACAGTTAAGTAAAGTGTTTTACAGTTGGCACTTTCGTACTACTCATTGGTTTACGTCAGACACGACGCCAGGAGAAATTATATCGCATAGTAAAATAGAGGCTTATATTCAGTTAAAGTGTCGCTTAGAGATTACATATTCTTTTTCTGAAACACTTATTAATTCAATATTACACAATTCATATTTATTTTTTAACAAATATGTGCATTTAATTAATTGTCTCAATATATATATAATATGAAGATCCAATACACTTCGATAAGGAAAGGTTGATTTTTTTAAGTAGATAAATAATAGCCTACACTAAATAGTACGTTAAATAAAAACGGCTTGTACGTTAGTCTAATAAGGGTTACGTTATCTGCGAAATGAGTGTTGTAATAGACATTGTAAGTATTGAAACAAATAACATTAAATGAACCTGATTTACATTACATTCACGATAAATTTTATCGTGACAATAGTTTTTGTTTCTAGTAACAATCGTATTCAAGTTCACATTAATGTTAACTGACTCTGCCATTTTACTGAGATTTAGTACAGCTGTCAATAACCGAAAATACAAAATTTCCGTACTTTACATCACTTCCGCCGTTTTACACTCTGACCACATCTCAGTCAAACGTCAGCAATTTGTCACATCTACAGGGCAAATTCGGATCTAGGTCAAATGGTGTATGACCCAGCGGGGACGGTGACAGTAGAGAAGGTTAAAAAATATGGACGCAAAATTGTAGATTTTTATCTGAAATCTACGGTTAATTTTTAATATAAAGAAAATTTAACGGTTATCTAAGAATTAAAATTGTCGTCTTGCAATTAGAAAATACTAAAAATTGTAATGTTAGTAAAAATTAGTCACTGAATATAAAAGTAGTTCTTTTGATTATCTGCGGCTGTTGGTTAATTATATTAATTACAAAAAAATTAGTATGAACTCTTACAGCGTTGAGTTCTGCTAGTGGCATTCATTTTGTAGCACTAAAAATAAATTATTTCAAAATCAACGACTTTCAATATGATCGACAACAAACAGTCCACACTCACGAGAATTCAAGCCAAGCCACATATGATCCACCCAAGGTGATAAACCGCACAAGCAAGAACGTCTGAGTAACCGCCCATCTACACTCCTGAAAAATATTATTGCACTGATCGAATGGCCGAACACAATCGGCACAAGGTAGAACATTTTATTAATCGACATCAGCCGTAGCTGTACAACACTTGGTGAGTCTTGGCCTGCCCCAAGATTAGATTCCATTCCTCCCTATTGGGTGCCCTGGCTTTCCAGTTTCTTATGTTCAGCTTTCCGAGGTCCTCCTCTATCAACTTCGGGGTCTTCCCCTTTTTCTACTACCCATTGGTTTCTGGTAGAAAATGTTTCGTAGGCTGTCCTTTCTCCATTCTTTCTATGTGTCCAACCCACCTTACCTGTATATTTTGTTTATCCTGACAACGTCCGGCTCTTTGTAAAGATGGTATAGTTCACAATTATAGCGCCTGCGCCACATTCCATTTACTTGTACTCCTATAAATATTTTTCTTAGAATCCGTCTTTCACAGCAACCTAGAAGTACCTCGCTATTTTTTGTCATTGTCCAGCTTGCTGAAGCATATGTCAGTACTGACCTGATAATGTAAATTTTGAGATGAAGCTAAATGTCAGGTGCTTTTTTAATCCATAACATGTTGTATTTGCGAGATATATTCTTCTTATTTCAGAAGAACATTTTATTAATACTTGAAATTGATAAATGAACACTTGGTATAGTTGTACACATACCTTTTATTTTCCTGTCAATTGGTTCAACAGTTACAGCCTCAAAGTTTAGATTATAACTTTCACGCACATTCGCTCACAATCTAGACAGTCGTACAACATAAAATTGAGTCAATTTCATTCTATGATACGCAGACTTCTAACCATATCCTTGCCTACAAAATATTTTAAACAAGAAGCAGTCCAAATTTAACCTCTGAAGCTGCCGTTACTGGTGAAAACATTATCAGGAAAATAAAAGGTATATCTATAGAGCTGTACCCAAGTTGTGATTTATCAAATTCAAGAAATAATATAGGTAAATTATAAAATTTAATATTAGACAAATAATTTTAATATTTATATGGTATATCGTCTTACTTATCGTAGTTTTTTTTCTGGTTCGGAAATGAGGAAACGATTGTTATTTATATAATGATTCAGATTTATATAATATAATGATTCAGATCTCAGTTAATTAATTATTGCTTATAAGAATTTAGAGTAGAGCGCGATAAACATAATATTGGCTCTTAATTACTAGGCTTATACACTTTGTTACCTCTATTATTAATCTATTATTTAATGCGTAACATAGATCATAATGCAATTTTTAAAAATATGGATGCACAAATACTGACAGTCAGCGTATGCAAAAGAACTCTTTTAGTAGAAAACAATTCATTAGTCAGTTTTTTAGTGAACCTTACCTTCCTAATACCTTAGTCTGCCGTTGCCTGTATAAATAATAAATTGAAGTAAGTGGGAGGGGCCTAACGAGCGAGATCATTGTAAGAGACAGCACGTGATAAACCTTTGGATTAAACTCCTTGAAAGTGAATCGTACTCTGTCCTATTTAAAGTATTTTATACACTTTATAAAATATAAAAATGTATATAGTTATGTGACACCAAGTCGTAGGTGTACAGCAAATCGGATCTAAAACAGAAAGACGGGCGTCGCATTTTATCTATCTAAAACTTCCTAGGGAATTGCCAGAATTCAAACATTACCGTACTACAGATGATGGACGTTTCAGAGGAGACGATGTTTTTGGTTAATGTTGAGTATTAAGGTATTAGTAGGAGGGACAGCAGCATTTTGTAAAAATACGTCAGTACACGTTCTCTTATATACAGTAAATCAGTCAGTGGATACTATTTCATTCTCAAATAAACTAAACGTTAACCTTGAGTCAACGGGGAGATTGTGTTAATTGTCAGCTTAGTATGCTACTGTAGCCTGTGAAGAAGACGGTATACAAATCAGAGACGATTTTCGCCTCGTGTTAGTTGATGTCTCTGTTCATTCTTATAAGAATGGCTCCCACCTTTAACAGAGGATTGGTATTATATAATTAGAACTTTCAGCAATTAGACTGAGCTTGGTCCGCATTAGTCCGAATTAGCGAAGTTTCACTGTATATAATTTACAAGATTCATACCTGTAACATTCAGATACTAAATGGTGGTGTCACGTAATACCACATACATCAAACGTAATACATGTAGATACAGTATACTGTTGGTAATACCCTTCCGTGTGAACGTACGTAACCTACATACCCGTATGAATCCTAAAGACGGTTATATATAACTGCTGCATTATGTATATATGAATCCTAAAGACAGTTATATATAACTGATGCATTATGTATATATGAATCCTATAGACAGTTATATATATCTCATGCATTAAGTATATATGAATCCTAAAGACAGTTATATATAACTGATGCATTATGTATATATGAATCCTACAGACAGTTATATATAACTGATGCATTATGTATATATGAATCCTAAAGACAGTTATATATAACTGTTGCATTATGTATATATGAATCCTAAAGACAGTTATATATAACTGATGCATTATGTATATTTTTTCAATTACATAACAGCTGATGCATTGATTTATGTGCATTATGACGTTTATTTTTTTCTGAAGAGCTGACTATCATTTTTTTGTTCTTACATACCCATCAACTTTCACTTCATGAGGGCTCTTTGCTAGCATTTAATTTGTCAAATAAATGTTAGTACCAGGTACATACAGGACAGTAACAAGCTATCAGAAACTCACTACGGCTAAAAATGAGAGATTACTGTGTGTAGGTTCCTGATCAACTTGTTAGTAAATAATTGTGATTCTCCTGTTGCTTTTTATCACTATTAATTATACCCCGTGACAATAAAGGTAGACAAAAGAGAAAAGCGAAATCACTATTCAAATAAGTAAATAACAAAAAAGTTATAATAAAATATTTTATAAATAGAAAATTATAATTAAACGAATAAGGTATAATTTTAACTAAAGTTTAAAGACAGTATAAAGTTAAATGTAAATGTAAATATGAAATTTGTATTTAATATAAATAAAAGTATAACGAGAAAAGTCAAGAGATTCAAGCCTTCTCTACAAAATTCTTATTGACGTTTTCCGGTGTAGTGTTTACAATAATCTAACACTTTTGTGTAGCTACTCCAGTAATAACTGTGTTATTATTTATACCAGTATTAACGTGTTTATATATATATATATATATATATATATATATACATATATACTGCAACGTTACAAGTATTATACACAAATACAATACCATGTACTCAACGCAACTATGAAGTGTATCACACCGGCCAGGTCGCAGGAATTTTTTTTTATTCTCGTTGCGTCAAGTATATGTAGTTGCACAATAAAAAAATCATTTTCAAAGAAGAGTGAGATGTTGATGACATGAAATAATTAATTAAAACCGTTTCAAAACAATCATTCTTTGATTTATTAATATTAATAGAAAATATATAAATATTAAAATTTCGAATTATAAAAAAAAAATATTCTCTTTTATAAGTTTACAAAACTACAATACTGTATAACCTTCTATGCTGTTCATGACATATAAAAATAAACAACCATATAATCTTACCAGCTAAACAGACACGTTAAACAAATTATCTAAACACTTTTTATTTCAGTGTGTCTGACTTTGAATCAAATTTTAAATAATAATAGCAACTCATTTACAAAAAAAAATAATATTAAATCTCAAGAATAAAACTAATTGTTGCTATAAACAAAATAAAAAAATAACACTTACTTCCAACTTATTATTTATTTCTACTGACACACCCAAATTTTAACATATAACAGAAGATGAGTATTTTTAAATTTTCTTGTTAAATTAAATTATTTTCTTTAACTACCATTTAAATTTATGTACAGTGATTATATTTAAAACTTTAAGTGTTTACTGCTCAAATATAAGTTTCTTTTCAAGATTTCTTTTCACAAAAAAAAATATAATTGTTTATTTATCACCTGCGTACTGCCGACGTTCCCGTTGCGTGTGTGTGTGTGTGTGTGTGTGTGTGTGTGTGTGTGTGTGTGTGTGTCCTGAATCCTGAGAATTTGATGATGACTATTATGCTGATGCTGTGTTCTCTGTCTCTACGGTTTTGTGCAGTAGCGCGATAATTTTACTTTATAGGTTGGCTAATCTGCTCCTTACTTTTTGTTGTAATCTGATTATTCATATCGGTTTCTCTGTACAGTACGTCTCAAACGCTTGTAAGCGGCGGTCGGCTCGCCCGCAGCCTCACTGTCATATTTTTTCTTGTCGCGACATTCAATGTAGGCCTTAGGCCAACACACTTTACTTATGGCCCATTAGGCCCGTTATTAATGTAATTTAAAATTTTTGATACGTTGTATATACATCATGCTGATTAGCCAACCTGTCATTCAAAACAATTCCTAACTACATATTTAATGTACTTTTGAATTTCAAATAAATGAATTGAATACAGTCCACTCGCTTCATTATTTCTGCATCCTGGCGAATGAACTAAGTACAAATTTTCACAATCAACATTCTTCTTACTAAACATTTTTTGGTCACTCCGGACCTGGATTTTCGATGTATCATTCCTAATTAATATTTTTCTGCCACTATTTCTGGCCATCACGGGCGAATTAGCATATCCGCTGATACGACCGTGGCGTGATTTCCATCGGCATTTCGCTCGTCACCTTTTGAGCCTCCTGACAACATCATCGCAAGAGCCTGCTAGCTACAGTGCATCAAACAAGGCGGTCATCTCTCCGAGCTGTGTTTGCCATCTTCTCCAAAGCGTCGATGCTGCAGGACATCGCCTACAAGGTATAACCTCAATAACAGCATAACAAGGTGCGTACACTGGCTAAAGAAGGCCTCAAAGTGTTAACCAGAAAGAGAGGCGGCTTAAAGTCCGCAATAGCGCGAATACAATCAGCCGTAAATAACTTTGATATAAATTCCAGCACAAAACATTTTTTAACAGTAAGGCTAGAAAGTCTGAAAGGCTTGGCATCGAAGTACGACGAGGTGCAGTCTGAAATAGAACTTATTTGTAAAGACATAAGCGCGGCTCAAGAAGACCGAGTTGAGGTCGAAGAAATGCTATATTCGACTGAAGCAAGTATTTTGCAATTACTTGATACATTTAATGTTCAGACTGTACCTCCCGTATTATCGACCCACATGCAATTAAAACCAATAAGTTTGCCCTGCTTCTCAGGCAACATATTGGAATGGCAGCATTTTCATTCAATTTTTACGGACTTAGTGCATACAAGATCCGATTTAACGCCAGTGCAGAAGTTACATTATTTACATTCTTCTTTAAAAAATGAACCTTTAGATTTAATTAAGTCACTACCTATCTGTAAGGAAAATTATTCAATAGCGTTGAGTTTGCTGTCCGAAAGGTATGACAACAAGTTCATACTAGCAAAATACTATGTTCAAAATTTACTTCAAGTCAAGTCGACAATTAAGGACTCTGTCCAAAGTTTGGCAGAATTCACAAACACAATAACGTCTTCCGTTAATTCACTGGCGGCAATGCAACTGTCAGTGAATTCATTTGAATTTGTTATTATACAATTATTATCAACTAAACTCGACCCTACTACTTTTAAACTATGGAAGGAGTCAATAGACCCTGACAATTTACCTAAGTTTCAAGATTTCACTAATTTTTTAAACTCACGTAGACAGCTGTTAGAAAATACACTGCCTATCGAAGCAGGACAGCAACTCAACAAGCCGATTTTAAGACCTAACAATAAATATGATAAATATAAATCAAGAAACACTGCTGGCAGTACTACATTTAAGAGTTATCACTCAGCGGCAAGCAATTATTCATGATTCTGTTGTAAATCTAATCACCCGCTTTACATATGTGATAAATTTCGTACATTAAGCACCGCTGAGCGGGGACAATTTGTATCAAGTCGCAAATGTTGTACCAATTGTCTTAGATCAGATCATCTTGTATCTAGCTGTAAGAATAAGCAGGTGTGTAAGATCTGTTCAAAACGACACCACACATTGTTGCACGCGAACAACGTGCCGAAATCAATAGCTGCCAGTAGTAGTAACTATTGTTCGCTCAAATTACAATCCACGAACAATGTTCTTTTATCAACAGCAGTTGTATTTGTCATTGACCAGGCTGGCAACAGACATAGGGCAAGAGTTCTTTTAGACGCCGGGTCACAAATAAATTTTTGCACAAAATCATTTGCAAGGAAATTACGGCTTAATTTAACTAAATCCAACATACCAATTACGGGTATAAACAATACAGCGTGTTACGCCACTAATCTTGCGTCTATACGCATTATTTCTCGTTATCAGAGATATAGCTTCGAGGCGAAATGTGCTATCTTATCTACATTAACCCACAATCTGCCGGCAAAATCGTTTGATATAAATCAATTCCACATTCCGAGCAACATTTTTCTGGCTGACCCAAATTTCAACATATCGTCGCAAATCGACATACTCTTAGGGGCACAATTTTACCTGGACATAATTTTAGCTAATAAATACATACGCGGCCCTCATTTTCCCATCATTCAGGAAACAAAGCTAGGCTACATTTTGGCTGGCAATTTACCCAAACACTGCCGCAACGAGGGTCCTGCTGTTTCGTTCCTAGCTAGGAACAACGACAGTCAAATTCTGTAGTCTCTCGAAAGATTTTGGGAAGCAGAAACTATCCCTGACAACACCCCTGATAACGAGTCAGCCTGTGAAGAGCATTTCGTGCGCTCTACCCAGCGCAACCACGAGGGTAGGTTCTGGTTTCACTCCCATTTAAGCCCGATAATCTCCAGTTGGGGGAATCTTACACCAATGCTGAAGGAAGATTCTTGAACTTAGAGCGTCGATTTAGGCGTGATGCTAAACTCGCGCGCGATTACGCAGACTTTATTAACGAATATAAGGATCTTGGACACATGACGCTTATCGATAATTGCGCTATCAATTCAGGAGCGTCAAATACTTACTATCTGCCTCACCATGCCGTATTTAAACAGTCTAGCTTGACCACAAAACTGCGCGTCGTTTTTGATGGTTCGTCCAAGACTACCAATGGCCTTTCTCTCAATGACATATTGTTGGTAGGCCCGAATGTTCAACAAGACCTTTTTCCCATTCTTTTACGTTTCCGCATGCATAAATATGTTCTCATCGCCGACATCGAGAAGATGTATCGACAAATTCGCGTAGCTGAAGGGGATTGTCACTATCAACGCATTCTGTGGCGTGATTCTCCTCTCGAAGCATTTAAACACTTTGCATTGCGAACGGTAACCTATGGCACGGCTAGTGCTTCGTTTTCGGCCACTCGCTGTCTTATACAAATTGGTAGGGACCATCAAGCTTCCTTTCCTGATGCGGCGTTAGCTATAACGAATGATTTCTATGTTGACGATCTGCTTACCGGTTCGGACACCATCTCTGATCTGACCAAGCTGAAATCTGATCTAGGTGCGTTATTAAGTCAATATGGTTCCACGTTGCATAAATGGGCTTCTAATGAACCCAGTGTGGTCGCAAATCATGACAATTTATCACGCCCCTTAAACAAACAGGACAATGTGCGTACCCTGGGCATTCTCTGGAATAATACTACCGATTCATTTCTGTTTGACATTAAATCATTCCCAGTTGAATCAAGCATCTCCAAGAGGAAAATTCTTTCGATTATTGCAGGCATATACGATCCTCTTGGACTGATCGGTCCCGTTGTCTTTTTGTACAAACAGTTTATGCAGCAACTCTGGCTTTGCAAGCTTGGTTGGGACGAACCGATCTCCGGCCAATCACGTTCGGATTGGCTTTCTTTGTGCGAAACATTGGGTGTGATTAGCAAAATTGTAGTACCACGGTCTATTCGTTGTAAGCTTGAGGCAAGTACAGTTGAATTACATGGTTTTTCGGATGCTTCTGAAGGGGGGTTTGGGTGTTGTATTTATGTCAGAGTCATTTATCAAGATTCATCGGCCTCCTGTCATCTCCTGTGTTCTAAATCTCGCGTAGCTCCCTTACGCAGGTGTCATTACCTCGAATCGAACTCTGCGCTTGCTTGTTGTTATCGCGACTCGTATTTAAGGTCGTTCCTGCTCTTTATTCGTTCATTGATAGTGTTCATTTGTATTCTGACTCTATGGTGTCTCTTTACTGGATTCATGGCCAGTCTACGAGGTGGAAAACATACGTCGCTAATCGTGTTGCTGAAATTCAGCGTCTTACGCAAACTTATACTTGGCATCACATCAATTCTAGACACAATCATGCTGATATTATCTCCAGGGGGTGTCTCCCTGACGTTTTGCGCAATTGTTCGCTTTGGTGGCACGGTCCCACTTGTTTGTCTCATTCGTCAGAGTGCAATCCTTTTCCACCTTTTTCACCTTCTAATCCGTCGTCTTCTGAAGTCACTGCGGAAGAGAAACATACCCATAACCTTTCTCTAATGTCTACCCTGGCTATCGACTCTTCTATGGACTTTTCCTCGTTGCATCGTCTAACGCGCGTATACGCTTACTGTTTTCGGTTCATCAGAAATTTAGACTCTCAAGTGCTGACAAATTTACGGGCGATCTTACCCCTCTCAAAATTCATCATGCTCTCAATTTCTTCATAAAACAATCTCAGTCGATCCACTTCGCAGCCGAAATTAATTGTCTTCGTAACGGATCTTCTGTTTCCAATAGGAGTAAGTTGGCTTCTCTCGACCCGTTTCTTGATGATTCTGGAGTGATACGCATGGGCGGGCGATTACAGCAGTCGCAATTACCTTACGACGCTAAACATCCTATTGTCTTACCCCCATCGGCGCGTATTACTCGCCTCATCATTGAACGCGAACACATTCGTTTACTTCACGCTGGTGCTCAACTCGACTCACTGCGTCGACGTTGGTGGATTGTTAATGCCAGGATAGTCATTCGCTCCATCATTCGAAAATGTGTCAAGTGTCTCAGGTTTAGTGCCGAACAGCAGGTTCAGAGGCTTGGTATTTTACCATCTCCTAGAATTACTCCTTCAAGGCCGTTTCTATTCTGCGCGGTTGATTATGGTGGTCCCTTCATGATCCGTCATGGCGGGCAGAAATTCAGAACTCTTATTAAGGCATACGTGTCTTTGTTTATTTGCTTAGCGACTAGGGCCATTCACTTGGAATTGGTTTCCGACCTTACTGCCAGTGCGTTTATAGCTGCATTACGTCTTTTCATGACCCGCAGGGGCATACCCAGTCAATTATACTCCGATAATAGCACAAACTTTAGGAAGGCCCCAAATATCTTACATGATCTCTACAACCTTTGGCATAATAAGGATGCCATCTCATCGCTCAAGTCATTCACGTCCTCTCAGGGGATATCATGGTCATTTATTCCGCCCTCGTCACCTCATTTCGGTGGCCTTTGGGAGAGCGGCATAAAGAGTTTGAAGTTTCATCTGCGCCGCATGGTAGGCAAATCTATACTCACCTTCGAGGAGTTTACGACAGTTTTGTCTCAGATAGAGGCATGTCTGAACTCTCGACCTTTATTTGCCATCTCTTCGGATGTAAATGATCCGATGCCACTCACACCTGACCATTTTTTGATTTGCGCACCATTAACGGCGATACCGGACCTAGACTTATCTCATATTCCTATCTCTCGTCTTGGGGGTTGGCAACGTCTACAGAAGTTTGTCCAAGGCATTTGGAAGGCATGGTCTCGCGACTATTTGCACCAGTTGCAACAGCGTCACAAATGGAAATTCGCTAAGGATAATGTTTCCATTGGGGACCTAGTTTTACTTATTGAGGATAATTTACCTCCATTAGCCTGAAAATTTGGTGTAATTACCGCCACATTTCCCGGTCCAGTTAACTTAATTCGAGTCGTAGACATTCGCACACCAACTGGTGTTTTGCGGAGACCAGTACATAAGTTATGTCTGTTGCCAGCGCGGGACGAGATTTGACAAGATTATTGTGATCATTTAGCACAATGCTATTTTACTCAGCCATTGGCTTATTACTTATTATGACCATTTGGTCAACTTAATTGTGATGAATTATCACAACATTTTCATATCAATTTTGCGCCATTGCGTGCTTCTATAATCAGAGTTTTATGGTGGCATATTACTATTTTGTATTTGTATGTTAATATTTTGTGTGGCATACTATGTCCTACACATTTACATTTTCATGTTTTGGGTATGTGTCATGTTTTTGGTGGTATTATTTTATAAAAATTTGTTATATAATATTTGCATGTCTTGCAGTTGCGCAACCATGCATGCATTTTTTACACAGTTGCTAATATGTGTGATTTATTGTTCTGTGAATATCTTTTCGATTGTTCAACTCATGTACTACGTTTGTAATCACAGTATCGTATTTGTTACTTATGCCATTGCGATTACTCATATTGTAATTAACTAGATTGTTGTTTATTATATTCATTATATAACTTGAGTTTATGTAAAACCTATCGTTTTTTGCGTCTACTGCATGTCACCATGCCACGTCTAGATTTATTTTATATTGTATTGTTATATTGTATTTATATTTTGTGATTAAGCATTGCACAATTATTATTTGTGTTTAAATTATGCCATACATGTCATCATATATGTGCTTGCATTCAGTCAGCTATCTATAGCTTGTTCTTACACAACTACATATTGTAAATTCCTGAAACTTCAGGAACAGCATGACTTGGTCAATACATGATGCCATGCTAAATCTACGCTTAAACATGTAATTTGTGGCAATTTTGTTCATGTAAATAATTCTCTGTACAGGTCTACTGGCCTCAACTATTTCACGGTAACCATCTATGACATGCATAGGGTTATAAACTATCGGGCCATCATGTGATGAGCTTCCGATCATACATTATTAAGCATTGTCTAATTATGTATTTTTCATGTTTCATAACGTTCGATATTGTACACATACAATATATGACGGCAATACTTGCCAACGCATACATTTTTGCTCATGTTTGAAATCAGTTGTTCGCCAACCTTGGCTTACAAACGCTTATCTTTAAGGCTTATCTTATTCATGCTTATCGCTAAACCATTAACGTACAGCTGTTATCTAATATTATAACTCAAGGTTCAACTCAGCCTTGAAACTAACTTTCATTATTAAGAACACTGTATGTTATAAACTAAGTTACAAAAATGTATAATAATTTACTAAAAAGGTGGTAAAAAATCGATTGATTTTGACGGGCAGCATATGTGCAGTAGCGCGATAATTTTACTTTATAGGTTGGCTAATCTGCTCCTTACTTTTTGTTGTAATCTGTTTGTTCATGTCGGTGTTCTGTACAGTACGTCTCAAACGCTTGTAAGCGGCAGTCGGCTCGCCCGCAGCCTCACTGTCATATTTTTTCTTGTCGCGACATTCAATGTAGGCCTTAGGCCAACACACTTTACTTATGGCCCATAAGGCCCGTTATTAATTTAATTTAAAATTTTTGATACGTTGTATATACATCATGCTTATTAGCCAACCTGTCATTCAAAACAATTGCTAACTACATATTTAATGTACTTTTGAATTTCAAAAAATGAATTGAATACAGTCCACTCGCTTCATCATTTCTGCATCCTGGCGAATCAACTGAGTACAAATTTTCACAATAAACATTCTTCTTACTAAACAGGTTTGTTGTTTGTGATGGTCCAGAGTTCCTCCATAAGTCTTGGTGTGTGTGGTAAAGATGTTCGATCTGTCGGCAGACCAGCAGCGTGACGTTGTGTGAAGATATCTTGAGTCTCTGAGATTGCCCCAAAATTGCCGGTGGTATTTATACTGGACGGCGATCTGACAAGTCCAGGACTGTTTTCGACCTGTTAGATATTGTCACTTCGTGTAAGGCGTCCTTTTAATTACAAATCACTTCTTGGTTCATTTTCGCGATTTCGTAAACATACTCGGCTACGAGCGATATCATCGTTTGCGCAATTTTTTTCTGGTCACTCACATATAACACACTTATTAATTACTATTTAATTACACTAGTAATTAACATTAAATTACTTAGCGTCTTTATTATTGCACATTTCTGCAGCTGACGCAAGAAACGTAGGCCTATATATGAAAACAGAAATTATGTTGGTTTACGAGTCTTAAACTGTAAAAACCAATATAGAGTAGTATATGTAGTAACATAGACCACTTATTCAAACTTAGAAAACCGATGTTAAATCTACACTTCACGTTAGGAGCAATAAAATTAATATTTGCCAAATATACATTTTTTTTGCAGGCGGTTCTACACCATTGAATGAGTATATTTAGCTTGTTAGTGAAATTCAACTGTTCTTATAGACCTGGCAGCCTTTCGAGATTTATAGTCTACGCCGAAGTCGCCAAAAAATTACTCCATCAAGGTGTACACGTATAGTGGAAAATATCAATAGAGGAGAGAGGTTAGACAACGTGATAACAGTTCGCCGTCTCACTCACACCACTACCCCTTCCTCTTCACACTGTCAGACTCATGCATCTAATGGTCTCGTCAGTCTTGTTGCAGCCATGTTCACACTATGAAAATACAAGTCTGCTGTGCCCGTTGCAAAGCCTGGCAATGAGGTTCTGTCGACTGGTCATCTCTAAGCGACTAATCAAAATCTCTCGTATAGGGACACACACACACACACACACACACACACACACACACACACACACACACAGAGCAACAATACGTATTTGCATATTCGCCCAGGGTAATTTATTTGAATATCTAAAATAAAAGTTAAACAATTGTAAGTAGTTTTAAATGGTGTATGCGTGAACAGACAAGAATTTGACAATTTTAACCTGTTTACAAACACCTGTTTTTCCATGTATTCCTAGGGGAAAGGTGTGTGTGTGTGTGTGTGTGTGTGCATGTCTTATGCCTGCTCGCGCTAGATCCTCTGCTGAAATCAATGTGTGTTTGTGTACACACATATCTTCGTTGTTATAGTAAGCTCCAGTTAAGATAGGCATAAAATACGAATAATTAAATATGTTTATTTATTAAAATTTCGTACACTGGCAATACCTACAGCAAAGTGAATTACGTAATTTTAAGACGTACGAAATGACACGTGTGGATACAATTTAAAGCTGATTCGTGAAATTTTAATCAAACTATAAACAAATTAATTAATTACTCAGCTATTTAATATGTAACGAGCAACTAATTAGTATGTCAATAAATACAAAATCATCACGAAAGTATCTTATGATTCTATTAGTTCGCACATGAACACTAACTATGGATGTGAAAATACGCAAAAATTAATGTGTTGAAATCCGACTCGCGAAACAAGCTTGGACTAAAATATACAGGTCTGAGGAGGCTTGTTAAGCAATTTTTTTAAGGTACACAAGGCTTTTTTTAATTAGTCAAGTTATTCTTGACGGGGGACATTTTGTCCAACAGAGAGCTGACATCCAACGCCAGTTATTCCCGACAGAAGAGACTCTGCCCGGCATAAGATTCATCACTAGCATCGTCAACATTGGCCAGGACACACACGCGCGCGGTAACATCGACAAAAATAAACACGTGATAAATGAACAATTAAAATTTTTAACGAAGATAAAATAGAACGTTGCAATAGAACTTTATGCAAGCAAAAAACTTATATGTAAGTGTAAATAATGTAAATAAAAATAAAACAAGTAATATAATAAAATTCTGTAATTTTAACATTTATTTTCTAATAACTTTTCTATTTTATTACAATGACTGCACAGTATCTAATATTCCTTGTATTAAAGTATTTTTGCTTAAAATACTGTAAGTAAACTTCAATTTTTATTTAATAAATATTTAAAAGGCACTTTTATATAACATCCAATATTTAAATTAATTATTTTAATTCAATACTTTCGTTGATTATATAAACTCAAAATGAAGGGCTGAAAGAGTTGAGGTTTCCACAATTTTGGTATGCGTCTTATTTGCATGAAAACAGTAATACAAAGATGATACTTGAATTCAATATACGGAGTTCTGCTATTACTGTTAATATGTCTGACAAATGATGTATCATCTAACCAAACAATAGACAACCGACTTCAGGCTGAAAACAAACTTCAGCATTGTAACTGAATTAGTCCTCTCCCTCAAGTAATATGGCAGCTATTTTTTAAAATTCATATGAAAATGATAAGCTTCAAACACTAAATCTTATAATTTAACACAAATACTACCGGGTAAAGCAGCCCAACGTATCAGACTTATATGATCAAAACACGCACTGAATACTACTGGGCGCACAAAACCTTACACACACTTTTTGAATACCGAGACGTATGTAATATAGTGTATCGAATACACACAAATACAAAACGTTTAGATTTACATGGAGCATGTTGAATCGTCTAACAGGCCTACACGTCTTTTCTTCTTTCTGTGATGCATATGAAGGAATTCTTGTAAATCGTCAACCAGGACTGTTTACACTTGTCATATCAAGGAATAGAAAAGCCCATGATCATACCGATAGTAGCTAACTAATTAGAAAGATAAATGTATAATTTCCATGACAGAGACTAAGCATTGTGTAATTACTTAGAATGACAGTAAATGTAAATATGACAATAAATAAAGGCACCAAGGCCATGTTGTGAAAAAACTGAAGCGTTTTGTGAGCAAGAGAATTATTTAAGTGATTATTTGTTAGTCAGTGTGAATTACTCTAATGTTACTAGGAGTTCTCAGTTACTGGGATTCGTTCAGTTACTGGAAAAATGATTTTAATTGTACACATGTTAGTGAATTATCGGCTTTAGGAATATTAGAATTAAATACACAAGGGTAAATAAAATTTTGTCTATTTTACGACATGTAATTTAAATTTTAACCCTGAAGATTATCAAAGCCATGGTAACAGTAGTTTTGTACATAGTTTCATTGGCATATAATACCTGTTCTCCCAAATATTAAGAGTTCAGAATATTTAATATAAGTGATTAATTTTGTTGTTAAGTATATTGCTGATATCTTACAATAGAAACCATAAACTGGGAAATTACTGCAATTTATTCTTAGTATTACTATTTGAATGTTTTGTATACGTAGTGTACAACCCCCATTAATACGGCCAGTAACCCCCGGAACATTTCCCTGTTTTGTTTCTCCAAACGTTAACGTTAAAAAGATGTTATGTATCACTCTTATCTCATACGCTGTAATTCTTTATTGTCTCTTACACACAAAACTATAAAGGGGTCCCGGTGAATAAAATATAAAATTATTTTAATGTAATGATAACATGCCACTTATTTGTTTATTTGTCTTATAATTTTAGTAACCTTGTATCCCTTATCGACTATATTCTCCATAACAGCATAGTATACATGAAACGGTACAATTAGGCGATAGTAATTACCAGTTTTTAACGATATATCAACTTATTTTTTCTTTACTATTATTATCAGTTTTCTGTTGCCGTAACAGTACCAAACTTTTACTGGTAGGTAAGTGGCGTCAGCTTCCTGAAAAACTGTAAGACTGTAGTGTGTGTCATGCAAAAGTTCCCACACAGCTGATACTGACTTATTAAATATGTTTAATGTCAATAAATTTTACATATTTATGGTCTTTTTACGTTTAATTTTCATATATTAAGTGATTTACCAATTATGTATAATACAAAATTTGTGCATAAACTTTAAGTAAATTTGATTAATTCTCCACACGTAGTTTCTATTTGTTGTATGACTTTCTATCAAACTATAATTTATAACTAAACTAATGCCAAATTATTGAAAACAATTTCATACTAATTTCAACTTATTAATGAGTTTTATAAATAATTAAAATAATTTGGGGTTTAAATTTGCATTTTACCTCAAGCCATACATCATTTACCCAGCCAGAAGTTGGCCCTAGGCCTTTCACATATATTCAAGATGGCTGACAATATTATTCTACAAATTATAATTTTCTCAATTGTATTAAGATTTAAGCCTTAGTATGCACTGGTGCATTTTACAGTACAATATATAGTAATGTAACATAACACTGCATATGAAAGCCAAAGTAAATTAAAAAAGAAATTCTTCCTCCAAAATTTAAGAGACTAATCATGTGTAAAATAGTATATTATAGCTATCACGTTCATATAGTGTAAATATAATTAATGTAGTATAATTTAGAAACATTAAACAATGTAACTAAAGAACTGTACGGCTGCGTTGACTTAAGACATATCCCAAAATAATACCAGTGTTACGACATTGTATAACTATATAATAACACTGAGTCTTTTAAGAATTTGCAGTGTAAATATTAAAATGTCATTGAGCAATAAATTTGGTTTTAATGTTAAATAAATTGTTAATCAAAATCTTGTAACACTAGACAGAAAATTTCAGTAGTTTGGTAATATTGTTCTGCATTTTGTTGTACTAGATAGTATAACTGTTAAAATATAACGTAGAACTAAATAAGTTGTATAAATATAAGTAATAAGCAAATATTTTGTAAATTAGCTAGAATAGTAACTGTAGGCCTATGTTGAAGGAAATAACATGTAATATTAAATCAGATTGGAAAACAAATAGTATGTAGGCTATAGGCTAAACAGAAACCATGAAAATTGATTTAAAATGTATTTAAAAACATAATATGCAGTTCTACAGTCAAAACGTTTGTGTTCAAAAAATACAAAAAGCTTAAAATTAAGCCTAGAAACGTCACCAACATTTTGTTTTATCCAACAGTTCATTAGAAATTCAGATCTGGACTTAGGTGTTTGATTAAGGAGCAAGACATATGATATCTCAAAATATTGGGTAAAAACGTAAATTTTGAGATGTTTATTGCCCATAATTTGTAACGCAGACTTAAGTTTTAACCAATCACATTCGTAATAGAAACATGAACTGACGCTTTGTTTAGGTTAGGAGAATAATTTTTAATTGTTGTATAGTTCTTGTCCAGAGTAGATGTATTTGAATTTGTTCTGATGTAAAACCAAGAAACAATAGAAAAATTAATAAAAAGTACATCAAATTGAAAGGAATAACGAAGAACAATTAAGTATCATCAAAATAAAGAATACGCAAAATTAATTCCACTTCAGAATTACCTATATTGCTATAAATAATGTGTCAATGAATTACGGCGACAGAGACCACGTATTGGTAAGATCTAACAATATTTTCACTTCGAAACATTTAAATATTATAACAACGAAGTAACTAACTACAAGTATTTAAGAGAACCAAATTAACACCATAACCTCAACATGTAAAACATTTAATCACATAATACTTTGTGAAAAACTATAAACAGTGACTATTAGTGATGGACGTAATAAAGTGAACTCTTTATATTATTCAAAACACACTGTTTTCACGGTATATAAACTAAATAGTAAAAATTATTTGAAAATTTTAAACGAAAACGTAGGTATATTTAAACAATGAGTGTTTCATACTAATGTGAACTCCGCTCCTGATGGCTCTAACTTGAACTAGCTTGAAGCATAAAGTCTGACGGAACGTTTAAAAATACTTTTGTACATACAAAAAGATTTATTTTATAATTAAGATTTGTAATTTAATTTATATTAGCGTTTAAGAAATTTTACCAGTTATGTTATAGTTTGTTCAAGTCATGATTCAAGCCTGGATATATAAAAGAATCCACTACCATGAGTAATTGAATAATTGAGTTATTGTAATCATTTATTGTAATCATTATTTGTACTATACTGAATAAAATAAATAAAACCATCACGAAATAATATTAAAAAAACTGCCAAAGAAAATTCTTTTATTCTATTTCTGAATATAATATTATACACTATAGAAGTGGCACCCAAAAACGTAGGGCATCGATAGCAATAAAATTATATTTTAGATTTGGCGCCCAACGTGGGGAGTAAGTTGAAGCAAGTTTTAAATTAAATATTAAAGATTTTGTATTTAAACTTAGCGGCGTATGACAGAATCAAAAACGTCCATAAGGTCAACTTGATGTAAAAGAAATAAACCTATAGGTATTCAAATGAATGTAGAGGAGAATGAAGCACAACGTTTACAAAATGTAAATACCGGGAAGAAAATAGAGAGGGTATAACTCTTCAAAATTTCATGAAATTAATAACAAAAATAATGAATCAATTAAATAACAAATCAGTGATAATAATAAATTCATGAAACAAAAAATTACAGAAAATAATGAATTTATTATAACTCATTTATGAGAAACTAATAATAAGTTATGAAAATCTAATGAAACGCTTTGGAGACATTATTATCTTAATAATTAACAAATTATTAATCAACTAATAAATCTAGAAGATAATTGTAAGAGAGTGTCAATAAATTATATAAATTTTACTTTTATAAGAACATTGAATCTTACTACAAACCTCTGAACACAAATTTCGGATAGTTACCTCTAACACTTTCTGTTAGGTAACTATTTAAAAGAAAAAAAGAATGTGTATTCTTAAACGATTACGTCAGAATAACCATTATACAGTGTACTCAACAACACTGAAAATTTCAAAAAATCTTTTACATTTTTTCTGTTTGGTTGCTCTCCGCTTTTTTCCTGTTATGAAGTCACTCTAATTTTTCGAGATAGATTTTGTCAGATACCTTCTTAAAATTTACGGAACTTGCTTGAAAATTTTCACTCACTTCAAGAGTAGGTAAAGGGTAATCGTACGAAAAATATTACTTAAGAGCAAAGGTAAATATAAAAATATAGAAGCAATGAAATAAACGTAGACAGAATACAATAATGCTTCTACAGTCACTTTCGTATCAACAAATTATAAGATTAAAATAAAATCTCGTTATTAGCTGTGTCTTTGTTTATTAGCTACGTAAAACATTAATTATTTTCTTGGGCTCTTGGGAAGAACCAGAGGTTTATTTATTTATATAGTTACAGGGAGGAAATCGCTAAACACCGACGATGAAATTTTTATACGACGACTACAAGAGTAGGAAGATCAGGCTATGTGTGTGACCTAGTTGTAGGACGACGGATAGCTATTGCATGCTTACTTATTGAAATTCTCTACCGTTCTGCGTTAAGAAGGAAGCTCTTACATGAATGAACATGTATTATTCATCGATTGGCTTTAGCAGATATTAATTCCGTAAACTATTACAACTAGGATGTTGTAGATACTTACGTCAGATGTAATGCGGGAGGTGTGGAATATATCATAGTATGCGTGTTTGATTACTTGTCCCATTCAGATTTTCTTCCTACGTTTTTCAGCTTTTCTCTTTTCTTGACACTGATCCTACTGTTAAGATACTATACGTCTGACATCCAATTCTACAACCCAGCAAGTTCCAATATTTAGATAAATATTTATGTATAAGTTCATTGTGAATATGTGTGTGTGTGTGTGTGTAAATGTTTTCAAGATACAATAATAAGGATAAAAATTGTTCTAGTAGCCTTCCAGTTACTGAGTCATCAACAAAATTATATGTAAGTTAAGGAAACCAGGAGTCTGAATATTGTGACTTTAAAGCGGGTACTATAAGTTCTTGGTTGATTAGAGTATATTCTGAAAAGTAAAGTGAGGATCGTTTTAACTGGGTGATGCATTGTGTCTGAAGCCTATCTAATTTCTTTTACTGCAGATAAATGGAGCAAGACGTTGACAATTTTCTCTGTGACAAAGTGTGTGAAAAGTAGAAAGCATCTTTTTAGGATCGCTCTTCTCTAAATTTCATACAGTCAAGTATTTAGTATTTTATACGCAGTTTCCACTTTATTTAAAGTAAGAAATCAAATATGTTAATTTTATTTAATCAATCTAATTTGAATTTTAAAAAAATTGTGAGTTGTTGACAAGAAAATTGGTGAAGAGCAATAAACAATAAAAAAGAACTTCAATCATTCATATCACACTTGATTAGTTCTAATTTCTCGAGTCACTTCTTTTCCAAGTAGTGCACTTTCTTCATTAAATGCAATATATATTCTCTCTTTTCTTTTATGAAACAAAGTTTATCCTTGTAAATGCGACTTTTCCTATTCATGAAGGACAAGTGGTCTCAAAATTAAACTCTGTAATTTTCTGTATTTTCTGTCTTAAAGTGACAAAACTGTCAAAACCCAACGTTCTTTCCGACCTCCAACGTGTCTCTTAAACAGTGTAATCTTTGAGATAGGTCTAGTCTTACGTTTACTATACAGTTTTGTAAAAGCAAATTCATCCCCTACAGTATTCTGTACTTGCTTAGCAGTTCTCCACTTATCGGGACTTCCACAATCGATTCAGCAGCAATTATTAACAATATATAGTAGTCGCATAGGCTAGAAAAAGTCGACATTTATCCTTCTGTTATATTTAATTCAATATAGATATATGAAAACATATGTGAACATAAAACCCAACAACAGTAGTAATAAATAAAAATGATAGTAAAATATAGGAAACTAAATCCATCTATCCTTATATCAATTGCCACTTGTCAATATTAAGCAGTATTGCTAGCCATATTCCCCTACTTGCCCACCGTTGTACGAGACCGCTTCTAACAGGTATAAAGTATACAGGCGGGACACTGTTTATTTAGAGTTGTGTCTCCAGGTTCCAGTTCATGGTCTCTCAAGAAATGATATACTAGTATTTCAAGTGGTGGTTTTTCAATAATTATCAATCTTCTTGTTATAACTATTTGTCTCATATTACCATATATTGATGGATATATACCTTTTATAACTAAAATAAACGCGTTTTTGGCATATACAAATTGTCTGGACAATTGTGACATGTCACAAATATCGGCTGACATGTCACTTTAATTCTTTTATCTCGCAACGTTACTCTACCCGGCTTTCCTGTTCTGTAACTCTAAACTAGACTTAGCATCCAATTAATTATTAGTGACTCTTAACCACCACTTATCGTCATGTGAGGAATTTTTATACATTGGTGTGGTTCAGACTAACCAACCACTTATCAATGATAAAACAAAATGTTTTGACAAACAAGAGTAATGTAAGTAGCATTTATATATCCATTTACTTACTTAAATTTAAAGCACATCTGCATTCGTGAGCAATTATAATATAAATATATTATAATATATAGTATGTGTGTGCGTGCGTGTGCGTGCGTGCGTGCGTGCGTGCGTGCGTGCGTGCGTGCGTGCGTGCGTGCGTGCGTGTGTGTGTGTGTGTGTGTGTGTGTGTGTGTGTGTGTGTGTGTGTGTGTGTGTGTGTGTGTGTGTGTGTGTGTGTGTGTGTGTGTGTGTGTGTGTGTGTGTGTGTGTGTGTAATATAGAGGGAGTACTGAACTAAAAAAGTAACACTTACCGATAAACTGACGGTTTTTACAGGAACATTGGAAAAAAGGATGTTTCCCATTCATACTTTTGTCTATAACTGTCTTCAAAGAAGGTAGATGAATGTAATAATTACAAGTATTACAAAAAGTGAAGCAAAAGGAAACATAGTAAAACACTGCGTTTCTGTTTCGACGTTCAAACATTTCCGCAATTAACTATTAAAACATGTGAAAATGAGAGTCTGTTACTTATTTAAACAATGTGTAATTACTTATTAGCCAACAATAATATAATAGGGTAAAATTAAATATTTAAGTAATAACGTGTGCAGGAGTAAATATATTACTTAAGGAATTGCAACATTGGTAATTACACAACAGTAAAACGATTTGTTCATTGTATACGCTAGAAGAGGTAGATTAAATCTGCCTGAAACATGCGTCATCTTGCTCACTCAAATAAAGAAAAGTAAATGTGATTACTACTTTACAGAGGGAACCTAACAGACAGTGAACTCCCTACACTCAATATATTACCTCCATATACTTCAATTAGTCCATCTTTTGATTAAAACTTAAGGTTATTGCGAGGTGTACATTACATTTTAAAAAGACATATTGCAATGGCACATCGCAGAAAGGGTCTTTGTAGATAGGACTAAATGCTTTTATACAATTTATGACCTTATAGATATGTTGAAAATTGATTTTGTTAAAATTTTGTAAAATAGCTATAAGTTTTGAAATAAGAAATGGGTAATTAACTGTTGTATGTCAAAATGCCCATAAATTTATTTTCCGTCATGTCAAGTGTGCGAGTGCGCGTGTTATTCGTATTTACACGAATAATTCTGGTGTAAACTAACGTAACGAATTGAAACTTGGACAGCTCATACTTCTGAATTTTCGCTACATTTTTCATATATCAGAGACTCAAAACATAATATTTTAGTATGTGTTTTTTTAACAGAAGCCACTTTTCTAAAGAATCCTTATCTTCTGAAAGTCGTAAAACTTTTAGATAAAATCTATACATGCTTTTGCAGTCTTTAGAAAAATTGATCTGGACAGATGTCTATCTATCTAACCCGTAAATCACGTGCTATTAGTTTTGACCAATCAGAAGCTCCAATTTTCATTCAGATTGGTCCCTCGTGAAAGAAGCTTTGGGCAGTTCAACCTAGCATAGCAGCTCCCCCTTAACAGACATTGTCTCTGTGTGAGTTTGTCGTATCAGTATACGTTCTACATAAGGGTTACGAGTACGGGGTCTTAGCAACGAGTTGCCCGTTTGCTAGATCGTTTGGGTATTAGAACTCAAAATAATTTAATTATAAATTAAACAGCGCTATCTCGCGATAGTCAAGATTTTTCCGCATAGGAATCATGTGTATTTGCCGAAATACACCAGGGGTGAACGCGAGGACACGTCAAGATACCGGAAGGTGTACGTAAAACACACCGAAATTGAATTAATAATAGTTAAAACCATTACCGAGCCCTGAGATAAATGAGATAAACTCTATTGGTGAAACGGCGTGCGTGCGTGTGTCGTGAGGGTTCTACGTGTCATCATTGCAGCGGATTCAGCAGGCGGCGAATGGCAGTGAAGCAGTTCAGCGCTTCGTCAAGGGATTTCGTCCAACAAGTAAAATAGACTATAAGAGAGAAAAACATTCAAACCATGTTACAGACTCTATTAAAATTTAAGAATAAATAATTTATGTTCATATCACATACCATATTAAATTTGTTTTAAAATAAATACCTAACTCCAGATTAAAGACTCTGATATTATTTTGTTGTTATTTACTATGCATTATATTTGTTTCATTGCAATATATTTGACTAATCTTTTATCTGTAACATAATTATTATAACTTTATAACAACAACAAAAATTCTGGAACTATTATTTGAGAATATTAAGACATTTTGTGTATTCAGACGTATCCAAGAAATTATATCCTTCCTTTAAAATGGATCAGCCCTCTTCAAGACGTATAAAGATTCCATAACGCTTGGAATTTAGACTCTCTCCATTTTACTATGGCTTCCCCAAAACATGTAAACAAGACATACCACATCGAACTACTGAACGTTCTGTTAACTCAACCCAACATCATGGACAATATTAGGGTGAATGTCTTACGGAGCTCATAAACCTACGTTCGAAGCAGAAAAATGTTGTAGTGATCTTTGTCATACATGTGTGATGAAGAACCGTTGTAGCCTTTGCATCCAGCTTTTACAGTCTCAATTTTTAAATTTTCTATGTTAGCAAAAAGCATTTCTAATTAGTTTTGTGAACATGATGTCAGTTCATAATATTTCGAGTTATATGACTTTTTGATTTCCATCCCTTATCCACTGGTATTATATTATCGCCCATCCATATCTGAGTTTTAAGTACACTTTTTTCTACTGATACATTAACATAAAGAGACAACCGACCGCACTCGAATTCTTTTGTCTGCAACTAAAAATTTCATTTAGTTTTGCAAATGAACAAACTTTAGTAAAATGTGTTTTTCGTTATAGGTACTTTCTTAATCCTAAACAATCAATCAAAATTTCTACGACATATATCATTCACATATTGCTTTTTGATAACTATGAAACAATTCCTTTGACATTCTTCTCTGTTGTTTAAAAGTGTATCTAGTTCCACATTTTGTAAAGAAAAGACTGCATTTTTTAAAATAATGGTCAAAAATCTATTTTTGAATCCACCTTCCTTTTACATAACCATCGAGTTCGTCGCACAGTAGTAGACACATCGGTTCCACTAAAACAAACCCAATATAAAATATTTCTAATTTAGCATTCGAATTATA
The DNA here is from genome assembly GCA_034769895.1 of Magicicada septendecula. Lineage (NCBI taxonomy): Eukaryota > Metazoa > Arthropoda > Insecta > Hemiptera > Cicadidae > Magicicada > Magicicada septendecula. Next base: position 626,701,379 of record CM068368.1, on the reverse strand, counting down.
AAAGCATCTGAAGAATTTTTACATCAGACATTTAAAGCGTTTATATGTAAGCCTATAATTGATAAGTATACTGTACAAATATCTGATATGTCAATTAATATTGTAACGTTTCCTTCTGTATGGGTTACAACAATAAATATATGAATTTGTAAAAAAAATTTGTTTAAATTTAATTAAAGAAAAAAAAATTTATTAATTAATTATTTATTAGTTTATTTATTTATTATATTAGTCCTTAATTCTTTCAATTACTAATTTAGTTGATTTATCGTGTTATAATGAGCCTCCAGGTGGTCTAATGGCTAACGCGGGCGATTGATGCGCTCGTTGTCCCGGGTTCAATTCCCGGCTGAGGCTCCATACGGCGTGCACTCAGCGTCGTGAGGCAAACTGAGTAGGCACTGAGATAACAGTGCCGCCTCCTGGCCGTGAATACCGCAACCAGCGGCTGGTGGCGCGTAGTACTAGCCATACACCGTCACACTAACACAAAAAGCTGCGCGGTATGCCTTGGTCCTTAACGGACTGTGGAGCCGAGGTTTATTTATTTATTTATCGTGTTATAATAAAAATAATTTGTTTCCAGCGTTAAATAGATTATGAAATGTAATAATCGATTAGTGGTATTCAGCTATTCAGTGATTGTACTCCTTTGAGATATTATTCTCTTCTTCCTTGGAGTCCAGGTTTCAAATGTTACCTGAAATTCACAGCCGATGCTCGAGGTATAGTATTCAAGATGGCCGCCTTCTTGCTACGAAGTTACACCAAGATCCCAGTCGATTCTCCTCCAAATAAATGTTGATTCTTTATGTGTCCTTCATCATAGTAGTAGTGATCAGTTTTCTTCGTCTTAGAGTGATGATTCCGTATTAATGATCCGTTGTTTGGTTCGGCAGTAAGTGTGTAGAAGTGTCCTCGTTCAAGTATCTCGTACAGTTTTGTAATGGAAATAGTCACATCGGCAAATTCTGAATTAGTGCCTGGATTGTTCCGATATCTTGATTATAATTTCCAATCTTCCTACATGTAATGGTTGGATTCTTTTATTTGACCTCAGTGTTAATAAATTCTATTTTTAAATTTCTTTTTTTTTATAAGTTTAGTTCATGTCAAAATTACATTTTCTATCTTTGTAATTGGTGTGAGATCGTTCTGATGTGTTCACCTCTACGTTTAACAATCAACTCTCGTTTTTTCTTCATCATACAAATGTTCAGGCTGATTTAATAGTAAATTTTCATTGTTTTAAATCAGCTGACTATTAAGCCTCAAATTTGATGTTGTACAAAAGAATTGAATTTTACATTATATTATAAATTACATTTTGCTTATTATTTATTCTTATTAAATGCTAATTACATAATCAAATTCCTTATTTAATTCTGCATTCTTTAATACCACACATGATATATTTTATACCATTTTTTAACTCAAAAGTCATATTTACAGTATATTTGGTTGTAGGCCTTACCTATTTTACTTCTTTCCACATTAAATGGTTGACAATTTATGTTAGATTCTAATTATCATTGAACAAGATCATTGATTGGATTATTATGGTTTGGGTTCTTTACTTCTCAGTAATTTGATGATTTGGTTAGCTAATTTGAATACTATCTTAAATTTAGGCTTTTCTTTAGACTCCAGTGTTATTACACTTGCATTTTTACTAATAATATCTTATACATTCCTTAATTACTTTCACTAAGTGTTGTTACAGTTATTATACATGGTTAGTGACTTACATTCAACAATTTTCATTCATTTAATTAATTTCATTAACTTATTTACTAATTATAATGTTGGTGAGAGGTACCATTTGCCTATTTATGTTAGTCAATTACAAAGTTTACTATTATTTTAGCTTGCTAATACCCTTTCTGACATACAATTCTAATAAAATCTTAACTAAATTGCCCTTACTTAATTACAACAGTGTTTATTATTAATTGACATCATTAAAATATAATTAAGATATTATATTAAAAAAATAAACTTAATCTCAAGCATTCAAGGCTTTGAGTTTAATGAACTGCTAACATAAACAAAACATCTGTTTTTATTTAAACAGTTTATTAAAATCAATTATTATGCAGTCTTTTGCTGTTTTTGGTTTAATTTAGGGATTTACTCTCACTATTCACTATATTCCCAAATTTGATTTCTAGCCATTTTATCTAGTCATTGGAGAATGAAGAACATCACTTAAATGGGATGATTGTCATTTTTTCACAATCAAATTAAATTATCTTTGTACACTTTCCATCATATATCTAATATTTCTACTTATATTTAATTTACATAGTTTCTTTTTTTCTACTTTATTGTACTTTTCTTTGTTATACTTTCTTGGGGGTTTTGTTTTTATATGCTTACTAGTGAAATTTTTATTCCGCGGTTTTGGTTTATATATGGTTTTTTCTTAACTGCTCCTATTCTACCTGGGTATATATACTATATAAGTTGGATTATCACTTAAGTTGGTTTTAATGAACTTAACTTCTTTTAATTTCGGATTTCATTTTACTTTTATTCTTGATTAATTATTATATACTTTTTCTTTTTTTTTGTCAGTTTGGTTTTTTAATAATCTATGTTATATTCTATTTTTGCTTCTCTTTTGGTCTTATAATAAGATGGATTTTCTGTCATGCTACAATATATATATAATCATATGAATATCTTTAAAAAGCTGAGAATTTCGAATTATTCAGTCTTTCACTGACTGACCTAAATCATAAGCACGCGCGCGCGCGCGTGTTATATTGCGTTATTTATGAATTTTATATAAAGCTGTATATAATATTAAGATCTTTTTTAACACGGTTACAGATAAAGACTGCTTTCAAATAGGGCTAAAACTTACATATTTCCCATTAACAATTAATTGTATTTTGTTAACATTGTCTAAGGTGCAGTGTGACAACAGACGTCGAAAACGACAGTTAAGTGAAGTCAAAACAACTCCTGACGACTACAGCAAATCAGTATTACTCAACGGTCTAAGAAGATCGCGAATCGTCCAAGATCGTATAGTCAAACGTCAAAAAACTCATTTAGAAACAAAATTATTGCATTTGCCACATACGATTAGTAAACAAAATTTTCTGAACAAATTACGTGACTGTCAGTAACGGCGCAGTACTAGAAAGGAACAGATAACCCTTACTACATTTAAAATCGTTTTTGGTTGTGGAGCGAACAAATTGTCTTGTCCGGAGACATTTGGAAAGGAGGAGGTAACTGAATGGATATCGTAAACATAATGCTGTCAGGTGCACTCTACTTCGGTTTAAGAACAGAAAATAGTTAGGAGTTGAAAAAGAATATTGTTTTTATAACTGTTTTAAAATACTGTTTCTAAATGGATTCGAAACGTTTTTACAAATTCCAGTCTATGAAATATAGGATAGTGCCGAATGTTATAACATGACAAAAATACACCTCAAAGGAAAAACAAATGTACGATCAAAATTCACGGTAAAATGTGCATAAACGCAATCCATTTAAGTAATCAAAACAAAAATATAAATAGTATAATAACTAATAAATAGGGAAATAGAGAATGAAAACTCAGGGAGTAAGTAATTTAATGACAGTGACAAACAATGACTGACGATGACCAAAATACCCAGAAGTGGAGACCAAATGACAAACAAAATGTACATAGTAATTTACAAAAAGTAATATAATACATAAATGTGTAAAACTAGAATGTAAGAAATAAGACATTTTGAATAAACCTGTTTAACTATGAGGAGGTCTGCGCACCTCAGGGAGTTATTTTGTATCATGGAACTACAGAAAGTGAATGATATAAAATTTTACAAATATAATAAGATCAAAATATAATTATAAAAGTTGTATAGTGTGACAGTGCGTGAAAGTGAGAATAACAGTGAAATACGGTAAAAAGGAAAAATTGTGTATAATGAAAGTGATGAAACATAATTATAAAGAGCATTGAAGGGGATATATAATCTACATGAACCAGTTATATAACCCACATAGTGAAGTCAAACAAAGTAAAAAGTTAAAATAATAGAAAATCTTACGTTTCAAAAAACTTATAATTATATAGTGACGAAGAAAAATAAAGATCAACAGAATCAAGTGAATTAGAAATTGTGAATCCGAACCTGTGACCTATAACGTATCATAGCCAAAGCCGTCACTGAAGTAATTAGTGTTTTGGTAAAAAAAAGGAATATTGTTGGAAAAAATCTAAAAACAAGGAAGAACATAATTATATTACTGCTGAACCTTGATACAAATTAATGACCGATGAAAGGTGAGATGATCCAGGAAAACCATTCAAAAACTAGAAGAATAATGTTATAATCGAAGGTACAAAAAATTTGAAGTCCAGGAGTGAGGAATTAAGCAATAAATGCACAAGATAACTACCAGATTGGTGAGATTGCTCCAAAGCTAACCCAGATATTTGAACTACATTACTACATTAATGATCGAGTTACAACTAAATAATATGACCAAAACAATATAAACACTATAAAAGTGAATGTTTACTTCTACACTTGTATACGATAGTTATTAGTATTAAGAATTCTCTTTTTGTTATTTGTATGATCCAAAGAACCTACCATTATTCAACACATAATTACCAAATCTAATTCATAAATATTATATTTTATGTTATATTTATAACTTGTACCATACTTTATCTATACTTTTACGTTAACCCTGAGATTCACATTGTTCATGTTCTACAATCTAATGAGCCACCGCTATTAGAAGAGGACTTTGAATGTCTATACGATTAATCAATGTCAAAATAAAAGGAGTAAAATAAAGAAATAATCGAGTTTGAGAAAAAACGAAAATAAGGAGTCTGACTATTTATTTTAACAATAAAAATTATAAAATCAAATAGGTAGGAAGATAACTTCCTTTCGTTGCAATTGTATTTATTTTTACAAAATTGGCACAAAAACGTGGGCTTAACAGGAATCTAAATAATTGTTCATAGTAAAAGAACAAAAAGAAACTAGCGAGTTTTCTTTAGTTACAATGTATATCGATAATTAAAAAAATTATCAAATTAAAGTACCTATACCTGTTTGTGCAAGGATGAGTGTATTGTATAGCATACACTAAGACACTCGCTTATCACTTTTATAATATTGTAACAATAACATAAACTGTAATGAATTATAACGTTACCTTTAAAACAAAGTAAAAATAATTTTGTGTGAATGACTTTAGTTTACTTTGTAGCGTGTATTTTCGGATAACTAGGACTTCGGTTCAGCACTTTAACAAAACATTCATGTGAGTTTTCACATAGTGTTCTTCTGAATTATTCTTAAAGGAAACCTAGGAAAGCACATTTGTTTATTATTCAATATAGTCATCACACTTTTTTGTAATTTTCGTACCTCCAATTTGTATACAATATACTTATACTTCAGCTTCATTTTATATTTTCGCCTTTAAATATCTGTTATTTATGAAGTATTTTTGTAAAAATTATTTTCTATTAATTATGCATTTGTACTAATTACTAATTATCCATTTTAGTTTAAATACTTTAAGTACTTTGTGATATATTTCAATTGTATTTGACAACTATTTTTAATAATTTGTAATTTTCTAAACTTTTAATAATAATCCATTTATCATAATGCTTCACTACCTTATGTATTTTTAATTTTCCTTAAAAAACCGTAAATTTTTATTACACTTTGTACGATGCGCCTAATTATTAGTTGTTGAAATTAGCAGATAAACAAATAGAAATAAGGTTTATTATAAGAAGTTTTCGAATTACTATCATTAAACTACTCAGATATTTAATTTTAGTTATGGGACTCGTCAGATATTTTTGCCGTTATTAGAAGGTGGTAAAGATTTACCATTACTTATGCACCCATGGTTATTACGCTACCTGATGCAACCGATCTTTAAATTTTTTAAATAATTCAAAACATGCATCTCTTCCTCTTTGAGTAACAACCAACATAATCCTGGCAATAAAAACATTGTGTCGCTTCCAGTATATGTTAGCCTTTCCCCTTCCTTGTCAGTTTTCTCAATTTAGCAGATAATCTCTCTGAAAATCCTTGTTTCAGCCGAATCAGCAAAAATGTTTTACTAAGTTCACCAGTTACCCAAATCCCTTAAAAACAGTATAGTTTACAGTTTGCATTTTGATCACACATTGAAACATCATGGCGGTCTAACGTTACGCATTAAAAGTAAATTACTAAATAATTTTATAATGACAAGAGTGCTATTTCCAATTTGTATGTTATAAGATAGTCTACGCTACGCTACGTTATAGATATGCTACAAATACAAATCAATACAAAACATGACACAATTTTCAAAGCACTCAACATAGAAAGTACACAAAATACTAATATATACACCACAATCACACACAATAATACCAATTTAAAGCACCAGAGACCAACAGGAAACCAAAGCAACATCCAGCCAACACGCAAATACCTCACAAGGTTCAAAAGTAGGAAGGCTGAAGATGGAAACACAAGGCTTCCCGAAACATGTTCCAAATAGGGAGAAAATATCTTGAGGTAAAGATCATTATAAAATATGTAACACACACACACACACACACACACACACACACACACACACACACACACACACACACACACACACACACACACACACACACAATATATATGGGAAAAGAGCGTTATAAAGTTACTGCATGGTTTAGTGTTTTCAGGTGCAAGCATTAGGTGAATTCTCTTACGTTATGTTTTTTTTAAAAACAACAAATTATAATACAAAAAACAGATGGTTTCGTAACCTTTTATTGTAAATACAGTACACACGCGCGCGCGCGCTCACGTATCACATTATTTTTTAAATTCGTTCAATATTTCAGACCATTGTATTTATTATGTGCAACGTAATACTCATAACGAAAAGAAAGTGAAAAAATTTAAGATTCAAACATATTAAGAAAAATACGAAAGCAATGAAATATTAGGAGGACAACCAACGATAATAGCAAAATACCAAATGGGTTTAAAGTATTCTTTTACTGAAGTTTAAAATTTTAGCGTCTTTAGGCACTCATTTTAAGTCACTTATTTTCTCAGCATTCGCGTCTACGTACGTGAGTCCTTCTGTGTGTGTGTGTGTGTGTGTGTGTGTGTGTGTGTGTGTGTGTGTGTGTGTGTGTGTGTGCGCAGAATGCGTGCACAATGCCACACATGCAACATGCCAGATGTGCAATAATTAATTTATCTGATGACAAATTTTTCTTAATTTCAGAATTTTTGTACTTGACGGAAAACATAAGAATTTATTTTTTGTACGTCGTTTTAAATTATCCACAAGGAAATATAATTTCTAAATAATTTTACCATTTATTAAAACGATGTCATCTTAAATTAGTCCCAGTTGGCTATACAAGAACTTGTTATCTTGAAAATTACAATTTCTGAATAAATGTGAGATTCTTGCAGCACCGCAGTGGGAGCTCACAAATTATAACAACGAAAAAAATAATTTACTAAAGTTCTACGTATTCTACAACAAAGTATATTAAATAAAGAGAATCTCCACTTTCTTTGTATTCTTTAAATATCATGTAACTAAAATAACCGTATCCTGTAGAAAATTTTGTAGTCCACACACACACACACACACACACACACACACACACACACACACACACACACACACACACACACACACACACACACATAATTTTTTACTGATATTGTGACTATCACTGATATAGAGACTGTTATTTCAATGTGTTGTCTCATTACTTTTTCTGGTATTATATTAATGTGTTTACCTTAGAGTGTAAAACATGTACAGTACTTTAGAATGACGAGTAATTCTTTCACGTGTAGTTCATAAAATCACCGAAAAATCCATTTTCATTTGAATAAGTTGAATGAGTTTTCTATTATTATATTTAATAAGGCAAACGCACCTAAATATGATAGTTGCTAACGATATGTGTCATTTCTGTTTATATAGGCTATATTGGGCAGTACTTTCGATATATGCTTGTAAAATCCAACCGACGTAGGAACCATATAGCTCTATTTTTCAGAAAATGCAAATGTTCGTCTAATTGTATTATACTAAATTAGATTATTAAAACATATAACAATATCATATTGTATTATTTTCCATTACAGTCGTAGATAAATTAGCTTTGTTTAAGTTTCCCGTGTCTGATTTCACATGTAAATAAAATAAGTAAATAAATACCGTATTGTAAAAAATTGGACATGTGCAATAATTATGGAGGAACACTTATTTGGATGATAACGATATAATAAACTTCATTTTATATGCTGAGAACTTGACTATGTTTGGAAAAGCAGAAGATACATTTTAAGGAGGCATTCAGCAAGAAAAAATAAATATTAAATATAATTTAAACACATCAGTCACTAAAAGATTGGGCCTCAAGAGGACAATATGCCATTTTAAGTATTTAGAATGCGATATTTCTACGATTACAATAAAAATCAGGTTGTAATCTGAACACCAAAAGTTCAGAGGTTTTAATAATATATGGGGTACAATCGCCTGATGCCTGAAAAATAAAACAATAAAATAGTACTACACTGCAACTTTATACAACACTAGCAGTACTCATTATTATGTACATAACTGAAAAATAGGTTACAACAATAGCATAAGAGAGAAGAATATAAGCTCAATACATGCCGTCTGTCAGAAGACCAAGAATCTAACCGGAGAGATAGGCCTATGGTAAGTAACGATATAATCAGAAATGAATTAAATCATTCAAATATTTAATTTAAATACAAAATAAAAATTAACAGAATACAATTAGATAAAGATTTGGTAAGGATGGAAAAATTAATTAACTTTAAAAGCATGAATATGAAATATATATTCTTGCATGTATAAGGGCAACCCTGTATATAGAAAAAGGAAGAAACATAGGCCGACAGGAGAACAGGAGAAACATGGGAACCGAACGGACAACAATGCCTATACCATGAAGTAAATGTGATGATGATAATTAAGTAAAGATGTTGTTTATTTGACTTATTTTGCTTTTATTTTTTAAAGAATTACCTAATCAGCGTTTACCAAATGGCAAAAGAAAGCATTTCAACATGGGTGTAGAACTTGCGGGTAGAAACAAATTCTTCAATGACACAGTCGTATACGAGGGCATCAAAAGAAAAAAGCAAATTAAAAAAAATCATTATTTTTAATTCGACTTTTATACAAGAGACTTGACTTATTTTTCTACTTTATTCTAATGCAGACAGTCTACTTCTAAACGAACTTTTTAATTCTTTCTGGATGAAACATTCCGTATTGTGTGCAGCCAATTTCTCACCACTTCCATGAGATCTTCATTTGAAGAAATGTTACCTCGCTGTTCTTCTTTTATTAAACTAAAAAAGTGTAAATTGTTTGGGAACAAGTTAATACTCTATGATGGGTGGTTTAGAAAATTTAAACCATGATCTTGAAAATAAAAGTTTGTTTTGTTACGTTTTCGTTAAGTGAAATTTCTTTGAAGGTTTACTACTTCTTATGGATGATCGAATACATTAAACCACGGCTTATATTTAAGTCGTTTTCACCATCGTCAATTAGTTTGTCAATTACCACGAATCTTTTCTTTAATCGCTTTGATATTATGATTATTCTTGCAAGCAGAATGTTCATCGCGTACATAAATCCGGCAACTTTTAAATCTATCAGTCCCCTTGTAATCGGCCTAACACTCAAATAATCTTCTTCATATTCGCTACCGCAGTCTACGTATAATCTCTGAAGACTTGACCCTCCCCACCCTACGATTTTAGTAGGAAACGTCTCACTTTTCACATTTCTACCTTGGTGTAGTCAGGCAATCTAGAACTTAACTTTGAAACACTATATTACACACCGCTAATAATAACACAGTACTTGTATTTAACGGACACTCTGAGAGTATGATTGAAAACTACCTCATCAGTGATATCTTCCACCTGATCATAAGGGAAAGACAAATTTCACTTTGCTTCTTGACTTCCCCTTATAGATACCAGCTAAATAAGCCAAAACACACTAACAATCATTTTATAAAACCCAAGAAACTCTGAAAAATTATATACGTGTAAAGTGTATATTATTTGTACCACACAAACACACAACAAGTATACTTACGAGTCATAGGCACAAAAACGGTAAGTATTAATTAGCACAGGTGAACAAAAGCAAGGGACGGAAAACAATGGTCGCACCCAATAGAGATACTAAGAGTCAGTCCATTGTCCATTCTAACGCATTACTTACAGGTAGCACTTACTTTCACACTGCAAAATATTTATTTCAGTTGATATTGTTAACCACTTGTTTACCCGGTTTTTAACTGATTGAAGGACATAATTGTTAAAGAATTTGTGCAGATAAGTTAAGAAAAACAACAAAAAGAAAAATAGAGGCAATTGAAAAGAGATTTTATCGAAAAATATACACTAAAGCACTCATGGAGGTGACAATAAATAGCACATTTAGAGAAAGTCTAAGAACGAAATCCACGTATTTCATACTCGAAAGACACCAACTGATTTGCTTCTGTCATATTAATGGAATGAGCTAAGAAAGGATAAAGTAAAGATTGTATAAGATAAGACAATTGCGGCACACAAGCAGAGGCATCACCAAGAAATCATGGCAAGATAACATTAAAAAGCGCTCAAAAATAGAGGAAAAATTTGGTAGGCAAATCAGGCTAGAGGAGGAAGTATAAAGAAGTTATTAACACTAAAATTCGCAAATCGTCTGTTTGATATGGATAAAGATATACATTTAAAATTGTATGTTTGTAAATTACATGTGCTAAGTAAAACGAATTTGCTTGTGGAAACTATAAAATAAACTGAAGTGCTGAAACGTTGAAATAAGAGACGGGATGAATAGAATAAAAATATCCAAATTGTTATTCAATAATCAATATATTTATTCAATTATTTAATCTCTGCAAAATTCCTAAAAACGAAAAGCTATTTAAGGACAAAACCTTTTAATTTACTAACCGTATCACGAGACGAAAGCTTTCTAACTTTTCTTAGTGCAGTTTTAGTTATGTGTTTTTGAGTAACCAAAGTAAGTTCAAGATATATTTATGAACCCCTCCCCCACCCAATAATACTGCAAAACAGATTACACAGAACTATTGAATACCCTGTGTATTTCCCTTCTCTTAATTTTTCAGTGCAGTATTCAGCTGCTGCAATACAAAAATTAACTTTTTTGTCTTCTTAGTACTATACACAGCGTATTTCGTCCATTGATCCGACTGCCACATGTGAGGTTAAGGTATATTAAAATGCTTGTTTCCAAATCCAATTCTAAAAAATATTTTTAAGATTACCACATTTATATAACTTGTTCCAAGAGAGCTAAAAATAGTCTTTAGTAATTCGATATTAAAAGTCAACTTTAATCGTTAGAGGAGTAACCATTATCTGGCGGAAAAAATATACAACGTAAATCATAAAACAATCCGCAGTAGTAGGCCTAATGCATTTTTGCTTAACCTCTTAATGCATGTTTGTAAAATTTACCTGCACACGTCTATTGACATGAAGTTTTCGACTAAAACTGATACCTACTTAATCCAGCGATAATGTATAAAACATTATCACTGAAGTAAAACTACTTTTCGAGTGAAAGCAGTTTGCTCCCTGTTCTGTGCTTAGCTGTCAGCGACTACAGACACATATGTCTGTTAATCGTCATCAACCAAACAATCATTAATTCTCTAAAATGCTTATCGATATTTTATTATTAACAACACATCGAAGATTATTAACAACACAGCATATACTGGCACTAGTAAATATTTCCACTGGAAACGTAATAGCGTAATCTACATATTTTTTTAGCGTTGGACTCGACAACTAAAGTTTTAAGCCCTTATTTTTTCAATCTGTAGTCAGTACTCAGAAAAAAAGTATTGACTTTTTTAGTGTTCGTATATCCATATTCTCGGCTACCGCCCAGAATAATTGCTTTATAACTGGCTGATAAAGCCAGCTGCCTTTAAGTACGACAGTGTTTTCGCAATCATGTCGTTTTGCCAGTGAGGTCTGTTTCCAGGTCACCTCAGACCCCGCATCTCTGTCTCCCATTTAATGTATTTTACTGTGTGAGTACTCTGCTACATGTACATACTAACCTTGTTGTCCAGGTTGTAGCAAATACGACAATGCCAGATTCGTACGGCCTATACCTAGCCTTTCAGGCAAAAATGTTCTCGTCGAATACGTTCTGCTGCATGTTGCCATCTATTCATATTCTCTTTTACGCACTAGCAGTTTTGTGCGTAAGGTGTCACATCTGTGCTGTCACCAGATAAGAATGTGGCAGAAATCTTCAAATCGGCGGATGTTATATCAAATACATCTAATTCCACATTGTCTTTGAGGCCTGCCTACATGGCTTGGCACTTGGCACCCATATAGAAATAAATTCTTGGATTTCGTTGTCCATGATGTGTCCGTTACTTAACTAAATATAATTATTTCACTACCGACTCGGAACACAAAGATTTATGGGTAAAAACGTAAACGTTTTTTTACCTTATAACCTGAACCGGTTTTCGCTTTTAAAACGCTTCTTCAGAGGCTCATCTTTTCAGCCTCTGAAGAAGCTTTTTAAAAGCGAAAACCGGTTCAGGTTATAAGGTAAACTTTTTACGTTTTTACCCATAAAAAACTTTGTGTTCCGAGTCGGAAGTGAAATAATTATATTTAGAAATAAATTGTAAACCCTGCAAGACACGGTACAGAGCCTCTATCTGATGTAGTCCATGTTCATATGGCTATGTCGCCCAAACCGGTGAAAAACTCAATGAGTCCGTACACCTGTCAAGGCGCCTCAGTCCATGGTATTCACAGTACCGAAGAGCCAGGCAAAAGCATATGACTCAGCGGTCAATGCACTCGCTGATTAAGAGGCGCCCTGAACAACAAACGCGCTCCCCACTCCGTTTGCTGTATTCAATCCGTCAGCACGACGTGATCTTTGTAGTCGACAATCACTGAACGGAATCGTAGAACCGAGACAAGGGCGTGTACAGCTGACTTCATTAGTCAAATCCAAACGACATTGTGAGTTCCTAAGCAGCCACGGGTGGGTGGGTACTTCACCTAAATATGAATGGTCGACAAATGTCAATTGTTCAATGACAATATTTATGTAGGTACGCACCTACTGACGAGTATACAGTGCGAATGGTATTGAATTTTAACCGACGACGACCTCCTACGAGGGATATTTTAAGATGATGATGAAACATCTGCTTCGCAACGTGTTGTCCCAATGCGGATTGTAAAAGTTAGTTTGACCACAAATTGTTTAGTGGTAGTGGTAGTGGTTCGAAATGTTGTATGATAAATTTACGATGGTTGTTTTCCGACCTATCCCTTCTGATAATGTTCACGTACCATCAAAGTTAGGTTTAAAGATCACTTCTCTTAACAAAAAGAGTCCGTCAATAATTAGTGCCGGAATATTGCAAAAACTGTGGTCCTGCTTTTAACACTCAGAAACAAGCAGTTTACAGAATTGTTCGTGACCCGTTTTTTTTCTGTTGATGAATATAAATGTTTGGAGTACGTAATTCACTCTAATTAAAAAGGATAATTTTAACACATGTGCAAAAAAGAACTAAGTGTTTACACAATATGCCATCTTTCTTTTAGATTCTACAATTTACTTTATTTTGCTATAAAGTTTGGATAATTTTAAATTGGGTGTGCATCTAAATTTCTATGAGTGCGATACGTGAAATTATCAATATACTGTCCAAAAACTAAATACATTGCTAATGTTGTGGCACAACACAAGCATTATCTACATTAAAAGTAGCGCTTACGCAAACGTTACAAACACACTTACCCTAAAACAGTAAAATAGGCCTATAAGTAAACTACGGAACGTTTGTAGTAAATCAGTGGATAAAGAAAACCGCATTTCTACTTGTGCGCGTGTAATGGTCGCGGTCGCATATAATACACCCTACGTATATTTCACCCCTAAGCCCTTAGGCCAGAGTCATTTGTCAATTTGGTCGTATGAATTATACGCCACTCTGCAGTGTTGTCACTTTTAAACTACTTCAGGCGATTTGGAAAGAAGATAAGGATACGCACCGAACGTAATACGCAGCGTATTATAAGTAGATTATAATAATCTTGGACTTCAATTGAATCACATCATAGACAAGTGTTTCAAATCATAAACTTAAACGTGAGGTAATAGTCTTATTCGTCACTATATGATTTTACTAATGACCTTACATTTATATTAGTTTTCAGAGGTAGTACTATAATATTTAGTACGAGTCAGTGACAACTAAGTATCCCACGTTTTTAACAAATACACACGTTTCATAACCTTTGGCGATTTTAAAGCTAAAAGTCGGTCAGGAAACGCATGTGTACGCATTATACACACGGGATGCTCACAAAATCGGTCACTAAATGCTCACTGTACGGAAATATAAAGTTACATATATAACTGAAGAGAGAGAGAGAGAGAGAGAGAGAGAGAGAGAGAGACAGAGAGACGGGCAGTCAGACAGAATGATAGTGAAAAAGTGTAGAGGCATTTAGAAAACCCTGTTGAATTCGTATGTATGTACATGTAGAAATTTGTTAAGTTCTAAACGTTAAAGTAATTTACTTTAATATAGTCTATACGATTTATTAATATTATGAGTTCCCGTTTAATACATACAACTTATTTGTAAGTAGGCCAATAAGTAACCCACGTTAGACGCAGTAATCACTAAAAAAAATTAACCGTTAATGTTAATTCATTGAAGTATATGAGTTACTTACGTGTTCACATTATACGCTTTCATACACTACAAAATAATACACAATTGCCAACTAGCCAACTCAGTCAATCGTCCAATAGTCGTTTCATTGTATATATTATATTTACGTGTTTACGATTATTCAATATATTATGTAAACATACGCAAGTAATCGAAGTTAATAAAATATCGTTTACCAAACACATCAGTGTCAGTATTCTTATAGCTACGAGATGTTTGTGTGTAAGAATGACAGCTGGTGTGAGATTGTGTGTAAGAATGACAGCTGGTGTGAGATTGTGTGCAAGAATGACAGCTGGTGTGAGATTGTGTGTAAGAATGACAGCTGGTGTGAGATTGTGTGTAAGAATGACAGCTGGTGTGAGATTGTGTGCAAGAATGACAGCTGGTGTGAGATTGTGTGTAAGAATGACAGCTGGTGTGAGATTGTGTGCAAGAATGACAGCTGGTGTGAGATTGTGTGTAAGAATGACAGCTGGTGTGAGATTGTGTGTAAGAATGACAGCTGGTGTGAGATTGTGTGTAAGAATGACAGCTGGTGTGAGATTGTGTGTAAGAATGACAGCTGGTGTGAGATTGTGTGTAAGAATGACAGCTGGTGTGAGATTGTGTGTAAGAATGACAGCTGGTGTGAGATTGTGTGTAAGAATGACAGCTGGTGTGAGATTGTGTGTAAGAATGACAGCTGGTGTGAGATTGTGTGTAAGAATGACAGCTGGTGTGAGATTGTGTGTAAGAATGACAGCTGGTGTGAGATTGTGTGTAAGAATGACAGCTGGTGTGAGATTGTGTGTAAGAATGACAGCTGGTGTGAGATTGTGTGTAAGAATGACAGCTGGTGTGAGATTGTGTGTAAGAATGACAGCTGGTGTGAGATTGTGTGTAAGAATGACAGCTGGTGTGAGATTGTGTGTAAGAATGACAGCTGGTGTGAGATTGTGTGTAAGAATGACAGCTGGTGTGAGATTTGTTAATTTGCTGCTAACGTTTTAAACTCTTACAATGTGTGCTCGCAGCAAGGGTACTGACGCAAAGTGATCGTATTCCGATAGCCATTAATCATATTCCGTGTTATGGTAAGAGGTAAGCGAGTGCACAATGATAGATGGATTTCTACGCGTTACACAAATATTTATTGCGTCTGATATACTCGTAACTTGTCAGTAACTTAACCACTAAATTTATTCCTGTAGATCACAGTAGAGTATATTATACCAAAAACATGTGAACTGTTGTGTCCCTGTTGTATATTTAGTAAGACGTCATTTGAGCGGTCGTCACAAATTTTATTTTTTCTAGTCACGTAAATCATAAATGAGAAAAAGGAATGACTTTATTGTGTTTAATAACTAGTTAAGTAAATTAGTAAGTAGTAAATAAGTTCTGCTTAATGATGGATTAATTTGCACTTTTGGATTCAGCAGTTTTAATTACAGAAGCAAGCCAG
This sequence comes from Magicicada septendecula, assembly GCA_034769895.1. NCBI lineage: Eukaryota > Metazoa > Arthropoda > Insecta > Hemiptera > Cicadidae > Magicicada > Magicicada septendecula. The sequence continues at coordinate 626,685,084 of CM068368.1, read as the reverse complement.
CGGACAGTGGTGGCGGACAGAAAAGTAGGGTCTTCATTCTTGATTTAAAACAAAGTTAATGCAAGGAAATGTCTAATTGATTTAATTTGTGAGCAGCAGACGATCGAGGAAGCAATATTAAAACTGAAAAAGCTTCCACATGATACAAATTGAACAATTCTGGAGTCGCGTACAATATGAACTCTCTAGTTTACCGCTTTTCTACGACTAGCAAAAAGCTAGAAAATTTCGTACAAATGTAAACCACAGATGGAGAAAACGGCATATCAGAAGACTAGAGTCGGAGCCGCAATACTACTGTAAGTCCTCCATAAAGTGAAGTCCATTAATAGAAGCATTTGCAGACTAGATTGCTGCTTCAATTTTTCTGATAACGTAGCGTATCATATGAGTAAGTTTCAGAAACTATTGTGTGTCTGAATTTTTGTGTACATCTTACAATATCTAACATGCTGATAATAGGTCACAATTTAGTATCTAAGAAATATAAAGAATTATCGTGATATTTCCAGCCTAGGAATGTATACAAAAACGGACAAAATTAGTACTAGCACCGAGGCTCATCTTCTGAGCTCCTGTTTAGTCTACCAACAAGTCAGCAAGTAAAACGCACACTAACATATGCTTGCAGCAACCCCCCCCCCAAGACACACTGAAGGTCAACATAACAATACAGGGAAAAACCATATCGCCAGCTGCTCAGCTGTACTATGATCGCTACCAATAACAATCTACTAACCTAAAATCCTACCGAGATTTACTAGACGGTTACAGGTATATACGAAAATCGGTAAATCTTCAATAACTTTAATCGTAGTAACAACTATATCTTCTAACTACATCCGAAAAGTATACAAACCGTAATGGACTCATTTCATTATCTGTTATAAGGGTATCTTTCTGAAATAGAAATGCGGTATGAATAGGAAACAGGAACAAACGTATAACTTATAATACTAAACGGTATTAACAACCGCCTTCAATTATATGTTAAAAAAATTATGTGTGTGTGTGTGTGTGTGTGTGTGTGTGCGTGTGTTACTACAATACTAATACCTCTCAAATATAAAATAAAATATTAGAAAATAAAATACTGTAACAGCCTCTGCTACAAGGAAAGGGTTATTTACCTATTCTGGAAACCACACTATACTCTCGAATATAAAATATTTGAGTTTAGAACACTTTTCGAACATCGGTGGGAAAAAGAATAGGGGTTTTAGTACTCAGCGTATAATGTTTTCTTGTGTGGTCTCAGATATACATATATCATTCGTAATCCTCTAGGCCAGCCATTTATCAGTTCGGCTGTATGAATTATACCGAACTCTCCACTATCATTACTTACAGACTACTTCAGAAAATGGGCAAAAACGACACTCTGTCATTATGTCATAAATAATGTGTTTTCCTCTTAAAATCGAATATGGAAACACGATCGTAAATTTACATTTATATTTTGAAAATATTTAAACAGGTGTGTTCTGTTCTGGGATTCTAACTTTTTAAAAATACAACTACTGTTACATAATTAAGTTGGTAATGTTATTCTAATATTATTTATCAACCAATATAAAATTCAGCACGTAATCAGCTAATATAATTGTCATATTAAATAGTTTAAATGTGATAAATCAAAATTAAATAGTCTAAAGGAATCGACAACAAATTATTTAAGGTAACAATAAAAATGTACATGACTTTCATGAAATTTTTAAAACTAGTGTCAATTTTATATTTAGATATAGGCCTAATCCTTTATTAAGGCTGTCGTATAAATATCAAAAGAAATAAAACGTCATTTATCATCCCATTACATAAATTATTTTAAATCTAATTTTTAAGGCAAATATTAGGTAAACAGCTCCACGTCTTTTATCTAACATGGAGTTGGCCAGATAAAGTTGCGTTTAATAATGCATTACTATTATATTTGCCATACGACTGGGTGGATTGGTAAGTGCACTGTATTGTTTCGTTACCCGAACTTCGTTTTCGAAGTTTGGTTACGAGGTAGCAGGTAAGACGTAATTATATGCTCCCTTTTATGTCTAGTTTATAGACAAACTAAGTATATAAACGTAATTATTAATATAAAGGATTCGACAATTACTGTTTTGGGTGTTAAAATACTTGGCTAATAATATTTGTTTAGCATCAGAGTGTGTTCATTGTAAAACAAACACAAATGTCCCTCCTGGTTCCTTTGTTACCTGTAGCCTTTATTTGAAATTCATTTCGTGCAGATGAAATTTATTAATATTATTAATGAATATAAAATATTGCGATTGATAAGCTGAAGCATTTTTACTCGTGTCATTGTAACTCTTGAATTTCCATCATACTGAACTTACTGTACGCTAAGTAGATTACGTTTACTTAGATTAGAGTAAAATATACAGAATAAAGCACACTGCAGAATAATAGCTTTACCTTACGAGAAAAGTATTTAAGAAGTTATTATTATTCCGGCTGTGCAATGTTTACACATTTTCCGGAACCAAAGATTACAGAAGTGATTGAATTCACATCTTCCACCGCTTCTTGTAGACCTAAAGAGCAATTTCTTGTTCCCTCAATGCAGTCTAAATCTTCTATCCAGATGATAGGCGATCTTCCTCTTTTCCGTCTTCCTGGTGGGGTCTATTCCATAACTCTACTTGGCAATATTTCCTGTGCCATTCTTTTTGTGTGTCCATAGCATTGACTATTATTTTTTTGTTTGGATAAAACCAGCAATTGAGTTTTTCACGTTCATCCTGTCCTTAATGACTTCATTTATAAATTTCTCACGTCTGGAGACTCTTGCCGAACGTCTCTAAAAGTCCATCTCTCCTGTCATTAATTTTGTTCTTGTGCGTTTATTAGCAGTCCAAAAACTTCTTAGCCGTAAGTCATGATACTTCTAACAATGGTTTTAAATATTTTGGTTTTTGTTTCTCCTGTAAATTGCTTATCCCACATGTTTTCATTTAATGTAGATTTAGCCAACTTTCCAAAATTTATTCTTGATTGTATTTATTTGTCTTGATTCCCAATTGCCGTAATGTTTAACCTAATTACTTATATTCCTCTGTAAATGAAATCTTCCCCATGTCTTCCTAAAATATCAAGTCTTGGTGAAGGTCACCTATTACCATGTATTTTGTTTTATTCATATTTACCTTTAGTCCCCATTTCTGATATCCTTGTATTAATTTTCTATTCATGTACTCTAGGTCTTTAACATCTTGAGCCAAAAGTAATTGGTCATCAGCAAACTGTAATCAATAAACTATGTCACCATTAAATAGAATTCAATGTTCCTGCACATTTGTTTCCAAGTCTCTATTGCTTTCTCCGTATAAATTTTAAAAAGCGTGGGTGATAGACACCATAGTGTTTAAGAAAAGAAACCATTTTTCACACACATGAACAGGTATAAACATATGTATAATGAAAGATTGAATATTATGTACCTAATAACTGTATTACTTGTGTAAATGATTGTTCATTTCAAATCTACGCAATTTCCAGAGTTTTTGTAATAACGCTTGATTTAATTTAATTTATATTTGATCTAAACAAAACCGACGTAAAGCTAATTAATAATTTAAAAAAACGGATGAATGGCAACGCCTATCACAATTAGGGTTTGAATGAAAATGATCGACCAAAACAAACGATTAGGATAACAACACTGCTATAGGGAAATGCACATTCCATAATCCTCTTGTCCCACTCTCAGTAACACAATACAGTGACTCCCTTCCGACATACGTAACGACAGCAGGCAGTTGGAACTAACGTATTTTACAAAAACAAACGGCCTGGCACAGCCAGGATTATACTAAACCGGCTATTTCACGTAACGGTCTAAAATAAGAGGTTTAGTCACACGCAGTTAGTTTATGTCAAATCAAACAAAATGTCTAGTTATTTTTTATTTTCTAATGTACCGACCTATCCTTAATACATAGAGCATTATATTCTGTGTAACTGTACAATATATACAACATACTATAAGTATAAATACTGTCAAAAATTTGACTGGCTTTCCTACAGATAGTGTCATAAATTTTACAGATTACATTTTCCTACAACAAGCTAATTAAAATAATATCTTTGATAATATTTAATGGTGTTATAGTATTTTAATATGATATAAATAGTATGCACTCTACATCAGATGTCATTTTAATATGTATACGTTTTCATTATGTCACAAACAATAGGTAATCCTTGGCAACTAGTTATATAAATACGAAGTATGTTTATGAACTGTGAATAAAATTACAATTATGAATAAAATTTGTGATTAATTCACTAAGAACAGAGTAAAGTGAAAGGCTATAGGACAAAATTGACAAGAAATAGAGGGTGGTACAATCTAATGGAGGAGAAATATGTAAAAACTAAGCGAGTAATGTTATTTAGACATACAGTGGTATTAGAAGTAGAAGGATATATGAGAAAGCTGATAGAATGTTCTTATCTTTAAATAACATTATTACAAGAATAATAACATAATAGAAAAACTTCAAATACAAATATAGCAGGAAAGATTGTTACAGCAGGAAGAAAATCACAGTAGACAATGGAGTCGTTTAAGCTCCCTGATGACAGTATGCGAATTGTTGTAAAAAAACGAAATTCATATACTCTATACCTACTTTATATAACCTTACACATAATTTTGAAACTGTTATTCCCAATAAAATATTTTAATTTAATCACGCACGTAACCCAAAATAAATAAATATAATAATAATAATAATAATAAAGTACATTACGCATAATATTAATATTGAAGAATATTATCTAAAGAATATTCTGAATTAGGTAAAATGCAATAACATTTACTGTCCGCGTGGAGTAGTATCAGTTTATTGGTTGAATCGTCATCGTCTTCTCTTATTTATTTACTTCGTTCCGTCTACCTTGAGGCTTTTGTCACCCGTGTACGTGGAAACACAATTAACCCTAAACACTGTCAGATCGGTTAAAGTGATTTCTGAAGTCAACGTGTGAGCTTGGTGCACAACATTGCCATTGCTGACAACAGACTAAGTGGTGCCAGTTTCGTCGTCTACTAATAGCACTGACATCGGTATTGATTTCCTCTTTGCCTCTGTTGCTGGAACATTAGGAATGCGTTCTATATTGTGACAAAATGATTCAGAAAACAGTTCACCAAACTTCATCTACTTCCTGAAAACCTTTGCAAATTATAAAATATTCTTGAATTAGCTATTTGTATGGAAGTAATGACAATCTAGGTGTTACCCAACATTTAACAATAATTTTCGTCTGTCAGAAGTATTATATTCAGATAAACTTTTAAAATCGGTAGAGTTACTTACAATGTTACAGAATTATCATCTATACAAAGAAAACTGCTATTTATGAATTGGTTTAAATTTAGTGTATTACAAAATGAAGTGGATATAAATTAGTTATTATACTGACTACTGAACCAGTGGTCACTTTCAGCAGTCAAGAATATGTCTTATACTGCAACCGTTATATAGCAGATACAACTATCCTTGTTTTTTCATAAGCAGTGAGTTTTATTGGAATATATTTCTATAATTGTATTATTGCAATTATATAATGATTATTTAATTAATTACATTTTTGAAACATGTCAGAATATATTATTTTTATTAACATGTCCAAGCATTATCTACATACTCTTTGCTTATACTTATATTTTAAGTCAATCAGTCTATAAAAAGTTGTATTCGTAAATAAGAATTTCATATTTTATTAGTAAAACACAGTTGTAATGCCGGTTGTTGAGTGACATGATGACGACAATTTAAACGGGAATTTTACTTGTCAATACCAGTCTGAATCCCCGCACACGCAGTTAGTCAACGTTATGCAAGGAATAGCCGTGCAGTAAACACGGTATCATTAGTTTACCCGTAATATACTTACTTGTGTCGGTTTAGTGTTCAAACAAACAGTAATCATAGCGACATCATGGCTAGGCGGATGCCTCTTTAACCCCTTCTAGTATTTTGCTACACTGACCCCCTCACATATACAATGGGATAGAACGCAGTTGACACAAACAGAACTCTGCACGCAGTAATTTAGGTCTGTGTGGTGGAAAAGTATGACCTATAAAAACAAACGGCCTTCTGAAACAAGGTTTGAAAGCAAAAGTGAGTTCTGGCGCAATGTGTTTGATACTTTTAAAGAATACGTTATGTCTTTGTAAGACATGTAAATCGCACTTAGCATCCGTTAGTATACCTTTAATGTAACTACCGAAGTCATATACAAGAATTTGTTTTACATTAGTATGTATTATAATATAATTCCTCCGTTCTGTATTTAAGACATATAGTGGTAAGCAGACATTACTTAAAAACAAAAATTTAAATGAAATACATTATTTATTAAAAATCGAATTTATTATTTAATTTTAAAATCAACATAGAACTAAATGCAGTATGCAGTAAGGAAAGCATAATTAGATTACACAAAGTCAATACACTGTGTCCTACCTACGATTATTGCAGAACTCGTTCGTGGTACGTGGAATGTCAGTCTTTTAAACACGCAGGTTTAATCTGACACTGGAGAGAGCAAAACAGTCACACGTGATTTTGCCATATTTGATAAGAAACACACTATTAACATATTATTTTTTCTGTCTCAGTGGAAATATTTATAATACACATACAAGTTAAGAAGGAACGCTATTCCTGTGATTACTAACTAATCTAGTACATTAGTCTCTAAATTCTGACATAATGTACTGTCACTAATGAGAAAAATAACACTGGATTATTGTGTGTCGATCAGAGATCACAGTGGCGAACACTGTAAAAAGATTAGTTTTATAAATAGCAGAAGCAAAATATGACACCAATGAAGCATGTAACTAGTAGTTTCTTGTTTACATGCTAATGAAACACTGTTATGTGAGACGGGGCTGAGGTGTTTTACACTGGTTTATAAATAGCCAGTCTTTAATTATATTTTGTGTACGTGTTACTGAAAATAATCTACATACACACGATACTTGGGAATTACATTCAATTTACTGTACATACTAAAGGTAAGACGTAGACAACTTATTTAATTGTCTAATACACACGTAATTGTTTTTATGTTTTACGAAGCTTAAAATTGTTTTGAATATTACAAATAAAAAAGAATCCACTTTTTATGGGATGTAGTTTTTAATCACGTAAACTGTTTTAATTACTTCATTTCCTTTCTATGTTCTATTAAATTTCTTTTGATTTTACAGTCTTCGAGTTTTTTATTTTTAGCTAGTTACTCACAGTCAATAAAAAAGCTTGAGATTACTACACCTGAGAAATAAAAAGAAAAATAGCCCTTAAATAAGAAACGTTGATTTTTAATTTTAATACTATAGTTGTCGACATTTTAAAATTATGGATTACATTGAATTTAAATTTTTCATAAAGCTAATATGATCGAGAACAGGTATTTCCTATATTACATTCAATTTTTAGTGACATTTCAGCAATTTCTGTCAATGAATTACGTACGTTAACAGTTGTGTGCTGGATATGATATGCAGATATTAGATATGTTTCTCAACAGATTCACGTATATCATAAACAATGTCACATATATTGTCCTCCAAAAAATTTGTAGCTGATACTTCAGTAAAGTAGGCTGATTAGGCCTAAACAATTCGGAATAACAAAGAAAACAGTGAATTGTAGCCAACGATTTATAAAATTATTAAATTCATCGGGAACAAGATGAGTTACTTATTTACTCTCTGCTGGTAAAAGTAAGGTCGGTCTTAAAATACATGCGGTTTTTAAATTAATATATCTAAAAATAAATTTAAAGCACTAGTTGCAGCAAAGGGGTTACATAAATTGTATTTAGTTATACTTGTTTCCCTCGTTTTAAAGGTCTTATGTAAGATGTTTTAATACGTTTTCCTCTGAATAATAAATCAAACGGTTGAATATTTAAATTCTACGTGGTTTCTTAAATAAGTAGGGATGTATTGAATTAACATTATGTTTTCAGGAACAGGATAAACGAAATTGTTAAATGTCTGTTATATTTGTTCCTCATTATTCAACATAATTCCTTCAACGATTTTGACTTTGTAATTAATGTAGAATAATTTTGACTACTTCATGTACGCATTAAATAAATCATACTTTTATAGCAAGTGGGTTGGTGTACTTATAAGCTATATATTTTTGACTAAATAATTTAAAGACTTGTCGTTACCGTGTGCTCCATTACAATCCCTACTGCTCTGTACACCTGTTATACCTGTTCTCAGTTGACAGCGCTCCCTTGTCACGAACCGAGTGTCACACACCACCTATCTAAACGTTAGTGTCTGCCGAACCGTGAGTTGAACGCATCCTGTGTATCGGAAAGATCAAGGTAGAAAATAAAATAACCTGCCACTGTCTTATATTTCGGTATTGCCATAAACTTTTATTGTCTTAATGAAAATATTTGGTAGAATAAAGTTTATATTTAGCGATTGTTTCCAGATATAGCAAATATAAAAAATTACACATATTATGAAAGCTAACGTGGAAAGTAAATGTAAAGTGCGCTACGGATTAACACATTCAACTTTTCAAGGCAATAACTAAGCATTTTTCATTATGTTGTCTTTCAGTGTATAAAAACATTTCGTGCTTTATTAGCAACGAAATAGAATGTACAGTGGAAATCTATGAACTTTTTTAACTTTTAGGAATTAATTTTCACTGTCATTATCATCATCGCAACCACCACCATTATAATCAGTAATACATTCACCTTTTGAAGGAAATATAAAAAAGAACTTCATCAGGTTATATTTAGTTTTCCTTCGTGTCCGTATTAACAAAGGAAAGAGAGAATACAATAAAGATTTATTAATTCTATTACATTTTTGAATTTATTTATTTGTTTTATCGTCAACATCATCATCATCATTATCACACCTTCTTTGTTTTATGTACGCAGATACTAAGTTTCCGTTTTATAACTTACTGTAATACAAATTTAGTGTTTTCCTTGTCCCTTGTAGCTCCTCCTTCCTTCTAATTAATGTCTTTTTGTCCTTAGTGGTATCATAGATTCCATTATTTCCTTCGCTTCTGTCAACTCGTAAAGGTTTTTTAATTATTTCGATTTAATTTGTTATTTATTTTGAACAAATGTATTCTTCAAAGAATCTAGTCTTTTATTATAATTATTAGTCTATATAAGCATCCCAAACTAGAAAGAACACTTACGCTTGCTAATCTTTAATTTTACAGTGCACCATGTAAAGAATGTAGCTATCCATTGAATAGCGATTACACTTAAATTGTAAGTAGTTATATTAATAACGCAAATGCCGTATGAACGTTTATGTTCCAAATCCGTCTTCATATACCAAACAAATTCATCCAAAACACACGCGCGCGAGAGCTCACACGCATGCACACAACCGCGCACCCGGCACACTTATCGTAGTCACGTATCGGATCACTTTAACACGGTGATCAACCCTAAAAACATCACATCACACTTACGAAAACTAAGGAATGTCATTATAGAATACGTAAATGCCTTAATACATATTTTGTCGTTTTGGTCAGCCTTCCAGGATTGTGTTATGTTATATCCAATTTAGTTGTACGCCTACTTGTCTCTATTTTATTAGTTGAAGCGTTCTTTTAAACCGATTTTAAATAAATAAACGCCGCATTATTTACTTAGTCGTTAATACTACATGTGTGTTAATTTAATTCATTAAGCACATTAGTATAATATTATTTACGATTGTAATGGTTTTACTGGTCACATAAATGTTACTGGAAATATCTTAACGGTCGTATGTATTTCTGTACCGTAAGTCAAATACATAACGCAAAGTTTAGATACCGTTTTACGTATTGAAATTGCCAGACTGGTGAACGTCTGTATCGAAACCTGTCTACCATAAAAGCAAATACACCGTAACCCCAAGGCGACACAGGCAGTGCACGAAGTTAGGAGTAATTGAACAAACTTATGTGATGTACATATTTGGCCATGTATGTGTGTGTGTGGGGGTGTTAGTATATATTATGAAGTATATTATAATATATGAAGTACAGTTTTACTTTGTTATTATATATTTTTAGTTTTTTAGTCGATTTTTAAATTTTTTTAAAGAAAAAATTCTCTGACAGTCATACAGAGACGATAAAATGGCAAAATAATAGGATGCTTACTTGTAGGATACATACAGTACTTTGTATATCCTACTTTTTATTTACTCATATAATGAAAACAATTATTAATGTAAAATTAATAATAATGATGTATAGTAATACAATTTATTATTGCAAAACGTATTACAATATTAGTATAATATCCGATAATAATATGTCAAATAAAAATGGAATGAAGAATCCAAATTTTTTTAAGTCAATTCATCATCATCTTCAAGGATTAAACCAAGAATGGTGTTCCGGTCTCAAATAGGCAAAGATTAAAGCTGGTCAGTCCAGCGCTTCTCAATTTAAGTAAATTGAGAAACAAATTTGCTTATGGTGTTAGTGAATGTGTGCAGAGGTACAATGTGTAAGTACACATAAGTAGGTACACGTATTGCCTCCTCGTCACCTATCGTCGTATATTGTCCTACACATGCGCGACACATTTGAATATGCAGACACTAGTAATGAATAAAGTACTACCGTTTCTTGAATGATTTGTAGATTGTCAATATCCAATATTATTAATTTCTACTAGCACGATTTTATAAAAACTAGTTTTCACCTCTATGTCATAATTAAAGATCATTTTAGGGAGATCGTCACTAGGTCATGTTTACGTAAGAAAATACAGATAGTCATACAGTATTAGCGTATTCGCTAGAAAGGAATGTTAACCAATAAAAAACCAATTTTTTTTAAATTATAATAATTGATATTGTATTTGCACATTAACTCCATATGAATGTTGGAATTTAGAAACGCTTTCTCCTTTAACACGTCTTATAGATAAATAATGTTGGAGCGTGTGTACTACGCCGTTCTTACTACTGATAATTCATCACATAACGACCTGATGTTCTTTGTTTATAATTTAGGTCTATTAAAATTATTGACTTTCTAAAAATTTTTAGTTTCCACTATTACAACTACCATTTTAGCATTATTATTAGGTTATTAAAATAATGCTTATTATTCATTGTTCCTCCTTATATATATATATTTGTGTGTGTGTGTGTGTGTGTGTGTCACTTACTACAGATACCTATCCACTAGTTACACTTATACTTAAACCTAAAGAATGCTTTATATAAAGAACGCAGAATGCACAATAAATGTCCCAGTAAATTTACACAGCAAGTTTTCAATTAATTGTAAACCTCATTACTTTCTCATTAGCTTTATAATTATATTTTATTAATTTGAATAATTTTAAGTTTTGGCATCATTATCCAAAAATGTACACTTTCGCCTTTTTATTGTAAAACTGCCAAAGTAGCTTAAGGAAAACAACTAATTGATGTTTTTTAACGTTGTGATAAAACAATTATAGTTTACTACTTAACATATTGCTATACTTAAATAATTTAAATATAATATTGTTACGACGGTCTACTCGATCGTCGTAGGTACAGTGGAAACAAAATAAGTACAAGACACCAATTAAGTCACTAATCACACCTTTAATTGTTATAGTAAAACAGTTCGTAATTAACAACACAGTGTCTACAACAAATCAAATGAAATTGTTCATACGCAATAAATTGTCCACTAATATTAAAACTCAACTGTATTACAATTATACCGTCCGAATATAAAACGCAACACTTCACTAATAACTACTTGAACGTACACCGTAATAACTCGAACCGCTCTGTAAATATATCGCACTAATACTCTCGAACCGCACAGTCAAAAATCCCGCATTGAACTGAAAACTAAGGCCGCGACGCGATGTATTTATAGTTACGCTCACACACCAGAAGCTTCCAAACTGCGTCTTATCTCTCGCGAACTACGTAATTGCCACGGCCTTGACACAGTCCGAGCGCCCGAGCGAAGCCTGGCACATGCGAGAAAATTCTCGCAAAATGCGTGTAGTAGCACGTACACCACACGCTTACGTCGAGATCTTTCTGGCGCATTCGATAAACGCGTAGATTGTTCTATGCTGTCGTAGCAATTCCCCCTCCTTAAGCCTGTTCGTCCCGAACTGGCAAAGCGTCTCTAAATTTGTACTTAGCCAGGCGATCTAGGTGGACGACCTTGAACTTTCGCTGTCCTTCCTGTTGAATCCGATAAACAACATCGTTAATTCTTTTTTTCACAGTGTAGGGTCCTTCCCAGTTAGATTGAAGCTTAGGTGAGCGACCACGACTGCGCTTTGGATTGAACAACCAGACCTGATCTCCTTCTTGGAAACCCACACTATTGCTGCGAATGTCATACCGAGTTTCCATTTAATCACTGGCAATCTTCAGCCGTCCTCTTACCAAGCGATTCATTTCTCGCAGTTGGTTTTCTAATTGTGTGGAATAGTTCTTTGGCTCTTGGGACTGAGTCTCAGGTGATCCAAACATCAAGTCCCCAGGCAGACGAATCTCCCGCCCAAACACCAATTTTGCTGGAGTCATGCCGGTTGTATCATGTACGGATGACCTATACGCCATAAGGAATAGTGGTATACGTTGGTCCCAGTCTGTTTGGTTCTCGTCAACAACTTTCGAAAGATGCTGCTCAAGTGTCCTGTTGAATCTCTCAACCATCCCGTCCGACTGAGGATGCAGAGGCGTTGTCCTGGTCTTTCGAATTCCCAGTAGACGGCATAATTCTTTAAACACTCCTGATTCGAAATTTCTCCCTTGATCCGTATGGATTTCCATAGGGGCTCCATAACGGCAACAGAAGTTGTGAACTAATTGCTTTGCCACAGTGGTAACCTCCTGATTTGGAATTGCGTAGGCTTCCACCCACTTAGTAAAGTAGTCACCTACAACCATGATGTACCGGTTTCCATCGTCAGTAACTGGGAATGGTCCAGCAATGTCTATGGCAATTCTCTCGAAAGGTTGTCCAACGTTATACTGTCTCATTTTTCCCCTGCTTCTGGTTTGTGGGCCCTTGCTTGCAGCACATATTTCACACGTCCGAACCCATTCCTCTACGTCGTGGCGAAGATGAAGCCAATAGAATCGCTTTCGTATTTTGTCAAGGGTTTTGTTAACGCCAAGATGGCCTCCAGATGTTCCATCATGCATCTCCTTCAAAACAGACTGCACTTTACTTCGGGGAACTATCAACTGCATGACCACGTCTCGTCCATCTGCACTTTCCCAAGCCCTTTTCAGCAATCCGTTTTCTAAGGTGAGAGATTCCCATTGTGCCCAGTAGCTCTTCAGCACTTCGGAACCATGGCAGATATCGTGCCAATCCGGGCGGCGACCTTCCTCTTTTGCTGTCTAGATCGGTCCAATGTCTTCATCAGTCATCTGTTCTTGTCGACAGTCTTGTGTTGTCCAGCCATCAGCCAGGAAATCTACAGTGATGGCTTGAACATGTTCGCTTGAGTTTTGTTCTTCCTTTCTGTGGCAATGTCGGCAGTCTTCCGGGCATGGTCTTCGTGATAAGCCATCTGCATTACCGTGCAGGCGCCCCCGCCGATGTTGTACCTTGAAGTTGTACTCTTGCAGACGTTCGAGCCACCTTGCCAACTGTCCTTCCGGGTTTTTAAATCTCAAGAGCCATGCAAGTGCAGCATGGTCGGTACGTAGTGAAAACTCTCTCCCATAGAGGTATTTATGTAAGTGCTCCAAGGCTCTGACAATTGCCAACAACTCTCTTCTTGTAACACAATAATTTCTCTCTGGTTTAGGAAGCGTCTTGCTGTAATACGCTATTACTCGTTCTTCACCGTTCTGCACTTGAGACAAAACTGCTCCTAGACCAGTATTGCTTGCGTCTGTGTCTACGATGTACTTCCCTTCGGAAGCTGGAAAAGCGAGAATTGGCTGCGAACATAATGCAATCTTCAACGTTCTAAATGCTTGTTCACACTCTCTCGACCATTGGAAGTTTCGTTTATTTTGCGTTAGCTCATGTAGTGGTTTAGCAATAGTAGCGAAGCCTTTCACAAAACGTCGGTAATATGAGCATAACCCCAGGAAACTCCGAACTTCGTGTTTATTCTTCGGAACTGGCCAGTCTCTTACGGTGTCTACTTTATTAGGATCCATGCTAACGCCCGCTGCCGAAACCAGATGGCCCAAATACTGTACTTCCTTCTGGAATAGAGAACACTTCTTCGGGCTCAGCTTCAGTTGTGCACCGTGAATTCTAGTTAGAACTTCCTTAAGGTTTTCCAAATGATCTTCGAAAGTCTTCCCGATCACTATGACATCGTCTAAGTAAACAAGGCAAGTTTTCCACGTCAGGCCTCGGAGTATCAGGTCCATCAATCTCTCAAATGTTGCCGGTGCATTACAGAGTCCAAATAGCATGACATTAAATTGGAATAAGCCACTTGGGGTCGAGAAAGCGGTCTTTTCCTTGTCTTCTTGATGAAGACCCACTTGCCAATATCCACTCTTCAGGTCCAATGTGGAAAACCACTGTGCTCCCGACAACGTGTCGAGTGTATCGTCAACGCGAGGTAATGGATAGCAGTCTTTCTTTGTAACGTCATTTAACTACCGGTAGTCTATGCAGGAACGCAAGCCACCATCCTTCTACGCACTACAGGGGAAGACCAAGCACTTGACGAAGGTTCGATTACTCCCTCTGTCAACATGTACTGTACTAACCGAGACATCTCTTCTTGTTTGGATAATGGAGGCCTTCGAGGAGGTTGGCGTATCGGTGTTGTGTCCCCGGTTTTGATGCTATGTTGCACAAGAGAGGTTCTTCCCAGTGACTGTCCACGAACTGCAAACAATTTTTTAATTCGTGTAAAAACTCTCTGAGTTCTTTTACCTCACTACTTGAGAGGGCGTTAGAAGATCTGTTCAATAGTTCTTGCTGTTCCTCTGGTAATTTAGAAGTATCCGAAGAACTGGATCTTCGTTGTGTTATTCCGGCTACCCAGGCCACAGGAGTCAATTTGCCTAGGAGCGTATTGCTTTGTAAAGTGATAGCTTGATCCAAAATATTCGCCACTCTAATAGGTACATTTCCGGTTTCGTCAGATTTTACTAGACTTCAGGCAAATAGTATGCCCGGAGTGCTGACTACCTGGGGTTCGAATATAGAGCACTGATTGCCCCTAGTATCTACCGCAGTTCTAACCATGATGATCTTTTCGGAGTTTGGCGGAACAGTTACGGCCGCTTGTTTTATGACGTTCATCGATTTTTCTGCTGTCATCATTGTTGATAGCATTACCTCTTCGCCTCCGATTCTCAAGACATTGTTATTGAAATCTACTATAAATCCGTATGCGTTCATAACGTCCACACCAAGAATTGCTTCATCCACAATGTCTGTAACAAGTACTTGATGATTAAACTCAAGTCTACCGAGGCGTAGGTGTATCTCCACTTTTCCATACACTTTTACAGGCCGTCCAGTAGCTGTTCGCAAGCTGCAAGAGCACCAGATTGGCTTGAGATCTTTCACCACGTCGGGGCGCACAATAGAAACTGTTGCGCCTGTGTCAACTGTAATCGAGGTTGGCCTTTCTTGAACAAATCCGGTAACTACCAAGGTCCCGGTGTTTTTCTGAAGCGTAGAAATTGCGTATTCTCTAGGGGCTTCGTTCCTCCAGTTAGTCAGCACACGCCCCGTTGCACCGACTATTGCTCGTTTCCCTGCTGCTGAATTCTAACCCGACAATCTCGTTGTAGATGTCCAGGTTTCCCACATCGATAACACTTCGGTCTTCCATCCTTTCTTATTTTATTCTGTGGCGCCGACCGTCGAGTCTCTGTTCCTTCCTCATCGTCTGTGACGTCTCGATTTTTTAGCTCGCGCACTTTATGACTTGTCCAACCAGACGCTGATTTGGCGGCCTCAAATTGCAAAGCATGTACCAGGGCGTCCGCACTGTTCTGGTGTCTTGCCATTCGTAACACTTGCTGTAGTTCGTTATCTCGGACACCGGCAGTAAATGTCTGCATCGCAAAACGCGTTCGAAAATCTTCTGGCGCTTCAGGATAGGCCAGTCTAATTAGTCTGTCGATACTTGCTTCAAACTCTTGAAGACTTTCCCCGGAATGCTGTCGCCTTGCTCTCAACTGGGTGCAGTACACATCTCGCAAATGTTTATCACCATACCGTAATTCCAGAGCTTTTATCAACTCGGCATAGGTGTTCTGGCTGTCAGGTGGTACTTTTGTAGTAGTTCTATCGCGGGTCCTTTTAATGCAAGAACAAGTGAAACAGCCTTGTCTTTTTCTGTCCAATTATTTGCGCATGCAGCAGCTTCAAATTGGCGGAGGTACGTTGCCCTGTGAGTGCTTCCGTCAAAGGTTGGAGCTTTTACATGAACTGTCCCTACTGCAGGCAAAGTGACTTTCTCTGTTAACTTATTTTCTGTGTATTTTTCTGTCTTGATCACTGGTACAGTCTGTTCAGAATTTTGTTTTGGTTGAATCTTCATGCACTGTTCAACTTCAATTTTAATTTTTTCTCTTATATTTGCCATTGAGTTTTCTACTGCAGATATTTTTGTTGACATAAATTCTTCCACAGTCAAGACAGATTTTTCTACTTTAGCTATTTTATTTGACATGGATTCTTCTACGTCAGATATTCTGGTAATCTGATTATTGAGCTCACCTCGTAATTCACCTACGTCACCACGTAGGAGACCCAATTCTGCGGTAGTATGTTCTTGCAACTGTTTCTGCATAGTTTCAAAGAGAGCTTCCGTTTTATCTTTTTGTCTTTCTTCTGTCTCTAGCATTAGTGCTTTCTGACGTTCCTCAGCTTCTTCTCTTTCTTGTCTTCGTTCTTCTTTTTTTCGTCTTTCTGCTTCTTCCGCCTCCTGTCTGCGTCTTTCCTCTGCTTCCAGCAGGAGGGTTTTCTGTCTCTCTTCCGCTTTCTCTGCATCCTGTCGTCGTCGTTCTTCTGTCTGCAACAACAGCGCCTGGAAATTTTCCATCATCTGACTGGCATCCATTGTTTTTCGATTAATTACGAATTACACTCGTCTTGTACAAAGTATCCACTGTTTCCACTGTTAACCGTTCTATCCCACTTCTGACACCACTGTTACGACGGTCTACTCGATCGTCGTAGGTACAGTGGAAACAAAATAAGTACAAGACACCAATTAAGTCACTAATCACACCTTTAATTGTTATAGTAAAACAGTTCGTAATTAACAACACAGTGTCTACAACAAATCAAATGAAATTGTTCATACGCAATAAAATGTCCACTAATATTAAAACTCAACTGTATTACAATTATACCGTCCGAATATAAAACGCAACACTTCACTAATAACTACTTGAACGTACACCGTAATAACTCGAACCGCTCTGTAAATAATCGCACTAATACTCTCGAACCGCACAGTCAAAAATCCCGCATTGAACTGAAAACTAAGGCCGCGACGCGATGTATTTATAATTACGCTCACACACCAGAAGCTTCCAAACTGCGTCTTATCTCTCGCGAACTACGTAATTGCCACGGCCTTGACACAGTCCGAGCGCCCGAGCGAAGCCTGGCACATGCGAGAAAATTCTCGCAAAATGCGTGTAGTAGCACGTACACCACACGCTTACGTCGAGATCTTTCTGGCGCATTCGATAAACGCGTAGATTGTTCTATGCTGTCGTAGCAATATAATCGATTCTTAAAATATTCGTAATAACATTCATTACATAGAATACAAAAGCAATTGTGGAAAGAGATTTAAATTTTGATCGTTTTCTTCAAGAGTTATAAAATAGTAGTAATACAAAATTAAAAAACTAAATGTTACAAGCTCTGTAGAAAAATTAAAATCTGAAACCTAAACGACCCAAAAAACCGACGCCAAAATATAAAAAACTTTATAGCAAAAATTGTGAAGTTACAAAGCAACAATTACGAAGATAATTAGAGACATTAAAGTACAGTAAAATACAAACAAATATAAGAGAAAATAAAAAATTTTCAAAATTTAAGGTTTATGTATAAAATAAATTTTTAGATAACAACATACTAATAACAGAAATGACTCTCGTTACAAGAATTTAAAATGTGGAGTGTCTAAGAAAGTTTTTAGTAAATCCACACGATGTAAAGCAGTGAATAGTAATGCAAGAAAGTGAATAGTTATAATTTTTAAATATATTACGTTTTAGCAACATTTTAACCAACATTCTTAGAGATATTAACACACAACAAGCATATGATCGAATAGGTGCAACTTAAATTTAATAGGTCATTTGCAACAATAATATTTAATTCAAGAATCCTGCAAACACGTATAGAATTCGACTCTGTATGACTCTTTGAGTCTGCCTGCAGGAAAACTATAAAACGAAGTCTACAAACTGTTTTCGTAAATTCTCTCTGCAAAACATAAGCAGCTAATCAGCACAAATAAAACATCGCGTGTTATAATAAAATGCAAGTGAAAAAGACGTAATACATTCTGACAGGAAGAAGGTAACTTTATCTTTGTCACAGGGCGAGTTCAAATTGAAATGTATAAAAAAAAAAACTACGTTTTACTGACGATATGTGTTGTTATATCGTTAAAAGAAGTTTGAGATAGAGTACATTATCATATTAATGAAATCTATCAAGAAGGTGTAAAGTTTGGTATATGAAATGATGTAAGAAAGCAAATATAACGTTTTTAAGGTTGAGAACATAAATATTGATGAAATTGAAAATTGTTGATAAAATACTAATAAACAAGAGAATTCGAATGCCAGAAATTAAATCTAAACATTGTCAGGACAGACTGCTTTACAAAATATGGGTAGTTTTATAAAGTATGATACTCTTTCCACTTCTTTAAAAATGACGTTCTAATCAATCTGTGTTTAAGTGTCAGAAAACAGTCAGTGAGCACAAAAATGATTCAAAAATAGTGCATAAAGCGGGAGACCTCTAAAGCGAAATTTAAGTGGTACGCAACAAAATTAAATA
This sequence comes from Magicicada septendecula, assembly GCA_034769895.1. Taxonomy (NCBI): domain Eukaryota; kingdom Metazoa; phylum Arthropoda; class Insecta; order Hemiptera; family Cicadidae; genus Magicicada; species Magicicada septendecula. Next base: position 626,666,032 of record CM068368.1, on the reverse strand, counting down.
GATAGTATTATGAGAAGATTTAAAGAAATAAAGCTATTGTAATGGCAAGCGATCACGAAAGTTGGTAGAATAGTAGCCAAGAGGTAAAAAGGGATTGCCGAACGCAAAATTTGGCAGAATATGTTATGGATTGAAGTCACTAGGGCACTTTGCTTAGCAACGGGCAGAAAATGTTGATTATGATAATTCGGGTGTTCTAAAAAGAAATAATTGCGAGTTATAGTTGTCTTAAATATATGAAATCTACAATCAGTGAATTTACCGTGTACAATCTTTAAGATTGTAAAAGTTGACTTAATATTTGTTGTACTTTTGTCCATAATTTTTATTGCATACTGGATTACAATTATGCAATTATGTTTTATCGTTAGTGAGTCATTAGTTATTGTTATTATCGTAACAAATGTAACGTAAAATCTCCTTGAGTCAAATATTTTACATCATCATGCAGTCATTTGAGTACAAATAAATGTATATAGGCTAATATTGTAGTCTGTATTATTATAAAATCTAATTTACAGACGTGAAGTGAGAAGAATACAAATAGTAACGGTGCCTTAAGAAACAAAACATCACTAAACAAGGACATCCACTAACAGCCTATTATTAGAGTAATTTACCACGGAAATTGTTACATAAATCTAATACATTCTAAATTTAATCCGTGTACATTATTCACTTCATTCCTTTGATACAATTTTCCTGTACTTGTAACATAACTGTTTGTTACGTAGTAGTAACATAAGCTATTATGTTTGTCAGTAGACAATATTATCCACCGATCCGACAGCTGTTTCGCTAAGGTTTAGCACAGCAGTCAGTAACTGAACTACAGAATTTCCGCACGTTAGCTCACTTCCGCCGTTTATCTCTCCAACCGCATCTCAGTCAAACGTCAGTAATTTGTCACATCTCCAGGGCAGATTCGGATCTAGGTCAAACGGCAGATGCTAGCAAACAGCAACTGTCACAGAATGGTGAAATTTAATTGAATATGTAGTTACTCAATTGGATATAAACATAACATAATCAGAGTATAAAGGAAATATGAGATACATAATTCAAAGGAAACATGAGGAAATATGAACGCATTTAATGTAAACGATTACTTAAAAACAAACGTTTCTCAGCTACTATAAGGCAATTAAAAGTTGGACTGTAATTTCCGAATACAATTGCATTTGTTTTTAAAGTTTATTCTGGTAAATGTCACTCGATAATTTTTAATAATGTGTCACTACTGTTGGGTATACAATAACTTGAAGCTAATACAATATAAAAAAGTGACGCCAAATGGCATGATATTAAAATTGTAAATACAAAATTTGAAATTCTTTCATAACCTCTTATAATCTTTAGTATTCCAAATCAAATTAGGAGTTTTTATAATTCTTTTTCTTCTCCATCTTCCCCAAAAAGGAGTAGGCCTGGGTGACTATTCCTGCTTCATAAGATCTGTTATCACTAGATGCATCAGGCTTTTTCCTATGAAACTTATGAGCACTGTAATTTTTACATAGGTGGGATACCAACCTATCGTATAACTCATAACCTTGAGGACCGGAGGAGTTCTTATTATTATTATCATTATCAATAAATATTATGACCATTCCAAATTAATATTTTTGAGAGGGTCGACTGAATATGACAACTCTACGTTATACAGTTGTCTCCGCCCTCATTGTTACAAAAAACAATCTATAATAAAAGTAACACAGCTTAAAAACAATAATCAGGTACAAATTTATACATATAAATACTACCATTTTATAATAACAACAAATAATAATAAAGTGGCCTCCAGATATCTCTACGACCGAGCCTATAACGTCTTGGTTTCGTGGAGGGGTGGGGGGTTGTCAGCAATTACTCTTTAGCTGGTTCACAGTGCAATGATAATGAGTTCTGACAAGGTTGTGTGCACCGGTTGAAAACGCACCATAACCCACGGTGAGAATGATTGTTTCAATGGGCGGGCTCTACGTTCGTGAGTCGCAAAAGATGGCCACAGGACATCACGACCCCCCCTTTGTAGCTGTGGTACTTGTGGGTCTCATATGTTAGGTCCGCGAAATATTTCTGGAGTCAAGGGGTCCCTTAGAAATACTCATCAAGAAAAAGCCCTCATCGGAGGGTGAAGAGAAGAAGGCACTCTACTACTATAAATGCTGAGAAGCTTTTGGCGGCGTCAGTCAGTATGCCTGCGGTGTCTAAATATTTGACAGCTAGAATTAAGAAGGTGGCTTACGAAAGTACAGAGTCCCTTTTAAATAGAGAAATCCGTAACTGTTTGTGCTGTGTGTTACAGACATTTAAAAAATGAAAGGTGGTTTGTTGATAGAGAATGTAACCAAACAGCAAGGCGCACGATAGCTTATGTTAAAGGAAATCGGAGAGACACAAAATGAAGTAAGTCCCCACGTCACTCTGAATACCACAGAGTAAGTGGTAGTCTCTGCCGTGAAGAGGAGACTGCAACTGAACTAGAGCTATAAGGAGTCATAGCATGACGCAGGCTGACGGTGCGCAGGAAGCGACAGACACTTCCTTCGCTTCTCACGTCTTAACATTTAACAAGAAAACACTGCATCAGAAAATTCGACCTGAAATCTATCGACTGAGCGTGAGACCTTCTATGCAATCATTCACGTGTTTACGTTTTGGACACACGTATCGAGATGCGCCTGAGTCAAGATTTGCTTTACGGAAGCCAGCCCATAGCGATGAACGATGAAGTGTTTTAACTACGGTGACCAACACTATTCCAGATCACGCAACTCTCCTTTGTGTGTGTGTGTGTGTGTGTGCAGGAGTTAGCAGTGACTCAAGAACTAAAAACATTGAATAAAATCAGCTACCTGGAAGATGCGAACCAGGGCAAAGTTAGTTATTCAAAGGCTCTAAGACTTGCATGCATCGACACCAATCCTGCAAGAGATAATGCCTGCAGCTACGCGATTCAGAATCTACGTTGCAGTAACTCACTCAACGTCACACTGAGGTAACACAACGTCCAGGTAAGACAGTGCAGTGGTATCCAGTATAAGCATAAAGAGTAACAGCAAGTCTGCTACAAGACATTGCGCTGTTCTACTCGGCTAAAGCAACGGCATGGAATATTACAGACACTTGACGTGGAATGGGCGTGAGGGTGAACTGACTGAGAGATGCAAATCCTCGCTCAATGCTGCCAGACATCTCCTATAGGTTGCCGACAGACAAATTCTATTGCTCTTGTACACCGCACTAGTATTATTTAAAATGTATTGTGGGTGCGGAATGTCATCTAAAGTGGTTCTTTTACTGTAACTAATAATGGCGTTATGGTTATGGACGATCTCTGTTAATCTTTTACTTTCGTTTGGTGTTCGGGGTCAGTAGGTATTGAAAGCAACGAAGAAGCTAACGCTGCAGCTAGATACGCTAAAGACAGCCCAGACGTCTATGCAATTCCCATACGACCTGACGACGCAAACAGCTGCCACAGCCCCCGTAATTAATGTCTTCCAGCAAATATGAAATTCACGGCAGTGCAAACTTTCTGGCGTGAAACAGAGCGTTAGTAAATGGCATGTACCAGGTGATCGCAGTCGTCGTAAACATGTTTCCAACACCAAACTGCGAACTTGACACACGAACTTTACGTCTTCTTACCTCATAAAAGGACAATAATGACCCGTCTGCACTTGCGGCGGGGCACTTACAGTGAAACATATAATTGAAGAATGTAGTGCTGTAGGTGAATTCAGATAAAGACAAGGTAAATGTAACATGAAAGAGGACTCGGAAATTAACAGTTAGCGATAGACAGAACTCTGTCCTTCGTAAAAGCAGAAAGTTTACTTTATTGGCTGTGAAAAGATTGCTTTGCGTCTGTATGTGTACAACTTTCCACTTTCACTGAGTAACTAGAGTGTAGGTAAGAATCGAACATTTAGTCAAGTAACACTCCTGGTCGATCTCGTTGTGCTAAAGCACAATAGTTGCCGAGCCTTAAAAAAAAAAATAAACAAAATAATAATAATAATTTTAATAATAAAGTGAGACTTGGTTAATTCAAAGTTGATGTGACCACAAGAAAATACCTACAAATCGTCCAAAATTTGAATTAAGCAATTAAGTCAGTAATTAAACACTACTTCAAGAAGTAGACGCTTATTCAATCATAACCCCCCACCCTGTCAAGTTTATTCTCACAGACCTGTAAACAAAACGTGTACCGTAATTGTTAAAGATAAATAGGCTTCAACGGTGTTAACTGTAATTTTACAAGTTATTTAGGCAACTTATAGTATTCATCACAGTACGATTAATGCACAATTCCGTGAAACTACAGTACTCAGACAGTACTGTACTTCAGTAAATCGGTTCAATACGCGTTTATCAATTTCTGATTTTCCAGCACTCCCCTTCATTTTCGATTACCACTACTAGTTGAGTTCAATTTTAAGAATTGTTTCTTCGTTTTCAAGAAAAGTAAACACGTATTCGCGAAAATGCCAAATTCTTTCTCGATTTTAGTTTCATTTATTGTCTCCTTTCCTACCGCACCAGTACACGATCGTGTGCACAAACTTAAATGTCTATATTTCTTTGTTAAGGCACGCATCTTACTGATTTATAAGTATACAGAAGTAATTGAGTGATATGACGAAGTTTCCTGTCTCATGAAACCTCACCACTTTGGCTCCATGTGAAACAGTTTTTGCATTTTAAGATTAACACCATAAATAAATATAGTAGAAACATGACAACTTTGATTACTAGGTAATGAACTCGAACAAATAATTGACATATTGTATTAATGATCAATTTTTAATGATGACAGTTTATATGTATAAAGTACAATTGGAAAAAATTGATTTTTATACATAAAAATAAAAGGAGGTAGAGAGTTAAGACACCTATTCTGTGAAATAGGTGTAGACCTATTTCTGGACACCCAGAAGAAGAAAAGGTCATAACAAAATAACAAATCAATTAAAGTAGCCTACAGTAGTACATGCAATATAGCCATTCAGCAAAATAACCAATGCTGTTATTTAGTTATATTTTATATACAGTTTTATTACAATTTTATTGTTTACAATTTATTACAATTCTTGTAGCGAGAATTATTTTAATTAACCAAAATCATCAAAGTAAACTTTGAATTATAGGGGGCTCTTAAATATTATTGATACAGAAAAATTCAAAAGATAAAATTTAAGCCTACTCAATAGTTAAGAACTAAAAAATAAAAATTATCCAAAATTTGAATTACCCATGATTAAATTAATCAAGTTTCATTGTGTTACCATTTCAAATAATAACTATTTTCAATGGTTTGGGTTTGATGTAGTTGCTAATAGTGTGGTATTCGCTTGCAGCTCTAAAAGCAGAGCAATAGTTAGCGGAAGTCCAGACATTTCCATCGATCTACGTATAAAGTCTGCAAACCTTTTCCGCATAGTTATGTGTATTTGTGGTTTCGCCACGTTACACGGGTGATTTCGTGCACTTGCTCGGAAATTAGTCACATTAATAACTTTGAAAGTAAAAATACTCTGTCAGCTTCTGCCGTGTATTTGTATTTCTTAACCATTCATTTGTAATTCAGATAACCATTTACGCATGTAGGCTGTACATAACAAGGAGACCACCCGTGCACTACGTAATTATAATTAATAATTCACATAATTAATAATTATGTGAACAAAATTCATTGCCAAATAAACAGCAGGCCTGTATTATGCGATTGCCTACAGATAAATGCAAAGTCAATATTGTTGCCATACAGGGGAAACCTCCTTAAAAAACCCAGACGGAATTCAGTGGCTGTGATATGAATAAGTACTCTAATGTACGCTAATGTTAGATATCGTCACATTATTGCAACCTTTCAGTAGGCTATACATTCTGTAATAATATTCCCTGTGCTAGTGCAATAGCTTTCACTTTCGTATTCTATTTCAATAAGAGATTCTTAAAAAATCAAAAGGCCTATTAAAAGTTCCATAAAATAACGACTAATGTTAGTAGTGACGGTGAGTTAATAAATAAGTGCAGTTAACTGAAATTACTGGACACAATAAAAAAATGTTTGGGTCGACGTTTCAACAAAATATATTTACACCTACAGAACAATTAAAAGCGAATCGTTACGACACCCTAAACAAGACTGAATACAGTGATTACATATAGTCGCGCTTCGTGTGTCACTACACCTATAATCGCTCTGTTTATAACCAATCTAAAACTGCCCTAAAGGTACAATATATTTTGTTGAAACTTCATTCACAAACTTAAAATTTCGACCATTAAATTTACCGAACATTACTAATTTACACAAATAACTATATAACAGGTATCGGCAGTATCAGCTTTCATAAAAAACATGATATAAGTTATTATTTAATAATTAATCTGTAAAGACGTAATATGTGTAATATAATAAGGTAGGAGTTTTATGTGAGAATGTTGGATACGCATATTAAAATAGCAATGGAAAGCACGTATAAACTATCTCGCATATGCGTAGTTCCATCTATAGTCTTGTACACGCTTGAAATACACAGTATATTCAAGTGAACTACTCACCCGTTAATGATGAGTATTGTTTAGAACTGTGTCAGAAGACGCTTTCCCGCTAATTTTCAATTTTTCTACTTTATATTTGGAGAAAAGGGTAGTGAGGTAAATGATTCTGTTCTATAATTTACTTTACCATAATTTATTAATATGATAAGATTTTTAACGTCACCTTTAATTAGATTAAAGTGTTTCGTGGTCCTGTTATATAATTAGACCTGTTTTTCTGCATAAAACTGACCTTGGCGTTGCAAGTATTGCGTGAGACGTGAACAAGATACAATCAACGAAATATTTAACATATACGACAACCAATGAACAATGTTATATGTTTTTATTGACTGAATTGTTTTATGTTTATAGTTCATACTTTTTCTAAGTATTATTTTTAATTATAGGTATTTTGTAAATAAAAAAAACGTAAGTGATTCTGAACTGGCAAACATTTTTTATAGTGTCTAAATTGAAAACCAAAAGTTTAATTCGTAATCACATTCCCATTCATCACATGACATTAATGGACCCCTACATATAATTTATATTTGAAGCTTGTTTACAAAGCGATGTCCACATTCTTTCTGTTTGTAAGTATTATTCGAGGTGGTAAATTCAAAATGACCTTGAGACCGTTAAAGTTTTTGTATTTACAGTGTTACTAGTATCCATGACTCTCATAATTTGCTCTCTCCAAATTCGGCTAACCTGACACGTAAAATTGAAATTTTCAAAAAAACGACACGTTCATATCTCCTATATGTTCCACATACGCATAATAGTTCTTACACGATAATTATTGTAATCAGCATTATTGATTGAAATTGTATTCAACTGCTGTTTTATAAATAATACTTGATACCTTACAGTGCACGTGTTTTAGCCAGACCATAGGCGTAATTGGTTTACTGTCATCCCTCTTAGGATGCGAACCACTTAACATGTCAGTGTGTGACATTTTGCCCATCAGTTCAAGTCCAGCATTCACAATGTTGAAGTTCTAAATGGTCAGTCAGTATTTCTATGCTGAGAAATGTCAACATTGCACGAACTGACATAATAACGTTGTAAACAACATTAATTATTTCATTGTTTTGTAATGGTTTTTGTACCTTGGTCATTGTTTCAATTATAATAGTGATACGTTTAATTTGTCTAGATAATACTGTAAGCCCATGATATTACAAAAATTGCTTCACCAAAAGATTTTCAGTTCTATGGTAGAAGATGAAAGAAAAATTACACATGTATAGCTGAAGGTAGACAAAATAGAATAAAATAATGAATTATAGAGTAATTTAACTCATGCTTTTATGCTGGGAAAACGTTTATGTATATTATTCTTATTAAAAGGAAAAATAAGTTTTCCTGAACAAAGATTGAAATTTAAACTACTGAGTAAGAGTTAATGTATGGATGAAATAAATTTTAAGATTCTGTAGACCACATGTTAACTTGTTCACGCATTCACTAGATCCAGGTGCGCATTCACGTTCTTCTATGGTTATACGAATTCTTGTTGTTTGTCTGTCTCACACACGCCCTATATTTCTGTGTACCCTAAAATTTAACATATGTTTCATTAGAAGTTCAGTATTTGAATCATTTTTGTAGATATTCGTTTACAAAATGATGTTATTAATAAAAAAAATAGATCTAGTAATTGTTACGTTGGATCTACAACGATTCTTGTCAAAATACTAAAATACAGAGTTTGCTAAATACCTATAGATAAAAGAATATTTTTTAAAAGTACAAACAAAATACATTTTTGACTAACAATAAGGTTAACTCTCTAAAATCATATGTAAATTTCTGAGGGTACGCATGTGCGTGTATATAAAAAAATTGAACCTAGCCTATATGTCTGTACCTGAATTGAAATATGTATTTAGTGCTTGTATTAGTTGTAGGCCACATGAGTATCTCGCCTATGTGCAACTTATCTTAACTGTAGAATTCCTGCACACTCAAATATTTTGGTAAGTTTTTATTTGTTATGTTAAAATTTGTACATAAATTTAGTTGAATATTACACACTAGAGGCACAATAAATCATTAAGACAAAAATTCTAGAAAAATTATTACCCCTAAGATCGGTGAAACCATGCTCCACGTTTTTTACACCTCGTGTAAAAAAAACATTTAAGTGCGACCTTTTCAATTACAAAGAACACTGATTTATTTGTACCAACTGTAGAAATAAATCTATTGCTGTCTAAATAATCAGACCTACTTGGTCTCCTTTCCAGCAACTTAAATGAGGCAAACGTATCCCTTGTATTACTTGTTTATTTATAAAGTTCTTTAATTATTCTTATAAAGTAAATATTGAAGTAAATATTAGAATTGAAATAATTATTTAACTCAGCTTTAGAAAAATTGTTTTGTTATTGCTTTTAAATTTAATGTAATAACATTAAATTTTATTTGAAGAGGGGAGTGGAGAACAGGCCTTGATACTCAGAAACCTTGAGGGTGTGAAAAACCTATTTCACAAATAAACTTGAAAAGTTAAAACTCAAAAATAAAAAGAAAAAAACGAACACGCTTAATTAACAGTGAACGTCTTATTTCACATTTTCAATTAACAACAGCTTATTCAAAATACTTGTTGACATAACTGTTTTTGACTATATGTTATAATAAACAGTAAGTCGTTTCTAAAAATGTAGGTCTATACACAATATTTATTATTAAAATAGCGTTATTTACTTCTCATATTAACATAATTTAGAATTGACTTTATTAAAGGCTGTAACTGATCTTTATAAAAACTCATCTTGTTTTAATAGACTAGATGTCGAAAGTAGTTCACTATTAGTCACAGATATTGATTTGTCATAGCTGTGTATTCTTAGTAAAAATAATAATGAGTACTGTAGGTAACAGTATATATAAAAGAAAATTCAATATATTTTCAAACTAAACGTGAGTTAAATATTTTATGGAACTCTTGATGCATCTGCTTAAATCATGGCGGTTAGGATTACTTCCTGTTTAGAAGAAGAGAATAGGACTAAACTAATTGCAATCCTGTGTAAGACTATTCTCAGATCGTAGGGTGTTGATTAAAAGAGAATATATTACAACTGTCTATAACGTAATGATCTGTTTCGTTAAATAATTAACAACTAGTAACGGAATGCAAATCAAGAATACTGTACCTCACTATATAATATAGGCCTAACTAATATTGAAGTAAAATATAATTGCAAACAAAATAATATTACAAACGTAAAATTAGAAACCCTCAAGTGCTACGTAAACCATTATTAAATATGAGAGGCTGATATAATTATAAGTTCAATGGAATGTTCGAAACCATTTTGTTTCAGAACCATAATTAATATGTACACTAATTGACAAATTCGATTACGTGTTGAGGGCTTCGGGTTCATGAAACAATTTTTTACTGTGATACACAAGTCACTCACTCTACATTTATTATGTTTAAATGCGTTTTCACACTCAGTATTCAATAGCAATTAATCATTGTGTGTATCGATGGGGCAGCGAAACGAACAAACAACGGTCATTGACAGATTGGCTGGCAAGTGCCACACAAACAATTATTGCATATAATATGGGCAAAATTTACAAATCGAGTAGCATTGAATGAGTTACTGACACATGTTAATAAATATAAATCACACAAATAACTAGAATTAATTTAGTCTGGAAATAACTAGTATTGGTACTTTTATTCGAACTAAATTTGTTAAAAATCTGCTTGTGTCCTTGTCATTGTGAAGAACAAATGTTACACAAACGAAAATTCTAATAACACGTGTGTTCTTCAGGTGTAGACACGATTCACAGCTTTCAAATTGATCCAACTGTTAGCAGTTTAACTCGATTTGTTATTCGTCACCTATAATATTTAATTTCTAAGGTAAGTTACTATGTTAAAACACACCTTAAAGTATTAATTTTTAAACTAATTTTATTAGGTGGCCATTAACACATGTTTAATAAATAGTAATTAGCACACGTGGCCTTTTATTAGGTAAACGGCCTCTTTTTCCCTGTTATAAATAATATCAAAACGCCATACACGTTTAGGAGCAGTAATGTTATAGACAAATTCAAATAATTTCAACAGATAAACAGATTAATTTATATTAAATAACGAATATTATTTATATTAAGTAATTTCTTGAAAATACAAATTTATTTGCCTATGAGGTAGACGTTTTGATTTCAAATATGTGTGTACATTATGTTACATTTTCAACTCATTATTTCTAGTACAGAGTAATCAGTTGGTAACCGTACCATTAAAGTAGAACTGTACACCTACCATCAAATATTCTAATCAGATCGTTTATGTTTTTAAAAGAACACAAATTGTTTCTTGTCAGTTAATTAATTGTATGTTCTGTTTGTACTATTTACACATAATCTGCATCTGCTTATGGTATTGCAAAACAAACTAGTATCATCACAATAATAACAATAATTAACATTAAGCTCATTCGTTTTAGGTATAGCCGTTTCCATTTCTTTCACATGTGAGACGAAATGTTACAGACGTCGCTGACAACAGTATGACAGGTTGAATGAAAAATGCGAAATTTCTTGGAGACAGCACAACACCTGAGGATATAGCGTCAAGTGAAAAATTGTTATTGTAGAGGAAAACAAATTGTTGTATGCACGATCTCAACTCTTCGGAATAAACAAACAGGTTACAGTGGGAAAAATGTTTGCAGTCAAAGTTAAATGTAATATATTTTCAAATTTAAAAGCAAACACTTGGGCTATAAATTTATACTTTATGCACGCACGCAGTCATATACCCAGAATCATATATATATATATGCACACGTTAAGTAATACGAAAAATAAAAAAACGCACACATTGTACTTAAAATTTTATTTCTAACACAATAACAAAGTAATAATAAATATGTATTATTTCTAACATAATATGTATTTTCAATTGCATAATTTCAAAGCTCCCATTAAATAGCAGTGAGTATTACTTATCATGTTTTTGTAACTTTAAATTAAGTTTGAGTTAAACTTTAATAAGTTTAAATTAATTAAATTTGGTTTTTACAAATTGAAATACAACACATCTTTCTAACAAGTGCAACAGGAACAAGTTTTAACTTATTACTGATTCCCCGATAAAGAAACGTAAATAACTGTAGCAATATTGCATGATGAAGTAATTTACTGTTGTTGTCAATGACGAATTGGTAAAGGCCCGCAATGGGTAAGTGTACATAACCTTATAAACGAATGAGGAAAACGGACTCTGGTTTAAAAGTCCGTAAGTTTGGGATAAATCGAAAGCGGTAGAATCTCTTAATTACAAGTTGACGTCTCTAGATTATTAAAATATAAAAATATACGAAATGCAACACACTCAAATACAATTAAACTAATCAGAGGAGAATATCTAAACTGTGAATAGCGAATAACGTACAAAATATGCGTATTAAATTTATTAGGCTTATGTCCTCGAATGTTTCTCCGAGACCATTGCTAAATATGAGATAATTGTGCATTAAAAAAAATAAATAAATAAAATGGCTTTTCCAACTGGTTCCCATAATTAAATTAAAGAAACAAACTCTTTCTTAAAATAGATTACAATTATTTTGGAATAAAATAAACGGTGTGTTCTCAGTAAATAGTAGACAGACACATTTAATATGGCAGTTGTTATCTACATCACACGCAAACACGCACACATACGTAAAAATATCTTCTTCATTAAATGAAAATCTAAAGCCATGAAAGTTATCATTACCTACATTTAAAGTACTGATAAACGGGATACATTTATTCCTAAAATTGCCTTGCAAATATAAAACAAATAGGCCTACATTGAAAAAGTGATAATACAATATACATATACATATTACTCATTATTATTACATAGTGAGCATAAGCTAAACTTTTTTGTTTACATTGATTAAAGATTAAACATGACTACAACCTACTTAGTCACTTGTATGTAAAGTGTATGTATATGTTTGCTTTGTAAGTGACTCTTGATATTTCTTGCAGTACTTGTTATATTATCAAGTAGTAAATTTCTTCTATAAGTGTATTTCTCTTATGACAAAAATAAAAGAAATGCAGAACTATTTTTGTTATTTGATATTAATTATAATGTATAACATGCGTGTATGTACACAAAGTATATACATCCACATAGTAACATATACTCTCATATTATATTATTTCCTGTTCAAGATATTAATAATATTATTAAGTAATTTTGTTATAATTTTATTATTAATTGTTAGTAAATAATATTGACTAATGTTAATTTCTTATTTTGTAATATATTTTTGTTTAGACATGAAAGTTTATTTGGGCGCGCGCGTGTGTGCCTGTCTGTCCGGAAAACAAAAACTAGCGACACACGTGTAGTCTTGGTAGCAAAATAAACTTATTGTCGAAAGACACTAATCCAGTAATCCAGTAGGCTCTAGGGATAAACGCATTGTCAACGGCACGTTTCCGTTGAGCAGTCATCAACAAACGCTACCGTACTCCACGTTTGATGTGTCTGTTGTGACAGCAGCGATCAACACCTCATTTAAAAAGTCAATGACACTATTATTTACTGTAGGGGTGAGCTACGTCGACAAGATAATATCACGTATGTCAGTTAGCAAATTCTCCATTTCACTATACAAGTATTTTTAAAACACTATGAAAACATAAATACATAATTATGTACACAGAAATTCAAAATATTATACGAACGGGCATATTTTAAGTAAAAAGTACGAAGGTAATCATAAAATCACGTAAATCATTTAAATCTCCTCTTCAGTGAATCAAAATTTGTATGCCGATTTTTAAATTGATATTTAAAATATGTTATTCACGCGCATTAGAGAAATAATAGAAACAACATAATTTACTGTGTATCTCAAGTACTTCGGTAAAACGCTTAACTTCTTGAACAATTCAATAGAAGTTTTTCAAACGATACTGGTTAAAGAAAATGCTCTACGTCAATTAAGAATAAGTCGTAAAATATAAACGTTTTTTTAAACACTCACTCAGTTGCAGTTGGCGTTAGTTAAGTTTCTTCCGGTACAGTCACATGTATCTTTACACGCAGAAACTAAGGTTAACCCCATTTCAAAACATGCCTTGTTCCAATTTCCCGTTACATTTAAAAATCAAATACTTCAAGTTTACATTTTATATTATCTTATGTATAACGTTGCTATTATATAAAATCATTTACTACAAAAAAAAAAATGAATTTCTTACCTAAAAACAGTTATGATAAGAGAAAATCGTAGATAAAAAACACTAATCAGCGGTGCCTGACGCTTACTGATCTGCAACCCGGCTCTCACTAACCTGGAGCTGGCTGGACCAATATCTGTCACTCGTCACTAGCGCTACTATCGGCTGTACGCGTTACCCTCACTTCATATTTCAGAGCACGTATACTCACTTATCTACCACGGCGCCCCACAGCATGAAATCCAGTATATTCCGAACGTTTTTATTTTTTAAAATTCGACGTGATTTTTTAGGACACATTTTGTATTGTCAGTCTTTCGCCTGTTGAATAGCATCAGACATCACTCGTATGATTGAGTTGAGAGTAATGTGAAAGAAACTACGATTAAGAATAAATAAAGTAATTGAAAAGTGTCTGATAAATTAATACTTTCATAGAAAATCAGATGGTGTGTATTCTTTACGTACCTGGCACAGCACCTTGGAACCTACAGCGATCCGTTTCGTCGTAAATTACTTTTTTCTTGTTTGATTTTTGTTTTACTGTTGGCTTACTTTCCATGTCTTTTGATTTTTAAAAGGTAAGTACAGAAGAGCTAACGAATATTAAAATTTGTAAAAATACGTGCAAGTATTCAATTAATACGTGTAAAGTAAACACACAGGGTTATTTAGAAATGCAGAACTCTAGACAGTGATTAGTTCTAATGATCATATCATTGTAATATAATAACAATCTGTAAAATATTACTTTCTTCTTTTTTTAAATTTTTAGGCTGATACACCTACAATCTATATTTTGATATAGTAGCTATTCTTGAGTGTAGAGTAGTTATACACTACAAAGTGAAAAAATCCAGTTCTTAAATTCAATAAAACTCCAGTCGATATTAAATATAACATATCAATTGTCGATAGTTGAGATATGGTATGTTTCTGTTAAGAGCGTAGATCTACGCGGGAAGATAATTTCCCGGAAGACAGACTTTGTGACATTAGGTGGAGTAGGCATCATTGTTCAATTCTTCAACTCTATTCTTCAACTCGAAGAGATATTTTTATAAAATTAAGACACTATCGAGGCACCACCAAGGCTGAAGATTACAATAAGCTCTAGAGACGTTATACCAATACCTTTCATTATATTGTTATTGAAAATATAATGACTTTCTGGCTAACGAAAGGAAAGTGTTTTCATATACTCTGTAAGTAACAGTAATTAGTCAAATCTTTCAATAAGCTAAAGCTCTTACAATGTACTATAACTATAACTATAACTATAACACTGTTCTTCAACTATTTCTATAAATTTCTAAAAGGAGCGTCCTCCGCTAACCGTTGCCTTTCTGGAGGCTGAAAACTTGTTTTCGTTAGCTGGTGACAATAAAATAATACACATAATTTTCCAGTTCATTCCACCATAGACTAAATATTTGTCGACCAAGGGAACACAATTATATTGATCATTTACTTTTGGTTAGTTTCGTTTATGTCTTTCTATTCCCATCCTTCTACTTGCAAAATGTGTCGCGTTTAGTCGACCTATTGTTCCCAGCTATTAAAAAATTATTTATAACAACAAAATACGTTTGTATTTTATGAAAATTAACGGCATATTGTTTTTTAATTTTTGAGATGGAAAAGTATTAAAACGAATTTTTAAAAAAATTTAAGGAATATGTTTTATGTATTGAAGTTATTAGGTTTATAAAAGTTTGCATTCGTGTTTAAAGCAATCTCAGTACATTCTGACGCTATATAAATTTAGTAATATTTAGTAAAATAAATATGTTGAAAAAATCTTTTAATGTGTATTCAGTAAACAGTACATAATACTTCGATTTAGGTGATCTGGATTCTAAAAAGCAAATAACTAACATCAAGTTTACATCTTATAAGCAGACAAAATTTACAGGTTTGCTAACGTTTATGTTTTGAAATTTTATTAAACCATAGAACGCCTACATAACAAATATATTTTATTACGTATAATAATTATTATGTTATTGAGAAGACATTCTATTAATTGTTAATAGTAATAATAATATTAAGCAGAAGAATAAGAAGAACAAGAAGATGAAGAAGAATTGTAGTAGTAGTAGTAGTAGTAGTAGTAGTAGTAGTAGTAGTAGTAGTAGTAGTAGTAGTAGTAGTAGTAGTAGTATAGTAGAGTTGTAGTAGTAGTAGTAGTAGGAGTATAGTAGAGTAGTAGTAGTAGTAGTAGTAGTAGTAGTAGTAGTAGTAGTAGTAGTAGTAGTAGTAGTAGTAGTTGTAGTAGTAGTAGTATAGTAGAGTAGTAGTAGTAGTAGTAGTAGTAGTAGTAGGAGTATAGTAGAGTAGTAGTAGTAGTAGTAGTAGTAGTAGTAGTAGTTGTAGTAGTAGTAGTACTTTAATAGCATATGTTGCATGTGGATACATATTCTGACAATATGTATTTCATGTTGATTTATAATTCCATTGTTACCATTTATGTAGTATTGTCCACACTTAATAAAACATAGAACTATACATGACGAATACATGACTATATACTGAGTTTCTTATGACTTATTAGATACTGATGTAACATAAGAAATTTCAAATGCAACGAGTTCTAGAGAAAAGCATAATAAACAAGAATGAACACAAATGAATAAACAATTTTCTCTAATCCCGACAGTTCTGTCACATTTTTGAGTATAGAGTTTATGTTCACAGCGAAAATCATAAGGTCAACTGAGCATGTTGTCCGTCTCAGTTTGTGATCTGACATATAGGTGTACTCTGATATATATGAGTATACTTATTTATATTTTATAACTGCATTTTATAACTTGAATTTCATGATTTAGTAAATTAATAGACTTAATAAATTTGTTCTAAATACTATGGAATAGATAACTATGTTGACATGAAGAATTCTTCTACTACCATCGTTTCTGTGATAAATGTGTTAAAAAATATTGGTCACTGTAGCTTCTCTGGTTTATATTCCACAATGCTATATTCACACAAGAATATACAAATATTACAGTCAATACATTTATAATAATTTAAAGTTTTTGTTGGAGTATTTGTGTTATTTCAATCATAAATATTTTTCAATTAAATGTTAATTAAAAATATATAAATATATTACGATCCTCTACTTTAAAGTAAATCTCAAAACTAGATTATTTTACTATTAAATAGTTATGTTTCGGAAATACATTGTATTTTATGTTTTATATTAAAATGTTATTTTCTTTATGTCTTAAAATTATTTACCTTTAATGACACTGAAAATATAAGAACTGAACAATTCTTTATTTATTTTAGTAGCATGTTTCTTTAGTATTTGTTCTATAAAAATCGGTATGGAGAACCACACATGCCTTCCATGTTCTAAGAGTTATATTTAAAATAATTTACTTGAATTCATTTCGATAATTTCTAAACAAATATACCTCATCCTCGAACTATGTTTACTGTTTATAGATATTTTTGTTATTATGGAGTAGTTGTTTAATATAATGTTATTTTCGAGTCAATTTATCTATAAAAATTAGATAGTCACTTTATTCTTATAAAGAAACTGAACTACACAGATAATCACGCGTTTATTACATATTTATATAATTATGTAGCCACAAATTATTTTATGAACTGCTGGACCGTGGTTGCATAGATGATTTAAATTAAAATAAATAAAATATAATTTTATTGCCTGCCAACAAAATTATTTTATTTTTAACAATTACCATTGTTTGAAATACATTTTACTTCCATGTTCCGTACGGAAATAGAAGTATGGTGATGGCGAA
Source organism: Magicicada septendecula (assembly GCA_034769895.1). Lineage (NCBI taxonomy): Eukaryota > Metazoa > Arthropoda > Insecta > Hemiptera > Cicadidae > Magicicada > Magicicada septendecula. The sequence continues at coordinate 626,648,456 of CM068368.1, read as the reverse complement.
AAAAATCGTGTTCGAGATGAGGGCTGATTCTGATTGTACTATCCTCAAAACATGAAGAAAAGTAATTTTATTTCCATGTTCCATAAGGAAATGGAAGTATGGTCATGCCGAAAAAGTCGTGTTCGAGATAACGGCAGATTCTGATTGTACTACCATCAAAACATGAAAAAAAGTCATTTTTCGAAGTGTGTGTGTGTGTGTGTGTGTGTGTGTGTGTGTGTGTGTGTGTGTGTGTGTGTGTAATGTTTTCTATGGGAAACGATAATAGCCGCAAATTCAAACAGAATCAAATAATGTTTTTCATACAGTCATGAATTGTAGAGGACTCCAGGCCTGTTGTTTTTGGTGAAGATCGGTTAAGGGAAAGGGGTAGTTTACTTGCAACGTTTTACGTTTTAACAAGAGTAAAGTGCTTAATTTTGAATAATAAAGTATCCTGAAAAGAAGGCCATAATACTCCACTGTAGAAAGGTAGATGAAATATCTATAAATAAAAAGGGTAGTTGAAGGGGGAGGGGGTTAAGTTTATTATAAATTAAAATGGTAGTTGGTGATGGAGGAGGTAAATGTTTATAAGTTTTATATGTGTACTACGTTATTGACAACAAAGAAGTAGTTTCTATGGAAACATTTCATTTAACTTTAACAAAATTCTATATATTTTCATTTTAATTTAAATCGTGTATGAGAGAAAATATATCGTTCGTGGCAGGCAAGCATATCTCAATTAGTTAATGTTTACGTTTCCATTTTATTATTATGATTACCGCAATAAAAAGGCAGACAAGACACACACACACACACACACACACACACACACACACACACACACACACACACACACACAATTCGCCTTATTTGTGGCCTCACTCCGCGTAGACAGCGATTTGCGTGGACAGTGTAACTGCACGTGTTTACAGAGAAACAGTTTTAGACAGACTTTTCGTCTTTAGGGAATGAACCCTCTGCAAGATGCTCAGGGTCCATGAGACTTCGGAGCGCTCCGTCTTTTCCGCGTGTTTGTTCTGCGAAACGTACACTGTAGATTCGCGGCTTTACTCTGAGCAACGCTCCATAGCGAATGTTCAAAATTTTTGTCCACCGTGTACCCTCATACACACTAAAACCTGCTCTGATGTTTTGATTACGGACATCATAATATTAAAAATTTGGAAACTTGAGAATTACTTAATGGAGATCAAACATTAACTTTTACAAGCCATTAGTTTTATGCGTATTTTGAAGCAATAAATATTTGAAGTAATAAATTAATAAAACCTGTGTATTTATTTCTATTATCATATAAGAATTACAAACTAATATGTATGTGTGTATGTATAAAAAATATACAAATATTTTTCTCCTCTGGAAAGTTGTTTGCCCCTCCTGGAAAATATTTTGACCTCCCTGATGGCTAGTTATTTACTAGCCTGGTTGGAATATAGTGTTACGACATGGATCAGAAAGCTGGGTGTTAAAAAGAAGACACAAACGTATTAAGGAAGAAATGTTTCGCTGAGAAATTTTTAATTATACGGGCGAACAGAATTGTCGTTCAGGAAATCAGAAGACGAATGGAAAGAAAGACTCGATTTTAAAAAAGAAAAATGACCGGTATAGTATTGACAGGAAAGACTTTGATAACACTATAGACATCATTCACCCTCGGCCGACAACTCGCAGCGAGAGTCCAATTTCATTACAGGAATCAGACTACAGCTCCCTTTGGCCAACTCTTCGTTCGACCCACAAACATTTTATCCAAAAGTACAGTCCTTCCTCACGAAGGTTGATGATAGTCTTCACCCACCTGTCATGGGGGTACCATTTTAGCTGATACATCATTTCTTCAGAACTCAAGCATCCACGTATTTGATGTTTTGTCACCATATCTAGCTCTGCTTCTTGTCAAATATGTATTATAGACACAAACGAAAAATTCAACACCTGTCTTGTCTCGTTTTCTATGGCGAACAATAACTGTCGCAAATTCAAACAGAATCAAATATTTGTTTACACGTGTGCCTGTGTTGTAGAGGACTTAAGGTCTTTTGATTTTGTTGAAGATTAGTTAAAGGGATTTTATTCACGTTTGGTATTGATTTAACGAATTTGACGAAATTAAATTAAAATGTATTTAAACATTTTAAACAATAATAATTGTTAAAAATAAAATAATTTTGTTGCCAGTTCACAAGCTTTTTTAGGAATTTCACATATTACGTACAAACGCTGGGTGGTATTTGCTTTCTTTCACGTTGTTTCATGAAAGATAATGAAATGAAATTAGTTCTTCATTTTTAAAATATTATCAATTATGTACAATTCGTTTTTGATTATCTTTCTCAGCATTTTTACAAAAAGCATGCTAATATATTTAGCTTCGTTCTGAGTGTATATATTAAAAATAATTGTATAAATAATTAGAACATGGAAGTCATGTATGGTTCTCCATACCGATTTTTTATTTTCTTTCGTCACACTCATTAAATCAATACCAAACGTGAAAAAAATTACCCCCTTCCCTTTAACTATCCTTTTCATTTATAGATATCTCATCTACCTTTCTACAGTGGATTATTATGATCTTCTTTTCAAGATACTTCATTTATCAAAATTAAATACTTTACTCTTGTATTCTTGTTATTCTTGTTAAAACGTAAAACGCTGCAAGTAAACTACCCCTCTTCCTTACCCGATCTTCACCAAAATGAAAATGCCTTGAGTCCTCTACAACTCAGACACACATGAAAAAATTATTTGATTCTGTTTAAATTTGCGGCAGTTATCGTTCGCCATAGAAACATTTTCCACACAGACACAAACACTTTACGTTTTCACACACTCTACACAATGACTTTTCTTCACGTTTTGTGGGTAGTACAATCAGAATCAGCCCTTAATTCGAACACGACTTTTTTCGCCATCACCATACTTCAATTTCCTTACGGAACATGGAAGTAAAAGAATAATTTTTGAAATATAAGATATCATGACCCTTTAATGTATATAATTTTTTCTAGAGTATTCGAATTTAACAAATTTCAAATAATAAAACGTTTATGTAAGTTATGTAAACGTATGCATGGTTTTCGTTTTACGAGAGCGTTGGAAGTATCTACACCGGATATCCCGTACCTTCCGGTAGTGTTAAGATCTCGCACAGCACCACTGCCTCCGTAACGTGCAAACTGTCTTTCTGCCATGATGGAACCGTCGCTGAGCATTAATACAGCTTATAGATAGAAATGTACAATGCGATGGCACATTACGAATGCAAATTTATGCCTCCAGTCTTTGAAGTTTAAAATTGGGGTTTCAGATTGGTATTTTGTTGCCAAACTTATTGATATTTACCTTTTTCAATTTCATAAACTAAGTAGTTATTACAAACAGAATTATCACTGTTGCACACCACTATATAAAAATTATTCCGATTAGCGCTTTCAAGCTTCACAGCTCATCGTCAGATCGAAAATGAACAAACAGACGTGAAAACAAACCCTTCACCCCCACCCCACCCCACCAAGCTCACACACAACAAGCTATAATTCAAATGTCCCTTCCCAAACTCTGAGCCCTGTCACCCCCATCTGGACAGTTACATATTTTTCTAGCAAATTCCTTGTGTGTGTGGGTGTGTGTGTGTGTGTGTGTGTGTGTGTGTGTACATTCCTTTTAAACCTAACCGCCTTTCTCATTCACACTTGTGGGCCAGTCTCACACACACACACACACAACACTTAAACACAAGGAATTTTCTAGAAAAATATGTAACTCTCCAGATGGGGGTGACAGGGCTCAGAGGTTGGGAAGGGACATTTGAATTATAGCTTGTTTTGTGTGAGCATGGTGGGGTGGGGTGGGGGTGAAGGGTGTGTTTTCACTTCTGTTTGTTCATTTCCGATCTGACGATGAGCTGTGAAGCTTGAAAGCGCTAATCGGAATAATTCTTATATAGTGGTGTGCAACAGTGATAATTCTGTTAATGATTTTAACCACTAACACAATTTTCTTCATTAAACTTAAGTAGTTATTGCTTTCTCGCTGTAGATATCTTACGCCCAATAAACGTATTTTTAACCTGTTGAGTTAGCAATCTTGACTTTTAGTTTTTTCTCTTTCCACAAGAGAAGACGATTTTTTAATGTCAGTAGGCTATAACCGGTACAAAATATGCTTGAAGGAGACAAGAGTTAGCTTTCTCTGCCCTTATAGCCTATTTTTAATCAGTTACTTGTTTGAGTTTTTTGGGCAAACGGACGACTGCGATCTTCCTAGACGTAGAGAAAACCTTTGACCGCGTGTGGCACGAGGGTGTCCTTTACAAACTAACGGAAGTCCTTCTCCCAGATTGCATACGTTGCAATCGTTCACTTGATCGGCAGCTTTCTGCGAGATCGTAGCTTCCGAGTGAGAGTAGACCACGTTCTCTCTTCGGAGAGGCGTATTACCGCTGGTGTCCCTCAGGGAAGTGTACTTGGGCCACTCCATTCTCGCTGTTTGTCAACGACACGCCCCGAGTTCCTGGAGTAAGATTGTCGCTGTTCGCGGTCGACACTGCGGCTTTTGCCTCAGAGCCGAACGCAAGTTATGCGGCAATCAAGCTCCAGCGCCAACTCAACGCGTATGTCGGGTGGGCCGATGACTGGAGAGTTGCCGTCAACGCTTCCAAGAGTGCCGCGGTAATATCCTCGTACAGACGCAAGCGGCCTCGGCCGCTTAAAGTAGGCCCCGTCGAGGTGCCCTGGACCAATAGCGTCAAGTACCTCGGGCTGCACGTGAACTTCCGACTCACCTGGCGAACCCACACACAATACATCAGTCAACGCGCTTCGGCGCAACTCAGTAGACTCTGGCCCGTGCTATCTAATCCGGCAATGACCCTCCGGCTTGGTAAGCTCATCGTCAACTCGTAAGTGTTGCCCGTGATTACCTATGCCTGTCCTGTTTGGGGATACCTTGCTCGATGTCATAGACCAGCGCTCCAGCGCGTTCTCGACCGGGGACTTAAGCTCGCGTGTAAAGTCCCCCGGAGGTACTCTTCTCGTCTTTTAAGGAGAGGACTCGGTGTCCGCTCTTTTGATGACACCGTGAGATGCCTGGCGCGTAGATTCTATGTTACATCAGCACGTGTGAGCCACAATTCCCTCATTGCCGGACTTGATAACTACACTCCGCGAGCAGGTAATTCCTGGAAGTGACCCCGTTTACTAGCGCCGGTGGTATAATCCACCATCAAAGGTCACTTCAGGCCCTCCACAAGTAGGAAAATAATATAATATATATAAATCGAACTGACCCAGTGGCAGAGTCCTAACTGAGACTCGGGACACTGGACAACTCGCGACTCGCGCCTCGCGCGAGCCGTGCAACCCCCAGTCGTATTTTTGCACACTTCATCGCCACGGCACTCCATCGCCACGCCATCGGACTCACTATATCTCATCTCCTCTATCGGAAGACATCGATGCGGAGTCAGCCGGAAGGAACAGCCGGAGAGTAGAACCGACATTCTAGCATTCTTCCCCCTGTACCGCGCCAGCGACGGACTTCGCTGGGCCGGCAGCGGACTCGACGCAACCGATGATGAAATGAGAGGAGGACTGCAGTACGCCACGAACAGCGGGCGCAGCCGCCGAACATCTCAGCGCGGCTCGGGCGGAACTAAGATCACAACGTTTTCACCACATGGCCCTTTTTAGGGGCACCAAAATAACTAAGAGTTTACGATTGGCTCCATTTGTCATGTGACAAGCCCTTTTGTCCGGTGACAATATTTTAACACATTACTTGTATTGTTTCCAAGTATTTTTCTACTCTGTGTCCATCGCAGTGTTTCAAAACCATGACTGTACTTTCATAACCTTACGAAGAAGTCTTGTAGGAAGAGTTTTTACATTTATCTGAGGTTTACTCGGCCTTAAGCTAGGCCTATATTAAAATTTGTAATAAAAAATTATTTTTTTGTTTTATCAAATAATTATATTACATCAACTTAGAAATACCTGCGCAGATAAGAACAGAAAAACAAGTAATTTTTTTAATCGTTCCGTACCTGAAATAAAGAAAAATAAAAAAGTGCTTTTAGTTTCTTTAATTTTTAACTAGATAACACATTTCGCTAGACAGACAAGAATTTAATATTCATCGCAAGAAGCTAAGGTTGTTTTGAATCCAAATATTTTATGTAGTTCCTTTAAATTCTTGATTAATTTCTGTAACTGGAATAACATGTAAATTCCAACATGCATGAAATATTATTACCTTGTTTATAATTACGTAATAGTAACCATTGAGATTTCCTAATAATTGTAGTAAACGTTTGCAACAAACAGCAAGATTGATTAGAAAATTGTCTTTTCCCTGTTACAGCTTCCCCATATATACAGGCGTATAAATTTAACTTAACGTAACAGAATTTCATCTCTCCTACTACACCCCCCTCCGTGGTGAGACTACTGCAGATTGGCTACGTCAATCTACAGTAATATGGGCTCTGTTTTTTAAACAGGTAGACTTTCTACTTTAACCAAATGTAATTAAAATTAATTTTAAAACTGAACATAAATTTCCGTTCTTTTACGTAAAGTCACGTTTGTGTATACTTACGAAACAAAAAATGTTATTAAACAAAATATTAAAAAAATGAAAACATAAGTAACAAAATAGCCAACATGCCTTAAAAGTGTAGAGTAACGGCGAGTCTATGTATTTACAACAAAAATGAACTCTAGAAACAAATTACCATAAAAGCAGTTGGGTTAATACAGGCACATGTTTTAGAAGCACATCTTACTTATACACATAACTTTCACGTAACCCGTACTTATGTACAGTCAAATTATTGTTGAATGAATGATTATATTCATTTATACAAGTCGAAACAAACACATGTGGAACGTAAAGTAAAAATGTATTGTTCTATTCCACTCAAACGTTCCATTTCGACAGAACATATTGTTACGACATCACAGACCAATCTATGTGTTTATCGAATATTCCAGAGTGATCCGAAATGCAACATGTGTGGGGTACGTGTTTGTTGACACATTTTGTAGACTGTGCCAGACTTCGCTCGGGCGCACGGACTGTGTCAAGGCCGCAAGTAATTACGTCGTAACTATACTGATGCTATCGCGCATTATGGAATAATCTAGTAATTTGGGGCGGTATAAATACCAGTACTCAACGACGTTCAGTTTAGTATTAGTGCGATATATTAACAGTGCGGTTCGAGAGTTATAGTAGCGATATTACTGTGCACGTTCAACTGGTTATCAGTTAAGAGTGGTGTTTTATAATCGGACGGTATAATTGTAATACAATTGTGTTTAATTTTATTGGACATTTTATTGCGTGCGAACAATTTTCACTTGATTTGTTGTAGAAACTGTGTTGTTAATTACGCACTGTTTAACTGTAAAAATTAACGGTGTGATTAATGACTTAATTGGTGTCTTGTAATTTGTTTTCCACTGTACCTACGACGATCGAGTAGACCGTCGTAACAGTGGTGTCAGAAATGGGATAGAACGGTTAACAGTGGAAACAGTGGACACTTTGTACAAGACGAGTGTAATTCGTAATTAATCGGAAACAATGGGTGCCAGACAGATGATGGAAAATTTTCAGGCGCTGCTGTTGCAGACAGAGGAACGACGACGACAGGACGCAGAGGAAGCAGAGAAAAGACGCCGACAGGAGGCGGAAGAAGCAGAAAGACGACAAAAAGAAGAACGAAGACAAGAAAGAGAAGAGGCAGAAAAACGACAGAATGAGAAACGCAGACAGGAGGCGGAAGAAGCAGAAAAATGACAGGATGAAAAACGCAGGCAGGAAAGATAAGAGGCTGAGGAACGTCAGACAGCATTAATTCTAGAAACAGAAGAAAGACAAAAAGAAGAACGGAAACGTGAAACAGAAGACATCAAGGAATTAATACAGGATCAAAATCAGAAACAAGAACAAACCGCTGCACAGTTGGGTCTCCTAAGAGGGGAGCTTAATAAACAAGTTACTAAAATATCGGAGGTACAAGAATCATTAAAAATAGTTGAAGTAGAGAAATCTGTTTCGAGTGTTGAAGAATCGACGTCTACAAAAATATCTGACATAGAAGAAACCATGTCAAATAAAATATCTGCAGTAGAAATCTCAATGGCAAACACAAGAGAGAAGATCCTGACGTTACAACCAAAACAACTTTGTGAACAGACTGTACCAATGATAAAGACGGAGGAAGAAACAGAAAATAAGTCAACAGAGAAGGTCACCTCGCCTGCGGTTGGGACAGTTCATGTCAAGGCCCCAACCTTTCATGGAAGCACGCACTGGGCGACGTATTTACGCCAATTCGAAGCTGCTGCATGCGCAAATAATTGGACGAAGAAAGACAAAGCAGTTTCACTCGTTCTATCATTAAAATGACCCGCGGCAGAACTACTACAGAAAGTGCCACCTGACAGCCAAAACACCTATGCCGAATTGATAAAAGCTCTGGAATTACGGTATGGTGATAAACATTTGCGAGATGTGTACTGCACCCAGTTGAGAGAAAGGCGACAGCATGCCGGGGAGAGCCTTCAAGAGTTTGAAGCAAGTATCGACAGGCTAATTAGACTGGCCTATCCTGAAGCGCCAGATTTTCGAACTAGTATTGCGATGCAGACATTTTCTGCCGGTGTCCGAGATAACGAACTACAGCAAGTGTTACGAATGGCAAGACACCAGAACTGTGCGGACGCCCTGGTACATGCTTTGCAATTTGAGGCCGCCAAATCAGCGTCTGGTTGGACAAGTCATAAAGTGTGCGCTAAAAGATCGCGACGGCATAGACGATGAGGAAGAAGAACAAGGAACAGAGACTCGGCGTTCGGCGCCACAGAATAAAATAAGAAAGGACGGAAAACCGAAGCGTTATAGATGTGGAAAACATGGAGATCTACAACGAGATTGTCGAATTAGAATTCAGCAGCAGGGAAACGAGCAATAGTCGGTACAACGGGGCGTGTGCTGACTAACTGGAGGAACGAAGCCCCTAGACAATACGCAAGTTCTACACTTCAGAAAAACAGCGGGAGCTTGGTAGTTACCGGATTTGTTCAATAAAGGCCAACCTCGATTACAGTTGACACAGGCGCAACAGTTTCTATTGTGCGCCCCGACGTGGTGAAATATCTCAAGCCAATCTGGTGCTCTTGCAGCTTGCGAACAGCTACTGGACGGCCTGTAAAAGTGTATGGAAAAGTGGAGATACACCTACGCCTCGGTCGACTTGAGTTTAATCATCAAGTACATTGTGGATGAAGCAATTCTTGGTGTGGACGTTATGAACGCATACAGATTTATAGTCGACTTCAACAACAATGTCTTGAGAATCGGAGGCGAAGAGGTAATACTATCAACAATGACGACAGCAGAAAAATCGATGGACGTCATAAACCAAGTGGCCGTAACTGTTCCGCCAAACTCCGAAAAGGTCATCGTGGTTAGAACCGACGTAGATACTAGGGGCAACCAGTGCTCTATACTCGAATGCCAGGTAGTCAGCACACCGGGCATATTAATTGCCAAAATTTGAGTAAAACTTGACGAATCCGGAATTGTACCTATTAGAGTGGTGAATATTTTTGATCAAGCTATCACTTTACAAAGCAATACGCTCGTAGGCAAATTGACTGCTGTGGCCTGGGTAGCCGGAATGACGCAACGACTTCCAGTGCTTCGGATAATTCCAAATACCAGAGGAACTGCAAGACGTATTGAACAGATCTTCTAACGACCTCTCAAGTGGTGAGGTAAAAGAACTCAGACAGTTTTTACATGATTCCAAAGATTCTTTTGCAGTTCGGGGACAGTCACTGGGAAGAACCTCTCTTGTGCAACATCGCATCAATACCGGGGACACAACAACGATACACCAACCTCCTCGAAGGTCTCCATTAACTAAACAAGAGGAAATGTATCGGTTAGTACAGGACATGTTGACAGAGGGAGTAATCGAACTTCGTCAAGTGCTTGGTCTTCTCCTGTAGTGCTGGTAGCGAAGAAGGATGGTGGATTGCGTCTCTGCGTAGACTACCGGAGGTTAAATGACGTTACAAAGAAAGACTGCTATCCATTACCTCGCGTTGACGATACACTCGACACTTTGTCCGGAGCACAGTGGTTTTCCATATTGGACATGAAGAGTGGATTTTGGCAAGTAGATCTTCATCAAGAAGACAAGGAAAAGAGCGTTTTCTCGACCCTAAGTGGCTTATTCCAATTTAACGTCATGCCATTTGGACACTGTAATGCATCGGCAACATTTGAAAGATTGATGGACCTGGTACTCCGAGGCCTGACATGGAAAACGTGCCTTGTTTATTTAGACTATATCATAGTCGTCGGGAAGACATTCAAAGTCTATTTGGAAAACCTTAAGGAGGTTCTAACTAGAATTCTCGGTGCCCAACTGAAGCTGAGCCGGAAGAAGTGTTCCCTATTTCAGAAGGAAGTACAGTATTGGGCCATCTGGTTTCGGCAGCGAATGTTAGCATGGATCCTAATAAAGTAGACACCGTAAGAGACTGGCCAGTGCCGAAGAGTAAACACGAAGTTCGGAGTTTCCTAGGGTTATGCTCATATTACAGACGTTTTGTCAAAGGCTTCGCTACAATTCTACACCACGACATGAGCTAACAGAAAATAAACGAAACTTCCAGTAGTTGAGGAAGTGTGATCAAGTATTTAGGACTTTGAAAATTACATTATGTTCGCAGCCAATTCTCGCTTTCCCAGATTCCGAAGGGAAGTACATTGTGGACACAGACGCAAGCAATACTGGTCTAGGAGTAGTTTTGTCTCAAGTTCAAAACGGTGAAGAACGAGTAATAGTGTATTACAGCAAGACACTTTCTAAACCGGAGTGAAATTATTGCGTCACAAGGAGAGAGTTCCTGGCAATCGTCCGAGCGTTGGAGCACTTCCATAAATACCTCTATGGAAGAGAGTTTTCAATACGTACCGACCATGCCGCGCTTGCATGGCTCTTAAGATTTAAAAGTCCGGAAGGACAGTTGGCAAGGTGGCTCGAACGTCTGCAAGAGTACAACTTCAAGGTACAAAATCGACTGGGCGCCTGCATGGTAATGCAGATGGCTTATCATGAAGACCGTGCCCGGAAGACTGCCAACATTGCCACACAAAGGAAGAACAAAACCCAAGCGAACATGTTCAAGCCATCACTGTAGATTTCCTGGCTGACGGCTGGACAAGACAAGATTGTCGACAAGAACAGATGACTGATGAAAACAATGGACCGATCTAGACAGCAAAAGAGGAAGGTCGCCGCCCGGATTGGCAAGATATCTGCCATGGTTCCGAAGTACTGAAGGGCTACTGGGCACAATGGGAATCTCTCACCTTAGAAAACGGATTGCAGAAAAGGGCTTGGGAAAGTGAAGATGGACGAGACGTGGTCATACAGTTGATATTTCCCGAAGTAAAGTGCAGACTGTTTTGAAGAAAATGCATAATGGAACATCTGGAGGTCATCTTGGCGTTAACAAAACCCTTAACAAAATACGGAAGCGATTCTATTGGCTTCACCTTCGCCACGACGTAGAAGAATGGGTTCGGACGTGTGAAATATGTGCTGCGAGCAAGGACCCACAAACCAGAAGCAGGGGAAAATGAGACAATATAACGTTGGACTGCCTTTCGAGAGAATTGGCATAGACATTGCTGGACCATTCCCAGTTACTCACGATAGAAACCGGTACATCATGGTTGTAGGTGACTACTTTACTAAGTGGGTGGAAGCCTACGCAATTCCAAATCAGGAGGTTACCACTGTGGCAAAGCAGTTAGTTCACAACTTCTGTTGGCGTTATGGACCCCGTATGGAAATCCATACGGATCAAGGAAGAAATTTCGAATCAGGGGTGTTTAAAGAATTATGCCGTCTACTCGGAATTCGAAAGACCAGGACAACGCCTCTGCATCCTCAGTCGGACGGGATGGTTGAGAGATTCAATAGGGCACTTGAGCAGCATCTTTCGAAGGTTGTTGACGAGAACCAAACAGACTGGATCCAAAGTATACCACTATTCCTCATGGCATATAGATCATCAGTATACTACACAACCGGCATGACTCCAGCAAAATTGGTGTTTGGGAGGGAGATACGTCTTCCTGGGGACTTAATGTTCGGATCACCTGAGACTCAGTCCCAAGAGCCACAGAACTATTTCTCGCAATTAGAAAACCAACTGCGAGAAATGAATCGCTTAGTAAGAGGACGGCTGAAGATTGCCAGTGATAAAATGAAAACTCGGTATGACATTCGCAGCAACAGTGTGGTTTTCCAAGAAGGAGATCAGGTCTGATTGTTCAACCCAAAACGCCGTCGTGGTCGCTCACCTAAGCTTCAGTCTAACTGGGAAGGACCCTACACTGTGGAAAAAATGAATCAACGATGTTGTTTATCGGATTCAACAAGAAGGGCAGCGAAAGTTTAAGGTCGTCCACCTAGATCGCCTGGCTAACTAGTACTTCAGAGACGGTTTGCCAGTTCGGGACGAACAGGCTTAAGGAGGAGGCAGTGCTACGACATCACAGAACAATCTACGTGTTTATTGAATGTTCTAGAGTGATCCGGAATGCAACGTGTGTGGCGTACGTGTTTGTTGACGCATTTTCTAGACCGTGACAGACTTCGCTTGGGCGCACGGACTGTGTCAAGGCCGCAAGTAATTACGTCGTAACTATAGTGATGCTATCGCGCATTATGGAATAATCTAGTAATTTGGGGCGGTATAAATACCAGTACTCAAAGACATTCAGTTCAGTATTAGTGCAAAATATTGACAGTGCGGTTCGAGAGTTATAGTAGCGATATTACTGTGCGCGTTCAAGTAGTTATTAGTTAAGAGTGGTGTTTTATAATCGGACGGTATGATTGTAATACAATTGTGTTTAATTTTAGTGGACATTTTATTGCGTGTGAACAATTTTTATTTGATTTGTTGTAGATACTGTGTTGTTAATTACTAACTGTTTAACTGTAAAAATTAAAGGTGTGATTAGTGACTTAATTGGTGTCATGTAATTTGTTTTCCACTGTACCTACGACGATCGAGTAGACCGTCGTAATAATATGGTTTTCATAAACTTGACTGATTTTTGAAAACAGTCTTTTTCAGATTTTATGATGTGACAAATGTAGTGACTTGATTTGACGTCACAATCGTATGAACTCAACACATTATTCAACTGCCTTACAAGGTGTATCTATATTCGCATTTCCATTTCAAAATGTGTGGTGTGCGAGTGTGTGTGTGTGTGTGTGTGTGTGTGTGTGTGTGTGTGTGTGAGCGCACGTCGATGGGTCGATTATTTGTTACCAGTAGCAATGTAAAGTTAAATATGGAGAGTACACTATCTTTCCAGTACCCGTGGAAAAAATTGATTGAGTACCACTAGACGCAATCGTTGCTTTAAAATTTTACTGAATAACCATTCATTTGGAAATTTGGATATATAGCCTATGTTGAATTTATTTTTAAAGTTTTGAGGTCGTTAATGTAATTGTTTGCCAACTATAGTACAAAAAGTACTTCTTGAAGGTAACCGCATAAACTGCCGTACCATAAAAGTTACTTCTTAAAGTGCAGACGTTTGCAGACCTCACACAGAAGAACAAATGTTTGATATAATGTGCAGAAGATAACCGCAAATAATATCGGTGTAAGAAATTGTTTATTATATCAGCTTTGTTCACAACAGCTTGACAAATCCGATGCATTCTGTAGAGCAGCGAATAACCCATGGCTTCTGGCACATTTCGTTAACTCAATAAAAACACAACAAAAATTGAAATTGAACTGCTATATAATGAATAGATAAAGCAAAAGGTAAGCAATAAATACAATGGATAAGCCTTAGTTTATTGACTGGTGTTTTTTCGTATTAAATTTTTTTGCCTCAGTAGGCCTATTGTGATAATTGTATCAGGCTCGCTTTTCTTTGAACAAAGAATATACCTGTGGATACGAAATAGCTGCTACGCATTGCTGATATTTGTTTGTTCAAGGTTATAGGGTAAGGCGGAGGTATTTGAGTCAGTTAAAGTAAACAATTGTATGAGAAATTTAAAAACACCTAAACATACACAAGACATGTTTCCGTACTCCTTGTATTTTGTTATTAGCATTAACTGTTTTTTTTTTAATTAATTATAAAACGATGACAACAAATTCTGGATTTACAAGAACTGCGGGACTTTTTTAGTCATACGTGGGGCTACTTCAGTCACATTGTTTTTTTTTTATTCAACAAAACTGTAATTTTGTCCGTTAGTAATGATTAGATATACGTTCCTACTTAACATTTATTTGAAATAATATACAAACTATGTTGAAGAATATTATAATACTTTTAAAAATTATTAGTGGTGGGACCAGCTGCACTGCATCCAATAACAGCAGTGACAGTTTCACTTCACTCTACGCTGGTAATTGATACGACGTTTCTTTTTCCGTTTTCGGTTACTATTTTACTCATTTAAAGAGAAACCAGATTCACCTAAGTTATAAATGAGCTGAGGGTTTTGTGTTAACATTTATTTTTAAAAATAAGGTATTCAGTAAACAACAAAACTCTTCATTACCTTTTCTGTTCAATCCTTCTGCACGTCGTTTTGATAAACCTTCCTTAACGATAATGAAGGATTTCTTTTCAAAAACAGAGAAAACAAATAGTTCCCAGCCATGCCCTTATTTCTCCAAATATATTTTATTTTATTAACTTCAATGTACCCTAATACAGTTTTCCGAACGCCAATAGGAGTGCACCTGAGTCGTCTAATAGCGAGATTCTTGAAACTGTTAGTTACGTCTTCTTCATGTACTTACTCAAAAAAGTGGGATGATCTATATTTCTAATTTCTTGAATTATTTCATTACCTTCTGTTAGGGAAGCAACTAATTTTTTTCGATGTATTCGTCGTCGCAAAGATTCAAACGGTTGTCAATAGTGATTTGCCGCCGCTCTAATACTAAGGTGATCTTCTACGACAGTGGTAATCGCTCTTTGAACACCTTCTTATTTTTAGTTTAAGTAGGCACCTTTTCTTTTTATACATCCTCACCATATAAAGAAAGTTTAAACCTTTGTCTACAAACTGAACATGTAAGAAACTTATTTTGGCAAGTGACCCCAGTAACCCCTCGTATGACTGATATAGCCCGTAAATATCGAGTCATGTAGCCCCTGTGTGCACGACTTGGCAACATCTAATTTATCTAAAAAAAGTGGCAAGGTACGGCAGCGATTTCTACACACGACAACAGGTATTTCACAAGTGAAGAACAGGTCATAACCGTTACAAAAATAAATGAAGTTGGGTAGCAAGGAAATCTTAGCTATTATGATTGGAAATTTGTGGTGAACAACAATTGCAACACTCTCCTTACATGGCTGTACACAAGTTATAATTCGACGAAAATAAATGAACAAACACTTCTCGCTACTACAACACCAACTCGGCAGACACCTGAACAGCGCACTGCTATGCGTTAAAGGTTTTAAAGGCAAATATACGTACACTTAACTCGCTAAACTAGAATTTCTTAGTCTGAACCAAAAATCTCCATGTCTCCTACAATACCACTACCATACCTTACAAATAATTTCTGGCTACGTATAAAAATTGTACCAAGTCATTAACTTTTGGGTTTCTGTTGAATTGTTTCATAAAGTACAGGATACACAAGTTCAAGTTTACCTTATAATATGTCAAAGCAATTTATGTTGTAGCACTTTGGCTGTAATTTAATTTTGTTTCGTATTTACTATAAAGTTTTCACTAAACTGGTTACACAAGCTGGTATTGAAAATTTACCTACTTTCAATACTATCATTTACGGTGCAATGGCAGCTCACCTCTTAAATGTTAATCGCTTTAATAGAGTGTAAATGACAAATGCGTATGGAAAAATATGGAAAAATGCATAATAAACCTGGTATAGTAGCAATAATTAGGCTTATGACATACTTGAAGCATACGATATAGATGAAATGATAGTGGGGAAATATCAAAAGGGACCTTTGAACGGAAACCAGACTGTAGACTACTGAGATGAAGACTCAAAAGGAGATGTAGTGATGAGGCTGAGGAAGCGATGAGAACTAACGTAGCGGCAAGGGTAAAGAAGAAATCATGACAGTAATAAATTAATGTTGGGAGGTTGTGGGGAAGGCAAAGGCTATTGAAAAGGCTGTAGCACTATAAACAGAATGAAAAGCTACACATACATTCCGCTTTAACGCGACAAGTCGTGACCCTATCAAGTTAATCCAATTAAGCGGTCTGATTATCCGAAATTATCAATAAGCAAAACGGACGCACTCCACGGGATCCCCCAACGTAACTTTACTACGTAATCTCTTCAATAATACAATTTGTGTTGGTATGTACTGTAGTTATATTTGCAAATACGATACATAATATCTACATACTTCTTCTTCTTCTATGGCGGTTCTTCTAGGTTCGGAGTCGAACCTTAGCCTCCATAAGCACCCCCCTTATGTTTTCCCTGTCCTTGGCGATCGATGGCCACCGTTTTATTTTAAGTAAAGTATCAACATCCCTCGCCACTACGTCGATACAAGTGATACTTGTGTCTTCCGACAGGCCTTCTTCCCTCGATTTGAATAGACAGTATCTTCAAGGTATTCGGTTGCCTTCCATCCTAGTCATGTGTCCTGACCATTGCAATCTATGCAGTCGGATCATGGTGGCCAGATCATTGTCTTTGTATAGCTTGTATAGTTCCTCATTGTGAGCATTCTCCATATCCCATTGACTTGGATTGGTTCATATATTCTCGTCAAATTCTCCTTTCAAAGGTACTGACTATGTTAGCGGCTTGTTTGTTCAGAGTCCAAGTCTTGCTGCCATATGCTATCACCGGTCTAATCATACGTTTATATAACGTGACCTTGGACTGATGGTGGATATTCCTTATCTTAAATATACTTGTCAACAATGCAGATGCTCTATTTGCGGCCTGTATCCTTTTCCTTATTTCGTTTATTTCTTTATTATCTTCTGCCATCCAACATCCCAAATATTTAAACTGATTAACTATTTCCAGGTTTAGTGGTTCGATTTCAAACCGCTCAGGTTTCCTGGTTTTTCTTTGGGTGGTAATCATAGCTTTTGTTTTATATGTATTTACCTGTAATCTTATGTCTTGTACTTCACCTTTGAGTTCCTGAAGGTCTCTTTCGCTCTTCCTTGGGATCTTGCCATAATATTAATATCATCTGCATATCCTACGATCTGTATCATTTTATGTTCTGTGTTGAATTCCTATCATTTGACAATTTTCTGATCACATATTCACGTTTTAAGTTAAATAGAGTTGGTGACCTATATATTTATTGTGATTAATTTTAAAAACAGACTTTACTTGGTTAAAGACTCCAAAAAATGCATGCAGATTGCGCAGTCGTATTTCCTTTATTAATTACTAAACTTCTACAAAATTTCCAAGTCTTGTGTAGGTCTGATCTTACTCTCTTGTGCATTAAATAGCCTTGACTCCCATCTAGTAAAATTTTGGAGTCCGGCCTTGGTATCTGTTTAACTTCTTGTTCAACTTCGTAGTTCTAATTTTCATTCACTGCATTTAGGCCTTATGCAACAGTTTCTAATAGGGCATCGTTGCATTCTTAGGTTTTATGAAATGATTTTAAATTTTCTTCAAGTTGAGAAAATTCTTTGTTTTGACTTATTGTGTTTTGACTTTCGCCTATTTCTCTATCTATTGTCTCTTGTAAAAATATGCTTACCGGGTTATCAACTAAAAACCGCATTGAGCGACGGAATTTTGAATTCTTTATACAATGAGTGTTCGGTTAGTCTCTGCCGCAAGACACAATGGTTTGTGCGGTTGATCTATGTACAATATGTAGGCAAAAGCCCGTTTTTTCGAATCATCTGAATTACGCATAAAAATGTTTTCTTCTATTCCATAAAAGGAGAGTTAAGCTGATACAACACTGAATAATCCGCGGCCCAGACTTCACAGCAGGAGCGAATTATAATAAACTCCATCAACTCATTCGTTCTCATAAAACAAATGCCAATAATATACAAGACGGTACTGTGATTTATCCACGTACAGAAATTATATATGCTTTATTATTTATAAATTAATAACGTTAGACTGCTTAAACTAACGCAAAAAACCGAAAGAACAAGAATCCTAATACAACGGGCTTTGGAATCCAACAAAAGTCCGCGCTAATGAAGTATGTGCGTGTGTGCGCGTGCATCTGTATGTGTCTGTTTGTATAAACCTATGTGCGTAGAAAAATTTTGGAAATGTATATAAATATTTGTTTTGCTGTTGTAAGAGTATTCGTTGTTTATTGTACTATTTGTTTATAATAAAGGAAACTATTTGTGTGTTGTACTTATAATATGTTACACGTGTTTATAATATTTTACGAATATCGTAGACACCGAAAAGCGAAAATAAAATGGCATGGTGACACGTTTTCCTATCACTTACACGTTTTGTAAAACAATGTAGGAATTCTTAATAATATGCGCAGCTTCCACCTTAAGAAGTACTTCAATGTACGGTTCAGTTGTAACTGGAAACAATAGCAGCACGTGCACGTGTCACCCTCAGTGCGTTTAACGGTACATGTTTCGACACGTGTCATATGCATTGTGTGTGTTTTACTTCTTTCCAATGGTTTTTATGATAATCTGTTTCACAAACACAGAATTGTTTACAGGTAAAAGCAGATACCGGTATTAGAAGCCTCCAAGATTATTATTGTTATTATTATTATGTCGATAATGTCGACAATTGAAGTGTTTTTAAGATAATTTCTGGAATTCGTTAATAAAGAGGTCTATATTTACTTTTTGATGTATCAAGATGGCCACCTTAGTTGTGTGAACGTTACTGACTAAACATATTTAATCTGTATTCTTACGCTTCTGGTATACGCAATTTGGTGTGTGTGTGTGCGCGCGCGCGCGCGCGGGTATCATTTGGCTGCGGGTGTGTACAAGGTTAACAGAGGTCATCTTCAACTTCAAGCGATTATTTTTTATGCATGAACGAGAAAACGGTAGATTCATCTCGAACCTCGTGTGGTATACATAAAAGTAGCTAGGAGCCACCCAGGAGTCGCACACTGTGAAGCAAAGTGATAAAAATATGTAACCAGTCAGTTTGGATCTGCGAGTTTGTGTTGCTTGCAGTTTATACAAAGTGATTATTGTGTATTATTTTGTGTGACACGTTGATGTAGTAGTATTTATTGTGTGTTATATTAGTGCACGATGGATAATCGTAAGCTTGAATAATCATTGTATGTGATTGTCTTTTTCGTTTTAAAGTATTATTAACTGTAGACTTATTAATGTGAATAATATAAACACGCCGCGAGTATTATTAAATATTACAAGAATATTGTAAAACTTACAGTAAAAATCATGGTAAACTGGCTTATTTACAATACAAAAGTATTTACTTCATGTTGAAAGATATTTAAGCTTGCTTAAGTAATACAATATTCACACTCGCTCTATCGTACTGTATGCTGTAGTACATTCATTTTATTATAGACATGTCCAATGTCCATAGTTTTAGCGTTTTCCTAACATGTGTTAGTTCTAATACTGAATCCGTTACGAATATGCCAAGGAGAACAACGCTTTTCATTTCAACATCGTACAGTCAATATAACGTAACGTGAGATGGATTGTGCATACGTTACACTTACACTGAAACCAAAAAGATATGTACTAATATTATTTTCTGTTGTGTGTTTGTTTTGTCTGTCCAAAATGGACATCTAGCGTTAGTATTATTATGCATATCTTTATTATTCGTCTTATACCCATTTTCTACCTTTGGTATCGGATAGGATATCTTCTTTTTCCTTGCCTGCAAAAAAGTTGTCTACCTTCCCTTGGCCTTGAACAGAACGCCTCTTATTTTGTCTTTTCAATTTCCATATTACATTTACCCCTGTTTCAGTCCAGATATCTCTAGCCCTCATTCACCCCGCTTTTTTAAACTATAGGTTTTCGTAACTGCATGCAAGCATAGTTTTTTTATATAATAATGAAATTTTCGCTTGTGAACTTACTTGTTTTTTTCGTCGAACGCGTTTTGGCGTCGTGTTCGCCTCCGTCAGCTTAGAAACAGACTGCCAGTACTTTGTAACGGTTATTGCTTGGAAGGTATAGTGGGGGTGGTGTGTAGAGGAAGGGGATTGGCGCGGGGATCCAAATTATTGTTTGTTTTTTGTATAATTGTGTCAAAAAGTGTATGTGATTTATATTGTAATTGGTCGTTAAGTATGTTGTTTGGTTGTGTTGTGTGGTGTTTGTGTATTTCATATTGTTCTGCTGTGTTGAGTTTTCGACCTTTGGGTAAGTAGTGTAATATTTTAAGATTAGTATCTATGTTGGTGTAGCTATGGTTATGTGTGTGTATGTGTGTGGCAAACGCAGAATGTATATTGTTGTTCGATAAGGCTTTTAAGTGTTCAGAGTAGCGGGATGAAAAAGATCTTCCCGTCTGGCTTATGCAGAAACTATTGCAGTTATTACATAGGCCAGACGGGAAGATCTTTTTCATCCCGCTACTCTGAACACTTAAAAGCCTTATCCAATAACAATATACATTCTGCGTTTGCCACACACATACACACACATAACCATGGTTACACCAACATAGATACTAATCTTGAAATATTACACTACTTACCCAAAGGTCGAAAACTGAACACAGAAGAACAATATGAAATATACAAACACCACACAACACAACCAAACAACATACTTAACGATTAATTACAATATAAATCACATACACTTTTCGACACAGTTATACAAAAAACAAACAATAATTTTGAGCCCAGCGCCAATCCCCTTTCTCTACACACCACCCCCACTATACTATCCAAGCAATAACCGTTACAAAGTACTGGCAGTCTGTTTCTAAGCTGACGAAGGCGAACACGACGCCGAAACGCGATCGACGGAAAACGACAAGTAAGTTCACAAGAGAAAGTTTCATTATTATATAAAGTGTAGTGCTGTGAAAAAAGATGATGAACAAACAAGACAACTATAGTTTTTTTGTTCGTATGTTTGCATTCTATCTTTTAAAGAACTCCATAACTTAGTTCTTACCAAGTACATTCTAAAGTAACCACGTTTTGCGTTCTCTATCGATTGCAGTTTCTCCTTTAACTATCAATAAATATGCTTTCAAGAGATGTGATGTAATTTACTCTTTGACAAAAACCTAAGCCTCGCTACCGTATGTCTGTTCCGATTTGTATACTACGTATATCAAATACAGGCATTTTACTGACTTTGATATTTCTCACTTTCTTATAAAATTGTCTTCCCAGCATGGAGTACCCTTGTAGCTTTAAGGCTCTTTCATTTATTTAGTACGTTGCTTCATATTTCCTTATATTATGATTTTTTAGATATTAAAATCAAATTGATAAATTGCCTGTAAATTTACTTGTATGATTATTATACATTATGCTAACGTAGCTTTCGTTTCCAGTTTTATTGCTTAGCACATTTAGTCAAGGCTCCGTTACAAGTCAGCAAACCGTTCCTAAAAATTTTAACTCGGGTAAAAGTAAATATAGCGCCACCATCTTAGTCTTGTTTTAAAGAGGAAGGATGTAAGTTTGTGTCAGTAGCACTCCGACATTCGTGGCGGCCGGATATCGCGAACTGCGCACGCGCAAAATAAACCCACGATTTTCGACTTTTCAGATTCGACACGTGTCCATAAACGGGATCATATATCAGAGACTAATTATCCGATCCGAGTAAACCAAGTGTTGTTTCGAAGAGGAATGTATATGTTACAACTCATCTTGGGCTCCAAGTGTGTATCTCAATAGCGGTATGGAGAACCATACAGGATTTCCATGTTCTAAGATTTATATTTAAAATCATATTCGAAATGAATATCAGCCTTAAACCACAGTACTGTGGTCACTAACGTATACCACCTCACATTTTCGCACTCGATTTTCACTGAGACGGAAGTCGATGGCACTGCCGAAAAGTCTGGTTTTGCAGAAAACATTGGACTACGGCTAAACAGTCCGGGAAAGAATTTTAGCAAAGAACTACTTCTTTGTTGCCGATAACGTAGTAGACATACAAATGTCTCCCCTCCCCCTTCAACTATAATTTTCATTTATAGAAAATTACCCCCACCGCGTTCACCTAACCTCTTCATTTATAGATATTTCATCTACGTTTCTACAGTGGATTATTATGAACTTCTTATCAAGATACTTTATTTATAAAAATTAACTGTTTTCATAGTTACAAACAGCCATGATTGTTTTCTAGTGTATTTCCTTTTTAAATTACATTCTGAATTCAGCCTGATGGGCTTCATTTATTTGTTTGTGTGTTATTATTCAACATACATTTTCATTACTTTTCATTTAAAATATAATAGTTAGGTTTATGGACTGTAAGTCCCCTTTCAGTCATATTCCTTCTTTAACATTGAATCAATGTTATTAGTGGATTATTATGAACTTCTTATCAAGATACTTTATTTATAAAAATTAAGTACTTTACTCTTGTTAAAACATAAAACGTTGCAGGTAAACTATCCGTTTCTCTAAACCGATCTTCACCAAAATCAATAGACCTTCAGTCCTCTACGATGCAGGCATGTATGCAAAAAAATATTTGATTCTGTTTCAATTTGCGGCAGTTATCGTTCGTCATGAAAACATTTCTCTTGTTACAACATAACATGTTTCAGGTAAGCTACCCCTTTCCCTTTACCGATCTTCACCAAAATCAACAGGCCTTGAGCTTTCTACAATTTAGGAAGGTATGCAAAAAAATATTTGATTTTCTTTGAATTAACGGCAGTTATCGTTCGTCATAGAAAAAATTACCCTTGTTAAAACATAAAACGTTCCAGGTAAACTACCCATTTTTCTGAACCGATCTTCACCAAAATCAAAAGGAGTCCTCTACAATTCAGGGCTGTATGCAAAACATTATTTGATTTGTTTTGAATTTGCGGCTGTTATCGTTTGCCAAAAAAAAAATATTACCCTTGATAAAAAAAAAACGTTGCTGGTAAACTACCACTTTCCCTTAACCGATCTTCACTAAAACCAACAGGTCTTGAGCACTCTACAATTCAGGGCTGTATGCAAAAATTATTTGATTCTGTTTGAATTTGCGGCTCTTATCGTTTGCCATAATAAATACCGTTGTTAAAATATAAAACGTTGCTGGTAAACTACCCCTTTCCCTTAACCGATATTCAACAGACCTTGAGTTCTGTATAACTCAAAGAGGTATGCAAGAGAGTAGTTGATTCTGTTTGAATTTATGGCAGTTATTGTTCGTCATAGAAAACATTACCCGTGTTAAAACATAAAAGGTTGCTGGTAAACTACCCCATTCCCTTAACCGATCTTCAACAAAAACAACACACCTTGAGTTTGGTATAATTGAAAAAGGTATGGAAAAGACTAGTTGATTCTGTTTGAATTTGTGGCTGTTATCGATTGCCATAGGAAAAAATTACCCTTGATAAAAACAAATGTTGCCGGTAAACTAACCCTTTCACTTAACCGATCTTCACCAAATACAATAGGTCTTGTGTACTCTACAAATCAATGCTGTATGCAAAAAATTATTTGATTCTGTTTGAATTTGCGGCTATCGTTTGCCATAGAACAAATTACCCTTGATAAGAAAAACGTTGCTGGTAAACTACCCCTTCCTGTTAACTGATCTTCACCAAAAACAGCAGATCTTGGGTACTCTACAAATCAGAGATGTATGCAAAACATTATTTTATTTTGTTTGAATTTGCGACTCTTATCGTTTGCCATATAAAATACCCTTTTAAAACATAAAACGTTGCTGGTAAACTACCCCTTTCCATTAACCGATCTTCACCAAAAACAACTAGTCTTGAGTACTCTAGAAATAAGGGCTATATGCAAAAAAGTGTTTGATTCTGTTTGAATTTACGGCTTTTATCGTTTGCCATAAAAAAAATCTATAGACACTCAGACACACACACAGACACTTTTGGAAAAATGACTTTTTTTCATGTTTTGAGTGTAGTATAATCAGAATCTGCAATAATCTCGAACACGATTTTTTTTGCCATCACCATACTTCCATTTCCTTAAGGAACATGGATTTAAAAACTCAAAAAGATACGAGGCTGTGAATTTGAAAAAGTTTGAAAATTTCCCGATTTTCTTAAAATATCGCGATATATGAGGGCAAAGTACAACCAGAATTACAAAAATCGTGCACGAATGCGTAGAGCACAAAATTCCAAAGAGGATGACACCGAAAACGCCGGGGCCGGACCCAAAACCAACGCGCAGTACTGCCGCGAATATAGGCAATGTAAACGCGCTCTGACAACTCAGGCGGCATCTGACGAGCCTGGGTCAATTATGGATGTGGATTTCGTTCCCCGATTGCGCATGTGGGGGACCTACAGACAGACGAGTTAATACCGAAGGCCGACATTATCGTTCTCGCTGAGACTTGGTTACGAGACCCAGACTCTATAGACATGGCAACTTCTCTCGCATTGTATCCAAATGTTGTGAAAGAAACGAGGGGCGAGGTGGTGGCGTAGCAGTGTACATCTCCAGAGTCAACTTAGAATGGTCATGTATCCCAGTTGAAATCAAACTCCTGCCACATTTCGAGGCAGTGTTGCGTGTAAGGTCGCATATTTGAGAAATTGCCATAACAAAGATAACTATACCCAGCAATCACCAAATAATTTTGGCAAGCATCTATATACACCCTGGACTCTCTTATAATGACATCAAGCTGCTCATCATAAGCCAATTGATACAATACAGTGAATAAGCAGAGACATTCGAACTAGAATATAATAGTGACATACCGCTCGTACTGATGGGCGATTGCAACACTAGTGACGAAAATTTAGAACTCTTACGTGCATACCTTCAGAAATTCTTTAAACTTGAACTAGTGAATGATTTGGACAAACCAACCACGCAAGAGATAACGTGTATAGATTTGACATTTGCAAGAGGTATTCAAATAATTTCAAACTATCCTACTTCTCATACCACTACCCTGTAATCAATTAATGTAAGTTGCAAGTGAATTAAACGATTCAAAACAAAAATTTTATTTAATTTCAATATACCATACCCGATTGACGTTTTCACGAAAATAACTGCGGCAAATGCCTATCTTTTTTTTTTATTTTCATGATAACCTATTTATCAGCATTATTTACGTCTTTACTTACAAACGATAACTCCCAATATAATACAAACTGCAATGATTTGAAAAATGTACGATTTCGTATACACGTAGACACCTATGTACCCTAGAGAAGTGCATAAAAAAATTACTTGTTCAGATTTCAAGGATTGTATAACATTCATCATAAGTGTAGCGTGGCCGCAGTCCAATTAATTGTTTTTGCGAATTGTCTAAGTGAACACTTGTATAGCCTAATCTCTTATTGCTGCGTGTTACTGGAATGCGGTCATTGGCTGCAAATGTATAAATTTCATTAACTCAGTAAAGTTTATTATTTGTTATGTATAATGATTATATCTGTAGGATAAGTTTCTAACATAGGATAATTATTGTAATGTTTTATACGTTTTATACGGCTTGTAAGGATTTATTCCAATGTTTTAAGAACAATGTCCGTAGCCGTGCTACCAACCACTACCACTGTTAACGTTATAACGTTTAAATAATAAAAAACGAACTTGACAAAAACATTTTCTACAATATTTTGTAGTCTGTTAAGCTGAGAATTAAACTATACATACATTCGTCATACATTCACATTCACAACTTAGCAGAAATATTTAATTTTTCTATGCCTTCGTTTGACGTAGCCTCTGTTTGCTTATCATCACTGGTGAATAATACGTACAGAAACTCTCCATACAACCAAAACAAGTTGTATGTATGACAGTCTGTTGAAAATTAGTAATTTAAATGTCATATTAACTCTACTAAAACATATTTTTAAATGTTCAAAAATATTTTTCAAAATAATAAATTAGTTACATTTGTAAACATTTATAAATTATAATATTCCCTCCTTATATATAATTTTTAAGAACAAGTATAACTTGTACAAGGGCAAAAGTAATAAGAAATAAGGAATTTGGAATTTTCATAGTAACAGGTAGATCAGTTAAATGAAACGTCTGTTCTAAACATCATTGTGAAACACTGGAGCTTTCAATTTTAACAAATGTAATAACTACAGTGGCAATTCCAGTTTGAATTACATTATTACAGTGGCAGCAAATGTTTGTTATTTTTTTACGCATATTGAATGCGAACTTATTCGACTTATATTTATTATTTACTAGCTGTTACCCGTAGCTTTGCACGCGAATATTTCACTTTTAATACGTGTTTTAATATAATTTTGATTATACACGTCTAGATAGCGTTCTGTCAGCTCGTATAACAATTTGTACTCATCAGTCGGCATTCTCTCGTAAGCTATATTGAACAGTTGCACTAAATTATTATGTGAGTGCAACAGCCTTTAGAGATTTAAAACAATATCCTTTCTTATATCGGGGATGGCTTCACAGAATCGATCGTCCTGGGCTTGGTCGTTTCCCATAAAATAGATTTGTAAAAACTTCGGATTCCCATTTGGGACAGGGAGCAACGACCCAACGTTTCGATATATCTGTCCTCTCACTTTAAAATTTGGCATAAAAGAATCAGTTTCTTCTATTGCTGCTATTGTACCGAAAGATATCATCTAAAAGCATGAATTGTATCTCCAAATATTATGGAGAAACTTCTTGGATTCTGAAGCCGTTTCTGACGTGTACGAACAAAGTGATTCTGGTTGCTGATTCAGTGGTTGTAAAATTACTTTTCCATTAGAGCAGCACATTCCAGACGATTCATTAATTTTTTGGCTTGACAGAATTCGCATAGTATATCCATTTTGTCAGTTGTAACTTTTTGATGTAAAAAATAGTCATAATTTGGATCATACTGAAAAGCTTCTAAAATCAAATTACCTCGTCTGCTCACTTGTCTGACTTGAACATGCGTGTGCGGTCATTCTCAAGCCTATATTCACGTCGTTCTGGTTATTCCCCATTCCTTAACTCAGCCTTTTCGCTTGAGGTGCTCCCCAACCTCCTCGTGTGTTTCCGCGCCACTAATCTCTGCCTGCCTTCTTCTCTGTTGACCTACGTGCTCCCTACGCTCCCCAGGCGTCTACGCAGCCACAATTTCTGCCTTTCTTCTTCGTTGTTATTTAAGCCGAGACTCACGTTCCTCGGGTGTTTCAGCTGCTCGCAATAACCTTGCTCGCTTAGCATTTGGATAGACCTGCCCAATGCTTTGTCGTTTTTACGGAGGCATTCCGCAGAGTAAGGTGATAAATTACTTCTACTTCAAAGGAGGGTTGATTTAAAATGACGTGAAGAATAAGGAAAACAAACGGGATTATAAAGTTATCTGAAGGTGAAGATTAAATGGAATGTTGTTAACTGTTAAAGGAGGGTCAGCTTGTAGGAAGTGAAGAGTAAGGAAAACAAACGGTACTGTAAAGTTATTTAAAGGTGAAGTTTAAAGGAGTGTAGATAAGGTAAACGAACAACGGATGTAGAATAACTCGACCGAATAAATGTAAGTAATACGACGATGAATGAACAACTCAATAGAGAAACAGAAATGGTTAAAATTATGCGAAGGTGTAACTGTCGTGTAGTGTTTACTTGTCTTCAAAGTCGAAGTAAAAACTGATCAATGCGGGCGATCGCTGCGCCCTAGAGTACCGTTGGGAAATGCATTGAATTTAACACACAGGCAGCAATGAAACTGGTCACACGGACGTGAGAAAAAGGCACGGGTTGTCAACTCAGCTGCGTCTTCAAGGTCACCCGCATCGAAACGCAACCTGATGCGTTTTAGTTATATTTTTAATACGCACGAGGGTGATCACACGGACTGTTCAAAGATGCCGCTAAATAGCATTTGTTTATTTACTTATTACTATGGTGTTTTTGACATCTTTATACGCGTTACACATCGACTGTGAATAAACCGCATAATTAAAAGGGCATAAATCGTGCGAACGGGGCGGAATATCAAATTCCAAGTTAGACGGTGTTTTTTTTACCAAAATTTGGTCGGAATCGGTGTAACTGTGTGGATTTGTATTAAAAACAAATAAACAAATCCTCAAACTTTGATTTTTATATATATAGTAAAATTAGTAGTAGTATTCAATATGTTTCATTACTCATTCATTGAATAAACAAAAATATTTATAAACAAAATTTTATAATCCTCTAAGGCAATTACAAAATATATAGACGTATGTGCATTTTCAAATTATCTCAACACAAGTACCTGTTAACTCAAAAACGTTATGTTCTTTATTTTAATTGTTACTGTGTTATAAGCATTGTATATACACATTAAACGTTATGTTTTCCTCAACCATGGCTTTTACTCATTTTAGAAGTAAACTAAAAATCAAAAACCGTTGTCACCTAACCGCACAAATGAAAACAGCATGTATTTTCGCTTTGCATTAACAAATAGGACAATTTACAGTTAGTACACTTCTTTTAACATCGTAATATATCGATACAATCGCATATTACAAATATAAAAAATGTACTGCATGAACGGATAAAGGTACAGTTCCGATGGTGATAAAAAGTATCTGTTTATTGAATTGTTACTATGGTAATTGATTCTGGTCTCCATGCTGTTGTTGACATTTTATTCACGTCAACAAAAGGGCATAATTAAAAGGGCTTAAATCGTGAAAACGGGGCTTTCAAGTTAAACAGTGTTTTTCGCCTTGTGTCAAAGGTTACCAGTGCAAAATTGGGTGGCAATCGGTGTAACGGTGTGGATTTGTATTTAATATATTGTGGATTTTGCGTTATATATTGCTACGACAGCACAGAACAATCTACGCGTTTTCGAATGTGCCAGAACAATCTCGATGTAACGCGTGTGGCGTACGTGCTACAATACGCATTTTGCGAGAATCTTCTCGACTGTGCCAGGCTTCGCTCGGGCACTCGGCCTGTGTCAAGGCCGTAGTATTTACGTAGTTCACGAGAGATAAGACGCAGTTTGGAAGCTTCTGGTGTGTGAGCGTGACTAT
Organism: Magicicada septendecula; assembly: GCA_034769895.1. Classification (NCBI taxonomy): domain Eukaryota; kingdom Metazoa; phylum Arthropoda; class Insecta; order Hemiptera; family Cicadidae; genus Magicicada; species Magicicada septendecula. The sequence goes on along the minus strand of CM068368.1, from coordinate 626,619,216 downwards.
AAATACATGGGGTAGCGGCCTTAGTTTTCAGTTCAATGCGAGATATTGGATAGTGCGGTTAGAGAGTATTAGTGCAATATATTTCCAGAGCGGTTCGAGTTATTTACTGTGTACGTTCAAGTAGTATTAGTGAAGTGTTGCGTTATATATCCGGACGGTATCATTGAAATACAATTCAATTTTAATATTAGTGGACATTTTATTGCGTGTGAACAATTTTCATTTGATTTGTTGTAGACACTGTGTTGTTAATTACGAACTGTTAACTGTAAAAATTAAAGGTGTGATTAGTGACTTAATTGTTGTCTTGAACTTATTTTGTTTCCACTGTACCTACGACGATCGAGTAGACCGTCGTAACAGTGGTGTCAGAACTGAGATAGAATGGTTAACAGAGGAAACAGTGGATATTTGTACAAGACGAGTGTAATTCGTAATTAATCGAAAAACAATGGATGCCAGTCAGATGATGGAAAATTTCCAGGCGCTGTTGTTGGAAACAGAAGAACGACGCAGACAGGAGGCGGAAGAAGCAGAAAGACGACAAAAAGAAGAACGAAGACAGGAAAGAGAAGAGGCGGAGGAACATCAGAAAGCACTAATGCTTGAAACAGAAGAAAGACAAAAAGAAGAACGTGAGTAGGAAGCAGAGGAACGTAAACAGGAAGAAGATGACATCAAAGCGTTAATTCAAGAGCAAAAGCAGATGCAAGAACATACTACAGCAGAATTGGGTCTCCTACGTGGTGACGTAGGTGAATTACGAGGTGAGCTTAACAACCAAATTACCAGAATATCAGACGTAGAAGAATACATATCAAATAAAATAACTGAAGTAGAAAAATCTGTCTTGAGTGTGGAAAAAGCTATGTCAACAAAAATAGAAGACTCGATTACAAATATAAAAGAGCAGATTAAAAATTAAGGCGAGCAGTGCCTGAAGTTACAACCAAAACAAATTTCTGAACAGACTGTACCAGTGATAAAGACAGAAAAAGACGCAGAAATTAAGTTAATAGAGAAAGTCACTTTGCCTGCAGTAGGGACAGTTCATGTCAAAGCTCCAACCTTTGACGGAAGCAGTCACTGGGAAACGTACCTCCGCCAATTTGAAGCTGCTGCATGCGCAAATAATTGGACAGAGAAAGACAAGGCTGTGTCACTCGTTCTCTCATTAAAACGACCCGCGGCAGAACTACTACAGAAAGTGCCACCTGAGAGCCAGAATACCTCTGCCGAGTTGATAAAAGCTCTGGAATTACGGTATGGTGATAAACATTTGCGAGATGTGTACTGCACCCAGTTAAGAGCAAGGCGACAGCATTCCGGGGAGAGTCTTCAAGAGTTTGAAGCAAGTATCGACAGACTAATTAGACTGGCCTATCCTGAAGCGCCAGAAGATTTTCGAACGAGTTTTGCGATGCAGACATTTACTGCCGGTGTCCGAGATAACGAACTACAGCAAGTATTACGAATGGCAAAACACCAGAACAGTGCGGACGCCCTGGTACATGCTTTGCAATTTGAGGCCGCCAAATCAGCGTCTGGTTAGACAAGTCATAAAGTGCGCGCTAAAGGTCGTGACGGCACAGACGATGAGGAAGAAGAACAAGGAACAGAGACTCGACGGTCGGCGCCACAGAATAAAATAAAAAAGGGTGGAAGACCGAAGTGTTATAGATGTGGGAAACCTGGACATCTACAACGAGATTGTCGGGTTAGAATTCAGCAGCAGGGAAACGAGCAATAGTCGGTAAAACGGGGCGTTCGAAGCCCCTAGAGAATACGCAATTTCTACACTTCAGAAAAACAGCGGGAGCTTGGTAGTTACCGGATTTGTTCAAGAAAGGCCAACCTCGATTAAAGTTGACACAGGCGCAAAAGTTTCTATTGTGCGCCCCGACGTGGTGAAAGATCTCAAGCCAATCTGGTGCTCTTGCAGCTTGCGAACAGCTACTGGACGGCCTGTAAAAGTGTATGGACAATTGGAGATACACCTACGCCTCGGTCGACTTGAGTTTAATTATCAAGTACTTTTGCAGACATTGTGGATGAAGCAATTCTTGGTGTGGACGTTATGAACGCATACGGATTTATAGTAGATTTCAAAAACAATGTCTTGAGAGTCGGAGGCGAAGAGGTAATGCTATCAACAATGATGACAGCAGAAAAATCGATGAACGTCATAAAACAAGCGGCCGTAACTGTTCCGCCAAACTCCGAAAAGATCATCATGGTTAGAACTGCGGTAGATACTAGGGGCAATCAGTGCTCTATATTCGAACCCCAGGTAGTCAGCACTCCGGGCATACTATTTGCCTGAAGTCTAGTAAAATCTGACGAAACCGGAAATGTACCTATTAGAGTGGCGAATATTTTGGATCAAGCTATCACTTTACAAAGCAATACGCTCCTAGGCAAATTGACTCCTGTGGCCTGGGTAGCCGGAATAACACAACGAAGATCCAGTTCTTCGGATACTTCTAAATTACCAGAGGAACTGCAAGAACTATTGAACAGATCTTCTAACGCCCTCTCAAGTGGTGAGGTAAAAGAACTCAGAGAGTTTTTACATGAATTCAAAAATTGTTTTGCAGTTCGTGGACAGTCACTGGGAAGAACCTCTCTTGTGCAACATAGCATCAAAACCGGGGACACAACACCGATACGCCAACCTCCTCGAAGGCCTCCATTATCCAAACAAGAAGAGATGTCTCGGTTAGTACAGTACATGTTGACAGAGGGAGTAATCGAACCTTCGTCAAGTGCTTGGTCTTCCCCTGTAGTGCGTAGAAGGATGGTGGATTGCGTTCTTGCATACACTACCGGTGGTTAAATGACGTTACAAAGAAAGACTGCTATCCATTACCTCGCGTTGACGATACACTCGACACGTTGTCCGGAGCACAGTGGTTTTCCACATTGGACCTGAAGAGTGGATATTGGCAAGTGGGTCTTCATCAAGAAGACAAGGAAAAGACCGTTTTCTCGACCCCAAATGGTTTATTCCAATTTAACGTCATGCCATTTGGACTCTGTAATGCACCGGCAAAATTTGAGAGATTGATGGACCTGATACTCCGAGGCCTGACGTGGAAAACTTGCCTTGTTTACTTAGACGATGTCATAGTGATCGGGAATACTATCGAATATCATTTGGAAAACAGTAAGGAAGTTCTAACTAGAATTCACGGAGCACGACTGAAGTTGAGCCCGAAGAAGTGTTCTCTATTCCAGAAGGAAGTACAGTATTTGGGCCATCTGGTTTCGGCAGCGGGTGTTAGCATGGATTCTAATAAAGTAGACACCGTAAGAGACTGGCCAGTTCCGAAGAATAAACACGAAGTTCGGAGTTTCCTGGGGTTATGCTCATATTACCGACGTTTTGTGAAAGGCTTCGCTACTATTGCTAAACCACTATATGAGCTAACGAAAAATAAACGAAACTTCCAATGGTCGAGAGAATGTGACCAAGCATTTAGAACGTTGAAGATTGCATTATGTTCGCAGCCAATTCTCGCTTTTCCAGCTTCCGAAGGGAAGTACATATTAGACACAGACGCAAGCAATACTGGTCTAGAAGCAGTTTTGTCTCAAGTGCAGAACGGTGAAGAACGAGTAATAGCATATTACAGCAAGACGCTTTCTAAACCAGAGAGAAATTATTGTGTTACAAGAAGAGAGTTTTTGGCAATTGTCAGAGCTTTGGAGCACTTCCATAAATACCTCCATGGGAGAGAGTTTTCACTACGTACCAACCATGCTGCACTTGCATGGCTCTTGAGATTTAAAAATCCGGAAGGACAGTTGGCAAGGTGGCTCGAACGTCTGCAAGAGTACATCTTCAAGGTACAACATCGGCGGGGGCGTCTGCATGGTAATGCAGATGGCTTATCACGAAGACCGTGCCCGGAAGACTGCCGACATTGCCACAGAAAGGAAGAACAAAACTCAAGCGAACATGCTCAAGCCATCACTGTAGATTTCCTGGCTGACGGCTGGACAACACAAGACTGTCGACAAGAACAGATGACAGATGAAGACATTGGACCGATCTTGACAGCAAAAGAGGAAGGTCGCCGCCCGGATTGGCAAGATATCTGCCATGGTTCCGAAGTGCTGAAGAGCTACTGGGCACAATGGGAATCTCTCACCTTAGAAAACGGATTGCTGAAAAGGGCTTGGGAAAGTGCAGATGGACGAGACGTGGTCATGCAGTTGATAGTTCCCCGAAGTAAAGTGCAGTCTGTTTTGAAGGAGATGCATAATGGAACATCTGGAGGCCATCTTGGCGTTAACAAAACCCTTAACAAAATACGGAAGCGATTCTATTGGCTTCATCTTCGCCACGACGTAGAGGAATGGGTTCGGACGTGTGAAATATGTGCTACAAGCAAGGGACCACAAACCAGAAGCAGGGGAAAAATGAGACAGTATAACGTTGGACAACCTTACGAGAGAATTGGCATAGACTTTGCTGGACCATTCCCAGTTACTGACGATGGAAACCGGTACATCATGGTCGTAGATGACTACTTTACTAAGTGGGTGGAAGCCTACGTAATTCCAAATCAGGAGGTTACCACTGTGGCAAAGCAGTTAGTTCACAACTTCTGTTGCGGTTATGGAGCCCCTATGGAAATCCATACGGATCAAGGGAGGAATTTCGAATCAGGAGTGTTTAAAGAATTATGCCGTCTACTCGGAATTCGAAAGACCAGGACAATGCCTCTGCATCCTCAGTCGGACGGGATGGTTGAGAGATTCAACAGAACACTTGAGCAGCATCTTTCGAAAGTTGTTGACGAGAACCAAACAGACTGGGACCAACGTATACCACTATTCCTCATGGCGTATAGGTCATCAGTACATGACACAACCGGCATGACTCCAGCAAAATTGGTGTTTGGGCAGGAGATTCGTCTTCCTGGGGACTTGATGTTCGGATCACCTAAGACTCAGTCCCAAGAGCCGCAGAACTATTCCTCGCAATTAGAAAACAAACTGCGAGAAATGAATCGCTTGGTAAGAGGACGGCTGAAGATTGCCAGTGATAAAATGAAAACTCGGTATGACATTCGCAGCAATAGCGTGGGTTTCCACGAAGGAGATCAGGTCTGGTTGTTCAATCCAAAGCGCCGTCGTGGCCGCTCACCTAAGCTTCAGTCTAACTGGGAAGGACCCTACGCTGTAAAAAAATGAATTAACGATGTTGTTTATCGGATTCAACAGGAAGGACAGCGAAAGTTCAAGGTCGTCCACCTAGATCGCCTAGCTAAGTACAACTTTAGAGACGCATTGCCAGTTCGGGACGAACAGGCTTAAGGAGGGGGAAGTGCTACCACAGCACAGAACAATCTACGCGTTTATCGAATGTACCAGAAGGATCTCGATGTAACGCGTTTGGCGTACGTGCTACTATACGGATTTTGCGAGAATCTTCTCGACTGTGCCAGGCTTCGCTCGGGCACTCGGCCTGTGTTAAGGCCGTAGTAATTACGTAGTTCACGAGAGATAAGACGCAGTTTGGAAGCTTCTGGTGTGGCGACTATAAATTCATGGGGTAGCGGCCTTAGTTTTCAGTTCAATGCGAGATATTGGATAGTGCGGTTAGAGAGTATTAGTGCAATATATTTCCAGAGCGGTTCGAGTTATTTACTGTGTACGTTCAAGTAGTATTAGTGAAGAGTTGCGTTTTATATCCGGACGGTACAATTGAAATACAATTCAATTTTAATATTAGTGGACATTTTATTGCGTGTGAACAATTTTCATTTGATTTGTTGTAGACACTGTGTTGTTAATTACGAACTGTTAACTGTAAAAATTAAAGGTGTGATTAGTGACTTAATTGTTGTCTTATACTTATTTTGTTTCCACTGTACCTACGACGATCGAGTAGACCGTCGTAACAATATATTTGTATCGTACTGGTTACCGGTGGTATAAAAAAACCTGTTTAATTGTTTTCAAATTTTAATAACTTTTAGTTTATTTTTATTATTTTTATTGATTTATTTAATTCAATTCAATCGTTCAATGAATCCAATGTAAATAAATCCGATGAATGCATTGGAAGTTAGTTAGCGAAGTGTTTTAAACTCCTGTTAATTTATTTTAAGTTGTTATTCTTTCGTCGACTAGGCGAAATGGTGACGTAGATTCCTCGCTGAAAGCATAAATATTTGGTAAGAATGATCACTTACTTGTAGTGAGTCTTGTCGATCTTGCAGGGTCGATGTACCAATCTAATCTGTAGATTGACTTACCGTATTCAAATTCGCCGCGGCGTGTCGGGCTATCCAATTATAGTCGTTCACCTATTCTGAAAACCTAGTCTACTGAAATAAACTAACTGACTCCGTTTGGTCAATATAAAATGATAATTTATTCTGTTTAACACTCCTCTTTAATGATCTAAAGTATTATTAACCATTTTAATTCAAATTTAAATAACATTATTTGTTTGTTTCATAAAATTTGTCTCAGGGTGGTAAAACTGATTTACAACGTCAGTGTGTGATTAAAATGCTTTTCAGTTAAATAAATTAATTCATATGTGGGTTCTTTTTGCTTACAGAATACCAAATTATTTACTAGAACTCTTATTCTACCGTTATTAGGCAGTTTGAAGACGATTACAACTCAATCATCTCTTAATATTTAACATTTCAAAATTATAACCATGCCTGTGTTTGACATTTTAGGTTAACTAAATTATTAAGCAACCGACAATAAATGATTTAAAGAACGTTTGTTTACGTTAAAGTAACTCTTGATAAAACATTTAAAATGTGAACAATAAAATAATATTTTAAAACAGTGTCGTTTAATGATATATCTGAATCATCATTTGACTCTATAAAAGGTAATTGTATAGCTGTAAGTATTTATGTAGCTTGACAACCTTAGTTTCTTATTCATAATAGACATAAACATTTAAATAGTAATAGTAGTAGACTCTTCCTAAATTACAAAACATAAATAGCATTTGCATTTTTCATTAACTTTCGTTAATTGTTTCAGACAGTCGACAATTCTCAATCGCTTATGAATGCTTGTTGGTTTGATCTATGTTTAGTAAACAACAATTTTCATCAGGTGTGGTTATATCACACTCAGTATTTATACATAATAAATGATTAATTGTTTGCAAAATTCTTAAAAATAGAATATTCAAATTAAGTTGAGGATTGTCATTAGTACTGTTGATTGAATAATATTAATAATGCACCATCATCTACATACTTTATTTAGACACATTATTGGAATGTGGTTCGTTTATATCGTCTTTTCAAATTCTTAACTAATTTTGAGAAAATCACTGTACTCCCTTTTTTAAATTAAATCCCGGAATTGCTATGGATTATACACTTAGCAATCCTTATTAACGCACTGTTACACTTAAAACGTCTTCAATACTAGTGTAGTTACGTTGGCACAAATTTAGGTTATATGTTGCTTTGTTGACAACGGTGACGCGCAGAAATTATGTAAACAGCTGTTTCCTTGCGGTGACGAGTAGCCGTCTGCTTCCCTCTGCAGTTGATTAAAAAGTGTCTCGAAATGGCATCTCAATCTGCCGTTCCGTCCTGTGATCGTTGTAAAATTGGCTAATTTCTTGGACCTGATTGGTTGACGATCTTTAATTTGATGCACATACCCCATCCGCGCAATATTTTAATTGTTGTTCTTAGCGTGGGGAGTCTGGGTTTGAGATTATAAACATTTGCTCGAATTGACACAAATATTTTATAATAGTAATAACTTTCTTATTATGGCATAGATTTAAAATCTAAGCTTATCACTGTATTGGTAACTCTTGGCTCTTTATTTAGAGTTCACTCACGGTGTGCTTTCGTTCATTATTAAGGGAGTTAATGTTTGATATTATAACATTACACTATTCACTATTAATTGTATTTATTCTTAAACTAAAACTATTCAATGGCAATCATATCTCCTTGTGAGCATGCCTTCCAAGTCCTTCAACACTTCTCACTTATTTGTTACTTATTTTTAATTACAAAATATAGTGCTTATGCTACCATTGACTTAGCCTAAGAGTCTATCAATTGTATTTACAAATTACTTACTATAAAAGGTATCTGGGTAACTTCTGTGTTGCCCCAGTTGTAAACATTGAGTTGTTACAACTACTGTTTGTCTTTGTTTGTTTGGAATGCATTGTTATTCCTTGGTATTTTTGTCATTAATATGACCCCTATATGGCACTATTAAGTGTACCTTTAATTTAACTCTTATTTGGGAATGTAGTGTCTTTTCAGACCATTATTTAGTTTGAATAGTTTACTAGTAGTAGTATATTGATAGTTAGTCTTGTGTTATTTAACACACTAGTCTGTTCCTTAGCGTATAGCATTGGATAATAGTAATTACATCTGGTGTCATATGACAGGTGTGCTTAATTATTCTTATTACACATTATGTCCTTGCTTATAATTCTCTTATGCTATTATAATAGTGATTTTACATCTTACTTATTACATAGGTATCCTTCTGTTATTCCTTTTTAGCATTAAAATGTGGTTTTGTCTGTGTTTCACATAGTGAATCTCATTTTGGCTAGTTTTGTTCAAATTCTTTACTTGTATTCTTACATAAAGATTACTCTTGGTATCTGATATTGGTATTGGTAGAAACCTTATTACTTCTACTTGATTTGGGGTACAAACTATTTTAGTTCTGGTATGTTTTACCTACTATTAAATATGAAATTAGGTGGAAAGTACCTGTATTTAGGTTATGTGGTTTTATTATTTGTAGCAACAATGGGTGTATTAAGTTGATACAAATTTACATCTTTTAACCTTGTTTTTTCAAGTCTAATGTTATTAATGACAACTGGTAATTCATTATTTATTTCCTTTTTCTATCTTACATGATTTTTTGATTACTTGACTAACGATTATTATAATTATGAGACAATTCTAATTCTTCCTTATGTTACATTGATGCTGTGCATAACATGTCATTATGCTTTTATTTACAGCTTCTTTTATGTTAACATTATTGTTACTTCCACTCTTTGTCTAATATAGGATGTCCTACTCATTTACAATATTATTAGTTGTATATGGGTCATCTAAGTTAGTCAGTTATTGTCTATATTTTCAATCTGTAAGTTCTTCAGTTATCATATATACGGGTAAGATGTTAATCTACAGTTGACTGGCTCTTGGAATCTATATCTTATGCCATGGTTGTTAAGTGTCTTTCTCGTAGTATGTTTCTTCCTGGTTTTCATTTGTTCCTTACTGACCGAAACTATTGGGTTATTGGTTCCTGTGGTATTCTCACTATTTGTTGTATCTTCTTTCTTCTTATATGTTATTGTTATTGTTATTTCCCATTACTTTTTATTAACTCTTGTGTTTGTGAGTTTATTCTTCTGGATGAGTTGCTCATGTAGTTTCATTCTTGGCATTTTGTATTAAACACTTGGTGTGTCTCGTTGACTCAATTATTATGACATGTGTTAATATTTTGGTTACTGAAATACTGGGCTCATATGTCTTGTTACAATATAGATTCTTATTTTGTTCTTGAAAACTTTAAATTAACGCTATTGCAAAACAAATCTATTTAATTTTTTGATAAAAGTGAATAACACAGTGAGTGTCATTTCCTTGCTTCATACTAACTTAATTTTGTTCTTTCATTCTGATAGAAAGACACACTCTAAATTCTTATTAGGAAATGGTTAACCATATAAAATTATAAATAATTTAAAGTAATTACTTTAACTTGATGTTTTTCTATGAATTATAATTAGCTGTAGATAGGAGTGGGCATAAACTCCCTACTTTTCAGCTGCAACCAATGTAACCAAAAAGTCTTATCCTCCAGTTCCAAGTTACTTAATATGCAAAAATAGTTATTCTAATGTATTGAGATGATAGGAAAATAATATTTTGGCTTTCTTTTCTTCTTCATTCGAAAAAAAAGAACACGCTTTCTTCACTGTAAATTAATTATGAATAATGATTGTTTACTCTTTCCATGAGTAATGCTGTGTCACAAACATGGTTCCATTGAATTCTCGAGTACGACAAATTGAAATTTGTCGCATAGTTTTACATATTAACTGCTATCTTTTTCCCCTCCTAATGGCGTCATATTGGTCAGAATGAAAACAACTAAGGAAAACGCGATTTAAAGTTTTGCAAATTAATTTTAGGTACAACTACTGAACGCGTGGTTAAGCCGTTGAATAAGAAAAGTGCATGTAAGACGTTAACCTGAATGTCATGTAGCCTAACAAATATCAACAGATATTTACAAATAAATATAGATATGTACTAGTTGTCACAGGTAATATGTACAAGATTGTCGGATGTCTGAAAAAATACCACGACAAGCGTATTAATAACTGATTTTAAAGATCTACTGTCATTTCTCTCTACAAAAAAAAAAAAAAAACATCGCCAGCTATCCACTCGGGTATCAACGACATACAATTATACTAATCAAAGCAACTGGGTTTTGCGTTCCTCATATAAATTAGTTTGGGAGTATACACTTAAACGTCTCTGACAATATTGCGTAATTTGAAGTCCTGTACCTTCAATATCAACTAATAAATAAAACGTGTAAATGTACTTTGTCGTGACTCTAGATATAATAATGAAAATAAAAACGACCAAATCATTAGAACAACATAAAGGCAGAGCATTATTTAATTTAATTTCATTTCATATCTGGAACTCAGATATGATTGGCTGTTCCCAATCAATGCCAATAACATTTACAACTTCTTTGACAAAGTTAAGAAGAGATTTAAATTATTCTTAAACCTTTGTTCCTGTGAGTTGTAGTTTAGACACGCAGATGATCGATAGCAACTCTTTTATGCCCATTCATAACTGCTGAAGTTTTTTACACAATGGTAAAATGTAAGAAAAACTAACTGCAAGACAGTGTACAGTAAACACTAAACCCAATTTTTAAAAGATCCATTTTGACGTGTCTCCTTCACAAGTGCCCTTCCATTCGGAAATAATGTAAAGAGACCTACTTGTTAAGCGGCATTTGGTCCCCTCTATATTCTATTCTTTACCAGAAGACTAAAGTAGTAATTGTGTCTAAATATATTTACTTACATTTATAACAAAAAGTTTGAAGATAATTTGAAGTTAAGTAACATAAGTAAAGATTACTCTTATATAATTTTGTATAATTTTGACTGGATTTGATGAACAATATGAGTTTTCTTTTTTTCTTCTGTGTTAACGTCATATGAATATCAGGTATTTAAAATGTATATAATATTTATTGCTTTAATTTATAAAGGTGTAACCAATGTAGGCAGCTTTATTTATTGTTATAAGAATTATGAATGTGTTTAAATCTCTAAGAACATATAGTGATTAATATTTTAGGAATTTCAGATAATTAGAACATCCGAAAGTGATGACGTAGGATTACGGTTTTGTATGGCATATCTGATGCCGTGACTATTCTTTGTTTCAAGTTAAGAAATGTCAGCTCTCCTCTACAATATGCGTCTACTCAACCCAGTCACATACGAATGCTATAAGAACTTTCATGAAATGTTAAAAATATGGGTGGGGCATAATGGTTCTACAGGAGGTGGACATTTTTGTTTTAAATTTATTTAATTATTAATTAACTTATTAATATTCTTATCCAAGTAAGGGTTACTGTATTAAAGAATATTTTAGTATATGAATTAAATATTTAATATAGGCTTCTAAACCATTGGATATTTAAAATGCATAAAAATGAAGTTACATGTATGTACTTGGAGTAATCGACTATATCGACAAGAAGGCAATTATGTATAACCAACATTTTTTAACTGTGGATCTACAGATTAATTAAAGTTACACTGACTAAGTGTACATTAATATATAAATATAAAGAACTGTATAATTACTTTGGTTACCGATGTATTGAAAACGTTTCTGCTTATAGTAAATTATAGGTACTTTATTAAGATTATAAACAGTATCCAAACATCATTCTTGTAAAAATGCGATTTACTTACTCGTGTTGATTGAACTTAAAAATACAGATAAATGACTTGTTTCCCGTATATTGATTCTATAAATTACTATAAATTCTACCACATGTTTATTAAAGTTATTCTATTCTTGTTTTACTATTCTATTGCGTCATTTACTTCAAACAACTTATAGTATCGATTGACTGACATCGTTTTTCAATTTTGATCTTCAATTCTATCATTATAGCTGTAGATCATCAAAGGAAAATATGACATAAAAAGTGATTAACAAAATATAGAAAAGCCTTACCTAAAAATGCAATAATTACATAAATGTAAAAATTTAAATGACATAACACACACACAGTATTCCCGGTAAACTAAACATTTGAGATACAAATCATATACAATAATAATAAGGCACCAGCCTACAGTATCGTACCATATAATGTTGACCATATTTTTTAAGCTACATATTATTTTCTTAACGTTTTATGTTGTCTCAGTAGGCCTACTAGTATTGCATTCTAACTACTGAGGCAAGCAAAGAAAGTCCCTTCTACGTATCTAATGTATCGAATGATAGTTTCTCAGTCTACTCATTAAAACTTGGATCGGCTTCACGGTTACATGCATACAAACATCCACGAGAAACTACTTTCAGAAAGTAGTTTAAAAAACTGCTTCAAGTAACTTACGGAAGTTTAAGAAAAACAACTCATGTTTTTCCAATGAAGGTCACGCTTTCTTCTCGCGGGATACAAAGAAATCAACAGGAATCTTTACTGTATAATACCCTGCCTATAATTATAAAAAGTCTTGATACTTCTTTAGATTGAACTTAGGAGATACAGTACACGTGTATCTAACAAATCGCATTGTAAATTACAATGAAAACCTATATATTCAGGGTGTCCTGTCATATCTGACGTGACTTATTTTGACTTATTAGCTTAGTTTCTTATTTAATACAGGGTTAACTTTAAATATTTGAAAATAACTTTTTTTGTAGTACATTAGCTACGATATACTTTAGTTTTGTGTTTAATGAACGGTTTGGGGTAAACAGGTTACACACGTTGGATTTCTTTAACGGTAATATCGTTGCATCTCACCGCTTCAATTTCAACCTGATTAAAAAGAGTAAATGATGAAGACACAACGATATGAAAATCAAGAAGCTATTTAATAAACGTGACATACAGTAGTAACAATAATATATACGCCTAATGTAAACGAATTTGGCATATGTGGAATGATAGGGGATTTTGAAGGGAATTGCAGATGACTGGGTAGGTGTAAAGAGACAGAAGAAGACCTGAGAGATTCGGCGATAATGAGGGAAAAGAACTGATTAGAATAGTGAATGTCTAGAGATTTTGAAGACGGCTAAGGATCTTGAGAGGGCTGTAAGGCTATAAGAAGGAGAAGAAACGGTTAATGGAAATGAAAATTTTGGATTGGCTGTGTATAAAATTTCCATCAACTCGTTCTTTTCTTTAAAAAATTTGAAATAATGTACAAAATATTATTCTATAACAAACATATTATTTACTGTTACTTGTATGACTGCATATTGTAAAACATACTATAATAGTGACTTGAATATTTTAAAAAAAATTGTTTCTTTTTTGTAATTATAAAATTATCTGCGTGTTGAAACAAATCTATTGATTAAATAAACACCAAGTATAAGTGATTATAGTGGTACGGTGATACGTGTTGGTTGAGCACGTACTAGTTTCGTAAAGTAATAGGCCCTACAGGAAATAATATTATGTGTAGATTCCACTCTAAAATTTATTTGAATCTCCGGTTCAGTTGTAACATGAAAGAACAATACCGCACTTGCACGTGTCAACGTCGCTGTGTTTAACTGCACTTGTTTCTACACGTGACGTCTGCAACGTGAGTGTTTGTACTCATTTCAAAAGATTTTTGTAACATTTTTCATATAAAAAACTTGTCGTCAGGCAAAATTTAATGTTAAAAATTTGGTTCTATATGCTTAGATTGTGCCAATTAATTTAGAATATTTTATAATATTTCAGTCTATATTCAAAGTTGTTTAAGCAAATTTCAATAATTCTTCTAGACGTGCGTTTACTCTCTGTTATAATAATATTCATAACTTTTAGCTGTGTCATCATTACACAGTAACAATTTTTAATTTGTTTTATTAACATTGCATAAAAAATTGAAATCCTTTTCTGTTTGTATCAAAATGTAGAATAGACAGAAAAATATTTTTATAGTGTTGCGGTATTGCCAAGAGACAGTGATGTAAGAAAAAACGGTATTATTTCAATGATGTAAATGATATGGATAAAGTTTATACACTGCTTCCGTCTATTATATTTATCTTTTACTTTAATACATTTACAATCTGAGACATACTGTTAACAAGTTTTAAAAATTATAATGATTATTATCGTTAACAAATAATAACAACAATAATACATGTCTCAATTATTATTATTTACAATACATATTGTTACACCTTTTGTATATTATCTCTTGTTACTTTTTTTTTTATAGTATTATAATAAGTCTTAAATCTTAAGCTTACCCTTCGTCAATGTAACTATATCCTGTAGGCCCAGGTTGTTGGTGCCAAATAATGTTAAATTAATAATTTTCTAACTATGTGAAATAAAAAATTTGAACTCTTGTATTCTATCTTGTCTTAATTTCAATAGATTTTATTATTCTTTTCTCATTAACATATATTGAGATTCACTAACATATAATGCCCTTCTCTTCAGTTAGTAGCTCCTTTAGGTTTGATAACATGAAAACTCTTTCTCAGGGTTAATAAAAAAAATTAATTTAAGTCTGTGTACCGTTACAGTCATACATATGAAACAAAAATATAATAATTAAAAATCTATTTTAGTAAAGTGATGTTGTACCCTATATGTGTGTTGAGCTAGGGGTTATTTGGATCATACAAAAGAAACAACTTAAATAGGAACAACTAATAAAAAGTATTACAATGAACAAATAAAATTAATAATCATAATGTTTATAGTGTTTTTGGTATTTCATTTCACTGTTCTTGTGCTTTGAATTTAATAATGTTTGATCAAAGGTATATTTGAACATGATGGAACAATCTCACCAAATTTTTAGTTTAGTCTATAGATTATTTCTTGATATTTATCTTCTGGCCTTCAGTTTTCCGTGTATTATATTAAACCATTATACTTCTCATTATTTCTTAAGTCTTCCTTCATTTATTCATTGTGTAACATTAATTTTTTTGTAGAAAAAGTCCAGCTTCAAATTAATGTGTTATGACTTATTTCAAAATGATTTCAACAATACCCTTTCTTTTAAAAAACTCCCGATTCAATTAGTAATGCTCTTGGCTATGACATGTTTATGGGTCATAGGTTTGTTTTTATAATTTTTAATTAACATAATTCAGTTGAATCTTGTTTTTTATTAGTCAATGATGTATATAATTAGTTTATAGTGCACTATTCCACTATTTTTAATTATTGTACAATTTGTTTGATCTTACTATATTATCTATATAGTTGTTTTATATAAATATATATACGTTTTATTCAGTGCTTATTTATAAGCAGGTCTATTTCCTATTCACTTTCACTATACACTGTTGTTTAACGTCAATCACCGTTATTTTCACTTTCTTACGTTATTAAACTACCTAACGTTTGTGATTATTGTTTAATATTATTTTAATTGTAATATATAAACCACTTTCAGTTCGTAGTGCGATTACACAAAATAACTGCTTGAGGTTCGCAGAACTCCCTATAGTTTAATAGGCTTATGCAAAAGGTTTTTTTTTTACTTACTTCCTAATTTGTTAACATTTATACAGTATATTTTTATTTATTACAACTATATACATATTTATTATCATTCGATCTTCCCTCCTGGGTGTAATGGTCATCGTCATGTCATTGTCATTAAATTATATAAATATAATGAATGAATAATTTTTCATTTCCAATTTCCATTGTATGTTTATTATGTTAATTCACTTTTGTTTTTTATTATCTTTTACTCCTTGACATTCTTTAAATAGTTACATTTTATGTTCATTTCTTTATTTGTTAAATTGATTTTGTACTTCTTTGTATTTCATTTATAAGAAAGATTGCGTTTAGGCATAATTCACAACGAATTTTGATGATTACATTATATTTACTCTAGGGCATAATCTTGTTATGTTACAATATACATAAAACTCAAATGACCAAATCTGCTGCGATAGTCGGCAGAAAGAATGCTCCATCCATTGACATCACGACGTCACGCCATTGCAGATAATTTACTGCAATTAATCATTTATCTAGCATATTTCAGGCTTTCAGTATTGTTAAAATTTGAAGCTATTTTTTTGCAAAATACTATAGAACTGCGGAAAAGTCTCTGTATCCTGGATAATTGAGTAGTAATTTTCGTGTACATGGTGCGATTTGGTACACATAACGTTAAGCGATTGCTGTAGTTATTAGAGAATTCGACTAGAGATATTAGATTTTACATTCAGTTTAGCCTGCTTGAACAAACAGGACATACAGGACAATTTAACATACACATACGGGTTTAAAAACAGTTGTCTATGAGAATTGTTTGTATTACAGTGACAAGTGTGACTATCGTGTAAAGAGGCGACTATCGCCTACATCTATATAACACACACACACACACACACACACACACACACACACACACACACACACACACACACACACACACACACACACACATATAGGCTATATTTATATTCATATGTAGACAATTTTCCATCATTTGTTTGCTCCACTAAGTTGCTGTTCAGGTAACGTCCTGAATATGCTTACGCGGGTGCTCCATAGTCACGTATGCGTAGTTTCCATGACTGCTGGAAGTCAGCAGTCAGCGAAGAGCAAAATAGTATCCAGTGCTTTCTGAAAAAATACTAGCTGGAACATTTCAGGAACGACGTAATTAACTGTCAAAACATCTAGCAGATTATAATCGCTATTACGATACATTTAGTAAATTTATTACGTTGGTAAGATGCCTTGATTACGCGTTCAAAAACTGCATTTTACGCTGAGAGTTACTTAAGCTTAATACTATTATAAACATTTTAATGTTTACTACTAAATAATATTTTATACAATTTTCACGTTTGGTGGATCATACTGTATATTCTGAGGCATTTATTTTATTATAAACATATCTTATAACGTGTCGGCTACGTTATAATCCAGGGAACCCGTGATAATTGACACTAGCCAATTATACAGGCTGCCTACGTTGTAACAAACTGAAAAATCAAACACTTCACTAACAATAATTATACTTACTCTAATTAAGAAAACTAGGGGAGGGAATTTGGCTGATTTATGCACTCACTTTAGTATGTAACAAAGATGACATCCCTTTATTTACATATGATAGGTAACACATTACAAATAAAAATCTTACTTACTCAGAAATTGTAAGGGGGTTTTCTGTCTTAAAAATGATCATACTGACAACGTGTTTACCTCGGATCCGAGTCTCTCTTTAACCTAGTTAAGAAGTTTCAAATTTACTTTACTTGTTGAGACGATTACTTTATTACTTAAGTACCATTTGTAGAATGGTTTTATTTAGTTTGTGCAATAATTCAATCTTACATCTCAAGAGTTATGTTACAACGTATGATTTCAGAAATTCTGGTTACACCATTTTAAAACTTAGCGCTTATAGATTGTCTTTTAAGTCTTTTTTATTTTTAATTACTTATACTTTAAATATACATAATTCACGGAAGACGAGCTTCCGCGTCACCTCTTAGATAAATGTTATCTGTCCATGTCCTCGGAGTGATTCTTCTGTACTCTCTTAGTCGGGGTGGTCATCGGGGTAGTCTTTCCAGTGGAGGTCCTCGGAGGCAATTAATGATGAAAAGGATGTTATGGTGTCATCTAGCCGGAAGTCGTCCTGAACATCTGCGATAGTGTAAATGCAGTATAGGTCAAAGTCGTCACTATTCACAGTTTTTCACATCACATATTTAGTGGCACCGTCGTATTGCAGTTTACATATTTTTTTTACATTATGTTCGAATTACCTTTAAGTTGAACCATATTTGATTGGTTATTTTAATTAACAGGAGATGTCACCTTTTACACTCGTTTTCTCTTTTTCACATCTTTGTTTCAGAAAAATACTCACTACATCTTAGTTACTTATATCTAGCTCTCCACACTTTTAGTGGAAGCTAACACTCTAATAAAATACAAAAAAATAAACATTTGTGAAGAGCCCCGCTTGGAGCTGTTTACAGTTTGAAAGCCGCATCATTAGTCCTACATTGTTACAACAGGAAAGTTGCAACGACGCGGAGTGAATACTCCGCCATAATATAGTTCCAACTTTTAATTAGCAATACAGTTTTTACAGTTTGACAAAATAAACAATCGAGACTTTGCTTGTCTACAGAATTTATTACAACTACTACTAGTGACTTTAAATTATTAATCATTACATTATAGTTTACAGGTATTTCTTATTTAATGCCGGGTCGGTATGCAAGTTGGATCCGGTATACACAGATCATAGCATGATAAATTTAATAAAGTGTTAACAGTTTTATTTTTAACTTTTGCTTTCACAGTTTTAAATTAATTATTTTAGTTAAATTTTCTTATTTAATTCTCATTAGTATTATGAGTTAGTTCAGGGGTATTTGGTTTAATAGTGCGATTTAATGGTTTTAATTTATATTTTTATTATTAAATTTTTTTATTTATTTTCAATTTAAATCGTCACAATCTATAGATAGGGGGTTTTCCAGAGATGTGTTAATTCTAATACTGTACCAGTAAGAAAGTAGAGAAGCAGAACGACGTGATTCATTTCAATACCATGCAGTCAGTATAACGTAACGTGAGATGATTGTGTGTACACTGCACATACATTAGAACCAAAACGATATGGAGTAATATTACTTTTTATATTACACTTGTTTCCCCTGTACAAAGAGGAAATTTGCAGTTAGTATTTGTGTAGTTAATTTTAATACTCTTATTTGAATCTGTTTGTGTCTGTTTGTTTTATCTACCTTTTGTATCGGGATGGATTCCTTAATTTTTCAGTGTGCGGAAAGTTTGTTAATCTATCCTTCATCCTGACTGGAACACTTGCCTCTAATATTGTCTTCTCATTTTTTAATATTAGTTTCGTGACTGTTGGTCCTATCCATCCCTAGCCCTCCTCCGCCCCTCTTTTCCGGTAAATATCTTTGCGTATGTTATTCATTGATATGATTCATTCTGGCTAAGAATCTCCACAACTTACTTTTTCAACACATTCTAGAATAGCTCCAGTTTCGAGTTCTTGAGTTTTTCGGTCTTTTCAGGTCACCTCTTTCAGTCTCAGTAAACATTTCATTTCAAGAGCTCTGTTTTACTCCTCAACTTTCTTGAAAATAACTAAGCCTCACAACCATATGATGGTCTATGTAATATATTAAATACTTTGACATTTTTCACATCCTTATAAAGTTATCTAGACAGTATGGAGTAAATTTGTAGCTTTAATATTCTGTCATTTATTTAATAACTTCTTTTATAGGCCTATTTCCTTTTATTATTACTTGTAGATATTAAAACCGACTTGTTCAATTCTCAACTACCGTAACTTTTATTTATGTATTATCTATATACCATATTTAATCTAGGTTTTATTACAAAAAACCAATTTCTTCCTATCTTCCCCTCTCATATGATAATGATTATATGACATATATGATATGATTATATAATGATTAAAATGGCCTATAAATGTAAGTTCAGACATTTTATAGGCCATACGGTTCATTACGGTTTTTGTTTCTCTTTAGTTTGCTACCCTCAGGTGCACAATCCTTAAATTATCTCTTTATCTCAAACTTAAATAGAAAAATATTTGGATTGCTCCTTGCCTTAGTTCTTCCTGGATAACAATTTCTATTTGTTTTTCATTCTTGTATACAATACATAGCTTTTACTCTTTTTATAGACTTTCCATGAAATTGTGTATTGATCTCTTGCTGATATTCCTTTACCGATTCCCTTGCTAATATTTACTTTGGGTTTTCATAATTTTTAATTTCTTTATAGCCGATTCAAAGTCTATAAAAACTGTAAAATGGTGTAGATTTGCTTTCTAGTGATTTCCCTATTTTTTTACATTTAGTGCTAGAATTGCATTCAGTGTTAGTATTACTTTTTAAGTAATAAATTCTAACAAAAAAGAGTGCTACCCTGTTACCCTAAAACAGGGTTTATACGCTTATTAATTTTTAAAGATAACAACATACAACATAATTCTTGTACATTACATGTTAAGTACTTACACTTGGATACGTTTCAATAATATAATAGCATTCAATATCTTAAAATTCTGTTTCCATTACATAATGAGTTATAAGATATGCGGGAAACGATTGTCTGTTTCCAGTGCAAAACTATTACGGTAAAACCACGGTATTTCGCATAAGCGCATCAAAACTTGGCACTTTTCTCACTGTGTCGATAAAGCAACAGAATTTGTATTATTTTGATTTTATACAAAAATCTTTACGCTAAACTTTGTTACGAATTGTGTTTGATATTTTAATATGTCGTGGAATTAAATTGACCAGGATGGAGAAAATAATTGTGAATAAGCGGACTGTAATTTAATACACTTATTGTGCGTAAATGTTACAAGTGAAGTTAGATTTTGAAAGGTTAGCTAAGCCTTCTATGCATCATGATGTCTGAGAAATCAGGTTAGAAAAAATTTACATTATAGAAAAAGGACGCAATTTATGCAACACTTGAAAAATACATTAAATGAAATGATTTAGGCCTAAGGCCTACATAATAAGTCGCGACATGAAAAGAATTAAGATGACAGCCGAACGCAAACGTAAGTCACGTCTGATGTATTCGGACGCTCAGAGCCTATATAACGTCATGTCTGCCTATGCAAGCAGAATTGGAATGTGATCAGATTAGCCAACCTTCCAATAACATAATTCCCACATTAAATACCAACATTATTGTCCATAACTGCCCGCAAAAATCGAGCGATTTTTTTTTTGCAATACATTTTTAACAATTTATATTATAAGGAAAACACAAACATGTACGTTCTTACTAATAGATATCAACCACCAGTAGTTTGTTTTTATTATGGACATTGAAATGTTAGATAACAAGATTATGACATTAAGTTGCTCAGAGATAAAACCTTAATGATAATGATAAAGTTAGACAGGCCATAGTTGGCTTGCAAACTGATTCATACATGACTATAAATTTGCATGAATCAGCAGATATGCATACAACAAAAACATGAATAATGAATAATCTGATAATGCTTGATAATGAATAATCTGTGACTCATCCCTTGATGGGCCAGATACAAATTGCAAATATTTATGCAAGTCATGATTAATAATCCAAGCCAGTCAAGGCCAGCTGATTTGTACATAATAGTATTGCATACAAAATGAATAGACAAAGATTATTACAAAAAGTTATATGCATAGAAAAACATAGATTGAGCATAACGCTGTAGTATAATAATTAAATAGTGCATGCTATACCAAACAATTGCAAGAATGCACAAATAAATTGACATGCGAAAATAGATTATACATTGTTGAATAGTTACAAGTATATAAACGTAATAACATGTATGTCATAATCACAAATACAGCATGAATAATAATATATGTGCGATACATGATCGCAAAATACAAATTCAAAAAATATGTCTAAAAATATATGCGTGGTGCATAATCATAGACAATAGATGCGGGTACAATAATATGTGTTACATAGATACAAAATATATAGGTACAAAATATGTGTTGCATAGTTACCAAATACATGAATACAAGGCATAAAATACAATATAATAGTACAAGGGACAAATGCAGTAAATGTGTTCATTCAAAAATGTAATGCATGTGTTGAGCAATTACAAGTAACACATGAAAATTCATAGAATAGTGAAATAGCAATGCACAAATATCAATAAAAAATGTGCAGCAAATACATACATGGCTTGTATAGTTCCAAAATCCATGTGAATATTATATAACAAAATACATAACATAAGAACCAATACCACCAATAGACATAATACATAAACCACTACCAATAGCAAATATGAATATACAAAGGACATAGTATATATCTTACAGAATTATCAATACATGTAAATACAAGAATAAGTAAAGTATACCACAATGACAATATAATAAGTATAAATATAATAACATGATGCATGTTTGTACAATTACAAAATACATGCGAATTTGATATATGATATACACTATAATGCAATATCAATATATAACGTGTTAAAAAATGTTTGTGACAGCATATGTCACCATAATTGAAGTCGGCCAAACTATCAAACAATTAAGTAATGAAAAGCTCGTGGCCAAGTAAAACAACGTTGTGCCGAGTAGTTACATTGGCATCGTGTCTAGGCTTCGTCCCGCGCTGGCAACAAACATAACTTGTGAATTCGTCTGCGAAAGGTGCCAACAGGCGTACGAACGTCAACTACCCTAATTAAATTGTCTGGTCCGGGCAATGTGGCTGTGATTACCCCAAATTTCCATGCTAATGGAGGCAAGTTATCCTCGATTAGCAGGACCAGGTCACCAATGGAAACGTTTTCTTTAGCGAACTTCCATTTGTGACGCTGTTGCAATTGGTGTAGGTAGTCGCGCGACCATGCTTTCCAAATAGCTTGGACAAACTTCTGGAGAAGTTGCCAACGGCCGAGACGAGAGATCGGAACGTGTGACAAGTCAGAATCAGGTATTGCCGTTAATGGTGCACAGATTAAAAAATGGCCAGGGGTAAGTGGCACTGGATCGTTTACATCCGATGAAACGGCAAATAATGGACGTGAGTTTATACAGGCCTCTACCTGTGATAAGACCGTAGTAAACTCCTCAAACGTGAGTATCGACTTGCCGACAACGCGGCGCAAATGATATTTCAAACTCTTTATACCGCTCTCCCAAAGCCCACCAAAATGAGGTGATGAAGGAGGAATGAATGACCACTTAATACCATGAGAAGTTGCAAATGATTGAATTGTTAAGGTGGCATCCTTGTTATGCCAGAGATTGTAAAGGTCATGCAAGACGTTGCGGGCCTTCCTAAAGTTCGTGCCATTGTCAGAATACAATTGGCTAGGTACGCCCCTACGGGCCATGAAGCGACGTAAGGCAGCTATAAACGCATTGGCCGTGAGGTCGGAAACCAATTGAAGGGTACAGGGGAAGAACGATCTCGGTCCAAAAAAATGAAAATTGAGATATTGCCAAAAATGGCTTCAGTTTTTCGAGTAGTATAGCCACGTGGTGGTTATACAGCTCATAAACGGTTAGGATCCATGCTACAGCGTCGGAATGTTTGGGTATACAGGGGAAGAACGGTCACAGTCCAGTCGTTACCAGGTAAAAACGATCAGGGTCCATTGAAGTTATAACACGCTCGCCGCTATCGGCCGGCCAGGCGGCTGTTGCCTGTTAGTCAGTGCTCTGCGTCGGTACTGTGCACAGCTCCTGTGTTTTTGTTCGAGTTTTTTGTTTCCAATATTTGTGATTAAATATCAGTGTTGTGTAAAATGAGTGACAGTGGTTCTAGTAATGAAGAAAGTAGTGCCTGTAAAGCCCCTTCTACTAAGAAGCGACGTAAGACGGGCAGAGAGCGGGATGCAACGAAGCGTTTGAGGAACACGACGTATAAAACCGGAGAACAATGCAAATGCACCAGGCTACAGTGCTTTCGAAATGTCAGCCATCAGGAACGTTTCGAATTAATTACGACTTTTAATGGTTTAACCGATAGAAATAGTCAAAATTCTTATTTATCGGGCTTGATATCTGTACAATCTGTAGAGCGTCGAAGACCTAGAAAAAGATTCACAGCACCAACAAGACCAATTAAAGAGGTTAGAATTTCCCAAAACAAGGTACGGACAATTGATCATCGGGATACATACACAGGACCACTCATATCTACAGTAATAACTCAACCAGTTAAGAAAAGCAAGAAGTCAGTCAACTGTGAATGTTCTCGGCCTTCAAACACACATACCGAGCCTGAGTGGTCATATAAGGAGCCATTCCCTCTCCCAAATGTAAAATGCAATGATCTACAAGTTCTCAAGCGTTTTTGCAGAGGGGAAGCCCAGGAATTCTACTCCAATCTTCGTCATTCACAGCAAGGAGAAGGCAACGAAGAAGACGAGGATTACTTTGACTAAGGTAGGCCTGATTCAATTTTTTAGATAAAACTAAACTTATAAAATGTACTTTAAGATAAAATAATCAAATATTTTTTGTTTTGCGAAAACCCAGTATTAAAACATAGCCGTTTTATTGTTTTCAGATTCTAAAAACAAAAGGACCTGATGAAAAGATGCAACCGAAGCTTACAAACTTAAATGCAATATTCTTGTAAAATTCACGTAATTCATATTACAATTTTGTAATTTTATATACAGTAAAATGAGATAATTTGAAAAGTAAATAATTTGCATTATTGCCGTTTATTCATGAAACAAATACTATTATCATAACAAATTTGTAGAGTAAAAACTCTATTCAAAATATTAATAAATTCATAAAACAACATTTGAAAACTTAAAGTAGCAATTTTTAAAAATACAATATAAAAATATAAATATTAAATATATTAAAATATTAAATATACCAAAAATAAATTTTATTTTTTGGTATAACGAGCTTTGTAAAAAAAATTATACAGGAGTACAGGGGAAAATGATCAGAGTCCAGGTAATGATTTTTTCAAAAATTTAAAATAAATAGAAAGCAAAAATATTTTGGGATCATCTTTGTGGATCTGAATAAGAATAAGATAGATGTATGAATAAACTTCATTTCATGTAAATAGAATATTTATAACCACGTTAAATGAGTCTTCAAACTTTAAAAAAGCTCTCCTGTTAACTTGATGCCAAACTCATCAAGCAATGGGTCAAGAGAAGACAGTTTACTCTTAATAGAGACAGAAGCTCCATTTCGAAGGCAATTAAGCTCAGTAGCGAAATGGATCGACTGGGATTGCCTTATGAAAAAGTTAAGAGTTGAATGAATTTCGGTAGGGGTAAGAACTCCCGAAATTTTCTCTGCCTTTGAGGGTCTAGCATTTTTGATAAATCGAAAGCAATAAGTGTACACGCGGGTCAGTCGGTGCAACGAGGAAAAGTCCTTAGAGAGATCAATAGGTAAGGTAGAAATTAGAGAAAGCTTGGGGGTTTGTTTCTCCTCAACGGAGCATTCAGGAAGCGGCACATTAGAAGGTGAAAAAGGTGAAAAAACATTGCACTCAGAAGATTGAGACAGACAAGTAGAACCATGCCACCAAAGCGAACAATCGTCAACCAGCGTCATGTGGCCAAGATCCTTATATCCCTGAATAAAATTTGCATATTCACGCGCAAGCTCAGAATCACGCTTGAACCTGCGTTCTAAACTTAAAAATCTCGCTTCAGCGGTAGCATAGGATTCACCCAGCTGGGCATTATCAGCAACGAATGGCAGTGAAACGACAAATCTACCTTCATTATTACGATCAGTAGACTTAACAAAATGTTCTTCGCAAACTGAATCGGTAATAATGGGTGCATTATCAAGGACGGTTTCAGTCTCCCAAAACTTCTCAAGAGACGCTAGAATTTGATCATCGTTGTTTCTTGCCAAGAACGAAACGGCAGGACCCTTTGAATGACAATGCTTAGGTAAATTGCCTGCTAGAATATAGCCCAACTTTGTTTCTTGTATAACCGGAAAGTTAGGACCACGAACATACTTGTTAGCTTGAAACAAGTCTAAATAAAACTGCGCTCCCAACAATATGTCTATGTCAGCTGATACATTAAAATTTGGGTCAGCAAGGAAAATATTATCTGGGATATTAAAATGTTTTACGTCAAAAGATTGTGCTGGAAGTTTGTGGGTCAAAGTAGATAAGGCTGCGCATTGAGCATTAAAAGTAAACCTCTGATAACGAGAAACAATACGAACTGATACCAAATTAGTAGCGCAACATGTTGCATTATTAATACCTGAGATTGGTATATTAGATTTAGTTAAGTTAAGTTGCAGTTTTTTTGCAAATGATGCAGTACAAAAATTAACTTGAGACCCTGCATCTAGCAAAATTGGTGCAAGTTGCTGGTTACCAGCGCGGTCGATGACGAACACGACGGCTGTAGATAAGATAACATTGTTTGCTGATTGCAGTTTAAATGAACAGTAATTACTACTGCTGGCAGGACTCTGTTTTGACCCGTTATTTATATGAAGCAATGTATGGTGTCGTCTGGAACAGATCTTACATGACTGCTTGACCTTGCAATTAGGTGAAAAATGATCTGGTCTCAAACAATTAGTGCAGCATTTATGCTTTAATATAAATTGCCCTCGTTCCGATACGCTCAAATCGCGAAATTTGTGACACATATAAATTGGGTGACTTGCCTTGCAGCATGGGCATGAATAATTATTTGAAATAGAATGATAACTTTTAAATGCAGTGCTGCCAGCAGAGTTTCGTAACTTAGATTTTTCAGACTTATTATTAAATTTTAGAATTGGTTTGTTAAGCTGCTGTCCAGCTTCTAGCGGTAACTTGTTTTCTAATAATTGTCTACGGGCATTTAGAAACTGTATAAAACTCTGAAAGTTGGGAAGATTTTCAGAATCTATAGATTCTTTCCATAAGTTAAATGTGGAATGATCAAGCTTTGTTGACAATAGCTGTATGACAATAAGTTCAAATGAATCCACTGACAATTGCATGGCTGTCAGAGAATTGACAGAAGACGTTATGGTATTTGTAAATTCTGCTAAGCTCTGTACAGAGACCTTGGTTGTAGACTTCACGTATAATAAATTTTGAATATAATATTTAGCTAATATGAATTTACTGTCATATCTAGCGGACAGCAAACTTAACGCTATTGAATAATTTTCGTTACAAATAGGCAAAGCCTTGATTAAATCTAGTGGTTCATTTTTGAGAGATGAATATAAGTAATGTAATTTTTGCACTGAAGTTAAGTCAGATCTAGCATGTACCAAGTCTAAAAATATCGAGTAAAAGTGCTGCCATTCGAGAATGTTACCTGTGAAGGAGGGCAACCTTATAGGTTTTAATTGAATGTTACTGCTTAATGTTTGAGATTCAGTCTGGATGTTGAAAGTGTCTATTAGTTGTAAAATCTTAGCCTCGGTTGAATATAAAAGCTCTTCAACCTCGACTCTGTCCTCTTGCACAGCATTTATGTCTTTAGAAATTAGTTCGATCTCAGACTGGACCTCATCATATTTTATTGATAAACTTTTTAAACTTTCTAGTCTCACAGTTAGAAAATGTTTGGTATTGATATTTTTATCAAAGTTAACTACTGCGGAATTGATTCTCACTATGGCAGACTTTAAGCCGCCTCTCTTTTTAACCAACACTCTTAAGCCTCCTTCCGTCATTTTACGCACCTTTTACTGATGGCGTTGATGTCGTACCTTCGGTGAGATGTCTTGCAGCGTTGAGGCCGTGGAGCAGATGGTAGACACGCACGGACTGGATGGACGACTACTCTCAACTTGAAACTGCTCAAAACCTGGCGTGTAGGCGTTAACACTTGGATTTTTTATGTACTGGTGCTGTCTATGAAACTCAATCACGATGACGAAAGAAATGTTGAATAAATACCGACACGGTCGGATCAGTGAACATACTGAATCGCCCGTGATGGCCAGAAATTGGAGTAAAAAAATGATTAGGTGAGAAGCCGCTCGGTAAGGTATAAAGTTGTGAAAGAAGGTTAAAATGATGAATCCAGGCGCGGAGTGGCCAAAAAATGTTAAGAATTGTGTTTGATATTTTAATATGTCGTGGAATTAAATTGGCCAGGATGGAGAAAATAATTGTGAATAAGCGGACTGTAACTTAATAGATTTATTTTGCGTAAATGTTACAAGTGAAGTTAGATTTTGAAAGGTTAGCTAAGCCTTCTATGCATCATGATGTCTGAGAAATCACATTAGAAAAAATTTACATTATAGAAAAAGGACGCAATTTATGCAACACTTGAATAATACATTAAATGAAATGATTTAGGCCTAAGGCCTACATAATAAGTCGCGACATGAAAAGAATTAAGATGACAGCCAAACGCAAACGTAAGTCACGTCTGATGTATTCGGACGCTCAGAGCACTGTAACGTCATGTCTGCCTATGCAGCAGAATTGGAATGTGATCAGATTAGCCAACCTTCCAATAACATTATTCCCACATTAAATACCAACATTATTGTCCAAACTTTATGATTAATTATAAACTTTTAATATTAAACGTGTTAAGTGAGAATAACTAAAGAATTTATTGACTTTGTTATATATTATAATAATAAATTTGGTTTTGCATTTCAGCATTAATTAAGTAGTTACCGACAGAAAAAAACGTCCAAAGTAATAATTTGTAAATTATACGAGTTTGTATACATGTGAACACGTATGTAGTACAGACACGTATACAAACAATTAACTTGTTCAAATTTCAGGAATTGTAAAGACATCCATTTAGCGCAGCTGCAGTTCAATGAATCGTTTTACGAATTGTTTATGTAAAAGTTTATGTAGTGTATTATTACTGAGCGATATTAAAATGCTTTACGGATTGTAAATTTGGAAATGCCTTTAACCTAACAAAGTGTATTATTCATTATGTATTTGTAATATTTTTAAATTTGTAAGATTCACATATCCTTCTAAGTTCTCTAGGCATTCCTATAATAACCTAATTACATTTATTTGTGATTCATTTCGGTAAAGTTTTTTAAAAAGTTTCTCCCGAGTTTGACTTTGATTTAATTAAAAACACTTTTATAGGACTTTGATAACATAAACATAATGTTTTCATAATATGACAAATTAAATATTTCAATATATGTGTACCAAATGGTTTATATTTTCCTTAAATGTACGGAGGTAAACTGTACGCCCCGCTACACACATCACAATTTCATTTTATTATTTTATTGTATGCTTGTACGTCTTGTCATATGGGCGTTCTGAACTTGTCATTCCCTTAGTGATGTCGATGTCTCTGTGTTTTCTCTTTGGTTCAGAAGTGTGTGAATGTAAAGTTAGTAACTAACTTACCAAGGAAATTGGTTTGTTTTATGTACAAGTGCAGGTGTGTTATGTATGTGTGTGCAACGCATTCACATGCAAATATGCGTATGTGCGTGTGAATGTGTTTCATAAATTCGCCACGCGGAAAAATATTTGTTTTTGGTTGTTCTTCGCTTTACTCAACCTCTGTTTGCTTGTCATTCCTACTGAGTAATACGTACACCACACAGCCAGAACAAAGTGCACACTATCATATTGACATGCGGTAATTAAAAATTTCATTTGGGCTTCCTCAGAACTCTTTTTTCAGCTATCAGTAACATCAGTTTTGGTAGCTTTATAAAGTACAAATATTATAAATATATATTGTTTAAAAATCTGTTCCAAAATATTAAACCCTGTTACACTTGTAGAAGCGTATAATTTATGATACTGTTCTTTTTAATATAATTCTTTAGCGACACAGTCGCTAAATGTTATTATTAAAAATTTTAATATGTAATAATAAAATATTAATATTCATAGAAAGGGCAGATTAGTTAGATGAAATGACCAATCTAAACGTGACTGCAAAATAATTGGAGCTTCCTATTCATCCAGCACTATTGAAGCAAGGAATACAAGGATAACGAATCAATTACATTATTATGGTAACATACGGTTTTATTTTCTGAAATATCATGTACATACTTACTTAAAATTACTGTTATGTTTTGATTTTTTAAAAATACGTCTAGTTGCAAAACAAAGTGTTCAATTTTTTGACACAAATGATTAACGTAGATCAATTGCTTCATACCTTTCTTATTATTGTAACAGGAAACATACTCTAATTTCTAATTTATTAGGTAACGATAATTTAAATTTTAAACTTTAGAAGTTTACAGTAATAACTTGAATTTAATATCTATCTTGGAATTACAATTAGTACAAGTTTACGAGTGGACGTAGAACTGAACAGCCTATTTTTGTGCTGCTAAAATTATGCTATCATAAATCCTATCCTCCAGGTCCAGGTTACTCGATTTGCTAAATTATTATTGTAATGTATTGACAAAATACGGTAATTAAAAATTTTAAGTATGAAACTAAGTAAACTATCACGCTATATTTTTATTGTATTACGTCCACTTTATTTGTCGGTGTAATGAATATTGTTAATTCCATTCTGGACGTTATATTTTTAATGGAAAAATATTTTTGACAAAGATATCACCTATACACAAATGACAAGTCGGTACTGCTCTATGGGTGTGAAACTTGGAAGACTAACAAACAACTGATTAGCAGACTCCAAACATTCGTGAACAGAAGTTTGCGGAATATCCTGAGGATATGGTGGCCACAAGTTATCTCCAATGAAGAGCTGTGGAGAAGAACCCATCAAACACCCATTGACATTGAGATGCGTCGTAGGAAATGGAAGTGGATTGGGCATACATTACGACGAGATGGAGACAACATAGCAAGACAAGCCCTGGAATGGAACCCACAAGGTAGCAGGAGAAGAGGCAGACCAAGGAACACATGGAGGAGGAGTGTAACAGCGGAAGGGATGGAGAAAGGAGGGAAGACCTGGCCCGAGATAAGACGATGGCGCGGAACAGAGTCCGGTGGCGGAAGTTCATTGATGCCCTATGCTCCACTTAGGAGATGCAGGAATAATGATGAATGATGATCACCTATACAATGCTTTTTATGTCGATGAATTGTAGATCTCAACTATACACTATATTGTAATCTATATTTCTTTGGATAGGTTGACCTATCAAATAAAATGCATTGGATGTCCTACCTAACAAAGTACACTGTAGTATTACCTAATAGAATTGTATACTGTATTGAATTTTTTGCAAGTAATTTTTGTATTATTAATGTATAATGAGTGTAGACATTTAAATCCTAGATTTTAAATGTGTTTATTTTTCACGACTGTATTGCACCTTATTCAACCTCAACTTATAACAGTTCATTCCGAGAGTTCTAACAAGTTTCTCTCATTTCCAGCGATACTATTTTTAAAGTTCAGCAATTATTAAAATTCTTTTGTTTTGGGCTCACATTGTTACCTTGTATTGTCGCACAATGATACAATGCAAAATATGTAGATAGCACTAATTTTAACATTTATATAGTAGAACAAATTTAAAAGTAAGATTCCTCATATCTGAAAGGTACAGTGCTTTATTAGAAACAAAACCATAACAAACATATAATTATGTTGGCTGCATTTTAAACTTTCAAAATATTTTTACGCTAAAATGGAATGAACAGTCTAATGAAGCCATCAAAGACATACAGTAAAACTAATTAAATAGTAATACCGTTTATCGTGGTATCTGTTAGGAATGTAAAAGGAGGAAATATTTGTGAATGAAATAAGGCAGGGAAGAGTTTTGTGGATTCTAGAATAATTTATGGAAAAGCATGAAAAGGTGAACTGATGTAAACGCTCACTGTTCCAGGAGGAGAGTACCACCTGGTTTAATTAAAATGAAAGGGGTTATTTAATTTGCTAATACATTCTCTTTTCAAAGGATTAACTTGTCCGCAAATGAATACCCCAAAGTTCATGTTTATTTATAAAATTGGTTTCACCGTGTTAACTTGACCAGGAGTCCAACTCAAGTGTATATTAAATGTAAAACACATAAACATTAATTCAGACACTACGAAATATACATACAAACCTTCCTGATATTTCGTTTAGTTTCTACGCGTCTGGCTGCGGTTTCAGATCTTGTAACCACAAAACAGATGTTTTTCATTATTACGTAAAGCATACACTTTGTTATATAGGGATTTACTTCATTTTAAGACTTCATATTTTACAGTGTTTTATCTTACTAAATACTCAATAAAAATATATATTTGAGTAAAATAAATTACATAAAATGCTTTTTTAACTGACCTTAGATTAAGATTATCACTAGAAATAATGAAAATATTAAATAAGTGAATCAATTAAAACCTGATTGCAAAACCCTACAAATATTAAATATTTCTCATTAAATTGTGTATCATTATAACAATCTTTACGATTATAATAATCTTCCAAACTTTCTTTGTTAATCATTCACAGTTTCTGACGTTTAGTATAGAGTTCCTAATTATTCCTAATTATTAGACTGCGTTACTATTAATATATAGGATATCACTCTTTATTACAGTGAACCTATGGTTACCTGTCACAATTATAAAATTTCTTTATTAGTGTCGTAGCTGTACTGGTTTAACATCACTTTATGTGCTTAATAAACAAATCATAGTTAGTTACTGTATTATTATAGACTAATTATCTATCATGTTAAATTCCATAGAAAATTGAGCTTTAATGTTCTTCCTTTATAAAATTCTGGTTACGTTATATTCCGAGTCAACTAAAATCACTGCCAGCGTTTCCAACACAAACGCTCTGACATTTGAGTACTCGTTTAAACTTTACGCTTAAAGACATATTTAAGTAATAGGGATAATATAATTCCAAAGTATATTTCGCGACAATTTAAGGTAACTAACTTGTTTTATCGTCTTCCAATACCTTTGAAGATAATTTTTAACAGTGGTAAAATGTACATTACAGAAAATCTTATTGGTTTTGCTTACAGCAAAACACAAGAGGATAAGCCTGAATAAGCATTTTGTATATAGGTGTAATTCTTTACTTGTCGTAGGTTCTTAGTTTATTACTGCTTGTTTTCTAACTCAGTACAAATATTATAGTTGAAAGCTGATTGTTTGTGCATTATTTGAACACCAATTTGTAACTAATGACATAGCTCTGATGTTGGTAATGATCGGACCATCACACCAGCAAAACATCTCTCCTATAACATTATGTATTCATCTTTCCAACTGATATATGTCTAATGCAACTCTTTCTGTCTGCGTTCACCTTTTATTATATAACATTATTTATCCTTTCATAGCCTTTCAATCTTATTTTTCATCTCCCAGCTTCCATATACCGCCCAACATGTCTATGGCCTAAACTGTTTTATATGCCACATGTATGTGTTATATATTACAACGTGATGTTTACGTACCTTGTTGTTTGTACTGATTTGTAATTAGCGTGCCGTTGGAACGTAAGTTATATATTTAGATGAAATATGTTGTTTAAAAGGTCATATAACAACAGATATAATAGTTTTTCAAAGGTCACAGTAGTATTTTGTAGAGTTAATTAACTTGTATTTTAAGATTGGTTACCAAAACCGAAAGTCATTTATTGGTAGATTTTAATTAAATTGGGCGCCATAGGGAAACTTAGATTAACATTCCATAAAGTTATTGTTTATTAGTGAAACCAATATCTTATTTGGTTACTTGAAATTATTGATTTGCATTTAATTATTTTTGTTTACCTTTATGTTAATTCACTTATCTTGTTGAAGAATTTAAATAACACGTAGCGCCTAAAAATTAGGTGCTGCCAACGTAATCATTAAGGTGGGTTGAAAACTCTAACCTTCGTAAATACAAAAATGATCAATTATTAAAATAATAATTCTTACGAAACTGATTTCATTTATAATGAATTTATTCTTACTTTAACTGTGGTTTATCTCCTCTGAATTCAAATAAACAACATTTGGTTTAATAATAATTTGACCAGGATTACTATAATTTTCGCTGAGTGGCTGGCAACTCTACTTCACTCAAGCTTAATAAGAATTATTTTAATTTAATCTCAGTCGTGAATTCTTTTGACTACAATAGTATTTAACGAAATTGACTGTCACGAAGTACAAAGCTTCACGATAAAAATTATATTATAGTATATACAAATAATACCTTATATCTAACAATAACACAAAGTTCGTATATGCCAAACAGTGGCTATTTTGAGGTTACCCACATTTGGATACATTAAACAGTTTCAAACATGAAACTCAAAGAATAATAATTAAAACGGTTAAAAATTACTCAGGTGTTTGTGTTCTTGTGCAGTGATATATCGTTCATAAGTGTACATAAATTTATGAGGTTATATCAATATGATTATTTATAATTTGGTTTAATATTTTTGAAGTATTCACACCATACTTTCCTTCTATTATACACTTGTTCTTATTCACAGTAAACTTAATATTCCACTATATTGCTCTCATTATGTTATCACTAATTCACAACACTTTATATTTTTTCTTTGTTATGTTATTGTTTACACTCTGCACATAACCTATTCGAAGTTGATTCTGACTATGGGTTCGAGATTAAAAGTGTACGGGTTCGAGATTAAAGGTGACGCGGAGAAGCTGTTGTTTACACTCCGGATTCCAACTCAAGACTCCTGGCGTAGCGTCTAATTTTTGGCTTGTTGGCGTCTGTTTTTGGGAACATACGTCATTTGGTTCATACACGCCAACTATAAAAATTCCGATTGGTTGATAGCTAACTCATTGTCGACTATATCGTGGGTTTTTGGAGTCGGGACACATTTAAATCCTAGAATGTGTTTTAAATCCTATGTTAATTTGTTTTCTGATATTATAATTAACAAAATTCTTAAAACTAACATAATTTTCTTATGCTACTTAAATCGTCAATGTATTATTACCAATGCATTGCTTGCTTTCTCCTGATCAATTCAAGACCTCACATAATATGTATCCTTACGTTAATAATAGAATGAACAATTTTAATGGTTGGCCTATGCTAATACATTATTTTTAAAAGTTATATTTTTTATTAAATTTTTGTTTCCTCATTTGTATATATGATATTATACTATTAGCCAACAATTTAATAATATTAATCATAATTATCAACCTTAACTTTCTATAAAACTCTTGTCTTATAGAATAGGCCTAACATTGTTTTGTGTACATATAACTATTCTTTACTTCTTACAATAAAATGACTTAATTATAATAGAATGTAACAATTGGTATTTATTTCTAATAAACAATAGGATCTTTTACTATGCATATTCTTATTTAAAATATGTTTTGTGTCTTGTAAGGTCCCTATCTATCTTCTAGAGTATAGGTAGGGTTTTTGATCCAAGTTACATCTGATTAGTTACATTCTTTTGGTATATTTTACAAACATTTTAGATTAATTATTCCTTAATCCAACAACCTTTACTATTTCTTTACATATTAGACATTGTCCGATACAATTTTTATATGTTTCATATTGTTTCGGTTCATCTACTAAGTAGATGTAGGTTTTTGTTTTACATTGAATTCATACTATGTTATTATTTGTTCATAAACAACAATAGTGGTTTCTTTAACATTATTAGCTAGTAGTCAGTTTATTTGTCACACTTTATACTACTAGTTTCGTTATATTACATTCTCCCTCCCTCGTAGCTCTATCCATCCGATAATTACAAATGCAGTCTTAGGTCTGAGACCTAGCTGGACTGATGAGCTTGTTACATGACCGATTTTTCTTAACCTTAAATACATATTTTGCTTATATACTAAACATTATTTGCTTTTCAAAATTATAATAAGGTATATTCACTCATCTCCTAATCGATTGGCTAATTTATTACGTCAATGATATAGTCAAGTCTAGTCATTTTAGATATCTGTTTGTCAAGTTATTTATTATGTTTGCTTATAAGGTTACCTTATGTTTTCAGTCTATTCATGCATCGGTAACAATTATTCTTTATTTATTCATGGTTTATTGAAAGAGTTAATATAATTCTTCCTTTATCTAATTAATTGCTTATTTGATCAAGTTCCCCAACTATTTTGATAAATCAGTTGATTTTATTGGTTGGTATCATCTTGTGATGCTACAATATGTATATATATATTGTAACGACTAATATGGGACGTCCGTCTCGTTTAAGCCCCGCGATGGAAGCCAATCTGTAACGACTAGATTCTTTCGTACTCTGTAAATGTGTATAAGTTGTGTGTTCGCCTCACACAAGTGGTCGTTACTTATATGTTGCGCTAACGATGTCCGTAGCGATTCTGCAATTACCAGTACAACGCGAGTGGAAACCTTACCTGTTTATCAATAGATGATCATAAGTCCCGGGTGGCGCCAAATTGTTTAATTAAAACAATTAAATTCACAAATAGTATTATTGAGCGCGCTTCGCTATGACGGTCTGGAGTATTCAAATTTTACTCCCGCCTTCGTTCGACCTTCTTAATCGAGCAGTTAGTTCGCCGAGTTTGCGACGTGAGCGCTTACCGTCATTTTCGCTCTGCTAAATAATACACAATTTATAATATACCTTCCTATGGAATAAAAAAACAGTGGTTACACTCTGTACTAGTTATTTATTGGTGATTGGTAATTACTCAGTTTGACAAAAAAATATATTTGGTTATTCAACAAATTTGCACCGACAATTATTATGAGACAAATAACTCAAGGTAGGCGAAAATCGATTTTGAACGAATTATCCAGTCAAATATGGCGTCTAAAGAACAATGTTTACTTTTTACAATTTGTCGTTCAATAAATCTGGGTTCTTGTGATTACGAAAGAAATATTGATAATGATTACAGTAAAGTACACTACCTTACATTATTGGTACTTAAATAATATAATGTGTAATTATAATTTGTTCCTGTAGTGTGGTAAAGCGTGTTTCAAAAGTTCGTATTTTTCAACAGGTTATTTTACTAGTTAACAAAATTTCAGTGTTTTATTTTTTTAATTAATCTTTGAAAGAAATAATATTCAGTTTATAGTGAGAGTTCAGATTACTGTGAGAAAAATTTAAAGTGGATTTATTTCAGAAATTCGGGTAATTTAATAATACTTATCAAATCGGTCGACGGGTGGTGTACTATCAGTGAGTTGCAATGGAATGGGGCTTCAATAGTCGTCAATTTTCAATTATCTGGGGCTTAAGTACTTCTGGCATCTTTTTCATGTTAGTTGTAGCAATTTATTTAAAATTTATTTAAATTGGTCCTTGGCATCAGTTAAATGTTCTCGTTCCTCGTCTGCTCCTTACGTTTCCATCTTTTTGAATTTTGATTACTTTTTATACATTTTAGATTAAAATTTTGGTCATTCACGTTCTGGCGTCTATTCTGGAAGAGCGTCACTTATAGAATACTAAGATTTAAGGGAAAATTCGTAACCAACGTTCGTTGTCATGGTTACTAATAAATTCTGATTGGCTTAAATTGACTTAAGACCATTTTTATCACATTTGAATTTTTATTCAAAATCACTGTATATCTTCTGATTGCTATTCTTCTTCCGTCTTCCTCTCTACGTAATAAATATTATCACTACTGTTTATATTTTCTTTCAAAGATTATTTTGACATCCCATAAGGTTGGGTTCTCTTATGTATTAAAATTTGACAGTTATGTTGATATTTGTTAATTACATTTCTTTCTTATTTTAAGTCCTTAATATAACATTTATCTTTTAACATGATTCACAAATTATCCTTGACTAGTTATTTGCCTTGGATTTGCTAATTTCCTTGTTGATTTTTTACAATTTGTAGTTATTTGTTTTTTACAGTTATGCATTTCATAGGCCTAAGTAGCAATTGATTATATTTACTTATTTTATACAAATTACCTTTTAATTTATCCTCATACATGTTTTGCTTTGATATTATAAATGATTGGTTTACTTATTGATGTGTTTTGGATCTGTTTTTATAATAATTGTATGTTAACATTAGTTTCTACATTATGGTTTGTTAATTATTTTCCTAACTGTTTTTCCAGTGTTATGAGATTTGTATTATTTTACCTTTTTATTTATTTATTTTTCCATTGTTAATAATTAGGCTATTACTTACTATTCTCTATTACATAAAATATAACATCTAGGCCAATGGTCTGTATAATTCCTTCAGCCATATCCTATTCATAGATTTAAACTAACAATTCTTTAACAGCTATTAAGCAATGTTTGTTAACAATTTGTTTCATTCTTACTTATTTTTAGGTGATAGAACATCATCACATTGTTTAAATATACTTAATTCTATCCCTTAGTAGATGGGTTGTTTATTGATTTTGCTCTTATTTTCTTTACTATATTATTTCTTAAATAATCTCTACTTTCTATCCATGGTAACACTAACTGTTTACCTTCCATGGGATTCCCCCTTTTGAATACTATTGTATCCCTCTCTTACAATTAAACTAAATGTTATTAATAACAAGATTCTTTTTAGATAATAATGTTCACCATTAATCTTCAGTGTTAATCAGAGATTATTAAGTGTTTATACCTAATACTATTATTAACCAAACTCTTATTTACTAATGATGTTCACCATTAAACCATTTAGCGTTTATCACTGATTTATTAAGTGTTTATACCCTATGAATAGGGTTTCTCATTATTTTGGGGTTTTACACTATCACTTTTGCATTTCTTAAATTTTATTTTAAGTGTTATTAGTGGGTAATCTCTAACATTACTTTCTTTTTGTCACTTAGTTATGTTTACTTTCTCACTATCTCACTATCTCTCTCTTTACAAATGTTATTTACATGGTTAATAAGTTCATGTTTTCATAGAGTTCTTTATTACTTTTAAACTCTAATTCTTTGGTTAGTGTACTTTTATTTTTCACATTACTTTATTGGGTTTTATCAATTATCATTTACCTTTATCATTTAATCGATAACAATAATTATCTTTTACATTTGTTAGTTATTGGTTTCGTTTCCATTATCATATTTGAGTGTATTATTTCTCCCTTTTCTATTCTATTTCATTTTATTTCATTTATATCTTGGTTTTCCACTTTCCCATTTGATTTGATTTTATTTGGTTGTATTGAGTCAATCACTTTCTTATTTGGTTTCGGTTTTCCCCTTCTCCTTTGGTTTCCTTTTATTTGGTCAATCACTTGGTTTAGGTCATGTCGTCGTTTGTCGCGTCATTGTCATTTTATACTCATTATTTTAAACATTTTGTATAGTTTATTCATCGTTTTTTCCCTGGTATTGGGGTGGCTTATTTGTGTTGTAACATAATATATATATATATAAAGGTTTTGATTGTAATATAACTATTATCATCAGGTATAATTAATAAAAAAAATTGTTTAATTATTTTCAATGATGATAGTTATATAACTATCGAAGCATTTGTAATTTAAAAATAAAAAAATATATTCTTTTTTAAAATGTACTATTAATAATAATATTTTAAAAAGAAAAATAATTTGAGCATATATTACCAATACATATTGTGTGTGTGTGTGTGTGTGTGTGTGTGTGTGTGTGTGTGTGTGTGTGTGTGTGTGTGTGCGTGTGCGTGCGTGTGTAAATAATACCTTATATTTCTAAAACAAGAATATATTTTTTACTGCTTTTAACAATGTTTCTACAGTTTTAATTTTTAGTCATCATCAGATTTAATGTGTACGACAGTGTAAATTGAGCAGTTAGTTATTTCAAAATTAATTAAATTTTCAATATGGTAATTGATAAGGTTATTATTAAACCGATTTTCTAATTGACAGTTACGTTAACTTTGACGATGCGTAACGTATTCTCTCGTTTATAGTTGAATGTTGTATTATTCTTTTTGATCCTTTCATTATCAGCTATCATCTCAAAGTTATTGTAAGCCCTATTTATATATTTTCAAAATTAATGAATTTATGCACGTATATACACTGACACATAAGTACTTCATATGTATATATATTGTTCTATGAATTTCTAAATGTGGAAGTGCATACAATCCGCATTATAGGCCTATAATTAGAGCTATGCTACTTCCATTTAATAATTAATAAATTTCATAAAAATGTATTATTTATATTAACGGAGTAACAAAAAGTCATTCAATGTTGATTACGTTGATGACAAAAAGTAATACTTTGAGCAGTGTCATTTGATATGTTAATAAAAATATCTCGTAATACCGTAATAATATCTGCAGTATCGTAAGACTGAAAAATAAGTGAAAAAAAATTTCTGTTTCTTGCTCGCTAGGAGATTGGACCCGTCATAAATAGTCTTTATACTGGAAAAAAGTGAACAGTACATTTTAATTAACTTTGGTTTTTGCTGTCAATTCTCTTAAATGTAGTCCTACATCTTTGTCTTGGAAGTCTTGTGCTTAGAGCATTTCTTATGTCTCCTGAGTTATTCAGTGGTGTAACATAAACATTTAAAAATGGTTTGTTATTCTTTATTATTTTTAATACTAAAATCAAAGTCTGAGTCTGACAGTTTCGATTATGATTGTTATTATTTAGTCTTTCACATATTCACTTGAATATTTCTATTATATCTTATAAAGTTAATAAATTTTTGTAACTTACATCACTACGGACAAATTCAAAACTTAGACAGCAATCTTAATTCCATTCCCTATATTATGTAAATTAAATAATTTATTTTTTCATCATTATGTTCAATATGTAAATGGAATACCCTATGTATCTTATATACTTTCTTCATCGTCCGCCAAAAGTAAATTTGTAAGTGTTCATAAAATTTATAGTTAAAATAAATAATAGGCCTAATAAATTATTTACCTATTGTATAAAATTAATAAATCAGATTTAATGTATTGAATGGAACGAAAAAATTTAAGTAATAAAATAACTTGTTTGTATTACTCCATCCTGACTTTTCTTGTAGAAATCATCTTCACTTTATCGATATTAATGCCTTTTTAATTCGTACTTCGGTACCATACTTTGGCGGACGATTCTTAGTCTCTTGATAGTTATGACCCCAAGTTATTGACGGAAGGAAATATACCTATTATACGCCATTGTATGTGTCAATAATAGTTTATCTGTTTTCTTCAGGCAAGTTCTTTCGTAAATTTGGTTATGTAGTGGCTTAATACGAACATAAATAGAACATCCCAGCCAATAATTTTTTTCTGATTTGTATATAGTTGTTTTAATTACTAATTGTTGTTGCTGATTATTTAACGGCTATTTTTTATTTTGAAATTTTGACGCTGACTAGATTCATCATCATCATCTTCACAACACGACATAGGCAATGTGCTGCCTGTTCCGCCTTCAAAAATCCTCCAGCCATCTCTTCCTGGGTTTACCGACACACCTGTGTCCTATAGGTTTGCATTTCCCGACTTGTTTGGCTAGTCTGGAGTCTGACACTTTTTTTAAGTGTTCTTTTCACAC
Source organism: Magicicada septendecula (assembly GCA_034769895.1). NCBI lineage: Eukaryota > Metazoa > Arthropoda > Insecta > Hemiptera > Cicadidae > Magicicada > Magicicada septendecula. The sequence goes on along the minus strand of CM068368.1, from coordinate 626,577,959 downwards.
TTGATTGTAATTTTTTAATTTTTCATTCAGATTAAAAACTTGTGACTTATTTTATATGGTCTAATTTCTAATACGATCGAGTAATACGATTCTCTTAACTCCTTTTTAGAATGTCATCTCCAAGGCCTGTATTTTACTGTCTTGTTTTTTTGTTGTCCATAATTCACACCCATAGGACAGTACAGAGACTGCCACAACTATGTAAAACTTTTATTTTGTGACTCGGCGTAGCTTGTTTCTAAAAATACGGTTGATTGTCCCACAGATCATCTGGAACTGATGTAACTTAACATCAGTATCATAACTCCTTTCATAGGCAATATCAATTCCCAGCCGTTGGCCAGATTATGTATTGTTAGACAGTCTAACTGATCGTCGTGTGGTACAGCGGAAAACAAAATAAAAGACACCAATGAAGTCACTAAAAACCAGCTTTAATTATCACAATTAACAGCTTGTAATCAACAAGTTATTCAACAAGATTATACTCGTACAATAATTCAAGTTAATCTGTCCACATTGATAATAATGTCAACTAATACAGTCCCACACAATAATCACTGTTCACTAATACACTATGTGAGACGCACTGTGTAATCGCCCGAAGTAAACTAAACTGACCTTCGCTGAATACCTATATTTATATCCCGCTGATATGCAAGAATAATCTGTCACATTGGATGACGTGTTAAACAAACAGGCGCTCTCGAGAATCCACTAGAAACAGTGTCCTTTGTGCCGGGACCGCCCGGCATGTTTGAAAAATCGCGCAGAGGTGAGGTAGGCTGTGGCGGTTGGCGGCAATGACGCTTGGATAAGTGAGCGCCGATGCAATAAATTAGGCCGGTCGACCAGCAAATCGACAATTTTTAGCAGGTTGTTCCGAAGCCTCGTGGCCCTGCACAAACCGTCAATCGCTCTCATTCCAACTTCAGCTCTCCGACGGGTACTCCAAGGTCTGACGGCGGGGCAAAGAATCTCATCAACTGTTAGATTTTCTTCATCTATTATGCCTGATTAATCAGAAAGTGCTCAGGTAAAGATCATTATTTATTCTCTGTTAATTGAGTAAGGGGTTATGTATTTAAATTAATAAATGAGAATTGTGTATGTTAATTGTGTGAGGACTTGTGTGTGTGTCTCACAAGTTACTTCCGGTATATATTGTTACTTAATGTTTCTTACCTCCTCTGTGAAGTTATTATTGTAAATAATTTATTTTATTAATCATGAGTTAAGTTGTTTATGCCTCGCGTTGGAGCGCCATCTGTTACTTACCATCGGTTCTCGTCGTATTGATTATAATAAACTCATACTCTAAGAATAGGTTGTGTACTGGAGTTGCTGCTCGAATTATGCCCTTTATTTTTATTATTGATTATTTATTCCTATTAATTAAACCCCATTATTAACGGAACAGTAGGTTTATAGTAGATCTGATTTAGTGTAGTTGAGTTAGGAATGAAGTCGGATGCGGAGCCTCATCCGTGGTTCTCTTCACTTGACGTCGACTCTAAATCGGCTAAAACATATTGGGAGTAATCATGTCGGGTTACAATTATTTACTTACTTTGTATGCAGTGTAGTCAGTCGTGATCACCTATTTAAAGAAGTCAGGATTATAAATAAAAAAATATAATGGTTGAATCCTTTCACTTTCGGTGGCTTTGAGTGCTGCCAACCTTTACACAAGTAAACATAATCTGTCCGCTAATAATTAAATAGTTATTATAAATTTTAAATGAATTAAAGCGCTATTAAGGGTTTACAAATATAATTTATTCAGCGTTAAATATTACTGAATCATGGTAAATTCATTGGTTTACTTTAACTTGGGTTCACAATTAATTAATTTGGTTGAAAAAAATTACAATCTCAGGGTGTCATTTTGTTACATGGAAATAAACATTCGGAGACGAGAATCGTCTTACGTAAAATTTCCTCAGTAGGTTCTTTTAAACTGCAAAATACGGACTATATAAGGTTATGTTAATTATAAAATCTTTGAATAGGAGAGTGCTTACATTCTAAGATCGTAAAATCTTAATACTATTACACAAATGGAGTATGAATAAGTTCAATACTTTTAGGTTATGTGGTTAATCAACTCGAACCATTCTTAAACTTAATTCATTTCGACAGTACAAAGGAACATTAAAAAAGTTATTGTGAATCTAGTTGAGTGTTTAATTAAGAGAATCGTTCATAAAAGTGTCATTATTTAAAATTATTTGGTTGGATTATACCATAACATGTAAGTAACAATAAGTACACGATACTTTCCTTTATTTACTTGAACTTTTTTATTATTGTACTCTAGGCAATTCTCTAATCACTTTTAACTTGATTTCACTCCATCGATTACAAATTACATTACTTTATTAAATATTAAACCGCACTGGTTAGGTTATAATCATTTGTTGACATTCGTCGCACAGGATGCTGGGTAACAATGGCGGCAATTTGATCCGTAGAAATTCGTCAACTGTATCGCAACGAGGTTTGACCAAAAGTGTTCTTAGGTGACGCTTAAACTCGCCGTTCCAATTTGCACTACTACCGGATTCGGTCGTTTCTCGCTTCGTGATTGGTGGATTTTTATGCTATTCCATACTGAAGTCATACTCCCTCTCATTTAGGAAATAATTTAATTGTATTGTCGGCTTGTGTAGATGGGTTGGAGGTTAAAAACAGACGCTTACTTTCTTACTAAAAATCATTGAAATTGTTTCCAATGGACATAAGTCTGTTATACCACAAGTAAACTCACATACGGCTTCACCACTATTTGTCTTTTTCAATTCTGCACGATTTAACACCTCTTATGTAATAATCCTGTCCATTAATAACAAAGGTCCTTAATTTTACTTATATCTTAATACAATAATCTTTATTAAACTAATTCTTACTATCTATTTATTTACAATTCCATATTGTTTCTGTCGAATTTAGCTCCTACAGAGTCTTTTGTTGTGGTGAGCTAAGATTCTATACCCTAAATTATAAAAATAATTACAATAATACTTGTTATGCTCTAAGATTCTATACCCTAAATTATAAAAATAATTACAATAATTCTTGTTATGCTCATGGTGTCTGTAACATCATGAATTAGTTTATATTTGTATTATACTCTCAGGTTATTTACAGTGTTGTCACTACTTTCTATTTGTTCTTGAATACTCCTAACAACTTGTGGTTAACATATTCTTGTTAATGATATGATTCTATTCTTGTATTTTGTGATTAAAAAAAAACACATGAGTTCTGGTACTATGAAATGGTTGTAATTTACAATTATTTCTTTGTGAGACTTGATTATTTTCATTAACATCTGATCTCTAATCAACCGTGATGTTTACTATGCAGTTTGTGACATTTTGCCTGTGCTTGATTTTCTTTCTTATTACTGGTTTTACATAATAGATCTTACATCTAGGTACAAACAGTCATATTCTTTTTACATACATAATTCATGGTTTGACCAGTGGTAGGTATTACCTTGTTTATATTACAATAGTTAGGTGATTTCCTACTGGTACTTTTGATAGTAATCACTTTCATTTTTATTAAGTATTTAATTTGGTGTGTATTGTACAATGTATGTACCTCACTTCTGCATTACTTCATCAAAGTACATTTCATAAATTATAATAACTACAACCTACAATCCATTTGTCTTATATTAGTGATCAGAATGATCCTAGTGTTATTTACTTTCCTTTAGTTATAATGCACAGCAGTTTTGTATCGTGTTGATTACAGTTATTATCATTATAAGAGTGCTTTTATAGGTTGTTAGGTTAGTTTGCCTTACTTTCCCTTTCTCCGACTAAATCTAATTTACATTGTTGTTTCTCACTGGTTACAGTTTTAAACTATAATCATCTATATAAAATATTACTCATTCATTAAACTACAGGTTATTATTATTCAGTTTTACCTTATTATTTTACATACATTTTTAATTAGCAATCAGTCTTTTCTGATATTCTAGGATTTTCATCACTGTCATAGTTAATATTTAAAATACATGGTTATTTTCTTATATTCTGTCTTATTATATTAGCTACACTCATTTATTATTTATTTTATCACTCTCCTAATCGAGTTGGGTCTATGTCTTAAGTATCTATCATTATTATTCAGTATTTGGATAAGTCTGGTCTGTCAATGGGGTATCTTGTTCCTTCACCTTGAACTCATAGTTCTCTCTTAATTAATTTTACAGTTTTATCTAGTTCCTCTTCCTGGTTATGGTCAATTATCTTTTATCTTCATAATAATCTGGGGTTTCTACTTCTTTTCACGATCTTAGCTACTATTCATCATGAATACTTTGTTACATTGAATTTGGATGTTGTTGTTAAAAGCCCAATTCCTAAGTTCATGGCTTATAATTACTCTTTGTTCTCTGTACCTTTGGTCATGTTATAATATATATAGATATATATATGCGAGCACGTGGTGATTTATTTTTTGCACTTGATTATTTGAGAAATTTAAAAGTAAAGAAGAGAATACACACATATTCAGGTACCATTTAAATGTAAAGAAATAAAACATAAAAGTAAAAGCAGAAAGTGAAAGTAATTGTAATGGTAATTTGACTTAAATATTTTGAAGATTGTACACTTTAATGAAAATGTAATTATAAACTTTCAAGCTCGCCTATTGCATAAAACCGTATTGCTGGTATAGAATATTAGGGTGTATAAAATTGTGACAGTGTGTGTGTGTGGTCTCGGTGTTATGAGATGAGAGATAATTGGAGTAGTTATATGTCTTGACGGCTACTGTACATAAAAGCGTTGCAGGGTCCTCGATCAGCCGAGAGGAAGGAAAAAAAACTGACATGGTGACCTGAACATCTGTCACCATCAGTAGAGAACTCTTCTGGAAAGCTCCCACAACGCCGTCAGACACACACCTGGTCCAGAACACCAGAAGAGTTGCCTAGAAGGAGGATGAGTACCCACCTCTAACTCACCAGCACCATCATCACAGGCTGTAACTGCAACCAGTTTGTTAAAAAAATACAGGTGGGAAGTTTCTATTTATAAAACTCAACTACTACCACACCTTATCGTTTTCGAAGCAGAAACGGACGTGTATATAAACTATAGTTTCCAAAATTATAATTAGTAAAATTATGTGAGAACATGTCTAATGGATGTAATTCAGATTCACTATTAACTGTGTTAAATAGGCATCTACTTCTTATATGCTCTGATTAATTTACATTGTTAATATTATTTTTAAATTTATGTTATTACTGCACATTGAATATATGTATATATTTGTCTAGGAAATAAAAGATAGTGAATGTTATAATGATTAAGCTATGAAACAGAAGGAATCGTTGTTAGAACAAGCCTTCTGAATATATATATATATATATATATATGTATTGATTCATATTATTGACTGTATAAGAGCATCCACTGGTCAGACTGTTTGATTAATTTTTATTGTTAATAGCATTAGTAATTATTAGTAGGAAAATGTTATTCATATAAACAGTATTTTCATTTTATAATGATGAAAAATTTTGCTAGAACATGTCCTCTAAAAATATTCTGTGCTTTATTATTATCTGTGTTAAAATGCATCCACCTGTGATACTGTTGATTAATTTTCGTGGTTAATGGTACTCGTAATTGCTATCTATGTAAATTCAATATATATATATATTTTTTTTCTACATAAAACGAAAGAAAGTAACAAGATAGATAAATACAAGAATTCATTGTTGTACACTGTAGTAAAAGATGTTATGATTATGAAGCACTAATAAAAATATTTGTTACTGTTTAAACGAGTGATTTATTGCAAGTCCTGTCACTATGGGCTCCAGCACATTTTTTGCTTCATCTAGGCCAAGGGTCAAGTTTTAAATTTTTTACGTAACGGCTAAGTAGCCGTTACATCTTGAACACACTGCGCTGACCGGTACGGTCTGGAATAGACTCGATAGTTGACGCGTAATTGTTTTTCATCTCAAACTAGCAGCAATATGTACGCACACACACATTACAGCCGGGCTCCACTGGGATAGCCCAGAAACACGTAGAATGTTCCGTAATGTCGTAACAGTATTAAATCCCCACTGGAATCTGATCCCCACATAAAATCCCAACTTATGAGATTTGCCTTAATTCATAATTTGTGATCTAACTAAAACGATTTGTTTTTATTATAAGAAAATGTCGGCAATTCACTTTTCATGCATCACATAATTACAGAATTGAATGAATGTTAGTAATATTACGTACTGTAATCAGTAACTCAAAAGCAATGACAATATTAAAGTGAATTACGTGAAAGTGAAATACTATCACCGACTATAACTGAGCGTAGGTTCTGTTAAGTGTATATAAATATTAACATGTCTAGTTGAAAGGCCACAGCTTTTTAAAATTATTTCCACAATAGTGAACAACGTTTAATCAGATTCACACATTAGACTACTATATTCGAAAGACAGCACCTCACGGTATTTAGTTTTGTTGACTTTGAACAGTCTGCAAAGTGAATTAAATATGGGGATATCGACACATGTATCAAAATAAATATGGCATGAAACTACATAATTCATTGGTTGTACATTAATGTGACGGTAGTTATACAGAGTAGACAATAAATTGAAATTTATATAAAACTTTATAGGGCAAAGACGTAAGTAGGAATGTGAAGTGATTGAGGTGTGGTGTATGAAGTCACAGTTGCCACCACAAATACTTGTTTTATCACATAATTTACTGGAAATCTGGAAAGACCGAAGCGCTCATTCAATGATTGCATTGTTATATACGTAAACAAAAATTTGCTTTACCTACATACGTTTACGACTGGAGACGACAATTTTGGTCTTGTGTACAATCAAGTATAATTATAATTATTTTACGTTCAATTGCGCGTTACAAAGCTAAATCTGGTAGGTGTGCTATATTTCAGAGTTTTAACTAGTATATTATCAAAAATATATCTTACGCAATACATAGGCCTAGTTTTCCTGAATTACGAAACGTTCAAAATCTCTTACGAGTTTATTAACCACTGTATGACTATATGTTTTAAGATTTTATTTCAGTATTTCAATAACTAAAAAATAATATCCACACAAGCGCGCGCACACGCACACGCACACACACACTTGTAAATTGTTATTTTATTAAGCTTATGCTACAGAATATTGGCAAGAGTGCAAAGTAACAAAAGGAATATTTCTATTGTTTGTTACCAGCGGTTTATAAAAACGTATAATCTACATTCGTTTCTCACGCTGCATTTGGACGGGATACGACATTATAAACTGCTTGCTGTTACCTTCGTCACTGACATTAGAAGGGAGCGTAACATTTATTTCTAGTCGTGTCCGAAACATTTGAAGTTGCACTGCATATTTACTATACAGTTTTTGCGCGTTACTATAAAGTAACACAACATGCGTGTAACCCACTATTATAGGCAAATATCGGTGCCAACTTCGTGTTAGAATTTTGCCATTGATCCAAAAGCCATTGAAAAATTTGCCATTGATAAATTGGTGTACAGGCATAGTATAGTATAAATGTATCTACTACTCTAAATAAGACAGGATTTTCACACTCCTTATCACCGGTTTTTCGTTTAGATAAGGAAATGGATCAAGTAATGAATTTAACTAAATTTTGGTTACGACGCCTTCTATTTTGATGGCAGAACAAGTTATTGATTGCAAGAAAATTTATACTCCTAAATTCCATTTTTACGTCTTGAACAATTCTGTTGCAACAGTTCTCTTAAATTTACAGTTGTCCAGTAAGCACAATAACAAGAAATAATAGAAATCCTTAACTTAATAATTAAAATATTGCGCAAAAGAAATAAACAATTAGGCACTTGTTACTTTTATTAATACCTCTATCTCATGTCACTCTGTTTTTTAACGCCCAAGGTCAGGTGATTAATAGTGTCAACGAGAAAATTCGAGATGAATTGGCCAACACATCGGTACATGCAACGTAATTAGTCCAAGTCACAGGTCTCTCAGCGACCAAAAATATGCGACATCCTGATGATTACTTGACAAGACTCAAGTAGGCTACTACGCGCGTGGTTTGTGTCTCATTGGTGTTATAATGTTTTCTAATCTCTTGAATAATGTAGATGTCACATGTTAACATGTTTTTAGAATTCATTAAAATGCATTTTGTTTTGTCATAATTAATCATGTAGGTGTGTACGTAAATTTAAGAAAATAATTATTTGCTAACGGCTTCAACTAAATTTCTACCCTACATTCGAACTTTTGTAATGGAAATGTCCACATTTTACACCGTTCATCTGTATCAAAGCTGACAGTCGCCTCAAAGTAAACGAACCGTTAAATTTCATTATTTAATATACTTAAAAATGATTAGTTTGAAAAGCACGTAGAGTGTACTGTCAGAAGTGAAGTATGATTAGTAACCAACACTTCAGGAATTTTATGAACAAAGCACTGTCATTTTTTGTCTAAAAATAAAAGTTTCCGTTCATTTTCAGCAATTGGTCATCATATTCAGCATATCGTTCGAGCAGAAATGTGAGAGCTGTCAAACATTTTTCTAAACCCTTGAATCTACAAAATTAACTCGTGCAATGGGTAAGTTTTTCTTTGACTTAAAACAAAGTCTGTGTAAGAGTAACACGTCGTTCGCATTCATTCATTTGTGAACTAAGGGCAACCAGATGTAACTTAACCCATTAACATGTAAATAAAGTAAAATTGTACCCATTAAATTGTTGTAAATAAAATTGTATTTAATACAATTGACACTTTAGTTTAAACGATCTAAGACCACACACGAAAATCCAATTATACGTTGTCTTCGTCTGATTTAAACAGTCGCAGCTGTCTGGCTCTCTCTCTTTATTCAACATGCCATAACACTGGAAATACGCGATTATTCACAAGTCTGTCGTCTTTCCATTTCGTCGTTTCCTACGCTAAGGGCACTGCGGTTTAGCTGCTTGTTTTTAGTTTCTAGTTGAGTTGATAAGTATTAATTATGAGTATCATCAGTATGATCAAGCAGTTTAGTATTCCTTCTCTTTCTGTTGGTTTGGCGCTAATTATGTTTGAAAACGTTCTATTGCAGCCATTTTTCCAGCGTGAGCGTAAGTTTTCATCGTCAAAAGTGAGAGTTTTTTAACCTACATGTGCATAGTTTAACTCATGGCAGAATAAAACATAAACATTTTAAAATATAACTTACCATTTGTTCCAAAACCATTGTTAATGGGTTTAAGTGTCAAGTGTAAAAATATACTTTTCCAAACAAATGAAAAATTTCCAATACCTGATACTTAAAAAAGCAAAATTAATATACTAAATTATTTCCACAAGCATATACATTTTACAAACCGTACGGCTTAAATAAAGTTTTCCTTACGTTGGATTATTGTTTCCTGCCTTTATCCATCCCTATTTTGTTCTTTCGAGTAAAATACCTTCTCTATTAGTAAATTAACATTCATGACCCTGCGTAACTAAAAGCACTCAGAATCCAAAGCTGTTGTATAAACATAGACATTATAGACTAATGGTTACATTTCCATGTAAGCGTAGGGTTACAATTCGAAAATATCTTTTAACCGTTAACAGTGAGTGTACTATCCGACCGTGTAAATGGTTCTATTATCAGATTACAGAGAACCGAGGCGATAGAGAGCAATCAGAACAGTGTACATGGTAAATCAGTGATTACACAACTAGTATTATTACTTTGCAACACTGTGTAAATTCTGTGTCCCTGTTTACGTTCTGCATGCACGCGATTAGTAGCTATTGCCGTTTGTTTACTGTATATGCTATGGTGTTAGGTTGCACTCTATGACTGCAATTATTTCATTCGACAGAGAATGGAGGCTTAAAATTGTGAAAGGGGTGGTAACCTAGATTCAATATTCTCCTTTATCAGAAAAAAAACACAAACTTTACAAATGAATACTCTTTTCCATTTAAAAAAAAACACATGAAACTATAAACTGAAAATATAGAAAAGCAACCACTCATAACTATATGTTTCATGTTTAGTCCCGAATATGAACGGAAGGGCCGTGTGTTTGTAAATATCCTTCCTTTTTTTTACGTGCGCAAAAATTAAAGATAAACATTTTAAAAGACAGCTTAGCTTACCGTTTGTTTCCAGATCATGATTAATGTGTTTAAGTGCACATTTAGGGTCTCCTAACTCAAAAATAATTTTATTTAAAAAAGTTTTCTTTGTGTTTCCGTTTTATTTGCAATATTATCAGATAAATGCAAACGGTTAAAATTGTGTATCCTTGATAATTGACCTTATTCTTAGTGCTAAATAATTTTATGTCACCTAAAAACCATGAAAATTGAAACCGACTGAAGACATGTTAATTTTAAACTCGTTTAAGTGTATCTTACTAGCGTTGTGCTATACAGCTCAGAGACTTTGTGGCTAAGACTTGCCAGGGTAAAGATGTACTTCCGCATCTCTCTGAAGGCCTTAACATTTATTTAATCTTTACGTCCGTTTTGAATATTTGAAAGAACTCTATGTTTTGTCTTCAACATGTTAGTTACATAATTATTTTGTGGTTTTGCGAATATTTTTTATATAAATGTATTAAAAACAACGCTATCTTTATTTTGAAACGAAGATTTAATGTACCTCAATTTCCAAACACATTTGCCAAAACATAAACACGGAACCTCAAAGGAAGCAACCAGTTTTGTAGAAAGTCAGCTGTAATATTATAAAAAGAGTCTATATGATGGACAACATTAGACATTACGATAAAAAAGAATTTTGTATATTGATATTATAACTTGCCGTGTTACGCTCCCTTGTTAATTAAATTTACTTTAATCTTGTTATTTTCAAATAATTTTATTTACTTGATATTATTTAATTTTGTTTTTTGTTTTAATTTATTTTTATTGTATAATTGTTTAATTATTATAATCTGTTTTAATTAATCTGGTTCACTGTGGAATCCTCTTGATGTTCCGTCGCAATTCCGTTGATCTAAATTGTCGTTGTACAGTAATGATGTTGTTTTGACTAGTTTATAACGTAATTACAACTTGCACGTACCTTTGGTGTAGAACTGATAGATTACGTCTGTCTAAACTGGTTGTTCAAATTGTCTTGGTATGTTATAAAACAACTGATTTGTCAAAACAGTAGTTTAGCACTGTTTAAAAGTAAGTGAGTTAAGTTTGGGTTATTTGGGCGCAATATGGAATCTAGGTTGTTATTCCATAAAATAATTTATTAGATGAAAAACGAAATAATTTTATTTAATATCGTTAAATTATTCACTTGACTGTACTATGAATTTAGTTCACTAATTATTTTCTTTGTTATTGTTTATAAATTTAAATGGTTGGCGCTTCACACGGCCATGCCCCCAACTTAACTGTTTGAGTGGCTTGAATTTACAACTCTCTTGAATAAGACAAAATTACTAAAAATTACTTAAATAAGTTCGTACAACGTTTGTTAATTACGATATTATTGTTTTATTACTCACTGAGTGCTTTTTTAATGATATACATACAACTGATCAATGATTTATTGATTACAATTTACCTGGCTTATTTCTCTGGTAACCCAGAAGGTTGGCAATGTTGATTCTTATTAAATATTTATTTTTCTTCAAATTTCTTATATCTCAAGGGTGAATCATTTCGAGCTACAGAATAAAACTAATATGCCTCAAGTTACGATGCTTCACAAATATTTTGTTTATTAGGTTAGACACATTTGGAAATTCATACTTATTAACAAAATGTTCGTCTGACCTCTACGAATTTTGAGGTTAACTACGGTTAGCCTAAATCGTTAATTCTTGTATTGGAATTGGATAATTCCTTTTGAAAAAAATGTTGACAATGATTAATTCTTATTTTATTAGTGTTTGGTGTTTAGTACATAAGTGTATTTACTCTGAATTATACCTTATAATAATGTTATAATAATTGAACACTGTAATTATATTTTGCACTGTACTCCCTGCTTAATAATCTTTCTGGATTATTATTTATTCACTATACGATCTCAATACACTGATCGTAAACTTTCACTTTCCCGCGAAGAACGATTAATACTTCTTGCTGTTATTTATTTGGGTTAGGAAACACTTCTAACCTCGTTCTGATGGTTTCGCACTACTAGTTAAAGAATACTGCTTGTCGTCATTCACTTTACTATGTAGGTAATGTCTTCTCTGCTGATGGTTAATAATACTTTTAATTGACATTTTGATGTGGAGCTTCTGTTGTATGTTGTATCTGCCGTGATGGAATTCAAAAAATGTGTGTCCCTCTTCCTTCGAGTGAGCTGTTTATATAGTCGCTTCAAACTCCGCTTGGCGGCGACAATTAATTTCTGCATCTAATTTTCTGATTGGTTCAAAATGACGTCATGATGCGGTCATTCTAAAAATAACTTTTACTTAATCGCTCTAATCGTGGGTTAGCGTTATTGTTATTATTACTCGTACCTTTCCAAAATTCACAAATTTTATCATATTTATGTCTGTTTCTCATTTATTCTAATTACAAATTTTGATCTATTACTAGCATCATATTGCTCGTTCTTTGCTGGTTATTTTGAGATGAATAGTGGCCAGTTTGGTACATTTTTAATTAATAAACTACATAATTTTATTGATAGCCTATCTTAAATATTGCTTTATTTCAAACGTCTTGTGACGATTTAATTGAAACTGTAATCTTAAATAAATAAAAATTAAATTTGCGAGTGATTAAGTATTTTTAAATCGCACTATTAAACCTAAAGCCCCTGTACTAAATCAGAATGAGAATGAGAAGTGAATGAAAATCAACAGAAGCACTAATAAAAAGTCGAATTGTAAAAAAACTTATTAATATCACAATTAACCCTTTGCTAGTCATCATGCGGTGACCTGTTAGTTCCGGACTCAACGTGTTTATCGAGTCGTCTGTAATTTAGGAAGATATAAAAATCATAATGTTTGTAATTAGAAATTTGAAGGCACGAGTAGTAGTTAAAATAATTCACTTAAATTATATATGTATAATTAATGTATTGTTTTTGGTAATAAGAATGCCAATTTAAATAAAAATAGGAACTATATTGTCGCGGAGTACTTGCCCCTCTCCGTTGTTATGTGCCAGTCGAATCTAGTAGAGAGTCACTATGCTGCCGTCAGACCGTACAGACATATATGAGCGAGAGCTCCACAAAAATGCATTTGTTTTTTTAATTTAATTTTAAAATTTTAGCTACCACTGCTAAACGTGGCGAGCGTTGTGTAATGTGTGAATGATATAAAGAGGTGTTAAGAAGAAAAATGTAATAAGTAAAACAAAAACTTAACTAGTAGTAAACAAGATGACGTCTGCCCTCAAGAGGTAAATACAAGTACAACCTTATACATGAAGATGTGATCTGCATAAACTTCATAAATACACGTATACGATGCATAAGACGCTGACGAGGACCTCCGTGGATCTACACCTACTTTCACAAAAGAAACTTCAATCTCCGCAGTGAACATCCTATCTAGTACTTGCCGAAGACACGACCCAGATGATGTTGCCGACTTCAAGAATTCCAAAGAGAGACACCCCAGGACGAGGTTACTACGACCAATTGTAAAGGTGACTCGATAGCTTGCCTATCGAGAGTTAATCATATTTGATACACAACTCACATTAAAAAGAGACTTTTCAAAGACTATAAATTTTGTTTAAAATTAAAATGAGACAAACTAAGAGTTTACTGTAAGATTCAATATCGTACGTTGTAACGCCTTAAATGTAAAGGTAATTTATAATCACTTTAAGTAATAATACCATTCTTCAAATGGTAAAAGAAGTCTTGCAAGCGTCTAGATGAACTCAAAATACTTAGAAGCCTTTGCTATAAATATACTTAAAGTAAACTCGGATCCGAGGTAAAAGAATACGTAATTAGTTTGATCCCTAAGTTTTTATGAAAAGCATTTAAATATTTTAATCTAATTAATGATGTCATGAGATCTTTGAGTAACAGTTGTTAATAAAGAGAAGTCATCTTGTTACACATGAAAATGAGTGCATAAATCAGTGAAATACCTTCCCTTGTTTCCTTATAATTATCTTATGTAATTTGTTCTATTAATTTGAGTTTAATAACAGTTCGTTACAACGTAGGCAGCCCATGTATTTGGCAAGTGTCAGTTAAGATGGGTTCCCTGGATTTGTAACGTGGCAATACGTTACAGTCTTCTGCTACAATTTGCAGATTCTATTGCTGTATTTTTTAACATTTAATAAACAATCATTTTTTACAACTTTGAACACAATTATTATACTTAAATGAACATATTATTCTATAAACTTCCTGTACCCAGCTGAACATTAATAATTCTTATAACATAATTGATTATTATCATTAAATGTCTTCGTTCTTTTATTATTAATTATTCGAAATTACCTTTACTTCCTATAATTGTTTTAATTGAACTTGTCTGGTGATATTACACCTTTGCCTTAATTTTTATTCATTTTTTCTATACTTATTATAGACATTTTGCCATTGTTCTGACTTTCTTATAAATCATGAGCTAGTTATTGCACAATATTATTGTTATTTGGCATATTGGCCCTAGTCATTATTTTGATCTTTTATTACATTATTTATTATTCACTAAGTTACTTTAACTCATCTTAGGTCATTCCCTCATACTTCACAATTCATAATAAGATTTTGTTCACCTTATACATCTTTCTACAAAATTAACAGGCTTATAACATTTTTAAATACATATAGTTCTTTACATTGTTGATTACATTTGACATCATTTATAATTATAACATGTACAATTTGTTCTCTCATTAATTTTGCTTTAATCATTATCTGTTATGCCTTAGCATACCTTTCTTTCAAGGTTGATTTAACATTGTGATTACACTGTTAATCTCATTTTAATTGTTCATTTATCATAATTCATCTACAGTTTATTATTATCAAAAAGATACTTATTTCATTTTATTCCTTATGCTAGTTATTTCCTTTTAATTGTTCAGCTATTGTGCTGTTTACTTTAATCTGATACCTTTTAAAAATAAGTTACTTCACCTTTCATTTATTTATGGTGTTTGATTTTGTCTAATTGTTTTATGCTCACTTAACTAATCTATTGGGGAACTAGTCTTTGTCAATGTCTGAGTCTATTCGTCAGTTTATCTTGTATTGTCATTGAATGCTGTTTGTAGATTTACTACTTGTTACCATCACTTCTTGTTACTCAGCTAGTTTATTACTATGAAACAGTCTGTACTGTTACAATATGAAACATTAACGGTCATCCGTTTACAGGATAAAATTATTGCCAATAAACCTCTATTGTTTATTTTCTAAACAATAGAAAATACATTTTAAAAATTAATATCTTTCTCTGTTCACCTGACTTTTTCCATTCCTGGCTGGATCCTACAGTTCTCTACTAGTATCGCCTCCGGCTAGTTTCTAGATCCTAGAAACAATTGTTTCTTTTATACCATTTAAACATTTCGTCAAAGCGTGTAACGAAATTCAAGTGTGCAGGTGTACGTAATATTTGTTTAGTTAACTTTGTTGTAATGTTTATCCCCCACCATTTATTTAATGCCAGTATTTAACAGAGTTAGCAGAGCTTGAAATTCAAATTCCGTAAGACAATAAATGTGTCAGACCAAAATTTGCTGAAAGTTTATTGTGTCAAGATACCTCTTAGTGTCTATGAAAAGGCTACGTTCATAGCATGATTATGAGAAATATTAAATATTGGAAACAAGCACGGAGTTATGAAAAGGGTAGGCCTTCATAATAAAATTAAAAAGAATCATCAAAACATCGATTCACTGAAAGAAAAATCGGTATGGAGAACCACACACGACTTCCATGTTCTAAGATTTATATTTAAAATCATTTTCGAAATTAAATATTTCTATAAAAACTACTTCTTTCTACTTCCTTCTTCAGCCTTAACGACAGTACTGTCGTCACTAATGTATACCACCTCACGTTAGCGCACTCGATGGCACTGCCGAAACGTCTGGTTTTGAAGCAAACATTAGACCATGTCCAAACAGCCCGGAAAGGAATTTTAACTGAAACTACTTCTTTGTTGCCGATAATATAGGACACATATAAAAATCGGTATGGAGAACCATACATGACTTCCATGTTGTAAGATTTATGTTTAAAATAATTTACTTGAATTCGGTTCGGTAATTTCTAAAAAAATATCGCCCACCCTCAAACTAAATTCACTATTTATAGATATTTTTGTTATTATGGGGTAGTCGTTTAATACAATGTTATTTTCAGTCACTTTATCCATAAAAATTAGGTAGGCTTACTTTATTCTTATAAAGAAACCGAACTACGCAGATAATCATACCTCCTCCGAAGCGCTCCGAAGTCACTCATGAACCCTGAGCATCTTGCAAAGGGTTCATTCCCTAAAGATGAAAAGTCTGTCTATGAACCGTTCCTCTGTAAACATGTACAGTTACAATGCCCAGCGATCCACAGGAAGCAAATCGCTATCCACGCTGGATACTTTTTCGGCTTGCACGCTTTGTGTTGGTGTGGGTTTCGGCACTTTCCATTTAAAAAGCGTGTAAATGTAAGAAAATAAACATGAGTGAGGCCAGAAATAACGCTAATTCTGTGTGTGTGTGTGTGTGTGTGTGTGTGTGTGTGTGTGTGTGTGTGTGTTGCCTGCCTTTTTATTGCGGTAATCATAATAATAAAATGGAAACGTAAATATTACATAATTGAGATATGCTTGCCTGCCACTAACGATATATTTTCTCTCATACATGATTTAAATTAAAATGAAAAAATATAGAATTTTGTTAAAGTTAAATGAAGTGTTTCCATAGAAACTACTTCTTTGTTGTCAATAACGGAGTACACATATAAAACTTATAAAAATTTACCTCCTCCATCATCAACTACCATTTTAATTTATTAAATAAATTATCCCCTCCCCTTTCAACTACCCCTTTCATTTATAGATATTTCATCTACCTTTCTATAGTGGATTATTATGACCTTCTTTTCAGGATACTTTATTTATCAAAATTAAGCACTTTACTCTTGTTAAAACGTAAAATGTTGCAGGTAAACTACCACTTTCCCTTAACTGATCTTCACCAAAAACAGGAGGCTTTGAGTCCTCTACAATTCAGGGCTGTATGAAAAACATTATTTAATTCTCTTTTAATTTGTGGCAGTTATCGTTCGCTATAGAAAACATTCTACACACAGACACACACACGGACACACACAGAGACACTTTCCGGGAAGTGGCTTTTCTTCATGTTTTGAGGGTAGTACAATCATAATCATTCGTTACCTTGTGCACGATTTGTTTGCCATGACCGTACTTGCTTTTCCTTATGGAACGTGGAAGTACAAAACAATCAACGTTCCGCCTAATCAAAAGGCGAACTGGTTAACTCAAATCTTATTTCTAGATAATTCAACTGGTTAGCAGGAATATGCTATCAATTGTTTTCTACATACAAGAAAGGTTAAAAGATAATAGGGTATATTAATATACATTAATAATGTACGGCTAATATATACTTTCTTGCATTAAGGAAAAATAAAGCTTATGACGTAAACCTTGTAGAAAGAAAGGTATTAAATACTGTAAACTAGGTAGAATATGTCCTATACTTTCAATCATTTTTCAGTAAAATAGGTAACTAGAAATATCTACTTCGTTACATAACTTCTTATTTAAGTGATATTTCTTACTTATTGTTGAATGTGATTACAAAAATTAAAACGTCGGTTATGCATTGTATAAATAGTTAACCAGATAGCGTGCGCGAGCGGGCGCGTTTGTGGTATAATGATTTAAAGAGCGCATGTACTCAGTTTAATGCCGAAAACAAAACACAATTGTTTGAAAAGAAAACCTATTTTTGTTCCCAGTAACACGGTTGATGTATTAGGGATGAAGTGTAAACATTTTTTCCAAACCAATGAGTAACTTTTCACATATGACATTGAGGAGCTTGCTGACTTCATACATCAAAATTCTCGCCACAAGCAATCACTTCTCAGAAGCCGTATGGCTTAAACAAACTTTCGCACGTGATGGATTACTTTCTCTCTCTTCGATCCATACACTTCTATTCAAGAAAACACTTCTATTGTTACTACATTGAACATCAGTATCTCTATCTATATAAGTTCATTCAAATACAAGTATTCTTTGCAATAGCAACAATTCACTTCTGTTTACTTGTCCAGAAACGAAATTAAATTTTTCCAGATTTGTATGCTAACATTGAAAACAGTCAGTTCGCTTACTACACAATAACTTGAGGTGTTATCTTAGTTCTCTCAGCTGAAAAAAGTAAATTTAAAATAGTGGAATATAACATACGTAAATATGTTAATCCTAGTCCATATAACGTATTATTGGCTATTAGAGTCAATTTCTACGGCGGTAAATTAGAAACACGTATTAAAATTTATGTCCACATGGATTGGGTATGTATGTGAAGAGGTGTGTTTCATCAATGTATACGCTAAATATGGAATGCGATTTACTACTGTGCACTTGCAAAAGGAAAGTAAATGAATGAGTTTTTCATTTTTTAAACTCCGCTTAAACCTTTTTTACTACAGTAATGAAACATTGATCTTATTGCATATTGCAAAATATAAATTAAATAATATGGATGTCATTTTACTAGAGACCAATATAACGTAGAAACTAGTGTAGTTTTCTTTAACACAGACAATACAGCAAAGCAATCAGCTGATCAGTAAAACAATTGAATTTTATAAATCTCTTCTGAACCACTGGTCACAGTCCCGGTGGCAGATGGCAAAGGTACTCCATATTCAAGAAAGGAAATCGTTTTGAGTGTGATAACTATATATGGATCAGGCTGCTTAACACAACTTAAAAAGTATATGCATCTATTCTTGCAAGACGACTGACTGCAATAACGGAGACTATTCTCTCAGAGACCCAGTAATGGTTTCAGGAACGACAGATTATGTTTAGATGAATCTTCACAATATCACAAGTCATCGAAAAGCACAGAGAATATAAATAGCCTACATACATTACTTTCAAACATTTTTGTTTGTTAACGGTCCAAGTCACGTATTTTAATTTCTTATTTTCTTACCTTTGTTAGGTCCGTCTTGTGACTTTTATCTTTAGAATAATATTAGCGTGACGCGTTTCAGGTCATCTGACCCATCCTCAGACACTTGCTCGTAAAGAGGTCGTCATATATTAAAATCCAATTAAAATAAAAACACACATATATAAACTCATTGTCAATAATTAATGTTGAAAAACAGGAATAACACTGTTGTCGTGGTGCACCACGCGATTACCGATCGATACTGAGTAGTGTAACTTTTCAACGTTTTGTTTTTGCGAGCGCTAGTATTGCTGTATCATATAGCGGGTTGCTCTTGAAATTCAATTTATCATTCAATATGTTGTTCTTATATACAGGGTTGTTATGACCCCTGTATATTTCAAATTCTTCAAGTGCATTCATCCTGAGTCCTTTGTCACAAAAATGTAGGGGTATGAAGTTTGTGTCAAAACTTCTATATGAGTGATTATTATCTATCAAATGTCGAGCATAATTGGATTTAATATTATCTAGGGAGCCGATATTTTTACTAATTGATTTGTGAGGGGTATGTTCTTTAAATCTTTTTATAAATGGGCCATAGTTTGACCCACATAGTAACAATCACAATCATCACATGTTAATTTATATATACCTGTTCTTGTCTTAATGGGGACATGACGTTTATGTCGTATTAGATTTGATATTTGATTGCGGGTCTTGAAAACTATATTATACGGTATCCTATTTTATGAAAAGTAGGAGTTAGTATTTTTGGTATTATTTCTGTGAATATGGTAGATACATATTTGGTTGTTGGTTGCATACTATGTGTTTGTCTCGATAATCTGGTTTTTTGTTTCTTGACAATATTATCTATAATATGATGATCATATCCATTTTTCGTGGCTATATGTTTAATTATATCTATCTCAGTGTTATAATGATCTTTTTCAAGAGGAACGGATAGTAATCTGTATACAAGACTATTGTAAGCAGCTAATTTTTGTGGATAAGGGTGATGTGATTCAGCGTGGATGGTTACGTCAGTAGTAGTAGGTTTACGATATATTTTAAATTTCAGGTTATCTCTATTTTTGATGACTGTTAAGTCCAGAAAGCAAATTTCATTTTCGGTCTCGGTTTCCATTGTAAATTGGATATTGTTATTTATTGCATTTAAAACATTCTTCAAGTTGTCCAATTGGCGGAGAGAACCATTAAATATTAAAAAGGTGTCTTATTTTTCGTATTGTTTAAATTAGCAGCCATCCTTACTTTTCTTTTATAAAATTGCTAAACTGCTATAATTGTTTTTATTATTTAGACAAAGCTTTTCGTCATTACTGACATCTTCAGGTCTTAAACAACGCCTGAAGACCTTGATGTTTACCTTCAGGTCTTAAAAAACGCCAGTTGTTTAAGACCTGAAGATGTCAGTAATGACGAAAAGCTTTGTCTAAATAATAAAAACAATTATAGCAGTTTAGCAATTTTATAAAAGAAAAATAAAAAGGTGTCGTCAACGTATCGCCCATAATAAATGATATTATTTGCAAATATGTTATTATTGAAAAAGAAATTGTTTTCGTAATAATTTAAATATATATCTGCTAATATGCCGGATAGCGGTGACCCCATGGCGTCTCTTTGGTAATAATAACCGTCGTCGAATGTGAAGTAATTCTGTTGTAAAATAGTCTTCAATAAGAGTACTAGTTCTTGTATCTTTTGTGTGTCCAGTTTTTTAGTAGTTAGTAAATTATTGTTTAAAATGTCTATAGTTTGTTTTACAGGTACGTTTGTGTACAAACTAATAATGTCCAAGGAAGCTAATTTATAATTAGGTGAAATTTTAATATCGCGTATCTTGTTTATGAAATCCAAGTTGTTTATAACAGTTCGATTATTATTTAAAACGATGTTCTCTTTAATTATTGTCGCTAGCTTTTTTGCTGTCTTATATCCTGGCGCTGTGGTAAAATTTACCAGCTGTGTAATCGGAGTATCCGTTTTATGCAGCTTAGGTTGACCAGTCAGCATGGGTGCTCTTGCATTTATGGGCTTTAATTGACGTGCTGTGGGTTCATCCAATAGGCTCGTACATTTATTGATTGTTTTGTTTAAAGATATTGTGTATGAATTTGTAGGGTCGTTATTCAATGTTTCGATATTATTTTCCAATATAAACTTATGTACTTTTTGTTTATAAGTGTTTCTGTCTATTACTACGAGTGTATGACCCTTGTCAGCTTTTGTGATAAGTGCGTCGTTATCTATTAATTTTACTTTTATGTTCTGTACCGTTTTGAATTCTGTGCGAGCTTTTATTTGTTTTTGTGTGTAATATTTATTATCATTATATGTACTTAATGTCTTTACAAATTTATTATTAACTAGCTGTTACCCGCGACTTCGTCCGCGTGGAATTTCATAAAAAATGTTTGTTCAGTTCGCTGAGTTAACGAAAAGTTAATAATTATGCATTCCTCGTAAAGAAATACCCATGCTAAGTTTAGTCTCATTCTTATTCTTTGCGAGTCGATGTTTCGTGTTTTTAAATTTTTTTTTCATTTTTTTTGTTTTTGTTATTTTTTTGTCTTTTCGTTTTTTAATTTTTTTATTTATTTCTTTGTTTTTGTTCATTTTTTGGCTTTTTGTATTAACCTCATTGAAAAATCTCTTTATATACAATGTTAGGTGTACGACTTCCTTGGGCTAAAACAATAACGCTAGTGGCATCCCTCGCACGTGAACATGCCACGTATAGCTGCCCATGGGTAAAGCAACCCTTAGTTAAATCTATGCCAGCTTCGCTCAAGGTTTGCCCTTGTGACTTGTTGATTGTCATAGCAAAGCTGACATTGATAGGAAATTGCAGTCTTTTGAATTGAAAGGGAAAATTCGATGGTATTATGGGAATTCGTGGTATAAACACTGTCTCACCTTTTCCGCATCCGGATATTATACGACCTTCTATAACGTTTTTTTGCAATGACACTACTCGCAATCTAGTACCATTGCAAAGTTTCGGTGGGTTTAAATTACGGAGTAGTATGATGGGCACGCCAATCTTATGTTCTAGTTTGTGAGGGGGTAGACCAGGCACAGTTATACTGTTTAAAAATTCTGTTGGATAATTAACAGCTTCATCCGGATTGCAAACTGTATTGATGGAAAGGTATGTTTGTGATTCACCAGGAAGCTTATCTAAAATGCGCTGATTAAGCGCAGTAACCTGGTCATTCATTGGTGCTAAAATTGATCTTTCACACAGCCACGAATCTTCTTTTATATTGAGATTGTGAACATCATCATAAATACTATTTATTAAAGTTTCAGGGTCCGCCACAACCTGACAAAGACCGGCAGGTAGTTCTATATCATGAGTATCATTCACTTCTGGACACTTCCCCTCTCCTACATCTAGGAGAATTTTGCTAAATTCTGAATCGGCTGAATGTGCTCTCATGTTTTCTTTTAAATTAAGTTTTTTTACAATGTCTCCAAAGTACTGAACGTTTTAAACAGGCGTTAATTTCATCCGCTCGCGTACCTTTAGTCACAACTGGTAATATTTGCCTACAATCTCCAGCGAATAAAAATGTTACTCCTCCAAATAATTGAGTATTACCTCTTAGGTCTTGCATTGTTCTGTTCACGGCTTCGATTGAAATTTTGTTTGCCATAGTGCATTCGTCCCAGACTACAAAGACACAATCTTGTAATACTTTGGCTTTATGACTATTTTTTGATACACTGCAGACTGGATTTTCCATATGCTCTGCTTCTATTGGTATTTTAAACATGGAATGTGCTGTTTTCCCCCCAGGAAGTAAAGTTGCAGCTATTCCTGAAGATGCGACTGCTATGGCAATCTTTTTTTCTGAACGTATTTTGGCCAGTAAAAGATTTATCAAAAATGTCTTGCCGGTACCACCTGGATCGTCTAAAAAATATACACCACCAGCGTTAGCAGCATTCACACTGTCAATGAGGAGTCGGTAAACTTGATTTTGTTCGTTGTTTAATCTTGGTTCATTCTGATTTATCGTATGTTGAAGTTCAACTGGGTCAAAATTTATGTGTTCGATATATTCTCTGTTCACATTATCAACAATCCCATCGGTCGCTTGTGGAGATGGTAAACCATAATGAGGGAGAGTATTGCCGCCTATGGAAAGAAGAATGTCTTGTAACGTAAACAGAGCACGATTAGTAAAGTTTTCTAAATGAGCATTTATGTTTGCATCTGGGTGATGTCGTTGGAATTCTCTTACATAATCTTCCATGAAATGATCCTTAAACTTGTCCCATAACTCTGAGGGATTAGAAACATTGCAGAATACCAATATAATGGCGAATAGCTCTCGCAATTTAGATGCGCTGCTGCTTATACTGGCATCTGTTAATGTGTCGCACCAGTGATTATCGCCTTCTAGTAAACCAAGTGCAAGGCATGCTGCTTGATATGTAGGATGTAAAATACCATTCACTCTTTTGAGACTTTCGAAAGAAATTGGTCCCTTGACAACATTTAACAACATCCTTAGATGATAACATTCCCGATTATTAGGATGAATTGTATAAATTCTACCAAGAGTATGCTCGTAAAATATGCCGGGATGACCCTCCACAGGAGTACCTCGGCGTCGCCGTTGAAATGTTCCATTTTGTTTATTAAATGTGTAATAACCTGGTACTTCTTCATACAATAATGTGGCTGCGAATTCGTCGTTATGGCACAGATCGAAAAACGCCATCAATGTCGTATTTCTCGGATTTTCTACCACTCCACGGACATTGTTTGGATCAAAATAAATTCTCTGACCATTTTCTAAATGGATGTCCAAATGTGTTACTGCGGGGAAACGTTCGTAAATCGGAAATGATAATATGCGCCAGACTGCTTCAGAAGTACTAATATATCTTCCATTTTGATATGATGTCACTTCATCGTTAGCATTTTGCACACCAAATACCGCCAAGTCTGAACCTTTGTTGACATACTTGCAAATATATTTTATTGAATTCACACTGCTACAAAGTTCAACGTTGATATGTGCTTTAAAAGTGCGCGACAGTACCGGTGAAAATGGAACAATCCAGCGATTGTCGATATCAATAGAGTTAGTTCGTGATCGGATTGTCGTTCGTATACCACCGTTTTCAGGTGAACGACGTCTGTAAAATGGATAACCATCCTCACCTGTAACAGTTTCTGTACTAAAAGATTTAGGAAATCTTTTACTACAAATACCGTTCTTCATACACGGCGATTGAGGATTGTAAGGGCCACATGGACCGTGTACCATGTGGGTTTTTACAACATCAAATAGCTCTGGATCAACTTCTTGGTCTGGCAATTCTGCTCGAATAACATCATTAATTTGCTCAGCTCTTATTTTCGTTTCTAACCATATCAAAATGTGGGCATGGGGCAAACCACGCTTCTGCCATTCTACACTATACATAAAACAGCGAACGGAACCGAAAATTTTTCCTTTCACCAGGAGATCCATCATTTTTTTTAGTTTTTGTTTAAAAACTCTTGATACAACATCATGCCGATCAGAAGCCAACTGCCCTGTAAAAAGGTCGTTTGTAATCTCATCCCATTTAGGGTTGGTCATGAATGTTATAAAAAGATCGGGACGTCCATATTTCCTAACATAACAAAACGCATCCTGTGTGCGTTGGTGCATATATCTAGGTCCTCCCGTAAACGATGAAGGTAGAATAACTAACTGACCCAAGTCCTCTACATTCTCATTGTGATTGATTGCGTCTTGGAGGTGAATATAATTTTCAACTCGAAGCTTTTTTTGATTAGTTCGTATAAAAATGAGTCTCTCTGTTTCGATTTTAGCGTATACGTCAACTAAGTATTGATTAAATAATTGTTTGTAATTATGCAAATGATTGTATTCATTCTTTCTAATCATTAATCGGTAACAATAGTATTGTAGTGCGGAAACTTTTTTTTGGAAATTTGGTTGGCCTGTGTTGGGTTCGACTTGATAGACCGCAAAGTTATATCCGTCTTCCCCATAAACAAACATGAGAGGATACTGTAGAGCATCATATGATCTGTGAGTTTCGGCGATTCTCTGCAATCTATTATCATGTCTGCGAAGTACTATGTCTCGTTTATCACAATCTTGATTTACCAGTAACACAGATACTTCGTTTGTTGTCGGTTCATTATGGCGACCTCTATGCTCTGCTGAAGGTCGTCGGTCAGCATTTATAACTATTTTATAGTCATTTTCGTTTGAATTTGGTGGGAAAGATTGAAGAGCAGTTTTGAAATCACGAATGTAACTGTTTATTTCAATAAGCATACTTTGTAAGCTTTCTACTAACAAAGGGTTTAGATTTGGAAAACATTGTAATCTTGCATCCCTTTGTAGTACATAATCGCTCATGAAATATATTTGTAAAAATGATTCTCTCGCATTATCTACAGGAAGAAGGGAACCAATTAAATGATACACCTGCCCCTGTATTTTAAACGTGGGCATATAATTCCCTTCGTGAACTTCTTTTGCCCCAAAAGAAGTCATTTGAAAAGCCGAATTATAACGTCTAATATTATTTAGGAAATGTTGAGATTGTTCATGTTCGCCACATAACAAAGACTTAAGTGGCTCAGGTGGCTGCTGAATAGAGTCCAAGTGCACTTTTCCAGAAGAACAACAAATTCCTTTTGACTCATCTTTCCACCTTAAAGCTTTACAGTAGTTGCAACACACATTCATAGGGCCTATCTCTGATGCAGCAGAATAATTTATTTGGGCATCATAATTGAACCCACTGTTATGTTTTTCTCGCCATGCAATATTACGTCTATTCGTTCTTCTTATTTGGTCATTATTCAATCGTTGTCGCCGTTTCTCTTCACTTTCAATATCCCGCATAGCATTTGTCGTTTGTCTGGCAGTGACCAGTCGCCTTTCTCGATCAAAATTCGTTTCTGACTGACGAATGGTACTCACTCTTTCACGGAGCTGTGCTAAGCGCTGTCCTTGTGACTCATGATATCGATCACATTGTTCTGTGACACGGATGTCATGTTGTTCTTGACTTTCAAATTCACGTTGATTTTGGTGATGACGACGATCACTTTCCAATCGCTGCTCTCTAGAATCATCTGATTCTAGATATCGCGAGACAGCGTGTCGAATACGATCGTTTTCTAGACGCTGTTCTCTAGACTCCTGAGATTCTTGACTCCTTAACAATGAATGACGGGTTCTATCTAACTGTAATCGTTCGTTTCTCTTAGAACTACTTTCAATGGACCTAGACATGGATTGCCTTAATCTACAATTTGTAAGACGACTTTCTCTATCCTGTTGAGATTCATTTTCACGTTGCAATCTTTGATTTTTAACCTTTCTCGTGTTTTTAGAGAGATTTGATTTTCTTTTAGGCATGACTAATGATTGTAAGTGCACTTTTTAAACTAAAAACCTAATTTAGAAATATGTATTTTAAAAACAACTACCTACGTATTTAACTAAATAAATTTATCAAGTAAATAAAAAAACTTAACTATTTAATACGAACGAATTTTCATGAAAGAAAACCAAACGACGTTAAACATTTATCTCTAATTATATTATAACGTAAAAGTCTCACTGCTAGAAAACAATTTTTTAAGGCGCGCGTTGAGACACAACCATCTGCAACAGCCCGCTCGCGCGTTCTGAGCCCGCGCGACAGTCAACCTTTGTTACATTAACCCGTCAAAATCGGTCCAGCCGTTTCGAAGATTAGCCTTTTATTTATTTGTAGCTTATTTAACATACATAAATAAAGCTATCATATTAATACATAATAATGATCAGCAAGCATAAAGAATTTAAAAATATTTTAATGACGCCTAATAACCCGAATCCAAACAGCGTGGTTACAATATTCTCATACATTATCGTAAATGGAAACACGTACTCGAAAACCTCAAAATAAATAATTTAGTCAATAGTACACGCCTCATAACCCGAATCCAAACCGCGTGGTTACAATATTCTGATACATTATCGTAAATGGAAACACGTACTCGAAAACCTCAAAATAAATAATTTAGTCAATAGTACACGCACTGGCAACACATTCACATTCACATTATACAAACCAAACTAAACTGCACTCTTAAACTGAACCTCATTAACCAACACGTTCACATTATACAAACCAAACTAAACTGCACTCTTAAACTGAACCTCATTAACCACGTAAATTAGTAAAGACAACAGACAACGCCAACCGCCATGACACCGTCATCTAGTACATTTCTGTCCCATCTGTATCACATACTTGGAACGTTCTCTCAGAAAACGTTAAAAGTAATGTAAAAATTGTAAAGATAATTAAAAATTGTTGTGTAAAGATAAATATTTTTAAACAAACAAACAGAAATTATCGCGGGTCTTAGGGAATAGTCAGCCGCAAAATGTAACTTCCGTCGCCGCGCGTGTACTACATTTCGGTGTCCGATGTGTACACCAACTGTTTTCTTCACAAGTAACTAATGCCAGCTTATGGAGGTTATGTACGACAATGTAACTTAAATAAAATTTACGTTGTTAGTGTACATTAAAAGGGTGTATTTATTGGAAGTACAGAAATTAGTTTCCATTTATCGCACATAATTACGGTACAGAGACGATTTTGGGAGGTTGTGGCTACGTTTAACAATATAACTTAAAACTTAATATTGTTTTCTCACTGCTAGAAAACAATTTTTTAAGGCGCGCGTTGAGACACAACCATCTGCAACAGCCCGCGACAGGCAACCTTTGTTATATTAAGTCGGAGGAGGAAGTTGGAGGGGGAAGCGGTCAGTGGCGCCTTTCGGTCCGACGACGGCAGAGGCGTGCGCGTGGGGCACGTGTTGCTCGACTTTTTTCCTTTCTTTTTTTCTTTTTTTTTCCAAAATAAAAGTAGCCTAAGTTACTCCTTATAACATCAGCTATCTGCCAGTGAAAAGCCCGTCAAAATCGGTCCAGCCGTTTCGGAGATTAGCCGGAACAAACAGACAAACATTTTTTAAATTGTTTTTTTGTTATAAGTACCTTATATACTTTCATATGCATTTAGTAAAAAGCTGTTATTTTGACATTACAATCAGACACTTCAATTTTAATTATTTGTATAGATTAAATGTCTTGATTCCATTTGTGTATTAGGATCAGTAACTGCCTTAATTGCGCTTTCAGCACTAATTCATTGAAAATTTGTTGCCTAATGCTGTAGTTTAATCCTTTATTGAGAAGGCAGGTTTCATTATCATCGAACACAATGTTTGTGAGGTTAACCGTGCGTGGATAGAATGAATGTTTACATTCAGATGGTAAATTCGGATGTTGTGTAGATATTAGTTTTTGAATTTTTAAGTTTTGTTTACGTTTTAAATTTCGCATGATATCAGAGACATATTTATCTATCTTATTTACTATGTTGTCAATAACTGCAGGATGAATCTGGTTGAGTAATTGTAGATGCATTTTCATTAAGGATTTATTTAGTCTAACTTTCTTCTTGTATAAAGATTTGATTTCTTGTTTGATGCGAAATATCTCAGCGTATTTCTTAGTGGTATTCACTGCTTTTGATACTGGATTAATATAAACGGTAGCATATTTAGGAGTTATTTTCTGTATTATACACGTGTTGTTAAACTTAATATGTGCAATGGTCTTATATAACTGAATTTTAATGTTTTGGTATTTATAAACCGTATTAGCTTGACTTGCTTCAATTTTAAACATTTTTGTTTGTTAACGGTCCAAGTCACGTATTTTAATTTCTTATTTTCTTACCTTTGTTAGGTCCGTCTTGTGACTTTTATCTTTAGAATAATATTAGCGTGACGCGTTTCAGGTCATCTGACCCATCCTCAGACAATTGCTCGTAAAGAGGTCGTCATATATTAAAATCCAATTAAAATAAAAACACACATATGTAAACTCATTGTCAATAATTAATGTTGAAAAAGAGGAAAACACTGTTGTCGTGGTGCACCACGCGATTGCCGATCGATACTGAGTAGTGTAACTTTTCAACGTTTTGTTTTTGCGAGCGCTAGTATTGCTGTATCATATAGCGGGTTGCTCTTGAAATTCAATTTATCATTCAATATGTTGTTCTTATATCTATAAGAACAACGTGATTATTATCTATCAAATGTCGAGCATAATTGGATTTAATATTATCTAGGGAGCCGATATTTTTACTAATTGACTTGTGAGGGGTATGTTCTTTAAATCTTTTTATAAATGGGCCATAGTTTGACCCACATAGTAACAATCACAATCATCACATGCTAATTTATATATACCTGTTCTTGTCTTAATGGGGACATGACGTTTATGTCGTATTAGATTTGATATTTGATTGCGGGTCTTGAAAACTATATTATACGGTATCCTATTTTATGAAAAGTAGGAGTTAGTATTTTTGGCATTATTTCTGTGAATATGGTAGATACATATTTGGTTGTTAGTTGCATACTATGTGTTTGTCTCGATAATCTGGTTTTTTGTTTCTTGACAATATTATCTATAATATGATGATCATATCCATTTTTCGTGGCTATATGTTTAATTATATCTAGCTCAGTGTTATAATCATCTTTTTCAAGAGGAACGGATAGTATTTTGTATACAAGACTATTGTAAGCAGCTAATTTTTGTGGATAAGGGTGATGTGATTCAGCGTGGATGGTTACGTCAGTAGTAGTAGGTTTACGATATATTTTAAATTTCAGGTTATCTCTATTTTTGATGACTGTTAAGTCCAGAAAGCAAATTTCATTTTCGGTCTCGGTTTCCATTGTAAATTGGATATTGTTATTTATTGCATTTAAAACATTCTTCAAGTTGTCCAATTGGCGCAGAGAACCATTAAATATTAAAAAGGTGTCGTCGACGTATCGGCCGTAATAAATGATATTTGCAAATGTGTTATTATTGAAATTATACATTATTGAAATTATATATTACAAATTATACGAATTATATAAATTATAATTATATAAATTATAAATTATATTATAAATTATAAATTATATATTATTGAAATTATACATTACTTTCATCGACTTTAGAAAGGCTGGAGTGAATAGGGGCTGGTTCTGGGCAATAATAGAAAAAAGGGTTCCCACAACTGATTACTGCCATACACAGTCTTTTGTGTGAAACAAAATCTTAATTGAGACAGAAAAACCGATCGCAGCTCCTTGTGTGAACGTGATCAATTGTGAAGTACGACAAGGGTGCCCATTTTCACCTTTCACCCTTATATTTAGACGATGTTGAACACAATTAGCAGATGATCCATTCACAACATTTTATTATTGGTAACTCTGAAGTTGACAGGTTGTTATGTGTTGTTAAACAGGCTATCCTGTTGAACTGTTAAAGTGGTTGCAGATGGTTGTAGACTCATCGAGCCAAATCTGTAAGAGTTTCGGATTACAGATCTCCACATTGAAGACCATGGAGTTAACCCCATATGAGCAAACATTGTTGTAGATGGTTCTGTTCTGGAGCGGGTCAGTAATTTTGAATATCTGGACAGTAACGTGTCTTAAATTACAGACAATTATATAGAAAAGAAGCTGAACAAGTTCAAATATATATATGTGGGACCAACATGAGAACTCTAAGTTTAACAAAAAAAAAAAAAAAAACACCCCTAATATTCTACAGGCTGTTGGCCTTACCCTTACATCTCTATGGTTGTGAGAACTAGACTTAACAAAATTTCAGGCCATTTGTATTTGAGCGTCTGAAATATGTCTGAGATTTCTCAGGCACGTAGCAGGATATAATATCTTTAAGATCACAAAAAATCTCGATGTACGGCAGAAACTGAATATTATGAACATACTTGATCGGATTGCCAATATCGTCTAAAATGTTTTTGAAATCATAACCAAATGAATGACTGTAGCATACGCAAACAATTATGGAATTATAAGCCAAAAGGAAGGAGAGGTGTGGGGCCTCCTAAGAAGCGTTGGAATGACTCTAGCCTATCTGATTGGATCCGGAACAAATCTTCCTTGGTGTAATCCTTGCTGAAGAAGTTGATGATGATGACTGTCAACATTACCTGGCTGTGAGTCGTGATTTACCTAAGTACTGTCATATGTTTTGATTATAGCCACAACGAGCATCTTCAGTATAGTGGGTACAAAGATCTCTCTCAAATGCTCTCGTGGGGCTGCGAGTAGTAGACTGTCTACCCACTTAAAGCACTTCTATTTGGAAAATTGTTCCAAACTATCTAACCACATTCACTGTTAATTGGTCGTTATTTAACTAATCTCATGCTGTACTTTGTTTCGGCGATATTACGATGCCTCAGTGCCTGTATCCAGTATTAATTTAGTGCTACGGACTTCCCTTCCTTAAAGCTGCTGAAAGTAAACTCCTTGGAGGAGATCTATGGTCTCCAGACGTTTGTGCACCTATGAGTGCAAGTCTGCATATTCGACCCGTGACCAGGCCCCTCGCAGTGTTTCAACTGCCAGAAGTTAGGCAACTCAAGTCTTTTTTACCACCAACCCCCGCGTTCTGTGCAATGTGCAAAGAGCCCCACCGAGGCTGTAATAAGCTGAAGACGGGTTCACGGTCATCTGCTGCAACTGCGGTGGGGATGCCAGCCTATCTCCTAAAAAGGGAGGCCCATCGCCGGGAAAGAGACGGTGAAGTATCTAGGAGTTCGGCTAGACCGGCGCCAGTGCTTCAACGGCCGCCTAACTGAAACCCTCGACAAGGCTAGAGGCGTCCAAACCAAATTATTCTCATGTCTCTCGTGTCGCAGCCTCCTAGCTCTATGCACGAAAGTACCCATCTAGCTTTTGTTTCTCAGCTCTAACCTATGGAGCTCATAATTGGTGGACACTTCTGTCAGCAACCAACAGGTGTAGACTGGAAAGTTTTCAAGCGAAAACCCTCCGTTCTTTTTCAGAATCTCCTTAGTTTGTCAGAAATGATGTAATCCTACCTTATCTGCTTTTGTCCGGTCGTTAGCTGTAACTCTCTTTGCTGCAGTTGCGACCTCATCAGCATCTAAGAAATCAGCGTCAGCAATCATCAAGTAAGTTGCTAACTTGAGGACTATCAGCACTACAGACCCTCCCCCCAAACTTTTAGAATTACAGTTTGACATGATTATATTTGTAACACTTAAATAATTCACTTTATATATTTTTTTCTTGATATATAAAATAACGGTCTGAGGTGCGCAGACCTCCTCATAGTTAAATAGGTTTTCACAATATCGGATTATGTACGTACGTACTAGTATGTACATACTAGTTGTACATAATTATATTATGTTCCTATTTATAAATTACTATTTACATCTTTTGTCATGGGTTCTTTAACGTGGTTATTATTTGGCTTCCGTTGAATGGTATCAACTCTAATAACCTGAGCATTTTTGCCAACCGCGAGCATTTAAACGTCATAGCTGAAGCAAATATGTTATAAAATTATTTAATAGTTTTAAAGGAAAGAAATACACAATCGAAACCCAATAAAACCATTATTGAAGATTTTTAATTGTATGGTTAATTTATTTCTATGTTAATAATATTTATTTCATCATACAGCAAAAGGTGAAATTTTTTGTATCAACAAAGGAAGTTGGTAGCAATTGTTTTTAGGAACGAAATTCGAATTGAATTATTAAAAAGGAAATTCGACCAAATCTAATAAAGAGAAGGTGAATAAATAAAACAGAAAGTGAGTAATTTTAATTGTTTTAATCACAAAACAATTTGGCGCCTAAAACGGGAAACAAAAATAAATAAAAAATATTTTAAATCATTAAAATAAAAGAAGAAACAATTGGTGAGTTGGAATTATATTACAGATTTATAAATACTTGTGATAGAGAAACCACGGCTGGTTACTATATATACAGGGTGTCCCGGGAGGAGAGGGAAATAATTTGAGAAATGGTTCTATAGTGTAAAAGAAGAAAAAAAGTTCATATAAACATATGTCCGGAAACGCTTTGTAAGCGAGTTACGGCTAGCGAAAGATTTTGCCCGGGTTTCGGTAAATGAATACTTTCTGAAATTCTGGAAAGGTAAATTAAGGGGCGAATTCTGTTGTTTCTTATGGTTTTTGACCTGAAAAATCAAATAAATAAATATGTTTAAATAAAACAGGTCGCAGAACTGTATCTCCCATAACTTTCATGACATCCGACGTAAAATAGAAAAATCTTTGCCTAAAAACGTATTGTATTGTTTTTAACCAAAATTGGAATTTTTTGTTTATTTTTATTGACTTTATTTACACCATTTTTCTCAGAATTAAATTCTTTACAAGTTTTGTTTTTAACTTTTATGCATTTATTAATCATTTAACAAAGTTATTGTACTTCTAACCTAAAAAACACGCAAAAAATGATCTGTATTTTTCTCATAAACTAAATATGTGTGATATGTTGCCAGGTCACGGAGCTCGTAGGTTTTACGTAACTAAATTTCTACAGTCACAAATAGTCGTGCCAGCAGAAAGCGCGTGTAACGTATCCAAAGTGGCGTAGAAAAGCATTAAACAAATATCTGTTTAAGTTCTAGTAATACGGGTTACTTTGTGTAAACCATTGAGCACGAAATCTTTTAACCATGAGCAAATTACTACGGCGCATCAATTAATACAAAAAATGTATAACTGAATCTAAGCGCTGTGAATCTAAGCAGAGGTGTGGTGTTTGACGTCGGTTTAACTTCACTAGTCGTCTCATAACAAAGTAAAGTTAATATTACTCTTTCTGCGACTCTATTTAATGTAAACAAAAATTATTTCAATAATTGCCTTTGCTGCCGGACGCAAAAATTACTTTAAAAATCTTTGGAATAGAAGTTCAAATATTAATTATATAAATGAGATAGTTAGGCTTACACCAATTTTAGTATATAAGTAGACGTTTGTGCAGTTTTTGTTGTAGATTTTTAAAGGAAAACGTACTTCTTAAAATTTGTTAGTTGAACACAGTTTTTCAAAGAATGTTCTTAAAGTTGATGCAGAACAACAGCGAAAAATTATGGCTTTCGACACATTTCTCTCCTGTGTAAATTAATGAAAAATCGTAAAACATAAAATCGTATGATCTACTGGGGAAATAAAAAAAGATTTTTTCTACTAATTTTTGGCTGAGATATTAGAAAGTTTATAAGTTCTATACTTTTTCTGCCTATGAACAAAGAATATAATATCATTTTCCTATAATTTGTACGTATTCTAATTCTACACTGGTAAACGATTGAAATTATTGTTTAGTATTAATGTTACTGATGGTGTTGTTACTTTAGTAACCTCCAACAAGCTAATAGCTTCTCTATAGCCTTAATCAACTGCGTAATTCATGTTCATGTAACCATCCCGGCTGGGTCGTTGTTGATGCGTAAAACAAATAATTTTCTGTTGGTTCTCGCATTAAGCAAGGGAATTTAAATTTGTCTCTATAAGGAACCCGTTTAAACCGCTATATGAATGAAAACCAAATTTAATAAATACTGCTTTATTCCGTCAGAGAATAAACGTCATGTAATGAACAAATTATTTTAATTATTATTCTCTGCGAAATAAGACGACGGAAGCCAGAACACATTACATCTGAGTTGGTAATATTTGAAAACAGCATAGTAGTTCTACTACAAAGTATTGGCGAACGACAAAAATTAAATTAATTTTATTAACTATTTTCTGCTGCCAGGAAGCTGCTTCAAGAATTGTATAATGCGTATTTCTCCTATATCCTATATAAATGTCGAGCATTACAATAACAGCTGTTTGCTAACACTCTGTGCAAGTCTTGCTAGACTGCAGGCGTAACGTTTGCTTCAAACTGTGTCCTACATTACTTGATATTATCCTACGGAGCTCTTATTGGTTATTTTTAAGGCGCCACAATATCCGCATATGGAGAGTGCAATAAGCATGTAAGCCAAGTTCGGTAAAAACAACTCGCAATTTTACAATCGATAAAAAAATATATTGATGTAACTTGACTTACTTAAGTCCTTAAATTCCTAGGTGGAACATAGGGCCTCGACAAAATTTCTCGAGCGTGTTCTGTCCATTGCCAGAGCCTTCACCTCCCTCCATGTCTTGTTGACACCAGCCAGCTATCTTTCCATAGTCCTCTTCCAGGTATTCCTCGGTCTTCCACGTCTGCGGCTACATTGCGGAGTCCAATTCAGTGCCTCTCTAGCGATAATTTCTGGTGGTCTTCTCAGGGTGTGACCGATTCACCTCCATTTTCTTCTCTTTATCTGTACTTGGATGGTACTCCGACTTGTGGCCTCCCATAGATCTCTGTTTGAGATGGTCTTGGGGCACCAAATTCACATTATGTATTTTAGGCAACGATTTATGAAAGTCTGTAACCTTGTAGTGGCTTCCTTTGTCACTTTCCAAGCGCCACAATATCCGCATGTGGAGAGTGCAATAAGCATTTAAGCCTGGTTCGTCTTAGCAATTTTACAATCGATACAAAAAATCACAGTAATGTAAACCGAAGAAAAATTATTTATTTGGTTTCCTAGATAGAATTCCATAGCGGTTGTCACATATTCTTCTTTATGAAACCATAGACTTCAAACAAAGGGTTTCATAATATAACGAATGGGTCAAGTAAAATAATAATTGCATCTAAAACATTTACTTCTTGGACTAATAAGAACGTACAATATTTTATATAAATTTAAGGTAAGACTGTAAAAGATTGAAATTGTTTGATGTTGTTATCATTATTAACCACAAAATTAATAATCCTAAAGAAATATTTGTTTTGTAAACTACGAAATAAAAATGCACAGGCTTCTGTAAAGTACTTTTGTAAATTATTTACTTACACAAACACATGAAATACCTTATTTATACTTTTTTATATGCCACTAAAACTTTTACAAATTTATAAATAATTGAGTTTAAACTACATTGAAACTGTAAATTACTTGAAGTAAAAGACTAATTAATTACTGTATTTAAATGTTCGCCTAAATAACCGGTTAAATTGTGGCAATGTAATTGTAACATATTTTGTATTTTCACTGATTTTTAAACTAAAGCAGGCATTCGAGTAAAAGCCTATGTAACATGACCTATATGCAAAATCCGCAAAATTTATAGTACTAAATTTAAAATTTACCTCTCCACACACTAACATGTAATACAAAGCTTCTCTCTCTTAGGGCTTCTGTAGCCGCTGCAGGCTCTGTTTCCTTAACCAGGCTTTGCAATATTGTTGATATTTATATCTGTATAAAATTATCCACCTCGTCACTGTCCAATCACCCAGAACGCCGTCAGTGGTTTATGCCTGTTGGATACTACTTTTTCGTACTATTAATCCGCTTAATAGCCTTTTTCTCTACATATTAAAACCTAAATAACTATACATTAATATGAATGTGGGTAAAATAAATATATTTCTGAACGATAATGAAAATATTAACTTGGAAGTATTTAAGATAAATATGTATTAGGGTTTATAAAAAGTGACGAATTAGGAATAATAAATGTAATAATAAGAATAACAACAACAACAACACGTTGTTGTTTTTTGCTTTACAAGTAAACGTGGAGTTAGCAATAAACTAGAATGACGTGTCTTTCTTAGGTATAAGTGTAAATAGGTGGAAATGAACGAAGATATGTACAGGTTATGAAGCGAAGTATTGCAAAAATACTAGAATTTATTAGGTATTTTAATTTTTAATAATAAAGTAGTCTTATTGGAAAACCTAAGGTGCTCCTTATTACCATACATCCGTCGTTTTAAAACATATAAAACTACCAAACTTATTTGTTGTACAGAAGTTTAAACAATAGCGCAGCTTGTTACTTTGTGTAGGCTATGTTGTACGTAATTCAAACATCGCATACTGTCATGAATACAAATACAAAATTTGTTAAAAAAAACATTTTTTGTTGCCGACAACACGGTTGATATGTTAGGGATAAAGTGTAAATATTTTTTCCAAACCAATGAGTAACTTTCCAAAGATGACATTCAGGAGCG
The DNA here is from genome assembly GCA_034769895.1 of Magicicada septendecula. Lineage (NCBI taxonomy): Eukaryota > Metazoa > Arthropoda > Insecta > Hemiptera > Cicadidae > Magicicada > Magicicada septendecula. The sequence continues at coordinate 626,540,752 of CM068368.1, read as the reverse complement.
CTGACTTCGTACGTACATCAAACTTCTTGCCACAAAGCAATCACTTCTCAGGAGCCGTATGGCTTAAATAAAGTTTTGCACGTGATGGATTACTTTCTTTTTCTTCTGTCCATACACGTCTTTTGAAGAAAACATTTTTACTTCGAACACCCATGACCCTACCTTTCTAAATGTACTGAAACACAAATATTTTTATAGCAACACAGACTATAGATTTTTAGGCGTTTGCTAAATTAAGTATTTAAAAACCTCGTTCACGATAGTTAACAAGCTGAAGCCTGTGTTTCTCTAAAAAGAAAAAGAAAGATATTTAGAGAAACAAAATGTAACATTATTTGAATTGTTTTAAAATCATTTTCCTGAATAGTAATTTAAAACCTTTGATTTCACCATATAAAAATTTAAATACTAGTCGACCTTATTGCAAAAGAGGTTAACTCGAGGTAGAAGCTAAATGAAAATTACAACAAGAAGGACGGTGGAATCTTTTCTGTTTTCGAAGTAGTTCACCACAATTCAGTTAAAATATTCCATCAGGAGTCTTAACAGAAGTATGACATCAGTAACTGCAGAACACCAAAGTCTCGTGATATTAGACGATAACTGTCAATAGGATTACAGACACAAGAAAACAAGACTCTTGAAATTTGTGATTTAAAAGTATCTACAGTAGCAATACTAAATTTATAAAAAAATTTGCTTTTTTTAAAATTTGTTATTCCGTAGTTTAAATTTGTATAACCTACAGCTCTGAGATATAAACATCGAAACATAACATATAAAGAGTCTGAAGATCACGAGAAATATTTTTTCAGTACTGTCAGTAGGAACTGTCAATACTGTCTGTCAATACAAAAGGTATTTATGGGTATTTATACACTGAATTACTTTGGGTTAAAAAAAAATATAATATTTTCGAATATACGGCTAACGGTTGACCACAGTTACCGAATGCTATTATCGAATTTTCAAACAATTGGCAGAAGGACATCAGGCATACCAAGAAAAAGATGGAACAGTCCGTAAACAATGACACGAGGAAAATGACCTTGAAGATGACTTCATAAAAGGACCGATACGGATGGGGAGAGGAAATCGGAAGACATCGGAGTTCGCAATTTGCGATAGAGATTATTTTAGATTCAGGTAAGTTTTTAACAGTTAATTAGATATTTGATTATAAAAATTAAAATCGTTTGGCTGCAACAATTAATCAGTTACCTTTGCTGCAATAATCCTGTCAACCAGCAGTCAGACAAACAAGAAAACAGACGCACGCACCTATCAGAAAATTTATCTACAGGATACTTACGTTTAACAGTAGGCCTATATGAGCATAAAACGAAGAACGGTTATTATAGGCTCTTTTAATAATTACTAGGGTTGATAAAATATCACGTGCTGTACAAATGAGCCCCTGCACATATACTATGAATTACAGGTCAGTCAATTATTATATCTGGGGGCTACTTTGTTCCTCATAATTTATTCCAAATGTTGAAGTTCTCTTTAGACGTTATCCTTCCAGCTGCTTTGTGAGATAATTTATATGGGCTTACACTTAGTCACATAGTAGCGCATTAACAGAACAGTTATAATCAATCCGCTGTAGACGCGGTCATTAACGTATCTATGACATTTGTACGCTCAGTCCCTGGCATTTGGTTACACGTATACTTTTTGTTTGATTTAGCCCTGAAAATGTTCTCTAAACAGAAACTTTTCTTTACACACACCCACCACACACACACAAGCACTCGCGCAAAATAATAATGTAGAAAAAATTTCCCTGTGATTAAAAAATTATTTGAAGACGATAGTTGAAACTATAAAAGTATAACGCTTATAAAAATGTTTTTCTAAAACGCTTTATTTTTCTATTTTGATTTTGTGTTTAGAATGTTACACCAATATCACGTTACAAATTTGTTGTGAATTGTTTTCAAGTTCTCAATGAAAAATAGATAAATAATGAAAGAAAGTTTTAAACGTGAATCCTAATATTTTACTAGCCAATTTATAAAGCCGCGACGTTAGACTGGCAGTTTAATAATCTGGTTCGTCGATTTTTCTCTTTAATAATTATTATTAGACTTCGATTCCCTCTAGAAGATTTAACCTACTTCGAGGAATAAAGGCCGTCATACTGTAAGGAATAAAGTGTCTACTGATTAAGGACTATAAGCCTGCTGCCATTACCCACGATTGCTTTCTAGCATTTGGCAACGCTGGAACATTCTCTGGTTACTGATTCAGCCCCGAGCTGGAAATACTGAAAGACGCGAAAAATTTCTTTAACTTGTTTGTGTAACAATTGACATTTTTCATTATCACCCTTGTCGAAGACTGCAACAGCCAATATAACTCTCACAACTATAACACTAAAGCAGAAAAACTAAAAAGCACGTCAACAAAAACATCACGAACTGCACTCATGAAAGAGAAACTACTGACTAGCTATTATTGGCTTACAGACCACGTGATAGCTTCTCTTGCCTCTGTACAGCTGGCAGGTGTCACCTTCGTATGTCCTCCCGAGTAAAACAATATGTGAAATCCTCACACAGTATGTTTTGTGTATAATTAGTAGGACAAATAAACTATCACGTCCCGTAAACTGACATACCAACAATGCTTTATAGGACAGTGAATTATTATATCTCACAGCTAACTTGTTCTTTGTAATTTATTCCAAATTCTAAAGTTAGCTTTGCAAGACGTTATCCTGGTAGTTGCTTTGTGTTATTTTTTACATAGGCCTACACGTCGTAGTTATTCGAATCCGTTGTAACCGCGGTCAGTGACACTTCTGTCACCTTTGTGAGATCAACCGCTGTCATTTGGTTACAAGCATACTTTGTTTGATTTGGCCCTACAAAAAGGTTTTTATAAAAGAAAATTTATTTTCTCACTACTTATTGCCACACTGTTGAATACTAAAGATGGTGGAGACACCGAAAGGCTTCGTCAAGAACGAAGTATTTAGCAGTGTGGCAATAAGGAGTGACAAAGTTGGTGTTAAGATGGCTCTTAATAAAACTAACAAAACTGAAAATTTATTTTACCCTACATACAAGCGCACGCGCACAGACTCACGCACTCTGGTCACGGTACCGTAAATCCTGAGCTCTTGTTAATTTATCATTTGATAGTGTTTTGCATGTCAGGTGGCAAATCTATAGTAGCTTTGCAACTTGTTCTTTTGAAGCGAGAACAAATGAAACCACAGACCATTCAACTTCAGCTACTTCAGGTATCTTAGATTTTTTCTATTAATTTGTTTATTCTGCTCAACTCGCAATAGACCCAACTCCGCATCGGTATTCCTTGCAGCTGATTTTGCTAATGTACCAGTACTTTTATATCTTCCGTTTGACGCCTTTCCTCTGCTGTGTGCTTACGTTTTTTAGCTTGCCGTTTTCCCGCATTTCTCCTTTTCGTTGGCCTTCAGCTTTCTTGCCGTTCTTCCATTTCATGCAAGAGTGCATTTTATCATTACTCCTCTTATTTATTCCCTTATTTTATAAAAACAACTATCTTAGCTTGGAGAGCTTGACGAGTTTCCAGCATAGACATCTGACTATATCAAATGTTTAAAACCTGATTGTGCAGAATTTAAAACGCTGAGGTCTTTTGCAGGATTAAAGTCCTATGGTTTTTTGCTTAAAGGACTAAGGGATTAAAAGACCAAAGTTGATTGGTTTAATGTCCCACACTTTGGTCCTGAACGCGACGTGTTACGATTATATCATGCAGGTTATTCTCGCTTTAAACTGTGGGAACAAATGATTGGACAGCATAGGCTATTTTTATATATTTGTTAATGTTGATTTTAATTTATGTTTTATAATAATATTTGTTAATAGTATTATTTTTAAGTAATTTTTAAGTATCTTAACTTTAATAACTGTTTCAGTAAACGAAAATACTTGTATATAAAATGTTTTAAATTTTGCAATTGTCCAACACCCAATAGTCACTAGATACAAGCTCCCGCCCACAATAATCAACAATAACCATATTGTATGATAGTGTATCATATTACACTAAACATGTATCAAATAACACACAACTGATTGATACGATTCGAAATTCACCAACTAAAATCTATTCGGGCAGGCGTTACCGGTAACAATGCAATTCTACTATTCCTTGGAAGCTGCAGAAGAATATCCAGTAGAGTTTTCGGAATTACGACCTTGCAAGCATCGTTATTAAATCTATGACGTAAATAATCAGTTACTAATCTCAAAGGAGTAGGAGTATGCTAATTTGATGTATAGTTGGCTGTAAACTTAAAGTCTGACTGCAAGAAATACACTTAACGACTTTTGCAGAGTTCCGTTGTTTCTTTCAGCCATTTTACTCTTATTTAATACTGTTCTGCGTACACAATCATTTGCGAAACAATAAACGTATCTTTCGTAATCAACAAGGATAAGAACAGTAAATTCATTCTCGTTAACCACATCAGTGATCCAACATTGCAGCAAAGAGAATAAGATAATTACATAATATGCAAAGCACGTTTAATTCTGTTGTCTGCTTTCTCGTTAGTAAAATTACTGTAATACAGATACAGTTTTATAATATTTCACTTTCTGTGTTCATGTAAAAGTCTATAGTTTGCGTTATGTTTTAATTTTTTGTAGACTTGTAGACTTTTTTAGACTCAGAGATTCTAGTGGTTTAGTGAACTTAAAAATTGAGATTATTATTGTTGTTGTTTTAATAATCAAGATTAAGCGTATGGATAATATCTACATGGAAACTACATTTCCTGGCGATCACTGAATCGAAAGAGCTATGTGTTCCAAAATTATATTCAAAACAGGGATTTACTTGTATAGAAAGGCAAACTCTATTTGCGTGTTGACATATAAGGAGGAAAACAGATTCAAGGCACGTATTTCTCCACTTCGAATGTTTGTGTGAGTGTGTAGAGACAGACACATACAAATAGAGAGAGAGAGAGAGCGAGAAGGGGGCATACAGACAGACAGACAAAGAGACTGATAGGCAGACTGATAGAAACAGGCAGACAAACAGAGAGTGAATGAGAGAGAGTGTGTAACTAAATGTCAGAAGGCAAGGCTAGTATAAGCTTTAAATAGAATTTGTAGTCTTTTAATTTGATTTTACATGAGAAATGCAGAAACAATTATTTTTACCTAGTATGTTTACAGGGAAAACTCTACTTAAGATAATATTATTTTATTAAAAAAAGGTAATTGTAATATTTATTATTCTGTTAAGTTCGTGTAATTTTTCAAATTTAAAATCACATTGAATCTGATAAAAGCAAAGAATAGATTTTATAATTTGTGTAAAATCATCGAAGTTTGCTATATTAATTAATATAAATATGATAATAATAACTGAAACACGTACAACATTTTACCGACGCCTCGTGTTATAGATATTGTTTGCAGTATATTGTTTGTAACTGACTATGTTAGCGAAATCATACTGCACACGGAAATGTTTGATATTTGTTTTTGAAAAACAGATTTTGAACTATTGTTTGCTTGAATACACGTGTTAACGGATAGCCTTAAACATTTAACTGGGAATATGAAAGACAACTGTGCTACAACTATTTGGTAGACTAATATTTTTGAGTCATTTTGATAAGCTCAAATTCTCACAGAATGGTAAAACAAAAGTACAAACATATCCCGCCGTTCGTTTACATATTTAATACACAAAATATTATGCAACGCAATATAGCAGACGAAGAAAGTTGCAATTACGTAATAGAGAGCTAAACTGTAGTATAAATTGATGAGCACTTAAATAATGTTTAATTGAAAATAATGTTTTATATCATGCGTTTAAATGTTTTATTAAGAAAGAACAAATTCTTAACGAAATAGTTCACTGAAATGAGTAGGTAATAAGGTACTACCAGCGTCTATTAATGTTATTAATACCAACATGTTCTCTAAATGAAACCTACTTAAATTAAATAAACAAAGCACAACTAAGGTTAAAGTACCGGTCTACAGAGATATGAGTTGATACAGGTGCATAGAGGAGTTATGCTTTTGTGAGCATGCCCCCCTCAAACTCTGTACCAAACTAAACCATAAAACGGAATATGTGAATGTGTAACAATTGACACATGGAGGGATCAAATACGTCACACATTTGTCAATATGTTGGCCGGACACAAGCTCCCTGTGTTCCAAGCGTCTCACTTGCATTACCGAAATTTGTTTTTCCTAGTCAACTACAGACTGATTCTGCAATCACGTCACGATTACGGAATAACTAGAACACAAAACGACACATAAAAGATGCAGGTTAATATCCCGTTCACAGACAGTCCAGCGATGTTAATGTTACTATCCATTGTAATTGAAATAACTCGTTACATTTTCAACTTATATTTAACACTGTTCTCAGGATGTAAGGTTTTTAACGCTGAAACTTTATTAATAACTTTTATTAAGTTAATTTTTTTAAACATTACTCTAACGCAAAAGTGGCAAAAAACTGAAATGTAGTTCTTTTATTTCAATAATTTATTTTAATAGATCTTTTGTGAGAGTTGCAGAATTTGTTTACTTTGTAAACATAACTTCCACTAACTTTCTTTCGTTATTTCATTAGTTTGTTTAGGTTCATTCCTTATAATTACTTTCCGTAAAATTTAAATTACAAATTACAAATACTTTTGTAATGAAACAGTTATAAAATAATAATTACGTTTACAAGGAAACAGATTATTGAAAATTAATTTACATATTGAGACGTGAGAAACGAAATGTCGGCAACTGCATTGAAGTGTAATGCTATCACATTATTTCTGAAGTACAAAAAAATGTAAGCAAGTGTATAGGTCTTTTATTAATAAATTGGTTACTAGTTTTACGTAAAATGCTTACTTTCAGCAGTAATATGTTTTTCTTGTTTTTCTGAAAGATAAGTTTCAAAGATTCGTTTCTGTATTCACCTCACATATTCAACTAGAAAACGCATAATACCTCGGCATTTCAAAAGTGTCGGCTTTTAAATGATCAGGTTTGTAAACTTAAGTGTAAGTGTAATTGTCTCTACATATCGTATTTTTACTTGATCCTGAAAAACATGATAAACTATTATATGTCTATATATTAACTATATAATCTTTATAGCTATACAAACTGTATTAAATGGCTATATAGATTTACAAAAGATTTCATTATTTTAATTGATCGCTTCACTTTTCAAGTAAAAATTTTTATAAATCCTAATCAGCTGTTGGAAAACGTTGTATCAAATAGCCCTAATACACAACAGTAGTCTTATCTATATTATTCCGTTTAATGTAGTTTTTTTAATATTTTCTAACTAACCGAAACAAAAGTAATTAACGTTTAAACAGTATTGAAATTAAAATCTAAGTAACAATTACACCAGTGAAACAAATTACAAATAATATAGGCTTCTCACGTCCCTAGTTACAGCCCGCAGGAACTGGTAATTCTCAAATTTTACCGCGTCTCCTCGGACACCCGGACATTAGTCGACTAGGTGCCTGTCGACTTGTTCGTATGCCCGGTTATACACTTGCTAAGCTCGAACGTTGTATGGTAACTACATTAAAATTTCGTTTTACCTTTATAAACAGTAGTGTTGTAATTATTAAGCGTAGATAAAAGATCTTTTTATGAAATAAGCCTATTGAAGCGAGAAAATTTTTCTTCTCAGAATACTTAGACAGTGTTTCAAGTTATAAAATAAATGGATCCGGTTAAGTATATTGGTTCCCTACTGCAAAATTCCGGTCTGCGCGTGTATCAGCGCCAATCAGCTCTCTAAATGATGTGTTCTCAATAGTTATTCATTGTATTGTCTAGACGCCTCAGTTGTGAAGAAGAGTAATAAAATACGAAAGCAATCCATCAATCGTAATGCTTCCTAGATGAGCTGCACTGTGAATTACACTTCTGTATTGCCGTTTTTGATAAATGTGTTAGGAGCATTGCACTAACATACAAATAAAAATAAGGTTTGAATAATTAGTTTTCTATTTATTAATTTGTTTAAAGTTTGTGTAGTGTTAGAATGTGTTTAATAAACGTTTGAGTTAGAATTTATTTAATTTTGTTTTAGACCTAATCAAATGCATAGTAGCATATACATTCAAGTTATTAATCAGCCATTTTGCCTTCTTTTTATTCAGTTATGGAGTGGGGTGCATCACGCAGGCAAATTCGAGAAAGGCTTAGATAGCAAACAGAAAACTTACTCCATACATATCGTTCAGGGTAAGACGCCCCATTAGTTAATTATAGTTAATTGTGTTCTAATCTACACTATTTTAGATTCTAAAAAGCATAAAATACCTATATATGAAAAATGAATATCATATAATGGTCATTTACGTGAGAATAGACAAGACGTAACACACGGATTATTAATATATTGAAGCGTAAGTGAAAATATGCGTGGTAAAATGTATATGTACGTGAGAATTCGGAGAATCAAAGGAATAAGTATGCATATTCCTACAGGAGTACACACATTAAATATATAAAGAATAACAAAATACAGATTAATAATGAATACGGTAGTCAAGGAATTACAAATGAATTTTTTACTTCCCATGTTCCTTAAGGTAATGGAAGTATGGTGATGGCAAAAAAAATCGTGTTCGAGATCATTGCAGATTCTGATTGAACTACACTCAAAACATGAAAAACAGTCATTTTTCGAAAAGTGTCTATGTGTGTGTGTGTCTGTCTATCTGTCTGTGTGTCTGTGTGTCTATCTGTGTGTCTGTAGATTTTTTTTTCTATGGCAAACGATAACAGCCGTAAATTCAAACAGAATCAAATAATTTTTTGCATACAGCCCTGATTTGTAGAGTACTCAAGACCTATTGGTTTTGGTGAAGATCGGATAAGGGGAAGGGGTAGTTTACCGGCATCATTGTATATTTTAGCAAGGGTATTTTCTATGGTAAACGATAAAAGCCGCAAATGTAAACAGAATCAAATAATTTTTTGCATACTGCTCTGAATTGTAGAGTTCTCATGACCTATTGTTTTTGGTGAAGATCGGTTAAGGGAAAGGGGTAGTTTACCAGCAACATTTTATATTTTAACAAGGGTATTTTCTATGGCAAACGATAAAAGCCGCAAATGTAAACAGAATCAAATAATGTTTTGCATACAGCCCTGAATTGTAGAGTTGTCAGGATCTATTGTTTTTGGTGAAGATCGGTTAAGGGAAAGGGGTAGTTTACCAGCAACGTTTTATGTTTTAAAAGTGTATTTCCTATGGCAAACAATAAGAGCCCCAAATTCAAACAGAATCAAAAAATATATTGCATACAGCCCTGATTTGTAGAGTACTCAAGACCTACTGTTTTTGGTGAGGATCGGTTAATTGAAAGGGGTAGTTTACCGGCAACGTTTTATGTTTTCAAAGGGTATTTTATATGGCAAACGATAAGAGTCGCAAATTCAAACAAAATCAATTAATTTTTTTCATACAGCTCTGATCTGTAGAGTACTCAAGATCTTTTGTTTTTGGTGAAGGTCGGTTAACGGGAAGGGGTATTTTACCAGCAACGTTTTTCTTACCAAGGGTAATATTTTTCTATGGCAATCGATAGCCTCAAATTCAAACAGAATCAAATAATTTTTTGAATACAGCATTGATTTGTAGAGTACACAAGACCTGTTGTTTTTGTTGAAGATCGGTTAAGGGAAAGGGGTAGTTTACCGGCAACATTTGCGTTTATCAAGGGTAATTTTTTCCTATGGCAAACGATAACAGCCGCAAATTCAAACAGAATCAAATAATGTTTTGCATACAGCCCTGAATTGTACAGGACTAAAGGTCTATTGATTTTGGTGAAGATCGGTTTAGAGAAAGGGGTAGTTTGCCGGCAACGTTTTATGTTTAACAAGGGTAATTTCTTTTTGACGAACGATAAATGCCGTAAATTCAAAGAAAATCAAATATTTTTTGCATACCTTCCTAAATTGTAGAGAGCTCAAGGCCTGTTGATTTTGGTGAAGATCGGTAAAGGGAAAGGGGTAGTTTACCTGAAACATGTTATGTTGTAACAAGAGAAATGTTTTCATGACGAACGATAACTACCACAAATTCAAACACAATCAAATAATTTTTTGCATACAGCACTGATTTGTAGAGTTTGCAACGTTTTATGATTTAACAAGAGTAAAGTACTTAATTTTGATAAATAAAGTATCTTGATAAGAAGCTCATAATAATCCACTGTAGAAACGTAGATGATATATCTATAAATGAAGAGGTTAAGTGAATGAGGTGGAGGTAATTTGCTATTAATGAAAATTATAGTTGAAGGGGGTAGGGAGAATTTTGTATGTGTACTACGTTATCGGCAACAAAGAAGTAGTTCTTTGTTAAAATTCCTTCCCGGGCTGTTTAGACGTAGACCAATGTTTTCTGCAAAACCAGACTTTTCGGCAGTGCCATCGACTTCCATCTCAGTGAAAAACGAGTGCGAAAACGTGAGGTGGTATACGTTAGTGACCACAGTACTGTGGTTTAAGGCTGAAGCAATAAGTAGAGAGAAGTAGTTTCTATGGAAAATTTCATTTCGAATATGATTTTAAACATAAATCTTAGAACATGGAAGTCCTGTATGGTTCTCCATACCGATATTTTCGAAAAGTGTCTGTGTGTCTATCTGAAGATTTTTTTTTTATGGCAAACGATAACAGCCGCAAATTCAAACACAATCAAATAATGTTTTGCATACAGCACTGATTTGTAGAGTACTCACGAACTATTGTTTTTGGTGAAGATCGGCTGAGGGAAAGGGGTAGTTTGCCTGCAACGTTTTTTTTTACCAAGGATAATTTTTTTCTATGGCAAACGATAACAGCCGCAAATTCAAACAGAATCAAATAATGTTTCGCATGCGACCCTGAATTATAGAGTTCTCATGACATATTGTTTTTCGTGAAGATCGGTTAAGGAAAAGGGGTAGTTTACCAGCAACGTTTTATGTTTTAACAAGGGTAAATTTTTCTATGACGAACGATAACTGGCGCATATTCAAACAGAATCAAATAATGTTTTGCATACGTCCCTGAATTGTAGGGAACTCAAGGCCTTTTGATTTTGGTGAAGATCGGTTAAGTGGAAGGGGTAGTTTACCTGCAACCTTTTAAGTTTTAACAACAGTAAAGTACTTGAAAGTTCATTTAAACTTTTGCAAACAATGGTAATTGTTAAAAATAAAATAATATTGTTGCCAGGCAATAAAATTATACTTTTTACTTCCATGTTCCTTAAGGAAATGTAAGTATGGTGATGGCAATAAAAATCGTGTTCGAGATTATTGCAGATTCTGATTGTACTACACTCAAAACATGAAAAAAATCATTTTTCGAAAAGTGTCTGCGTGTGTGTGTCTATCTGTAGATTTTACTATGGCAAACGATAACAGCCGCAAATTCAACAGAATCAAATAATTTTTAGCATACAGCTCTGATTTGTGGAGTACTCAAGACCTATTGTTTTTGGTGAAGATCGGTTAAGGGAAAGGGGTAGTTTACCAGAAACGGTTTTTTTTAATTAAGGGTAATTTTTTTTATGGCAAACGATAACAGCCGCAAATTCAAAAAGAATCAACTACTCTTTTCCATACCTTTTTGAATTATACAGAAGTCAAGGTCTGTTGATTTTGTTGAAGATCGGTTAAGGGAAGGGAGTAGTTGTCCAGCTACGTTTTATATTTTAACAATGGTATTTTATATGGCAGACGATAAGAGCCGCAAATTCAAACAGAATCAAATAATTTTTTGCATACAGCCCTGAATTGTTGAGTACTCAAGACCTATTGTTTTTGGTGAACATCGGTTAATGGAAAGGGGTAGTTTACCAGCAACGTTTTTTTTATCAAGGGTAATTTTGTTCTATGGCAAACAATAACTGCCGTAAATTCAAACAGAATCAACTACGTTTTTGCATACCTTTTTGACTTAAAGAGAACTCAAGGTCTGTTGATTTTGCTACAGATCGGTTAAGGGAAAGGGGTAGTTTACCTGCAACATTTTATGTTTTAAGAAGGTTAATTTTTTTTTTGGAAAAATATAACTGCCGTAAATTCAAAGAGAATCAAATAATTTTTTGCATAACTTCCTGAATTGTAGGGAACTCAATATTGATTTTGGTGAAGATCGGTTAAGGGAAAGGGGTAGTTTACCAGCAACATTTTATGTTGTAACAAGAGAAATGTTTTCATGACGAACGATAACTGCCGCACATTCAAACAGAATTAAATATTTTTTTGCATGCATCCCTGCATTGTAGAGGACTGAAGGTCTATTATTTTTGGTGAAGATCGGTTTAGATAAGGGGGTAGTTTACCTGCAACGTTTTATGTTTTAACAAGAGTAAAGTACTTAATTTTGATAAATAAAGTATCCTGATAAGAAGGTCATAATAATCCACTGTAGAAACGTAGATAAAATATCTGTAAATGAAGAGATTAGGTGTACGAGGTGGGGGTAATTTTCTATTAATGAAAATTATAGTTGAAGGGTGAGGGGAGAATTTTTTATATGTGTATTACGTTATCGGCAACAAAGAAGTAGTTCTTTGTTAAAATTCCTTCCCGGGCTGTTTAGCCGTTGTCCAATGTTTTCTGCAAAACCAGACTTTTCGGCAGTGCCATCGACCGCCATCATCAGTGAAAATCGAGTGCGAAAACGTTAGGTGGTATACGTTAGTGACCACAGTACTGTGGTTAAGGCTGAAACAATAAGTAGAACAAAGTAGTTTCAATGGAAATATTTGATTTCGAATATGATTTTAAATATAAATCTTAGAACATGGAAGTCATGTATGGTCCTCCATACCGATATTCTCATTTTAATGTAAATCATGTATGAGAGAAAATATATCGTTCATGGCAGGCAAGCAAATCTCAATTATGTAATATTTACGTTTCCATTTTATTATTATGACTACTGCAATAAAAAGGCAGGGAACACACACACACAATTCGTGTTATTTCTGGCCTCACTCATGTTTATTTTCTTACATTTGCACGCTTTTTAAATGGAAAGTGCCCAAACCCACACCAACATATAGCGCGTGCAAGCCGAAAAATTGTCCAGCGTGGATAGCGATTTGCTTCCTGTTGATCGCTGGGCAGTGTAACTGCACGTGTTTACAGAGGAACGGTTCATAGACAGAATTTTCGTCTTTATTGAATAAGCCCTTTGCAAGATGCTGACTTCGGAGCGCTCCTTCTTTTCCGCGTGTTTGTTCTGTGAAACGTACACTGTAGATTCGCACCTTTCCTCTGAGCAATGCTCAATAGGGAATGTTGAAACTTTTTGTCCACGGTGTAGCCTCATACACACTAAACCTGCTCTGATGTTTTAATTACGGACATCATAATATTACAACTTTGGAAACTTGAGCACTACTTAATGGAGATCAAACATTAACTTATACAAGCCATTAATTTTATGCATATGTTTATATATATGTGTACAACGTTATCGGCAACAAAGTAGTAGTTTTTGTTAAAATTCCTTCCCGGACTGTTTGGCCGTGGCCCAATGTTTTCTACAAAACCAGACGTTTCGGCAACGCCATCGACTTCCATCATCAGTGAAAATCGAGTGCGATAACGTGAGGTGGTATACGTTAGTGACCACAGTACTGTGGTTAAGGCTGAAGCAGTAAGTAGAAAAAAGTAGTTTCTATGGTAATAATTCATTTCGAAAATGATTTAAAATATAAATCTTAGAACATGGAAGTCGTGTATGGTTCTCCATACCGATATTTATCTACTAAGTAGTACACAGTCACTCTATTAAAAAAAGCTGTTTAATACTTGAAGCTATTCGTCAGTTTCAATTGGATCACTTGCTTAGACTATAGCTTGTACTATTTAAACGAGTCTCAAAATACCTTTGTAACTAGAATGTTTTAATTATACATCTAAAAAACTGTCCAGCAGTTACAATCGACTGGTAGAATATTGCCAGTGGGTTGTCGGTATGTGAAGACAATTACTCGGAATTGGCAATCAAACGGATGAATAATGGCGTTCACTACACAAAATTGAAAACAATGGACGGAATCTCTTAATTAAATTCTCACACACTCGCCACTAGAGGATTAAATTTTCTGAGGTAGCTACCGACTGCCTTTTCTATGTTGATTGAAAATTGCTAGACAGTGAAAGGCTCTCAGATCGCTAGAACATCACTTCAAAAAACTAAAAGTCAACAAACACATATTCATTAGAATGTTTTTCAGCATTCCATCAACTTATGTTATTATGTATATGAGAATAATGCTAGTCATTGATTTATTTAAAACGTGTAAGCTTAAAATTATGAACCTATGTATGCTTACGTGTGCGGCATAGGTTTGTGTCTAACAAGTAGTATTCACTTATATAATTCTCATACCTCTCCTACTTTTACAGGGATAAATTTTTAGCAATTACCACTACATACGTCCATTTTATCAAAATGGAAAAGAATCAAATACGATCTTAATTCTCTGGTTTTAGTTTTTCCATCCATATTTTTCTGGTTTCCAAATGAACATAGTTTCCATTGACCTAACGAAAGTAAATTTGTTAAATTAAATATGTTGCCAATATGAGCTAAACATGTGTGTAAACTTTAAATATTCGACAGGAAACCATATTCCACTTTAAATATAGCACAGTATTTCAAATTCTAAGAAGTACAATTAGTTACATTATAAAATACATAAAAGTACCTTTTTATAGAATTTTGAACTTGGAGCTTGTACTTACATAAACGTGATCGCATGTAACACATATAATACATATTTGCACATACGCTAACTCATGATCTGTAAATCTGATAACACTGTAACCATTGTTCTATTCAAACGCATTGCTTCTACCATCAACTGTAACCCAATACACTTACAAAAACTCAATTTTTCACTTTTATAATAATAGTTTGTGTAATGGTACACAAACGGTTTCTGTAATGTATGCTAATACGGTTCTTGATAATAATAAATAAAATGTATTTCCTCGAATCTCTCTTCTTGGTGCTCATTCTCGCTGCTTGCTAGTCGCTGGTGTTTGCTTGTTTGTTCTTTCGCTACCCGTTTCTGTACACATCTTTCTGGTTCTTGCTTCCTTCATCTCATCTTTCACCTCTCGCTCATTGCTTCTTGATCGTTAACGTATCATTACTATTTGCTTTTCGTGATTAGAATATCAAAACCAAATTTGATACTCTAAAATGTCATAATATAATGTCGATACCTACATTAACAGGACTTTAGCAGATATTTAATAGGCCTAAAGGACGTAATACTGACACGCTAACGTAAAAGGAACTTCATAGCTATCTCTAGAACTGGCTATAGCATAAGTCCGGATTATTTTCCTTTTTCAGTGCACGCATTCAATTACAAAACGATTCATTTTAATTCATCTGACGGACTTTTGCCATCACAGAAGAAAATATAAATGCGACGTTTCGTCCACCCAAACAATCAGCAGCCGTCTTCAAGGTAATTATATAAAAATACACGTAAATGAATGAGTAATCTAATACTCTACAAACCCGTAACAGAGGGTCAACAAAGTAATAATACCAAAACTTCACATAATATTTAATCAGAAGATAATAAACTAAATGAATACTTATGCAAACACACACAACACTCTCAAAACACAAGCAGCGGTGAGCACGAACACTTGCACACCACCAAGGTCTAAAAACACTGCGACAGAGACGGGCTCAAAACTTTTATAATAAAAATGAAAGTAGGCAGCAAACACCACCTACGCACAGACGGCTAAGGCCACCCAACAACTAAAGTGCTTTACGAATGGAACGAAGCCAGATCTTCGGAATTTCGTTGCTAACTTGACTAAAGCAGTTATTATATGTAATAATAAAAGCAGATTCCTTAAATCTTCGTTTGAATCATTTATTTAAAATCGTTAATAAAATTTATAAATTTTCTGTGATGGCACAATTCGGTTACTTAAATTCAAGCTAACATGTGTGCAGGCCATCAAAGCCGAAAAGAAGCTGAAAACGATTCAAGTGATGACGTCAATAATCAATGCAAATTCAAGAATACATTTCTCTTTACCTCGGCGCTATGTTTTCATATGACTTGGGCTTTGTCTGAAGTAGTAAATTCAGATACACTTATATTGGTGTAGAAATTTTTCACATATTGTAAACAATATCAAGATATTATAAGAACTCAAAGGTATATTATAAGAACTATAAATATATATTATAAAATCGAAGGGGAGGCCAGAGTGTCTAAATCTCTACATACTCCACTGGAAGCGTTATACAAACCCATCGAGTCTCTAAGTCATAGAAAATATCCCCTTTTTTCATGAAGCAAGCCAGCGTAACTGTAACCTTGCAACACACAATACTTTGGTGTTTCCAACTACCGAAGTGCCCAGGCGCTGGCTCACTTATTTTAATTATATACCAAGTCACAGATATGCATGCATTACTTTCACGATAACAATTCTGTTCCCAAGTATGTTATTCGAAACTCATTGAAATATTATTTTTAGTTTTTAATCGATTATAATTTATTTTTCTTGTGCAATTATTTACTCAGACGCATCACAAATAGCGGCAGTATCCTATTCTTGGACGATCCTTTCGTTTTTGCTATCTTCGTTATCTCTACACTAATCCTGCTTAACCTTGGTTATAATAAATTTTCAACTCTTTTCTCTGTTACAGTTAACAGACGGTGTTTAGTTTATTTCTTTTCATCATTTGGCAATAGGTGTTCACTGTTTAAATCAGCCATACAATTCATTAAACCCTGTCTTTCTCTTTCACTTTCAGCATCTTAGTAGCATCTTACATATTACTGCTATATACTATTACAAAAAAATTTCTCATCTATCCTCTCTGCTCTCTCAATTGTAGGTGTGTCAGGTCCGATTTTTGTTACCTTTCTTAAATTTAGGTAAGTTTTCCGTGTTCAAAATTTTCTGTACTCCAGAACGCGTATTTTATCAATAATGGACACTTCAATAACAAGCTGTATTACTTTTCAATCAGCACTTTGAAAATCAAACTTTACAAATGTTTACTTTTGACGTTAATTCATTTACTTATTTTGCATATCATTTGCACGATGCATACGTATTATTTCTAATTTTGGCATGGTGGGAACATGTTGTGTAATGTGCGGAATCAAAACGGTCATAATTTTGTTAAATTTAAAAATATTTACGTATTGACTAATACAAAACTTTATGTCACTTAAGATATCGAAGAAAATTCTTCGATTTTCATTGTCTTACTCGTAAATTAATGTTTTCAGTAAATTAATTATTCTTGTAGTTATTAAGCGTTTTTGTTATATGCGTAGAATAAGTGAATAAATCACCAGTAAGCAGTAGTGAGTACTTTATAAGAAGACGAATTTAGACAGGTGTTTCAAGCTCTTTCGTTGCATGGCTGCAAGCCCTCTTAGTATCGGATCAGCTACTCTACTTATGTGGCTTTTACCTGACTCGGAATTAATCGGGTTGTTTCTGTACTTTTGGGTTTGGTTGTTAAATTCTAACAACGCGAGCGCTTCCAGCGAGTTGGGAGGCCTTTCCTAGTCAGTCCGTACTAACGTTGCATTATACAATTGCAAATATGGTTTTATAATGTTACTACGGTCTACTTGATCGTCCTAGGTACAGTGGAAAACAAAATAAGTACAAGACACCAATTAAGTCACTAATCACTAGCTTTAATTTTCACAGTTAACCGTTCGTAATTAACAACACAGTCGCTTATAACAAATCAAATGAAAATTGTTCACACGCAAATAAATGTCAACGAAAATTAAAACACAATTGCATTACAATATACCGTACCGTCCGATTATAAAACACAACACTTGACTAATAACCACTTGAACGCGCACAGTAATATCGCCCGATAATAACTCGAACCGCACTGTAAATATATCGCAACTATACTGAAAACTAAGGCCGCTGCCGCCATGTATTTATACCTCCGCTCATAGACCAAATTGTGTCTTAGCGCCAGTGTGTACTACGTAATTAATTGCGGCCTTGACACAGTCCGCACGGCTGGCGGCTTCCAGAAAACTCTCGCGAATGCGTCTAGAGCCACGTATGCCACACACATCAGAGCGAGATTCTTCTGGCAGATTAGACAAACACGTAGATTCTTCTGTAATGTCGTAACAATAATAATCATTTCGATGTATCTCTTTTACGTGTATAATCAGATGAGAGGAATAAATTATACGTATATAGAAAATAAGCAGTTTTCCTGAAGATAGTAAAGAAAAATATAACAGTGCATTTATAGGCTTTATAATATGTATAATGTGAAAGTTGACATTAAAATATAACACAGTAGTAGCTTTACGTTAAGGAAACTGTAAATGCTTTATAAATTTAAACGTTTCATGCACCTGCGACCACGTGTGAAGAAACTAAACTAATAGCGTTAACGTCATACCAACAACATGGCTGCCTGAAAATTGGAAAATTTAGTTAAAATTACAAACCAGCTTACGTTTTGAAAAGAATTAAAATAATATCTTAGCTAGGAACTGTGGTCAAATTTCTGCGGTGAAATAGTTATTTAATGTAAAAGCACTTCGAAAATAATTTTACAGCACTTGACTACATACAACATGTATGCTTTGAGTAGCAGATGATAATAATAAATTAATAATTATTTAAAAATAAATGTTTGCCTTAATTGCTTTTCCAAATAAAGTACACTCCTTCAGAGGGGGTCAATCCATTGAACTCAATGGGGATACACAATCTAGATATCGCAAGTTTTAGTGACTGATTTCTTTGCTAAAGTCTATTCGAGTTTGAGTATATATAAAACTAAAAATCTAAAGACTAGACGTTTCAGTATTGTTAGAAAAACATTTTTCAATTAATTTTAACAAGTTACAGTATACAACTTGGGCAACAGGTTAATATGTCTTTACATGTCAACAATGATGGAATATTTGTAATTTGATAAACGAAAGTTTTCTATCACTATTTAGAAAAATTAAATGTAAGCTTACGGAAATATTTTACAAAAATTTTCAATCTCATAAGGCAAATTTTAATTGAAGAAGAAACTGAAATGCGTGTGTGTGAAAGAAAGATACGGAGAGAGAGAGAGAGAGAGAGAGAGAGAGAGACAGACAGACAGACAGACAGACAGACAGACAGAGCCAGACAGAAAGAGAGAGAGAGCAAGAGAGAAAGTGCGCGCGCGTGCGTTTGTTTGTAATTTACCTGGTAATTCTAAATTAACTCTAAAAAATTAAAATTTCTGTGTTAAAAATACTATGAGGTTAGCAACGCGAACACGTGTAGCGTACGTACATAATACAATTTTCTGCGTATTGATAGTGCCAAATATAAAGAAACATAAATTAGAAGAAAAAATTATGTTTTATTGCCGGCTGCAAGACTGAGTACAAGCTTCACATAGTGTATTAGGGATGTAGTGTAAATATTTTCTCCAAGTAAAAAGTACTTTAGCATAGCCGACATTCAGGGGAAGTGACTTTGTGAATCAAACAACCTTTCTCCCAGACCTCTCAAAAAACATGTGAAGTTCCGCACATGATGGATTATGACTCTTGCGCTGTTTATACACTTGTTATAAGACAGCGCTCTTTCCTCTAATGCCGATTTATTCTGTCTGTTTCTAGCAGAACGTAATGTAATTATGTGACAATAGATAGAATTCTGTGGTAATAAATGTAGACAGAGACAGACGTAGAAACTATATTTGTTTTATGCTTATAAAAATAATAGGACGACTTTATTACTACTTGTTGCGTATTTCATGATTAAAAAATTCTTTTTAGACACATGTGCGACTTTTGCAAACATGTTATAAGTACTGTCAACCATAATAAACTTAGTAGCGTTCATAACTCGTAATAAATACTCAGGCAACATTTACGGTGTACCTAATTAAGATGTTATGTTTGTCAACGCAAGGCAATTATTTGTCACATTAATTATCCATTACACGATCTGAGTGTAGTCCTGAGACTTTACTAAAGTATAGGACTCATATCTTTTTAATCTTTTTCAGCTCCGTATGTTTTACATTATGTGCAATGAGATTTTGTGGGATTCAGACGTAAATTGATCACTTAAACGGCGAGTAAAGTTTCAAACTCCATTTTGTTTGTTAAAATGTTTGTGTGAAATTTTTGATAACAAGATGGACTTGAAACATTTGCAAAACTAACTGTATTTCATTGATACTGTGCAACTAAACGTTATTGATTTATTCAAAGTAAAATTTAACAAACTTGAATTTCGCACTATTAAAGCTACGTGAAAATGCCACTGATATCTGTATTTCTGTTACAAATATTCACGCCGAAACTTATAAATCATGTTAAAAAATTATTGTTCAAATGTAAAAGAGCGGCAGTCTATTTCTCTGTCTGCAGACTACCGAGGCAGAGAGTAAACCAGGCTTAAGGAAACGAAGCCGTACGATCAGCTTGATAGGTAATTACTACCGCTTTGTCAACACAGGATGCCGCACGTTCCAAATTTACCTCAGTTTTGTACAAATTGTCGTGCACAGTTATGTACCTTAATGGTTCATTTTTATGGTACGCAATGGTACGTAATGGTATTAACACAAGTTACGGTTGTTGTGCAATGTATTCGTAACAATGAGTTCATACATTCAGAATAATGGTGGCATAGTACAATGACATTTGGTGCGATGTTATGAAGTATTATTATGTGCTAGAACTGTGTTGGCCACAATATCAGAAGCGTGCAACTTTGGTTGCAACGCGACAGTACATAACACGGAGCGTGTGAGTGTGACAGCAATCGGTTACCGCATGGGTTGGGCAATGTACATGTACTTTTTGGGCAAATATATATTTTTAATTGAATTATGATAAACGTAAGTAACATGACAATGTTTTTTTTCAAAAACTTGTAATTATGTTCAAATTTACAATGTGCGGTCTGATGTGCAAGATAGCAGTTTTAAGTAGACTATTACTTATTGTCTTTCGTTTAGCTTTGCTATTTATAAATGTTGATATGCATTGTTTTTATAGCGCGTTTGGCATTAATTTGATGATTGTTTTGACCACTGAGATTGAGGTGTGCAGTTCAACCACATTAACCACTTGAACAAATAACAAAGTCTTTATTCGTTTGGCAACACCCAGAACGGTCTTTACAGTATTAAATATTGCGTATATCGTTTACAACTGATGTGATGTATACTCATTTCCAAAGCGCATTGTGATGACCAAAAGAAATGTCCTACTTGCTGACATTAGTTGTAATTAAATTTTAGTAAAGGGTGTATTGTCATATTTACATAAGAGACAATAAATTATTTTACATGTTTATTATAACAGTGTGTTTAAATAACAGTTTAAATAACACATGTTTTAAATAACAGTGTGTACATTTAAGATTTTACTGTACTTAAAATTTAAATTTGTAATTACATCGAGTAATTTAATTAAAACCAAATAAAATAAATATAAAAAGTTGTAAAAATATCTTTCGTTAGTTTGATCACTAAGTTCTTGTCGCAGATATTATAGATGAAGCAATTCATTGTGTAAATATTGTGAACGCTTATGATTTCAGAAGCAATGCCCTAAGAATCGGGCAATAAGTAATGATCAGCAAAGAACTTCAGAAAATACATAACAGAAATCAGTGGAAGTGATAAATAAACTTGCCGTAATTATCCCGCCAATCTAAAAAAAAAATATTATAATTAAGACCGAAGTAGATGACAAGAGGAACCTTTGCTCTACATTCAAAACCCCACGCAGTCACCAAACTGAGCATATTGATTACCAGAATTATTGTAAAATCAGACGCGACCAAGAATGTTCCTATCAGAATGGCATATTCTGTGGACCATACTGTCATTTTAAAAACCAACACATACCTGCGTAAAAGTTCTGTGGCATGAGTAGCAGGAATGACACAAGGAAGACCCAGGCTTCCAATACTTCAAAATTTCCACAGGAACTGTTGAACAGACTTTCCAACTACCTCACAAAGGCTGAGATTGAAACATTCACACAGATTTTTAAATAAATTTAAAGATGCTTTTGAGCTTTGAGTCCAGTCATTGTGAAAAACATCTCTTGTACATCGTATCAGTAAGTGAATAGAACATTAATAAGACAACCTCCTCGAATACCTTCGTTAGCTAAGGAGGAGAAAATGTCTGGGCTAGGACATGTTGACAAAGAGAAATACCGTGCTTCTCATCAACTGCTTGATATTCTCCGGTAGTGCTGGTAACGAAGGACGGTGGACTACGTTTCCACGTATCCTACCGGAAGCTGAAGGATACGTAAAAGTAAGATAATTTATCCACTACTTCGTATCGAAAACATGCTCGACACGCTGTCTGGAGTCAGTAGCTTTATACATTAGACCTGCAGAGTGGATACTGACAAATGGGTATTCGTCAAGAAGATAAGGAAACGGCAGCTTCCAACCTTAAGTGGGCTCTTCCAGTTTAATGTCATGATGTTTGATGTAATGGCAGCAACGTTTGAAAGAATAATGATTTTAGTCCTGCAAAGCCTGAAATGAAAAACTTCCATTTTTTACTAAACAACGCCATAGTTAATGCTAAGTCATTTAAAGATCATCTGAAAACTTCAGATTCTAACCTGTACCTTATTAGAATTCTGTATTTATACTCCGCCGAAATTCGAGATGAGTTTTCCCCTTTCTGAGTCGTGCGCGAAAGAATAGCATAACTAAAGTCGCCTAGAAAAAGCACTGAACGGTTACATTCTACGTCATTGCCGATCTCGTGCACATCCGTATGACTCACACAATACGCAGGTTGTGCACTCGCAAGCGTAAGAGTATGTGTACCATCTAAACTGTGTTGTTACCTATGAAAGCATTAGCAATTATTATGCAATCTCTATTAAAAGGCCATTATAAGTGATTAACTTTACTTTGTGTCAGATGTTAATGAACGCTGGTTGTATGGAAAGCGTCTTAACTACAGTTTACATTTGAACAAGGTTTAGAATTTAACATATTGTTAGGTTCTACCAGCTCTAGCAGTTAGATCACAATTAGATGTCGGTAGATCATCCGAACGATTCGATATCGGACTCTAATCGTGGCACACGATCTACACTATTTATATTAAAATTCACGTTCCACTTTAGTATTGTACATGGACATGGTCATCTGTTTACAAGTATACATGACTTTATATAAATCACAGAACACTGTAGACCTTCTAACTCTACGTTCAAATTCTGGAAAGCCTTTAATCCATTAAACGTATTATCTTAGAGGTTTCAAGCAACATATTTCATACATCCTATGTATTTGTGTGTGTGCGTGTGTGTGTGTGTATGTGTGTGCGTGTGTGTGTAGTATAATATGGCAATGTATTTTTAATATTAGATACGATGAATGCATATCTTTCTTGAAAAACTTTGGCACTGAATAAATTCTGACGGTAATACCTTTCGTATGCAGTAGTAATCTACTGTTCCTATTGCTTCTCATGCTACAATTTTTGAATTACAAAACAGGCACTTCTTAATCCAACGGTTTACTTAAATTATGTTACTTCCGGTTCAAAATTATACTTTTGTTTGGTTGCTGTTCTTTATCCAGTTCAACGGTAAAAGAAAATCTGGGATTTTATGAGTAATCACAAACGTTAATATAAAGAATTCACACAATTTAACATTGTATTAAAAATTTCTAACGCCTTACGTCACAATAACACTGTATTTGAGAAGACATGTTTTCTATTTACTTTCTGAAATCAGTTCTACTTCAGTTTTATGAATCCGCACTGACGAATACGCTTTATGACAGCTGTAACTTGGAGAATATTTACTTTGTTGCTAGCCATCACTCACTGTCAGTATCAATTACAAAACTTTGTTCTACATTCTAGATCTCAACAAACTTTAGAGCATTTCCACTCATAAAATAAATATCTTTGATGTATAGACCCAAACCATAAATATTCATCTTGTTGATCCAACCTCTTCGTTCGCTTTATAAAATATTATTATATATATAAACTTTCACAATATGAACTTACTTTCTTTATCACTTTCCCAAACGTCTCGAGGTGATGTGCCTCTTACTCGTGGAGTATTTACTCCCACTGAGGAAGAGGCACATCACCTCGAAACGTTTGGGAAAGTGATAAAGAAAATAAGTTCATATTGTGAAAGTTTATATATATAATAACATAAATATTCATTGTAAAAGTTTATATATATAATAAAATAAATATTCAATTATTTAAACAGAAACATGGCACATTTATTTATAATGAAACTAAATCAATTTACGTTTACCTATTATGGTTAGCTACTTTATACTATGAACTGTATACCGTTTTTTATTACTGCACTTATTTTGTAGTCTAGTTCATAAATAAAAAATAAAATTTTTTTCTCAAATATTGTACGCATTGTTTTTTTTTACTAACCTACCGTAGTGAGTTAGTACTATATTTATCGCAGCATTGCATCAAAAAATTCGTGTTTCTGAAGTTGGTCTCTATAGAGGTTTATAAAGTGCAATGACGGACCTTGCTTTGACGAATTCCTCGATAACACAAATTTTTTGTAATCCCCTTGAGATTTGTGTTATCGAGGTTCCACTGTATACTCAAAACAAGAAGAAAGAGTAATATAAGAAAGTGTAATACAAATCAGCGAGGGTAAGACAAGACATGACACAGTAATAAATCTTTACCGTAAAACGTACCGTAATGAACTCCGTTTTGTTTTGTCACAGAGTTACCAATAGTGAAGTTATCTTGTTAAAACAGAAATACAGCTAGTCACAATCAAAGCTGTTTGAGAATTATACAAAAAATAATTAGTCATCAGGCCTAAATTACTTGCAGCCCTATTATGCTTGAACATTAAACCTTGTCAATACAAGTTTTGTTACTGTACTGAACGTATTATTATACTTTTTAATTTGTCTATACAGTCTGGTACTTAATGTGTAATGGTGTAACGCACTGTGCAGAGTAAAGACTATGTAGGCCTACTTGGTGTAAAACTATTAAAGAAACCGTAAGCATAATGTTTACACAACTGCAATATATTTTAAACCCTACAAACATCCTACGCCATAGTGTCGTGTATTGTATGACAAATTTATGTATACCCAAACTATCCTCGGTCCCAATTGCTTTGCATAACTGACGCCAACTAAACTGCTGTTTACAAATAAGTCTTTACTACCTAGAGAGTGCAGACATTAAAAGTGCTGACAAAAGAGGATACTTTACAAATGAATATCAAAATTTACACTGAGCACGTTACGCATTTGTTTATGAAAAACACAGACATTTCTTCGAATAAACTTTCACATTTAATAATTGAGAAGATTGAACATATATTTTTTACGTCGTGGATAGCATGGATGAAGCTTATAGAAATTATGTTAGTAACCAAAATTGATTTTGGAGCTTGTGAATGATTAAAACATTATTTGTATTCAGTTCAATTATATTATTTTAATAAATGAGATTAGACTAGAATGTAAGCTTAAGCACCCGTAACAACTTACAGAAACTATACAAGGATTATTGTAACGGATCGAGAATAGTTGTTAACAATAATTTTACCATGTCTCAACAAATATCTGTCAATCAAGGTGCTAGGAAAGGGTACAGTATATCACATATTCTTTTTAACATTCATGTTGATGATGTAGTAAGGAAATTGAAACATCTAATGAACCCTGTTTGTAAGATATCACGAGAAAGATATATGAATGTGCTGTTGTTTGCTGACGACTTGCTTGTAATTTAAAATACAGAATCTGCTTTATGAAAATAGTTTTTAAGCCTCATCAGATTTGTAAACAATACGACACAAAAATTTCCACTATAAACAAAGGTAATGGCATTTCAAGGGAACAAACCAATAAAAACAAAAATAGTTATACAAAGGTTTTTAAAAATATATAAACACTTGTTAGGTTTCACAGATTTCATTTAACTCTGACAGCTGTTTCGACTTCCTAAGCCATTGTAGAATGAACGTTGGGACTGCAGTATCTTCGTTTTTTATAGGTTTGCCTACAGTCAATTTTTAATTTAAGTTAAATTATACTATACTATAATCATAATTATAAGTTAAATCATACTATAATTCTTTGATAATGGCTTAGGAAGTCGAAACAGCTGTCAGAGTTAGATAAAATCTGTGAAACGTACCAAGTGTTTATGTATTTTTAAAAACCCTTTGTATCAAGATGTTTCACCAAGTGCCCAACGAGTCATCAATTAATATCATAAAAATTGTGATTACTGATCAAATTCTAGAACATGTGAGACATTTTAGTTATTTGAGAAATTATATTTATTATGATAGCAATTATGATATTGATGTTAAATGAGGTAAGTTCCAGACGATCTGTGAGACAATCGACCGTATTTTTATAAACAAGATAGACCTACGTCAAGAAAAAAATTAAAGTTTGACAAAATTATGGCAGTCCCTGTACTGTCCTATGGGCGTGAAATATGGACAACAACCAAGAAACAAGACACTAAATTAAAGGCCTCAGAAATTGCGTTCTTGAGATAAGTTGAAAGGTGTTCTAAACTTGACCGTATAAAGAAGGAGGCCGCAAAAGAAAAATTACAAGCTTTCAACTTGAATGAAAAGTTAAAAGATTACAAACAGCGGTGGAAAAACACTTAAAAAGAATGTCAGATTCCAGACGGCCAAACAAGTCTGGAAATACAAAATTATAGGACACAGTTGAGTGGGTAGACCCAGGAATAGATGGCTAAAAGATCTTTGAAGGCGGAATAGGCAGCACCTTGTAAAGATGATGTAATGCGTGTTGTAAAGATGACGATGTAAGCCTAAGCTTAAAATGTTGTTTGTGGGATATCGCAATTTCGAATGGATTTCAAATATTTTCTGAATATAATGTATAGTTTCAAATTATTTATTTACCATGAGAAAAAAAAGATTTGCAAGTAGTTTACAGTTTGGAAGCTAGTGTAGAAATATTGCTTGAAATTTAACTTGACAAAAGTAACCCTATAACAAAGAAACTATAGATATATACACATATATTCACTAAGAGAATTCACATATAGACTTCAATAAAGCAATAATATTAATGTTTTCGGGCAATAGTAGGTGTAACTGAAGACAAAAATGATATAACGATATAGACATACTCGAAAATGTTGCATATAGTAATATATTAAAATGAGTTGTCAAAGTACTTTAAAATGCAACAGCAAAGATATTAGGCATAATTAAATAATAAGAGTGACTGAAGTAACAGCATTTAATACAGCATGAAACACACCTGGATTAAAATTTTGTATGGTTTTTGGAAAGAATGAAGAGCAGGCGAAGGCAGTTTAGACGAAGAATTTACGTAGAGAAAAAGTAAAATTATAAGAGAAGAAACAACACAGAAATAAGAGACATATACATTGCTAGCATATCTGGCAGACAACTGAAGAGAAATACATTAATTTGTGGGGATATGGGAAGAAGCACTGAGAAGGAACGGATGAAAAGTATACGGAAAACTTAAATTAAAAATTGACTGTAGGCAAAACCTATAAAAAACGAAGATACTGCAGTCGCAAAGTTCATACTACAGTGAAAAATCATGAAATATTTCATTAATAATATAATCAAAATTACTATCTAAAGCCAGATAAAGTAAATAAAATTCTGCCCGACTTCGTAAGGCATCGTAAGACACCATTAAGTGCTGTCTAGCTACCCATCCAGGTATGGAATTTATAATTCTCCTTTGCGACACTTCACTTGACCAATACGGACATAATTTTATACAAAAATACATACGAACATATTGCAAAGACATACGAACATTATAATATATAATGCAATAAATAATAGGTATAGGCTAAGTGATAAAAAATACATTTAAATTTTATTTGTAATTTTAAAAAAAAACTTACAACTCCATTTTCCGTTGCGTATTCATTATAATTTCAATAGATAATCCATGCAATATTTGGAGTGAATTTTTTAGTTCTTTATTTATTCAAACATAGTTTACTTGTAACGAAGCAGTCACCTCCATTTACTATCCTGTATACTGAAATACAAGCCATTGTTGAGATGTAGTGTATTGTTCTTTTTGTTCTATTTTCATCATAACAGTAATCTAAGTAATAAAGGTATGCGTATGCTACAGCATACTCAACGAAATAGATGCACATTGCACATTGTCTGTTGTGAAGTTTACAAACAAAATTGTAAATATTATCATATGAATTGTTTTTCCTGTATACACAACATGTATACTCGAAATGTTTACTATGTTTAAATGTAATATGTATTTTAACAAAAAAAGTTTCCCAAAAATTCAATGAGTCCCTTTTGCTGAGTATAACAGCACATTAAATTCTCATTCTCCTTTGTTAAGTCGGGCTGAACTGTGCTTCTGTAAGTTTACAGTACAATTTGGGCTTTGCTTCTGCTTTAAGTGCTGGATTTTGTTGAGTTTCAGCTATTCTCTTGTGATGAACGGTGGTTCACTACGCATTAAAATGATAACGCAATTAATTAGTAGTGTTCCATTACAATGGCTCGAGTATATACAGTTTACAAAAACAGAGTTCATCAAAATTAATTTATGTAGGTTTTCGTTGCTTTATACATTTTTTTAAGAACACAATATTAGCTTATCATTTTTCACTGGATAGAATCTTTTAGTTTTCAGCATTAGGCTGTTTTCAATTAGTTTTCAGTATTGGGCAAGATATTCTAGGAAATATGTACTGTGTACCCTGGAAAGACCCAAAACGTGTCAGGAGCGGTCTGAAAATATCATCCTAAAAATTCTCTGCCACATAAAATTCTTCTTCATAACGTCTAACAAGGATTAAAGGAACTGTTCAATCAGTATAAAAGGAACTGTTTATAATTAATGTAAAGGCTTTAGGCCGGGAACTCCGAGTCTGTTAGGAATACTACTCGGCTAACTCTCAGAAGGACCACTTTGAACGATCAAAGCGAGTTATTAGTTTTAATTCAATCGTTTGGCATTTGTCTGTTTGTCTATCTGTCTACCTGCCAACTATGGTACCCTATGTCTCACGATACATTTTGAACGCACTGTCTAATTTTCCTATAACTAGGCAGTCGTGTCCATACTTTTATCCTACAGAACCCCATTTTTTTTAGATTGGTCCTTGGTCCCCCAAACGTATTGGGGGGGAGGAGAAAATACGATGGGTCAATTTATTACAAAAATCGCAAAAACCATGTTTGGCATCACATCAAAGAGAATTTTAGCCATAATCTGAATAAGTATTCATTTTCGAAAGTTTAAAAATTTGTGGCGTCGGGCTCAAAAAGTTTGTGCAAAGTTTGATAAAATTGGAAAAATTCATGCAGAGTATCAAACGAAAGAGCATTTTAACTAACATCTAAATGTAGTGTCAAGTTTTAAATGTATTTCAAACCTCAGGGCCAAAATAAAAATCGAAGTTTAAAAAAAAGTTTATAAAAACGTAGTAGGTGTCATACGAAAAGGGACTGTAACCCAAATTCGAATATTTGCAATTGTTAATGTTTACTGTATGTTTGTGTACACTACAATTGTTATATTACAAAAAAAATATAATATTCCTGATTTTTGTAATTTTTTACATAATTTGAAATTTATTTAATATTAAAATTTGTGTAATAATAAATATATTTGTTCAAAATAGTGAGCGAGTTCTGTTCTATTACTAGTAATTGTAACGGCTTCTTTTTATTTAACCCCTTAGGGAGTGTGAAGTTATGCGGGTTACTCTGCATTATATGAGCCGTTCGGCACACAAGGAAGATAGTGTGGCTAATTAACTAACCTTCAGTCGCCAATCACTACCCTAGGATCTTATCACAGACGTTCTCATTCCCAGAGGCTGAGTCGACCTGGAAACTGAAAACATCTTGATTTTTTGGTGCATCTGGGAATCAAACCCTGAATCTTTACATTAATACCTGCTACTAATGCCAGGTACCATACGTAGTAGTTTACTAAGCCCCTTGAGAGTGTACGTATTTTACTCTTTCCGAAGAACTGTGCGCACAGGTGGTTGGTGTTGAATGTTAGATGAACCAAGACGACATTAGTATCGTGATTCAGTGACCCGCAATCATGAAGCTTTCACGGGAGCTTCAGAATTCCTATCTGTTAGACTCCATGAAGGAAAAGCGTTACACAGATCTTCTCACATTAGACGAAACTAAGAAATTAAATGGTCTAGGCCACTTTTGCTACAAGTGTGTGTGTCAGTAGAATTACTAAAGCAAAAATGCATCGTTGCATAGATAGATCACTTTGAAAATCTTTGTAGGTTCAAAAATGAAAAATTTATGAAATAAAGGTTACAACTGAAGAATTTATTAATGAACGAAGGCCTGGACAGTCAGAATCAGAAGACGTAAAATATTCCGGGGTTGTAGGACATGCGTGGTTGGTCTTGACATCCTCCCATCTTCAGCCATCGTTAACGGACTACGTAGTAGCGAAGTGTCCGTACAGAACTGACAAAGAGTTTACTGAACGAGCGGGTTACAAAGAGTTTATTGAACGAGCGAACCGAAACGCGTTTGGCATTTGTTTGTTTGTCTGACTAAACCTTTCTTTATTCTGTCTATTTGAGGTATGTTTGACGATAAAGTTTGAATACCTTAACCGACTTTTGTAAAACCTTGGCATGCGTATCAATACATATAACCTACAGAAACGTATTGTTTTTGAGATCGATCACCCGAAGTATAGATGAGCGGGGAACAAAATGCGAGAGTAAAACTTTTGAAAATATTGCAACATTCCCATGTGGGGTACCAGATTATACGGAATTTTAACCTCAATCTAAATTTAGTTTTCAGGTTTGAGATTTACAAAATTTTTGGGCACCAAGGTAAACAATTGTACAAAAATTTTGAAAAGAATAGTAAAAGTCCAAGTGGGATATCAAATTGAAGATACTTTTAACCATAATCTGAGTTTAGAGCTTAGGTTTTAAAATTTTAGAATTTGAGGGCACCAGAAAAGTATTAAGTTTTTAGAAAAATTGTAAAACTTCAGGCCTAATATCAGAATAAAGAAGTAATGTTAACACAAATCCCAACGTAGTATTTGTTGTGAAAATTTTAATCTCTAGACGTACCAGAAGCTAAAAACAGAAGTCAAATTAGTTGCAAAATTTGTAAAACTCTGAGCGAATTCTGCAGATTTAGGAACTTACTAGTTGTATTCAAATTATTAAATAATTTTAATATTTAAACGTGTAATTTTATAGCTGCTTTGTATAACTTAGAATCCAGTATTATACACAACCAACAGTTTCTTATCTAATTTGTGATTAGATCTTGTGACATTGTTGATTAGGTCCTGCCTTCAGTAATAAGTTCTTGATGTTTACTTTCATTTGATTTTTATTCCTAAGAACTCAGTACTGCATTTTTAAAACTTAGATTCGTAGAACGTTCCTTCTAAGCGCTTTAAATACAGTTTTGGATACTCCTTGTCTCAGTAGGAGTTTTACGCACACCGTTGTATGGGATCCTGCCCTTTAAACTCACACATCGGTGACTTTAAAGAAACCGGTTAACGACTACGACCGACTCAGGAAATACAAGTACAAAGAATCGGTGATTCCGCTCCGCTGATCTAGATAGTATTAGTACCGTTCATGTACTAAGAGCATTAAGAAAGTATAGGTATTTCACTCCGCAATTTCTACTACACAAATTAATTTAGCCTGTTGAGTTTTGTAAATTCTACTTAATAAATTGCCGGATCATATCGTAACTCTTTATTGAAAGTATTTAGTACGTACTGGACTATAATGAACAATAGTAAGATTAAGAAATTAGACAAACCTATATTGCCGAATTCGTGAGTATAAAATTTGTGGTTCAAATCTAAAAATGTTTTGTTTATACAAAGAAATTAATTAGAAAATCTCTAATTTTTTTATAGGAGGTATTGGAAAACAATATAATTCTAATACATACACACATACATGAGGCATTCTGAGACTTAACTGCAAATAAGTTGGTACGTTAAAGGAGACGATTTAGCAGACTAAGAAACTAGGGTGTCTTTAATTATTTTAATAAGATGAAAGAAATCCTTGATGGCGTATTTCGGTTAAATGTTTGTTTTGATCAGAGAAGAGTGTTTGTTTCATAGGGGGTTTGCTGGGTTTCTCAGGTTTCCGTAGGCCGAATAAGCGTGGCAGCTCAAACTTCACAGGTATAGAAACCCACCGACATGTTTGATCTATCTGAAATTCTCCTGCAAATAATATTACACAACCTGTGACCAGGTCTGCTTCTGTAAGGCGAGCTACGACAATTCATCCATTTAAGTTTGGTAAAGTAGGCGAAATAGGTTGTAGGTTCGTGCCATTGAGATACTAAACAAAGCTACTTATTGAAAGTGACAAGTGTTTAACTGAACAATTGTAATTGAATGCATTTAAGTTGCTGACTCTGTGTGAATTGTGCGCATTGAATTATTTTGTAACTACAAAACTGTACAATATGAGGGTTCGTTTTTACAGACGCAATACATTTTTGATCACAGATTTCTCTAACGTTAAATAATAAATTCATTCCCCTCTTGCCACATCGTGATACGTACCATAGTTGGATAATTTTCATTAAATTTCTGCATAATAACTTTTCATTTTCTGCCTATTTTAAAATTCTATTCACACATAATAATATTGCTGATGCCTTTGTTATATGAGGTTACATGTATTATCCAGCAGTCACGAAGTATGAAATATTGCTTGAAATAATATTTAAGTGTTTGTATACTCATGTGTTAGTATTAGTATTCTGAAACGTGATTTATATTTAACTTTCATTTAGTAAAGTCAGCTGGTTGGTTACGTGTATAACGGAGGTGATAAATAAACATGACGAACAGAGGTTTCTACCTGTGGACAAGCTAATCCTTTCAACAGAGAATTTATAAGCAAAATTAAATAACTCTTTATTCAGTTAAACCGTGTGTTTCTCTTCGCTGAAGTTTTCCCATTATTTTTACCTCAGAATTACGTCAGAGAATAACCTTTGTTTGCTCATTGAATAGTCATAATTTTTAGGCCTACAAACTTTCCTATTTCCCTTTGGTTCTTTCATAAACCATTCTATTTTCTGAAATGTAAATACATACACGTTGGTCGCCTTTAAAAGTGTATGTTCTACAGTACAAATGTCATATTTACTACATGAGGCTGTGTGTAGGGCTCATATGAAGCTGAATCAAGACAGGACGCGTGTACGTTTGTTTCTTGACAAAAATAGGCTAGACCTCGCAATCTAAAACAAAACAAAAAGAGATAGTGAGATAGCGCCGCTGACAAGGAGTAGAATTGCTAATGCAAATGAGAGTAAAATAACTGAGTTGAAGTTTCAGGACTTAGTGATAGAAAACGAAGCGCTCCTTCTGGAATTAAATAAATAAGGTGCCGATAAAGCTCCCTCAGTAACGGCAGCGCTATGAAGGACTATGGTCAGTATTGGTGCCCTAAGGACTAGCAAGCACCACTTACTGATGACCACTCATAATCCACTTACTGAGGATGTATACTAACGAAATTTGTAATCACAATTTTAAAGTGTTAATTTGTTAAGTGTTAATTGTTAATTATTAGTACTAACTTAATGTATGTCAGGCAACCCAAAGTAAAAGAAATTGTATTTTTATGTTGCAATATGTCAGTTCAATGTTGATAATAAGTGTAAGTTAATTAAATAATGATTATTACGTACTGTGATTAAATACACGCACACCTATAAAAAAGGAGGCATACATTTTCAAAATGTTCAGTTACTTTTTTTAAGTGAAACGCAATTTGTTGTTTTTTAAATTCATCTTATTTCTTTCTTCTCACAACACACGCTCCTCCCTACGTCTTTATACTTGACGCAGTTTTGAACGTAACTGAAACCCCACGGCCTGGTTGGATATTTAAATGTATTAGAGGTATTTCGTCACACAAGAACGCAGCATCAGAACGTACCGTTCCAATGTTCCAATCTGTGTGTGTGTGTTGCAATTTACACTCGGTTTGAACGTTGTAAATTAGTTTAAAATTAGTTGCAATTAATTACATTCGTTGTAAAGGAACATCGTAAAAAATGTTAGTTTTAAGAATTTTTAGGCTTGTAAAACAAGATTTAAGTGTAAAATAAAAAAGTGTATCAATTTTACTATTGTTACAACAGAAATAAGCCACCCCAGTACCAGGGATAAAAAAGATGATTCTAAATATAAAATAATACTTCATATTAAATAAAATGCTTAATTTAAATAAAATATAAAGACAATTTTAATAAAATATAAAGACTTGACAAACGACGACATGACACAAATAAGTGATTGACCCAACAAAAGGAAACAAAAGAAGAAGGGAAACACAAAAAACAAACAAGAATAAAACCAAAGAAGAAAGTGATTAACCAAACCAAAAGAAGAAGGGAAAAAAACAAAACCAAACAAAAATGAAACAAATTCATGGAATTGAATGAATCACACACGTTAACACGTTAACACGTAACACGGTAACACGTTAAAATGAACCCAAAGGAGAAGGTGAAAAAAACAAAGTATTAATCAAATACAATGGAAATGAAGAAGGAGGGAAATGAAAAAGAAACAAACCCAAAATGAAGGGAAATAAATAAAAATGAAAACTAATGATGATACAAAACACAAGTAATAAAGAATATGAGCAAGAGAAATAATCCACTCAAATGTAATATAGTTAAAAAAAGACCAATAATTAACCTACAAAAAAAAAAGAAAAGTAAATATGATTATCCATTAAGGGACAATACTAAGGGAATTGAAAGTAACCCAATTAAACAATGTTAAAAGATAAATATAAAAAGCAAACTAACCACAAGGTAGAATTAGATGTAATGATAGAGACATAAAGAAATATAATTGTTAATATTATTATTAAGGAGATAATGTAATGAAAGAGATAGTACGGTAGTGAGATAATAATTAGAGGGATTACACATTCAGAAACACTTAAAAAACAAAAACATTTGTGAAGTGCAAAGTGAAAGTGTAAAAACCCCAAAGTGTAATGATAAAGAAAGTACACTAATAAAATTATAATTAAATATAAATAATTTAATAGTGAAGGTGATGATTGAATGAAAATAGTGTATAATAAAGAATGGTAATATAGTGAAGAATAGTGAATGATAAAATCATTAACAATTAATAAATACAAATGAAACACTAAATAATTAAAAGTGAAAAATATTAGTAATTAAGAATAGCAGTAAGTATAAACTGATAAGACAGTATTTAATTAAGAAAGAATGTTATTTGATTTAAGTAAATGCAATTATAATTAAAAGGGAGAATACATTGAAGGAAAAAACAGAAAGTGTTAACATGGAGGGAAAGTAAAGATTGTTTAAAAAATTAAGTAGTTAAAACAGATTCATAAACACCCATATTATAAGGGATCGTTATAAGTTCATAAAAGTGATGTTGTTTATCACACTAAAAAATAATGTAAAATAAGATGAATTGTAAGCAAAAATTAGCAAATAATAGTTAAATAATTATTCAAGCAAGTTTATGAATTGGATATGGCTGATAGAGTTATACAGACCATAGGCCTAAATATTATATGTAATAAAATCAAAAAGTAGTAAATAATAGCCACATTGTTATTATTGGCAAAGAAAATCAGTAAAAAGTTAAGAAATGTATGACTAGAAAACGTGGAAACCAAATAGTAAACAAATATGTATAAAATAATACTGACAAGATAGTAACACATAAACAGACCCAAAACACAACACAACCAATTTTAATAACAAAATACAGCCCATTAGGCTGAAATGAAGTGTAATTTAAATGAAATAAGTCAAATACCATAATGGCTACTTAGGCCTATGAAAATGCCTAACTGTCAAAAACAAACAACTACAAATTGTAATAAATTAACTCAGAAATTAGCAAATCCGAGGTGAAGGACTCACCAAGGATAAATAGTAAATCATTTTTAAGACAAAATATTATAATAAGCATTTGAATACAAAAAGAAATGTAATTAACAAGTATTAACATAGTTGTAAAAACATAAAACCTGAATTAACCCAAACTTGTGGGGTATCAAAATAATCTATGAAAGGAAATACATACTATAGTGACAATATTAAATAATTAGGAAGGAAGATAGAGGAATAACAGCAGTCAGAAGATATACGAGGATTTTGAAAAGAATTCAAATTTTGATAACAATGGGTTTATATTAATCTCAGCCAATCAGAATTCTTTCGTTACCATAGGAACCACTGTTGAAGACGAAATTACCGTTGAATACCGTTACTAGTGAAGCGTCAGTCTAACAGTACAGAAGCCAAAGTTTGGAAGACCAATTTTTTAATAAAATAATGTAAAACAGTAAACGAAGTTCATAACCATGACTGTATAAGAAGCAGACGACCCATTAGAGCAGCCCATTCAAGATCCAGGACCATAAAACTGAGAATTAGCAGAAAATTATGACCAGATATTATAAGAAAAGGACGCCAGACCTGTTTAAGTCCATAGATCAATGAACAAAGAACTTATTGCAGCCCAATCCTATTCCGATCCAATGAACGAAAACACCAAGTCATGCTGATGTGTTAAGTACCATTGAATTACCTTATTTCCAAAAACCTAATCACTTTAAATTTTACTAAAGGTAAATTAATCTCACTGTAAACCGAATATTTCTCTTTCAAAGATTATTTAAGTAAAATAAACACACTGAAAATTTGTTAACATAAAATCTAACCTATTGTGTAAACACGAACTTTCAAAACACATTTAACGACACTACACAACAGATTGTAAACACACACCTTATTATTTATGTACACTTAGAGTAAGGTAAAATATTTTTATTGTAATCATAGGAATTGTTTATCTCATAATCAAAAGAATCCAACGATTTTGTAACGAAAAACATAGTAATATCTAAACGTCCGCTGCCATACTGATGCGGATACTTCGTTACAGAATCGAGTTCGTCAGACTTGAGAGGAAGTGTTTCATGTAAAAAGTCGGAGCAAATTTGTTATAATCTAATTGTCAAATTGAACATTTTAATTATCACTTTTTGAAAATAACTATTACAGGGAATAACCGCTGTTATTATTTCATAGGGAGTGCATTATATTACTTGTGTTTCTTTACGAAGGCTAGGCTGATGAGCAGCGCTCCAGTTGCCATTTGTACAGCTGTACAAATTGTGCCATTTGTACAATTCAGAAGGCGGCACGAGCGGGAATTATTTGAACGCCCCGACCGTCACAGCTGAAAACACGTTATTAAGAAATTTTAATTGTTTTAATAAACAATTTGGCGCCACCCGGGATTAACACACCCCTATATCTATAAACAGGTAAGGTTACTGCCGTGTTATACTGGTAATTACCGCAACACTACGGACATCGGTAGCGCAAAATTGATGTAACGACCCCAGTGCGAGACGAACGCACTAACACTTTATACACATATAAAACTGGTATACCTTTTACAGATACGCAACAGTTTTGTCGTTACACTATTCACAATTTATACAAATATTTATCCATTTATACTTTTTACAGACTCTTTAATACTGTCTCTGTGTTTGATTATTATTTATTCCAGCTGTACAATGTTTACACATTTTCCGGAACCAAAAATTACAGAAGTGACTGAATTCTCCTCTTCCACTGCTGCTTGTTAATTGAAAGATATTCTACGATTTCCCGTTCCCTCAATATAGCCTTAAATTCTTCGATCGGTGGTCTTCCTCTTTTCCTTTTTCATGGTGGGATCCATTCCATAACTCTCCTTAGCAGTCTTTCCTGTGCCATCCCTTTCCTGTGTCCATACCGTTGTAATTTGTTTGTTTAGATATAATCAACAATTGAATTTTTTAAATTCATTCTATCCTTAATGACTTCATTTATAATTTTTTCACGTCTAATTTTCACTCTAGCAGAACGTCTTCAAAAGTCCCTCTCTGCTGTCATTAATTTTGTTCTTGTGTTTTTATTAGTAGTTTAAACTTCTGAGCCGTAAGTCACGATACTTCTAATAGTGGTTTTAAATATTTTGGTTTTAGTTTCTGCTGTAATTTGTTTATCCCACAGGATTCTATTTAATGTAGATATAACCGTCTTTCCTAAATTAATTTTGGGTTGTATTTCTTTGTCTTCCTTCCCAATGGCCGTAATTTGTACCCCTAAATACTTGTATTCCTCTGTATATGAAATCTTCCCCATGTCTTCCTCCAATATCAAGTTTTGATGGTCACCTATCGCCATGTATTTTGTTTTATTCATATTTACATTTATTCCCCATTTCTGATATTCCTTTACCAAATTTCTAGTCATGCAGTCAATGTCTTCAAAATCTTGAGCCAAAAGTAATCGGTCATCAGCAAACTGTAATGAATAAACTGTAACACCATCAAGTGAAAGTCCAGTGTTCTTGCACATTTTTTTCTCTATTGTTTTCTGCGTATGCATTTTGAAAAGCGTGGGTGACAGACAACATCCCTGGTGTAAACCTTTGGTCACTTGAAACCCTGGTGACAAATTCTCTTCTACTTTTATTCTCAATATTGAATTGTTACATAATTTTGTATAGCTTATATGATAATGGGGTTGATACTAGTTAATGCTTTCTACTGATTGGTTAATGGTACATTGTCATAGGCGTTTTTAATGTCAATTAAAGCTAAAGAGAAGGTTGTGATCGAACTGTTTTCTTTTAAATTATTTGCTGTAAGGAGAAAATATGATCTATAGTTGATCTACCAACTCTAAAACCTGCTTGTTCTTTAGCCTCCATTTTCTTATACTCAGCTGCTAAAAAATGTTTAAGTAGTCTTTCATAAATACTACTCGGTGTGCTAGTAACTGTTATGCCTCTATAATTTTTGCAATCATTTTTGCTTCCCTTCTTGTAAATTGTAGAAATGTATCCCATCTTCTAACGTGATGGTACCTTTTCCCCATCCAGACACTTTTAAAAAAGATTTCTTAATAATTAATATATTTTGTTTGTACCATTTTTCAACAACTCTGTGGGAACATCTCCAATTCCAGCTGCTCTTCGATTGTTTAGAGGTTTTACAGCGTATTTCATAATATTTATATCGAAGCAAGTATAATCATCTTATATTTCTCCCAAATCCACTTTAATGTCTTTCAAATATTCTTCTCTACTCTCTACCAATAGCTGTTTGAAATAATTTTCCCAAGATTGAAGTGAGATATACCTAAATGCCTGAATTTCCCTGGAACTTGTTCTTTAATTGTTTAATATTTTTCAGGATTCTGTATTTCTTTTTCCTCCAGTAACTTTTCTACCTTTTGGCATGATTGTTCCCAGCTTTTATTTCTTTGTTTCTGCCACCTTCTTTGTAACTTATGCCTTCTGTCTTGTAAGTTCAATTTTGTCTTGAATATCTTTAGTATTCAACCATTTGAGTTATAGATCTTTTTTCCTTCGCACATCCTCTTTGTTTTAAATTAATAAATTAAGTTCATTGCCACGTGATGATGTAGATAACTGTAGGCTGGCGTGTGTGTCCACATAATCGGCTCCCTGACAATTGCGCGCGCGCGCGCGCGCGCGCGCGTGTGTCGAGTCCAGGTTGGTTGAGTCTGGAGTCTGGTTGAGCCTGGTGAAGTGAAGTCTCCAAAACAATCGGTACTGCCGAAACACTCGAGGTCACTCATAGCGAACAGATTAGCAAATGAACATGTTTACCAGAGTTGGGTTATGAAGATCTGGCACTACTACTTGTCGAAGACTGGTCAAACAATCCTGGGATTATCGAATAAGTTGGCGTCACTGTCACAACTCGGAAAGTTACTTTTCTATATTGGCAGTTTTCATCATTTGTAGAGCACTCTTGGGATATAAAATAATCGTTCTTTTATATTCGCAACAGTTTTCATTTCATAGGAATATTTTTATTACTCCGTAATTATTTTTATATCGGAGTAATTAGCAATAATTACAATGTGATTTTATATGTACACGAATTTACACTACCTATAATTTTGCCTTTCATATATGTACACAAGCTTACGGGCGCGTAGCATTCTGCTCAAGCCGATGACATGCCTCGTTTTCGCGTGTAGTAAATCGGTTTCAAATAATTGTACGAAAACATATCGTTTGGCGTCCGTCTAGTATTTATTTCCACACCTCATCACATGCGCGCCAGTTCGCGCGCGTACGAAAACACACACACACAAATAAATTACATTATTTAACAACGCGTACACAGAAATCTCACCCTCTTGACCACACATGAGGTGATACGATTAAGATAGTTTTTAAACCCAACAGGATGGTCGATAAGTTTTTCAATAAGTTCACGATCGTTATAATATAGATATGCAACGTACTATACTGCTCATACAACTTATATTGTTCCTAATCACACACACACACACACACACACACACACACACACACACACACACACACACACACACACACACACACACACACACACACACACACACACACACACACACACACACACACACACACACACACACACACACACACAGACACAGAGAGAGAGAGAGAGAGAGAGAGAGAGAGAGAGAGAGAGAGAGAGAGAGAGAGAGAGAGAGAGAGGGAGAGAGGGAGAGAGGGAGAGAGAGAGAGAGAGGGTGAGTAACAGTATAAATTGTGTGACCAACATTTCTGTGTGCGCGCGCGCGCGCGTGTGTGTGAATATCACAGAAGGCATTAGTATACAATAGAAGAAAAGGAATGGGGAATAACGTCATCTTGAAATAACGAGACGGATCCCAGATCCCAAGATGGATTTACTACGTCAAGCAGAAAAAGTGTGTAATTGTTGATGGATACGAGTCCTACAAACTAAGAGAGAGACTCACTTTAGTGTCTTTTGAAGATTTTACACAATTCCTCGTTAAAGAATAATCTTACAATTACATTAATATATCAGTTATTGCTACTATAACTGTTCAGATTAATATTAGGTGATACTTAGTATTATATTCTTACATTTTATTGATTGTGTCAAAAACAAAACTTAACTGTTTTCATGGGCAAACAATATTACGTTAGAGTAGTAAACATTATAAATAATAATAATAATAACTATTAAGTAAGAACCAAAACTTGTATTAAAATGGAAACAAAAATATTTATTATTCAATAAACTGATTGTGTAGTCATGCATGGGTAAATAAAGAAGTGGCTACAAAACATACTTTAAAATCTCTCATCTGATTGTTACTCTAATGTAATGTAATGTTCACAACAGAAACAATTTATGCTTCTATTTTCTGCTAAATATATTAGTGTAAGACTTGTGTATTGTACTGTTACGTATTGTTATTTTACACTTACGAATAGATATTTTTCCTGAAACCGTCGAGC
Source organism: Magicicada septendecula (assembly GCA_034769895.1). Taxonomy (NCBI): domain Eukaryota; kingdom Metazoa; phylum Arthropoda; class Insecta; order Hemiptera; family Cicadidae; genus Magicicada; species Magicicada septendecula. The sequence continues at coordinate 626,499,258 of CM068368.1, read as the reverse complement.
GGCTATTTACAGTGAAACGTACATCCTGTAATACTTTATTTGCTGTTAAACACAGAACGTGTGTACAAGACTATTTTATGCAGGCTACTGAATTTCCTGAAAAACATTACGCGCTGTGTGTTTTAACTGCCTAACACAAGATAAAAATTTACTTTATTTAATTTTCTATAGTACTGGAACTGCATTCAATTTGCCACTAGGAGTCTTATTTTTCTAGGTAAAACAAAATTTTTCTTCTTTTACCTTTTTGAAAAAAAAATATAAGGTTAACATATGCTGATGTTAAACCCCAATTGTATATAACTCAACATGATAAAACTATTCTTCAAATAATACAATTTAAATATAAGGATTAAAGTAGCATTACCAATTTTTGAGAATTTACAATGCGTAAAAACTATTCAGTTCCTTCTGAAATGTTCTAGGCATTCCATGTTCGAGGAATGAAGATCTAATCAATTGGTTACAAATATGTAAATCCGTATATGTTTGTTGGAATACCCATCTGTGTTTCAAACTAATGAAGTCACTAATATTAGTATTTAGGGGCAGCAGTAGACGTATCTGAAAGCGAAATACAGTATAAAGATATAGATATAGTCGGACAAGTGTACGTTATATATTCTACAATATTCGAACGGCCGATCAAAACGTCTAAACACACAACAGAAAAGTTACTAGAATAAAACAACAAGGAAAGCGAAGGCATCAGCATTTTATAGAGCATAAAACGGATTTGTATGCAGGAATCTACTTCTTATATTTTTGATAAAAATGAAGAGCAGAGTAAGTCATTTCAGGTGAAATGTCTTCATGCAGAAAGGGAGAGATTTTAAGAGACAAAGTAAGGGACACATAAATAATCCGTAATAGGAGTACAGAATAGCATATATGCCGCAGTACACTTAAGAGAAATTCCAGAGTTGGTGAAGGATATGAAAGGAATGACTAAGAAGGTACGGATGAAAAGCATACAAAAAACTAGAATTAAACATTTGGGATAGAGAAAACTTAAAGAAAAGCAGCCGCCGCAAAGCTAATACTACACAGGTAAATAAAAAAAAATATCAACAATATCATAATCGAGTGTACTAACCAAGGCATGACAAAAGTATTTGAAGTTTGTACATACTTGAAAAGAAAAGAACTCAGCCCGACATAGTAAGACATAAATACGCGTACTTAGTGCTATATACATATACCAGTGGTGTAGCTATAAATATTTATAGAATATATATATAAAGAATATTTGTTGTGGCGGTGCCCCGGGTCGCCCCGGCAAAGGTGCCCCCAAACGGCAAAAAAATTATTATTTATGAGTTTGTATTTTTAACATGAAATGTTTTTTAAATTCCTATTGTCACTGTCAATTTTAAATTTAAGTTAAATATAGGCTATTATTTTGTAAATAGCGATACTGTTTTAAAATAAAGTAATTTTATCTTAAAGTAATAAATACGTTTTTAATTCAAGTGAAACATTGTTACCGTGTTATAAGTATTATTTCTTATTTTTCCTAACTGATACTTCTTGTGTGACTTAGAATACTGGTAGGCCTAATAAAACCTTAGTCGCTGTAAGATTGAATTTTTTACCATAAATAAATTACCTTATTTAAAATTAGCTTATATTTTGCTTTTGATTCTTCCATATCAAATTACCAGCAGTCGTTTATAGGCTTAATCTCCTGTCTGCCATATAACGCAAATTTTTTAAGTAGGAAAAAATTTAAGGATTAAATTCCCATTGGGGTGGGGGAGAAAGGAAGATCTAATGGGGGCCCATTTTAGGTTTTTGTACCGGGGCCCCAAAGAGCCTAATTTGCCTTTGATATATATCCATGTATCCATAGTGATACACACGTATGTAAAATGTACTGTTTTTTCACCCCTTACGAGCATACAGGTAATCGGAAACGTAGGTTCACTGTGGTCATCCATTCAGGTTTAGAATTTTTCTATGCAATAATTTACATTTAATAGTTACATAAAAACAGCATAAATAATACTGTAAATAATTAATTTTGTCATATCAATATATGAACTTTACAAGAAGACCAAAAATATATTTTTCAAATAATGTCTATGTTATTTTAAAGTATCTCACAATGCCGTTTTCCGTAAATGCTATTTCATTATAAATTCAATAGAAAATAGTGCAATGTTTTGAATGTATTTTTAAGTCCTTTACTTGTGCAATCATACTCTACTTGCAACGAACCAGTCAACAATACGATTAACTGTATTGTTGTAGTTGTTCTACTTCCAGCATAACAACATTGTAAGACAGGGATTCTCAACCTTTTTGTGATTGAGAGCACCTTTCATAATCCGGGGCAAGTGGGAGAGCACCATGAAAATTTAATAATAATAATAATAAATACACTCACCAGGCTAATGAGATCCTTGGGTCTGAATGTTACTCAGAATTTCACTAATATCTAAGGAGAAGTCGCTTGCAGCCACACGTAAACAGTCCTCCAAATGTGAGTCATTTAATCTTGATCGTGCTTTGTTCTTGATGTATTTCATTAATGAAAAACATTTTTCACACAGGTAGGTTGTCCCAAACATCGCCAAGCATTTGATAGAAGCATTTCGCAATGTCGGAAATTTCATTGTATTATTTTCACCCCAGAAATCTGTGATCCTTTCCTTTTCGAAAAGATATTTTAAGGCTTGAGAAGACTGGAGCTCTAATAATTCAAGTTCCGCGCGAGCAAGATTCTGCTGTTGAATAATCTGAATTTTTCTGAGAGAGTCCACATTGAATTGAAATGAATTGAGCACCATATTAAACAACGGCTCACTTTCTTCGAGTACATGAAAACGTGTAGCAAACTCTTTCAACAGATCTTGAATTGCCAGAACGACAATTTTAGGACACTCCGAGTGGGGACGACCAAGACTCGAGAGTGTATGTGGCAGTTCAGGAAAATGAACCAAGTCATTTTTACTTGCCGTCCCGAGGAATCTTTGTAACTTTGACCGAAAGGAAAATATAATTTCTTTCAGTTCACAAATTGTGTTTTTCTGACCCTGAAGACGTTTGTTCAGCTTGGTGAGATATTGAAATAGGTCTACCATGAAAGCAAGATTGATCTTGAAATCATACCCGAATATTTCTGGAAACTTAGTGACATAATCGTTGGCAGAAATAAATGCTTTGATTTCTTCGAAAACTTTTCAGACCCTTGTAATTGCTTCCCCGCGAATTAGCCAACGAACATCTGCATGTAGGATTAGTTCTGAATGTGGCGCTGATAAATCATGCAAGAAGACTTTTAGTAAGCGTTTATTCAGGGGTTTAGAAACCAAAAAGTTGATCAACTTAACTATCAGTTTTAAGTGTTCTGAAATTTCAGGAACAAATATAAGATGACTGGTTAAGTTTTCAACGTGAATTAAACAATGATAGTGAACAAAGGGAGGAAAATGTTCATAATTTCTCAGAAGAGCGACAAATCCTTTATTTTTACCTACCATGGAAGGTGCGCCATCAGTAACCACACACACGAGCTTTGATAAGTCAATGCCATTAGGTTTCAGGTAATTCGCGACAGCGTTGTAAATGTCTTGCCCCGTAGTTGTACCCGGGAGCGGTAAAATTGTTAAAAAGAAATCTTCTACCATTCCCACATTATCTATACAACGTACAAAGCACGCCGATTGTGCTACATAAGCAATGTCTGTTGATTCGTCAACAGCAAGAGGAAAATAACTACATTCAGAAAGTTTCTGGAGTGTTTTTTGTTTAATTTGAGCCGCGATGAGGTCAACGCGCCTGGCAACAGTGTCATTACTAAGTGGCACATTTTTTGCCGCATTAATCAAAACACTTCTGTATTTCTCAATTATACTTTCAGCGAGAGTTGTCACTGCGGAAACTATGCACTCCTTCACAATTTCTCCACTTGTAAATGGCATCCCATGCTGAACAAGTTTATGAGACACAGTTACAGACACTTCGGTTGAAAGTTTGTTAACAGAACTATTAACATTAAATGAAAAAGACTTCTGTTGACGTTGGATTTGTGATTTTAACTCTTTGATTTTATGTATAATTGCATCAGATCTCGTGGGATATTGATCAGAAAACGCAATGATGAGTTTCATAAGTCTTTGACAATTTGCTTTTCTGAAACCCGATAAAGGTGCATGACACAAAACGCAAATAACTCCGGTATTCTCGTCATTAGTGACCACCAAAAAATCTGTCTCCCAGTTACCTTGAAAAGAATACAGTTTCTTTCTTTTTGCTTCGCTACTTTTGTTGGAATCTTGGCTTGATGAAGAAGGTAACTTAGGTATGGATTCTTCACTACGGTTTCGTATTACAAATTTATCCATGTCTCTTTTTTAAGAACGTTCACAACACACTTCGAGACGAAAGAAAAATTGCAAACTGACAATAATTACGTGTATTTCACAAATAACAGAACAGCAATACTACAACCAAAGTACGTCACAAAAATGGTGTACACCGGTACACTATGTCACTCCAGTCACAATCTAAATAAAACTGAGATAAATCAACAACACATCTAATTTCTGCTTTCCGTGCCCTCAAACGTGATGGGAGGAGAATAGTGGCCATAAGAGGTATATAGATAGAGGGAGCAAAGTATAGGCGCTCGTGTAAGTGGAAATGTCCACGCAGAAACATTCATAGAGGTTATTTCTATCCTTGTCTACTGACGCATGCGCGAGAGTGGAACTCGCGCGGATCAGCTGATTCAGCGTCAGTTCAGCGTTAGAGGCAGACAAAGACAGAAATGACCCCTACATGATTCCATCTCTCTTTTCCAGCCGGATGGTTTCTCAGCCAGTTCACCACCTCTATCTATATACCTCTATGGTAGTGGCTCCTCTTAAAGTCTCATTGGCAAATTTCGAATTTTCTATTTAAAATCTGAAAATTGATTGGTTGAGCTAAGTGTAAAATGCTACGTGACTATTTTGAATAAACAGTATTCTGCTATACTCAGTTGTTGGTGGACAACAGCTGTACGGCCGTGCTATATAGTTCATAATTGAAAATTACGGGTCACTGTTGCTGGCGAGCACTTTTTTATACATCCATGATGAGCACCATTTTTAGTTGCGCGAGCACTACAGTGCTCGCGAGCACCAGGTTGAGAACGGCTGTTGTAAGAAATAAAGGTATGCATATGGTAAAACATACTCTACGAATAAATGCACATTGTCCGTTGTGAAGAGTACAAGCAGATCTGTAAATACTTTCAGGTGAATTGTTTTTTTGCATACACAACACACATGTTTTGTCCGACTACTGAATTCTCCACAATTAACATTATCCGCTACAGCTATTAATATACTTTTTTAATTAATAAACTTATAACAGAGGAAAAACCTAAAATATACGTATTTATGAGAAAACAAAGAAACTGTATTGTTTTTTTTTTTTAACGTAAGTTAAATCCGTTTAGTGATTGGTTAACTTTATAATTTATTTCCTCAACAAAACTATGATTATACTACAGGCTTAAAATACGTATACATTCCTAGTATGTGGTATTGTTATTTTGTCAATTTGTAATTTATAATTTTTTCTTAGAGATTGTTACATTTGTTTGTATTTTTGTAAGAAATATTTATGGCCTAGCATTACATTTAATATGAGATTAAAATTATCTTTGAGAAGTGTACTAACTGTCGTTACTGTAGTTTAATTAAGTGAAGTTTCCAAACTAAATTAGCGATGACACTACTCACAATATAATTAGAAAAACTTTCAAAATTTGAGAAGAGTTCAACAAATTTTTGTGACGGTATCAAATTAAAGTGAATTTTAACCAAATTCTAAATATAGAGTTCAGTTTTGGAAAATTAAACATTTTAGGATAATAAGTTCCAAAAAATTGGTTATAAATTTAAAAATATAGTATAAAAATCCATGCAGGGTATTAGACTAAAGGTAATTTTAACCAAAAGCCAAATGTAGCGTTTATAGATTATCGAATCGGCGCCAAGAGCCAAAACAGAAGTCTCTATAAGACATTCAGAATGAAAATTCCATATATTTAATAATTTGACAAAACTAATATCGCCCCAACTCCTTGATAAGTTTAAATCGCCTTCAAAAATTTCGAAGTAAAGATTGCAAAACAATACATATTGTTACCTGTACACTTGTGAAAAAGCCATTTAATAGTATAGATATCTGTGTTGATTGTCTTAGAAAATATAGTTATATAAGGTTTATTTTCAAAGAGATAAGTTTAGCAACACATTATTTATCAAGTTTGAAATTTATTTTTATAACTTTGCTGTATTACGTCTATCATATAAATAGCCATCATTTATTTTAAAACGATATGTTTGTTTCATAGTAACTAATAACAATTATAATAAATATAACACGACATTAATTGATTATATACGACTAAAATGTAAAAGAACGTAGGGAAGAACTATTTTGTGTAGAAGATGTATGAGCACTAGTGATGTTATTGGACTGATTCCACATATGTAAAGAAGCTTCTGACGTACATAAAGAGGTAAAAAAATAAGTTTACGTTGTATACAATTAGAAAAAAACATTTACTAGACACAGTTGGGGCACATAAATAAGTATACTATAATATAAGAAAGAAGGGTAGAATTTATACCGGTGGAAGAGTTGTACATGATTAAGAAGCACCTGTGAGCGTAACAGAGGGTCTAACAGAGTAGTTTGTTATTGAAATGGGGGCGAGATAAGAATGTTCTTTGTTGTCAACATTGACTACGTACAGGGTATGATGTTTACATGGAGAAGAAGACGTTCGAATTGACGGAAAGAATATTAGTCGTTTCAGATACCCTGATAGTGTGTAATTTAAAAAGCGACGCACCAATTATATAAATAGCTCCCTGAGCTGGTGAACTCACTCACTGTTTTTAATTAAATTCATTTATCAGTAGATACAATCAAAGTAATTTACCATGCATGATTCATATGTTTGTTTGCCTACATCTGTTGACGCCGGCGAGGACAAACTGAATACGTATAGCTGACTCGTTTTATTGATACCGAGGTCAAAACTTGTAAAGATAGAATAGGTTTAATGTAAGGACGTGGTAACAGACGTGTCGCGTTGCCTCTATACGTCAATCACACTGTCCCGTTAATAAAAATTCATCATCAATTTTAGTCCACGTAGACGTGCCTTTGCCAGTTATTATTCATCAACTGCAACTTATCGCCTACAATGAAGCTGACCCATCATTCTACTGTGGGTGTACGCCTTTGTTTAGTGTGATATAGAAAAACATGTCGACAACGCAACTACATAGGTAGAGATTTGAGATAAAAGTTAAGTTGCTTTGATTGCCGATGTTAACTTTTAAAACGAGTCAGTAATGACCTTCAACGGTAGTAATCAAAGCAACTGTTATCAGTCATTATTAACTTTCTTATGTCCACCAATATAATGATGCTGTTGACAAATTGCTTCACATCACTTGCCCAAAGGTTACACCGTCATCTAAGTACGGTTACACACCATATCCGCTTCATTAAATTTGTCAAGCTGCAGCTGATGTACACTAATATGACTACAAATGGACAAACTGCAATAGTTATGAAAGACTGGTTCAACAACAAAAAATGGAGCATTATTCATATATGGTGTAATACAGTGGAATATGGTATATCAGTGGAATATGAATTATATATGTTAAAACTCCTTCGGAATAGGTGGAAAGTAATGAACAATTATTTTATCATGTGTTTTGTACATAATAGTGTAAATAAGACGTACTTCATATGTAAATATATCTGCTTGTTTTAGAGTCATATTTTAGTTTAACGTGTACAATGTTAAAACATGTATATTAGAAATTTTGCATTACATACATAACAAAATTACTGTGTATAAGACTATATTTTGGAAAACGCCGAAGGGAAAGTTAAATGATGGGGGGAGAAAAAATTATCTCCCGTTGTTAGCACTGGAATACAACTTAAATACAAGTTTCATACAGTGAGTCTATAAGGGGTAGAATATAAATATTTTTTCAGAACCACAGGGAGTCATGTTTTTACAGCCGACATCCAACGCTGACTATGTACTGTACATTGAGCAAACTTTCTGGCACTAAGAAATCGCTTCTTAGAAACTATGCAGCTTAAGTAAACTTTTACACTTGATGGATTACTCTTTCCACTTTGACCTACAGTTTTAAGAAGAAACCTCATTCTCTGTCTACAAGACTGAGAGGGACTTGTGTATGTCTATCTATACGTAAGCACATATGAGCATATAATTACATGGAAGGAATTTATCTTCATCTTCAGTATACATCAGTACAATAGTGAATCTTAGATATTTAACACGTAGGAAAATATGAAAGTAAATCATAAATGTAACGTACTTTCAACGATTGTAGGTTTTTGTTAATTCTTAATAAGTTATAATGCATTGTTTTGTACTGATCAACAGCACTCAAACAGTAATGCAGTTATCACTTTCCTATTTCCGTTAATTCATGTGCTTTTAGAAGTATTAACATGCTTCTTATTTTTAATGAGAATTTAACTTACTAAAAATATACAAGATTTTAAACACGTGTAATGATAAGCCTTTACTTTACAGTGGAAATGGTGGTACGCTGGGTATAAAAATAAGACAAAATCATTTGTTACATGACTATGCGTTTCTGTATATTATAGTCTACATTGTCTATTAAATTACCTTAAACAATTACATGTCAACTGAAGCACGACATTAGTGCCTTATAATCCTTGGTAGCCTGCTCTTTTCATGAACTCTTTGTGACGTCCATTTTCAAATATTAATGTTGAACATATATATATATATTTATGTTGTTGTTCTGAAACGTTTACTGAGACAGTAAAATTATCTTTTCTGTTTACGTACAATCCGTATTTTCTTCAGAGTTTCAGTGCTATAAATTAATAACCGTTTGATAATACTTAAGAAATTATTTTTAACGTATACTTAAATTAACCTCTCCCAGTATTTTCTAATCAGTGTTTACGCAATTTTTTTTAATCAGTGTGAACGCAGTGCACACAAAGGCCAGACTTTTGCCATAACTATAAACATTTATCATAACTATAAACGGTTTGAAAAATAGCAAACATACGATATTTTCCAGTAGGCGTAAACATAAGCCTAACTGCAACACGTGCGCGCGCGCGGGTGTGAGTCTGCGCCCCATGTTTGTATTCCCTGAATAATATTAATTTAATATTTTTGGTTGATCATCAGGTAGTCATGTTACTTTCAGCTAACATATTGTCAGCTCGTGATCTTTGAACATTGGAGTAAATAACTAAACAACAGAGAAATCGTTTCTCACAATTTTATTAAACAAAACAACTCATAGACAAAAATCTTCAAGTCAAAAATGAAGACTGTCACTTAAAGTGAAATGTTCGCATACAGTAATTGACAAATAACGCTTTGCACTAAATACCTTTGTCAACTAAGACGCAGTGAACTGTAAAATTAAAAGTAGGCGGCCGCTGTCATGAAACCTCTGTTACGAGCTTGTAGATATACAGCGCCAAAATACCCTGTGTGGCGTTACAAGACGCTTCCACCGTTTTCTCAGTGGTGGGAAAGTAGTCGCTCTGATGCACGGGCAGTGATAAACCGATGAAAGGTTCCAAACTGCGACGTTCGAAATATTCGTTTAGCTGACCCTGCAAATATCGTTGCACGACTAGGACGTGAATCTGCTACGCAAGTTGCTAATCTCTTGAGCGTAAGGATGCTGCTCTGATCTATGATAATCATGTTACTTATGCTACGTTTTGAAATATTGAAATATAGTACATTTTGGTTGGGTGTCGATTAACTTCTGTCTATTACAGGATCTTTACTTGCTAAGTTATATCTCATGTTCATATAATTAATTTGTCTAGAGATTACCAGCATCAATCAATTGTTTATGGTTGACCATACATAAACTTATGAAGCCTAATCTAAGCCTAAGTAACACATACTTACTTGTCATTCTAGGCATCTGATAGTAGAAAATTATGTAACAATTTTAATAAAATTTTCTTACAAACAATATTTTTTTCCTCTCTATCTCTTTCTCCATTTATCTGTCAGCCACACATATTGTTCCATATAACTGAAAGTTGAATATGTGTAATGTTTGGTTCCGATTTCATTATTTCTTCTTACTGCCATAAATATATTAATTTTGATAAAATATTGTCCTATAAATTTACAAATATTATTTCGTTTCCACAATAAACGATAGGCTTATCGACTAACTAAAACTTTGCTAATCTCCCATCACCTCCAATGACTTCACTTCTGAGAGTCATAGGTGTACATAAGATGTAGGACTGTAGGAAAAAGTCATAATTTAACCCATTTTACGATTTACCATAGAAAGACGAATGTTGGCTTTTCTGTACTCTTTGTGTTGGTATACACATGTAAGATAAATATCTGCAAGAATATATTTTATATTTCAACGACCTTTGTAAATTATCTGACTATACTGTATGCCGTATGTCCACCTTTCTGTTTAGGATATTTGGGCAAAGCAAACAGGGTAGAGTTAATACTACATTCGCTCAAAACCTAATAAAAACCTTTATATTAACTACAATTTTCATTAATATAAACAATTTAAGGATATGGGGATGGTTTAATTATAGATGATAGTCTATAGCTTTTAAGTTTACACAAAATTGTTTTTCTGTTTTACAAAATGCAAAACAGGGGGCGCTCGCGGATTTCAAGCATTACCATCCTACCTTACCCGTCAGAAAACATGACTCAGTACCTAGAGCCAGAGTGTTATAACAAGCCTTCGGGTTATATATTTTTAACTTACTTTGGGTACATCTACAAAGTGCAACATAGGTACTATCAGAATTTCATAACATGAATGAAACAAATATAATTCATTTGTCTACAATAAATCTCAAAAAATATTCTCCATTACTAGTAAAAGACAAGTTGGAGTAATAGCTATTGGACGACGTGGTCCAGCTAACCTCTGTAATGTGCTTTTGTAATTAATACGGTATGAGCTTTTATTTGCCCGTTCCTCCTCTTATTTTAAAAGCACATGAAGGAAACTAACATCAAAGAACACGCAGACCCTCTCTACGTATCCTGCATGGATAAACAGAGATGTCTTCGTAAACTGGTTGAGTTTTCACTGATTCTGTATGTCTAACTGGTCACGATAAGGTATTATTTAGCTTTGCATCATCGTACTATGTATGTATTAAAGAAGATTATTACATTTGAAATCTGATCATCCCTTTCAAATGCAGAAACTACAGACTACCGAAAAATTACAAAAACTCTAGATTGGTACCAGAAACAATGACAAACCAACAAAGAGTTGAATATATTAAGGAAAATAAATTATTTCTTATGCCAAAAGTTAACTAAAGAATAACCTAGTCAAAAGCTGCTTTAACACAAAGTCTACTAAACAACAAGAAATTTGGAAAATCACTTTGTATCCCCCCCCCCCACATACACATATGCAGGTCAAGTCTTTGAAGAACCGTAACTTCCGGATGTAGGCTTCTTGATGTGCACTCAGTATAATAAATGGAGTCAAGAGTCATGAATCTTGGGCAGATTTTTCTGGTCGTGGATGATATTTTTGCAGTGAGTGCTTTAATTTATTGAAATGACTATTTTTTTTAATAATTAACAAAATATGCATGTAACTAGTAATTCATACATAAGACCAGTTACTTAACAGTATTCTATTATTTATTTTTATTATGTTATAAATAAATAAATGATATGCCGTTTACACAATTACACAATAATGTTGTTCACTTTGTCTGAATGAAGTATTTTGTCCAGGCATACCGAAGAAACTTTGTTTGACAGTTGACTTACTATTTAATTGAAGTATATTTAATTTCAGCTACTAATTAATTAAACTATTATTTAATTCATTTACTTTTAAATTCAACTCTTAGTTGTTTGGACTATTAGTATATTAAACTATTATTTAATTGAACTACTATAAATTTCGGCTATTATTTACTTGGATTATTAATTGATTGAACTACTATTCATTTCAACTATTAATTCAATTAGTAAATCAATTCTGAGGGCCAACAAATTAAAGTTGCTGATTATAGGAAGGACAGAATTCTGTCTATCGCTAACTGTTTATTTCCCAAGTTTTCTCTTTGGCTGCCATTCGTTCTGTATCTTCTACTAAGTTTGGCAAGAGTATTTCAGTCCTAAGTGGTAGGTTTGACTGTAAGTGACCCACCACAAGTGTATGCTGGTCGTTCTAGTCCTAACAGTACGTAAGTAGTCAGGTTCGTGTCTAACGAACTTGTTCACGACGACTGCAGTCACTTCCGATTTGCTATTTACGAACGCTTTGTTTCGGTTCACGAAGTTTGTTATACAGTGAATTTCATGTCCTGCGCCACAAATTAATAAGGGTGTGTGGCAACTAGCTTTGCGACCTCAGGTCTCAAAATAATTACATCTAGTTGTGAACTGCCTGCAGCGTTTCTCTTTTCAGCGTCAGGTTCTTCATTATCTAATACATCTAGATGATCCAAACACCAAAATTAAAAAATGCGCCAATATTTTCTACCACACAGCAAAATATCATTATGTGTTCAACAGAGGATGCACTGTGTCTGAATCATCTAAGGAAATTCAGAGAACGCTGAGTGAATCCGTACAGGTAAGATAATTCTTCTCACTCCTGTGTTCACAGTTGGAGTGAAGGGTTTGCTCAGTTCGGTTGTGTTTATATTAGCCGCTTTGGACACTGTAAGCAAGTAGAAGACCCCAAATTAAAGTGCAGTGTTCATTTCGTTGACCGTTTTTGAGCCACGAATGTTCACAAAAGCGTATGATCTTGAAAGTATTCCCCTAGGACTGACACTGAGATGAGTTTCGCTTGTGTTGGGTTGGACAATTTCCGAATCTAAGAATACAACGAGGTTTGTTTCAATGAAACGCTTTTAAACTACGTTCTACAGGTAGGCCTTATCAGTTGATCAGTAGATGAGTTGTTCTTGCAGTGTCTACACCGGTGTACGATCAGTAGACCGTGTCCTTCATGACATCAATCAAATACGATAGGTTGGTGTCCTAAACAGCGCGTAAAGTTACAAGACGATAGTTCTCTGCTTTATTGCTTCCTTTCTAGATCGTTTTTTTTTCAGGTTGATTTTTTTTACCGAGCCGAGCGGAGGCAGGAAGTCACTTGACAGTGATGTGATGTCTTCGGTTGGCGCTCAGTCGTACATGTTTAAGTCTCGCCTCTACTCTATTATCACGTCTTATGATGAATGACCACCGTGGAATATAATCCATGAATGGTAATATGATAGCAGCAGCGGAAAGCTGTACAACTGCTTCTACGTGTTTACTGACGTCTTTAGGTGATAAAACCTTTACGAAGCCTGAGTAGTTAGCACTGTCTACGTACCATCTTTTCGGCTTGTATGTGACCCTCTTTACGTTCACGCTGGGAATTAGTCGTTCCTGTGAACGTTTGGGACCACTTTCCACGACAAACATGAGGCAAGACTCGGAGTACAGATTGAAAGATCGATATCTAATGAAATACGACTTCCAACATTAAAACATACACTCGTGCCGGTGTTTGTTAAGCAACTCTAGCGATGTTTGAACACTAAGTGTGACTCTGTGCTTTAAAGTTTTCCTCCATGAGTAGCTGCTTGATCATATGTAGTAGACTTTCTGCTCGCCATGCGGCATCTAGTAGGTATATGCGGCAGATCGTCATCTTCATGGGTGAAACCGCTTGCAGAGCGAGAGAGCGGAATAGTGATAGCTACGGAGCGAGCGGGATACGTCTGACACGATACGTGTTGTTAAAACTGTAGGCAACACCTCCCTTAACTGTGATGTTTAGCATAACATAACAAAAAAGGGACTCGTATCCCCTCATATTAAATTGTTTTTCTGGATACAGATATGTTCCTGCAGACACGGACGCATACACACACGCACGTGCACGCGCGTCAGTTTATGCATCTCTAGTTTGCAATAATGGGGGGCACAACTTTGATGATCTACTGAAGGGCTGATGGATGCTCACCTTACTGGTTACTTTTATTATTATTGTTGTTGTACAAGTATAAAGTAGGTATAAGGTGTAAAATAGATTCCATTCATTAAATATGGTGACTGTTGCTATTAAGTTTAATAGGCATGATTTTGTAACTATTATGCTGAACAGAAAGTTTAGTACCAACTTTACTAAAGCCTTTAGGCCTACTAATACCTATTCACTTTGTTATATGAAAGTGTGTATTAGCACTTTTATACTGTAGATAAACTTCAGATTATTGTGTGGCTTTGTGTTAAGCGAACCACTGAATATCTAAAATAACTAGACATTAAAATTTTTAAAAATCACATTACCGTCTGATGCAACATAACCCTGACTTTAGTTTTTCAGTGCCACTTTTCGAACACTCTTTAGTTTTAAGCTGCATGTTGTGTACTCTGAATAAAGATTTGATATTACACATTACGTTGTGTGTGTTCGCGCGCGCGTGTGATAGATAAGAATGAACGGATCTTAGTGCAATATCTCAGTCCGTTTATAAAAAAATAAACATTCACAACACTTGCGCCCGCGCTCGCACACTCATACTCACACGTATATTAACCTACTCACAAAGACGTTGCAGTGTTTACATTTCTCTATTAGGCCTACTATGTGTGTAACGAACCACTCACTTTACTTAGTGCTGTAGTACAAGACATTGGAGATATGGAATGTATTATTCTTTCTCTTCCTATCTTCCTTAGTGAAGTAACACAGACGTGTCAGATAATTGCTACGGTGCTCTCAACACAAAACGTTTAATACAAACTCTTTACTTTAAAGTGCATAAAGAGAGTGGAATAAATATCTCAGTAAAATTTGGTTGTATATAACACTTATTTTATTTCTTTTGTCTGATTTGTCCAAAACAACTAGAATATTTTGAAAACAATAAATACAATTAATATATTTTAGACACTTAGAGAAATGAGTAACTCTATCAAATCTGTATATAAATATGTAAAGTACAGTCAGAGTTTTCTCACATGCTTGTATTTGCAATTCTAAATAGTCTCAAACAATCGATTTAGTCAACATTAATGTGTAACTAATAGGATATGTAAACAAATTATCAGTAGAAATATGTAAGCATTGTTTTTGTTATTGTTTTTTAAATAATGTACTTATATGTAAGGAAAATTATTTCTTTAATTTATATGTTTAATGTGTTGGAATTATCAATATGTAAAACATATAAATATTTTATAAATTTATAGTTGTTTCCATCATTTGTTCTTAATAATAATGGATTCTTTATTAGACTAACGAAATGGTTTGGGAATAATCAGAGTAGGCTATTTTATGTGACCCGACTGGCGTACAAGAAACTTAGTGTTGGCAGCACTGCGCTTTATTATAATTAAAAAATGTATTATTACTATTATTATTATTATTACTATTTAATATTATATATTATAAAAAATATGTAACAAAAATTTATAAAATTATTTAAAAATAAATTAAATGTTTTTAAATATTAAATTATTTTATTCTTGTATATTGAAAGGTGATAATAATTTTCGTGCAAATTGTAAGGCAACAAAAAATATTGAAAATATAAAGAGAATAATTTTTTACATAAAATACATGTTAGTTAAAACATATTCATACAAAGTGAATTAATTATTTTATTTCATGGAACGGTTAATTTTATATTAACTATAGGCCTACATTACAAAAAGTTAATATCCAGTTGTACTAATAGACTATAAAATCTATAAGGAGAGTTAACAAAGCGATTCCAAACATTTTATAATACGAAATAAAATGAGAGGTATTTAAGAGGACTATTTACTTAACTAAGCTTCATTGCAAGTTTGGCAATCAGATCTTCAAGCGTATAGCTCTACTTCGTGTGTTTGAAGAGACTTTCGCCTGGATACATGTAAATGGCACATTACAGTAGGCTTTGAATGTTTTATTTTTGTAGGTTAAATAGAAAATGCTAATTTGTTTTAGCTAAATTGTAATATACGAACTTGGCAAGTTCGGATGTAGTGAACATTAAATTCCAAGTGGAGCAGCAAGGGGAGTCGAGATTGGTTTACGGTCGAGTATGATCCAATCTAAAAACTATTCTTCGTATTGTTTAAATTAGCAGCCATCCTTACTATTTCTTTTATGAATTTGCTAACTGCTATAATTTTTTATTGTTCGACTAAGCTTTTCGTCATTACTGACATCTTCAGGTCTTAAACAACCTAGGTGTCTTAAGTCTTGACATCTAGGTCTTAGACCTGAAGATGTCAGTAATGACGAAAAGCTTAGTCGAACAATAAAAAATTATAGCAGTTAGCAAATTCATAAAAGAAAAAAGAAAAACTATTCAATCTTACTTTCACACAGAGGCAAGTCACTGTAGTCAAAACCTTAAACTTTACAATTTTAGTCTCAAGACGTATTTAGTTATTGTGGTTATGTAGATAGGTATACAAGATTTTTAAAATTTGTTTTTAATTTGGGTTTAACAATCTAAAGAAATAATGCGCATATGAAGCCGATACACACGTAAATGTAAATTCTTCATTGTAATAAAATTCTTAAATCCGTAGTGACCGTCAATCAATGAATTTTTTCGGTGACGGGTTTGTGAGGATCGGTCGAAAAATATAACACAAATTTTAACTTATCTGAGTCGACGTTTCGACAGTGTTTATTATCATCATCAGGGCCTGTGTATGAATACAAAAGAAATCTCAAACACAACAGAACAATTATTTGAGTAAACATGTTTGTGTATGTTAGTGTACGCGCGCGCGCATGGGTGCGTATGTGTGTATTTATGTATATGTGCAGGAGTTGAGATAGTTTGTTTTAAATCATCAAATGTTTTCTTTAAAGACAACGAGGAAATTATAATGTCACAGAACATAATTTATACACTATTACAATTTAAATTACTGATAATGTAATGATATTTGCAATTAATTATGAAGCAGTAAGCAACAATTAAATGTTAGAATTGGTACAGAAAACGTTTATACATATACCTGTCAACAATACCATAGTAAAGAATATTATAGCAAAATACATATTACAGAGATGTTCAATTTTGTAATTATTACATATTTTATTTTTATCATGTTTAACTCACTACTGGTATTAATTTAGAGAATTCTAAATTACAAAATAACTGTAGAATTTTACGAACTTACATCAGAGAGTTTACATAATATTACAAACACAAGTTTATGGTACCTATCTATCAAGTGAAAATGGATAATACTTATAACCATATTGTTGTACATTATTATTTACCGAGAACTAGTATATACAGAGTACTATAGAATATTGTAAAATTATGTATATGTCAACAATCACACCCTCTCACTCGTCCATTCTCCCTCTACCTCTCATTCTCTGCCTTCTCACTCACACTTGCTCTCTCTCTCTCTCTCTCTCTCCCTCTCTCTCTCTCTCTCTCTCTCTCTCTCTCTCTCTCTCTCTCTCTCTCTCTCTCTCTCTCCCTTTCATAAAACTCTCACCATCTATATTGAAACAATCCTTCTCACATAGATTAGTTGAAACTCAAATAAGTTAAAATTTGTGTTACATTTTTTTAACCGATCCTCACAAATCCTTAACCGGAAAAATTCATTGTAATTAAACTTAACTTCCAAACCTTTTATTAATATGTGATTAAAATTTGAAATATTACTGTTTTGTACCTTTGTAAATACATTCAGAGAACAAGAAACACACTCAAGTCTAAATATTATTATGTTAACTTACTATGTTCAGATACCACGTTGCGCCATTTTTATATCGTACTGCTATAAGTGAGACCAACGAACAATACATTCTGTTCAATGACATTATGTATTTAAATATAACGTGAGGCATGTAGATGGTTACAGTCACAAAACTACACTAAATGCATAGTGGTTTCGCTTTAGTACAGCTTCTTTTCACTGGCTGAGAAGTAAAATATGATCACAGTAATTTTGCTAAATCGACACAGGAAACCATAACCCTTCCATTATGAACCTAATACCCTTCCTTTATAAATAATTATTTTGGTTTTCAAAAATAGATTGCCTTCTCTTAAGACATGTAATTTATATGTATGGAGTTTATTAAGTGTATTTATTAAATCGTCCTCTTTTCAATGTTTTCGAAGTTCGCTAAAAGCATTGTCTAAATAAGACAACATGCACACATAACACTAGTAAATTTATACGGAAGTATTTTTGATACAGTAGTGGAATTGGCAAAGCAATTTTCAGTCGCTATGAAAACGTTCATTAGTATATAAATGAGTTTTACAGTAAAATTTAACGTAAAACAAAATTTATGATGTATATGAATAACTATTAAACAAAGCTGATTTTCTGTGTGATTCTGACTTACCGACATGAGTTCAAAAGTTTTAACGTTGAAAACATGGTTAATAACGATGACCATAAATTTTGAAATAAATGAGAATTCATTTCGTTAAATTATTGCTCACAGTTCGGAAAAACTTGTAACATTTTAAAAATTAGTGGCTTCTTTTGTTTCAAAATTTTGGGAGATATCGAAAACAACTTCAATAAATTGTAACATGCAAAACTGCATTAGACGAATCCGAGTAAAAATAAAACTATTATTTTAATGTATTGCAACAATACAAGCATAGGCTGTACTGTGCATTTATTAAATAAAATAAATATTTAGATTAATTTTATTAATATGTAATAGATAAGCAGGTGTAAAATTGAAAGCTTAGTTTAAACACAGGAATCGACAGGCACGTTCACGCGATTGCCGCTGAGAGTGTGTACACTAGTAAATAGAGTGTGTGCGTGAAGCCTGTTCAAGCATAAAAGTTTGCAATCTCACCCCAAGTAGATGCTAAATTATAGTTTTATTTAATTATAAGCAAACCGTAAATGTTAGAAAAATTGCAAAGACTTCTAAATATGCATAAAAATAATACACATGTGCAGTCCGAGAACGGTGTGATTAGGACGTTCAGTGCGAATTCTGTGCGATTTTAAGAGCGTAGTAACTACACTAAAAAATTGCAAAGACTTCTAAATATTATAACAATCAGATCAGTGCAGAGGTGTGGAGTTGACTTGTAAAGTCCCACGTTGCAGGCGTCAATCTGTAACAATCAGAATTGTGTTGTGACGTTTTATCTGTGAGTCTTAAAGGCCCACGTTGGATGCGTCAATCTATAACAAACTGAATACTTACGGGTGTATCTTACGAACTGCGGATAACGAAATAAGTTACCCTTCAAAACTTGGTTGTACTCGTTAATCGGTTCGTAAATGTCCTTATGTTGTGACTATTAATTATATTAGTTATTTTGTTGTCGTTCCCTGTGTTGTCGTTCAGTATTCGTTGATTAGCAACGATTGTATAGGAACGAGAATTTAGTGTGTCACCGTCCGTTTGAAATCGGCGCGTGAATAATATTTGTTTAGTAATGGTCAAATAGATCGTGTAAGCAGCCCACTGGATCTACTTTCGTGTCTGGATGTCCTTGCGCCTTCCTCAAATTTTCTCTTCTGGTTCCTGTAATTAATAGTCTTTATAATTACTTTATTGGAATAAAATAGGACTGGTACGATTGACAAATTTTATCTTTTATTCGTAATTTCTTTGAAACATTGGTCAAATTACCGTTTCATTATTCGAGGATTTACAATTAGATGAGTTCATCCGCCGTAACAAATAGTCCGTAATAACAAAGACAATTCACAATATATATATTTTATGTTTCTCAGGTAATGGGTACTTGGAGTTGCTAGGAAAGATAGGAAATATGCTTCTACTTAAAAATACAATGCATTACAAAATATATTTACTTCTTATCGACTAACAAAATGTATATTATAATAATTTTTTTCAAAGTTGTTCGCTTACACTTTGCAACAGTGCCTTCAGTAACACAACATGGCGGACTATTGAGTTCTCACCTCAGAAAAATACGTTCTTTAAATTCCAATTAAAGTGTTTTAAATAAAGTCGTTATAGTTGTTTATAATAATAGCCGGTATATAGCCTCCTTTATCTGGAACAGCTGTTTTTAGTGGAAATTGTGTTGTGATGTTATGTAGTATTCTGCTGGAATTAACCAAAATTTCTCACCGTTGCTGTGTATATACGGGATGGGCGCTTTTGAGTTGGGTATCTATTTTCTCAGATTCTCGTTAGTGTGTTGGTTTTTCTTGGTTCTGGTGTCGTGTCATGTGTTGTCGATCTTTACGGTATTACTTTTATCGGAATCGCCTCTCCTGGAGTAAGTTTTCACTCTTTTAATATTCATTTTTTACTGCCAGCAATATGCTGTTGAAGTTTTCAGTTTTATATCTAACAATCCAACTGTCTCTCTAAAAATATTTAAATCTCGTTGGTGACCTAGCTTTTGGTGTTTTTGATTGGTCTAGAGCCTTGACCCCACGTCACGTGACTAAGTTATTTTTGAAAATTGGCGTTTTTAATTTTGTCACCTCAGATTACGTTTTATTTATTTTGATTTACATTTATTTTTAATTAGTACCGTTTTATTGTTCATTAAAATTAAATTGTTTTGATACTAATCTCGCCCCATTTTGGCCTCTTATCTACTGTTTTGGCAGGTTTATAACTTTGTGTTTTGAGGCATTGACCTAATCTTGTTTGACATTTTTGTTGTATGTCTTACAGATCTAATATCTTCTAATATTGTTATTCTTACTACCAAATATAATTCTGAGTATTCCTACTTTTCATACAATATCATTAATTAAAATATCTACACCTATTTTTCTGACAATAACAATAATACTGAAGCCATGTCAGCTTAGTGGCTTATTAAACACTTTATAATTATGTTCATTATCTATATTATGATAGCAATGGATGGTTTATACATCGTCCTCCATTAACATATTTATATTTTATCAAAACCAAGCTTTTGTTTTTAGTTTTATTTAATTTAGTAGTGTTTATCTAACTAATTCTATGTTGCTTGGGTCTGGCTCAATTCCTTAGGCCTACATGTCTAACAGTTAGTTTTTTCTGTACAGTATCCTTTTTATAATATTAGATCTTTCCCAATTACCTGATTAACATTTTGAACAGTTTATGAACATTCTGTTCACTAGATAACTAACATTTTCTCAACAAAACTTTTATAACATATTATAACGGAACCAAATATTAACTATTTGGGGTTATATGTTTACCGCATACCGAAACCATATTTAAATAAAAATTAACAGTTAAAACTCCATTTGAATGTAGCGCATTGAAAATAATGCTGTGTAAAGCAACGCACACGTGGTCGTTATGTAATCAGTTCGCTGTACAAGGAAGCGACCACACCCAAACTGTTAATTATTAATATCTCGGAAACTAATAAATAAGGCGAAATCCAAGATAGCCAAAATGTTTGCCGAGATATTAATAATGACGTGTGCAAATTTGATGCAATATAATTAACAAATGTAAGAGTTAATTAAAATAATTAAATAACTTCTGTTAAAATAGAGTTACAGTAAAGAGATTTTAGTATATTGTAAAGATAATAATTTGTGACAGATTGTATATTTTAGATTTCACACAACTTGATTTGCAACCAAGTTATTGCAAAATTAATTAAGTACAGGATATCCTTAGCGACAAAGTGGTTCCGGCGGATAATTAAATATTAGATAATAATTCTATTCTCCGTCTGTGGGAACCAGACTTCATTCTCACGGACTAAGGGAATTCTAAATTTTATGTGGTAGGGAGAGTGTTTCGACCAATGAAATCATTTCATGCAGCCCCGGCCAGTGCGATGTTTTCTGGTGGAAAAATCACTCTTCTGTCAGTACTCACGAAGTTAAGACGTAGTCCTTCGATCGTCTAGTAGCCAAAGCGGTGAAGATCAACAAGAAGACTCTACGTGGTCAACACACACGCAATTACGAACACACTAACTACAGATCGTCTGTATAGCTCGTAATTGTTGCGTAAAGGCGAGATACTCTTCAAGACATCAACCAAGCTTATTGTGTACTACCAGTTAGTCATAAGCACGCAAGAGATCCACCCGACTTCAAGACCAGACTTCAAGAATACAGCAGAGAGGCCGTCTAAATCATTGGTTAACAGCTGACGAGCAGAGCAACCGCCCGAACGAAGCACACACACACACACGCTGACGTGCAACGTGCAAATCGACGGAGAACAGGAAGCAGTTCCAGCAGACAACAGCAGACGTTAAAATATTCACAAACAGCAGGGAAGCAGAGTGTTGCCGAATTTTGAACTCCACGACCGAATCCAGCAGTTCTAAGCAGATTACTCTCTCTAACCAAGGACTCGAATCGACGAGGGACAAATCGGGACGACATCCTCTTCAGTAACAGGAAAGCAAAATCTATTTATCTATTTTTCAGATCAAATTTTCTATTTGTCAATTAAAATATTGTAATTCAAATAATTCAGGTGCCAAACAAACAAAAAGCAAAGACTCTAGTAATTAAAAAGTAAATTCGTTGTGATAATCTGTATAGCAGTTTAAGGCTTTAGTAAGTTATAGTTAAGAAATAGAAGTAGTATAAAAGCTCTATACAAATCTTAACTGACATTCTAATCTTAGATCATATTGCAGTAGATCAGAAGTAGAATCACTAGAAATGAAATAACGTGAACTAGACTGTCACGTCTAATTTATTTTAACTAATTATTCAAATTAATTTTAGAGTTTTATATTTTGTGTCATGAACACTTAGATTCAAATTAATTAAATAAATTTAATTAAAATCAAATCAATTAATAAAGTCAAATTTAAATTGCAATTAACTCGCAAAGAACGAGTTTAGTTTCTTTCAACTATTAGACAATCGAAAAACATCGATTCATTGTATAGACTATAAGAAAATTCATAACATTATAACCATTCTATTCTTGTGTGTTGTTGGTGTAATAAACAACGTTTTATTACCCCATATAACAGTGTTTTATTGTTGTACGATAAAGCCTACCAGTCTCACAAAACTCTCCCCCTTTAAAGTAACCCATTTTGTGTGTTGTTGTAATAATTTGAGATTACTAGCTTGCGAACTTCAAATCCAAAATCCACACGCCCTAGTCGGAAGAATCTGCAAGATCAGACAGCAGGTGGGTACTCACACACAACATTACATTACAATAACGCATAGTGGTGTAGTAGTGTATATTAATGGTGCACACAGGCTCCCATATTAACTATTTCTAATATAACTGAACATGGGTGTTTATTACCCTAACTCTTTTATATGTCACTATATCTTATTATTTAAATTATAGCGTAGGCCAATAACTGTGCATTATTTAAAAATGAATAAGTGTTCAATCCTAATGAATAAATAATTATACATAACATAGTACATTGGAGT
This sequence comes from Magicicada septendecula, assembly GCA_034769895.1. Taxonomy (NCBI): domain Eukaryota; kingdom Metazoa; phylum Arthropoda; class Insecta; order Hemiptera; family Cicadidae; genus Magicicada; species Magicicada septendecula. The sequence continues at coordinate 626,475,836 of CM068368.1, read as the reverse complement.
TTACCAAAACACTTAATAAAAAAAACACTTTGTCACTATATTTTGGTTCTTATTTCCATATATGTGGTTCATAAGACCTTTATCACTTTAATGATAACCCCCACTGGCTTCCACTTCCCCACTGGTTTATATTATGATCTTTTGATCATCATTTAATTATTTTGGGCTCTCACTATTTTCACTTGTTTGAACTCATAGATTTATACTGGTTTCTTAAATTATTACATATTTTGTTATTATTTACTCTACTGCATTGCATTCTTAATTTTATATTATCTTTATTGAGTACTCCTATCAATTGTATTGTTTATTAAAAGAATGGGATTAGTTTACTCATTAGATTGGGTCAATTTGTCATGTTTTTTGGTACAAACTTCTGTTTCTCAGTTCTAAATCTGGTTCTTTGCCTCTTCTCATTTCTTCTATTCAATGTTGATTTTTCTTTTGATATTTATAGTCGCCCGTTTCATTTTTCTTTTATTATCAGTCCATTTGTAGTTCGTGTTATTGTTCATATAGTTCATATTGTTCGTGTTAATGTTCATGTCCCTCACCTACCATAACTATTGGGTTTTGTCACGTTATTAGAAATTTTTCTTTGTTTGTTCTTTTCTGAATTTCCTTTTATAACTACTCTTTCTTATATAATATTAATATAATCTTCTTTGGTTACTTTTGTTGGATGTTGGAATTGATAATTTAATGTTAGTTACATACTTTTTAATAAGTTTTTTTTTTCATGGCTTGTGTTAGTACTTGTTATTTATATCTTATCGTTATAATATATCTTATACATATGTGATGAGATGTACCACCACATATTGCCCTGTCACTAAAACTGATTATTTCGGAAGATGTCTTTCAGATACTGGAGAAATAATCATTACTTTTTTTTCAGTTTATTTATTCGAGCTCTTTTTATTTTATTCCTTACATAGATTCACATATATTATATTTTTCCTTCTGTTTACAAAATTTTCTTCCTTCTTTGTTTCATCCCTTGAATAATAAAATTTACCTACTTATGTGAGTTGGAACAGTGCGGGTAGGCACTTTTTGGCTCTAATTCACCGCTGTCCAAAGCTTCACCTTATGAGTTCAGAGGAACGTATCGTCTGCTCATGATAATGGTTGCTGGAAATCATCTACAGTCAACTCATTTCAATTAAAATCTCTAAAAAAAATAGTCTTGATTATGACTAAAAAATCATTCTGGGATTCCTTGTGCTGGTTTCATTTCAGTTATTTGAACATTAATCATGTTTACTATTCACTTTCTTCTTTCATATTATTTTAGCTCTCTGTTCTTTCATTTTAGTGATGGGTGGTATATATCTTCCTTTTTAGTTATATGTATAAGATTTTTATTTCATTTCATTTATTTATTTTTTTTCATATTCTGTACTAGTTAATATTAACGTAATAATCTTGTTATCACTGATTTAGTAGTATCGTTTCATAGATGATTGATTATATGTGCCTTTCTTCTTTAAAGTATGGGGATCTACGATCTCATAAGTGTTGTTACCGTTAACTCTGTTTACAGTATATGGTCCAGTGTCGATCATAGTTGTTGTTTGTACACTGTTGATTCCTGCAGTTATGTATATAATTTCATTATTATTTTTATTCAGATTCCCTTCTTCTTCTTCCAACAATTCTTCTCTTAAATTTTTCAGGTAGTTATTATGAATTATTGTAATATGATTTTTATTATTTTTAACGTGACTGTTGACGCTGTTAAACCCAATAGTGTGGTTCAGTGAGGGTCCCGATGGTGTTTTCACTGCCGTGTAGAGTTTAAATGCGGCTCGGATCCTTCATCTCCTCTGCCGTTTTGGTTCGCTTGAACATTTTCGTTGCTCGTCGATCTGGGTTGGGGTCGTTGGTGATCCTCCTCATAATTCACTCGTCGGTAGTCCTCTTGACTTCGACTCCTGCCTCTGTTAGTTCGATTATTGTCATGGTTACCTTGGTTCCAGTCGTCATCCCGACTAAAGCTTCGACGCCCGCGATAGTATGATCTACCATTGCCACTGTTATCTGCCCATATATGATTGACCCTTCGATAGTTTTGATTTTGATCGTTCGGGTTGCGGTTGTTATTATTATTATGGTTAAAATTCCGGTAGTTGTTGTACTGGTTCGGTTGATTTGTATTATATGGGCGGTTATACTGGTTATTCGGGATGTTTTGCCTGTTGCCATAGTTATTCCCATTGTTCCTTGGGCCGTTATTGTAGTTTGGCCGTTGGTATGCCCCATGGTTATTGTTATGGGTGTTATTATTACTTGGCCTGTTGTTATACTTTGTTAGGCTGTACATTCCGTTATTATTACGATTATTACCATTGTTATTATTGTTTCTGTTCTCGTAATCCGGAATGTTCCTGCTCCTGTATTGGTCATTCCTCTGACGGCTTCTTCTCAAGTACTCCTCGCGTTCACGCTCTTCTAATAATGTTGTCATTGCCTGTATTGTCTTTATTTGTCCTCCCGAACGTGCTGTAGATATCCCGCTATCGTAATGGTATGCCAATCTGGCGACAAATATTTCTTCCGGGATATTCGGCTCAAGGTGTTTTGCCACACACACTTTTCCAAGGAAGTATGTGGTCGGTGTGTTACCCCTGTTAGGATCGTACCTTCCATAGCTGATGCTTTCCCTTACCATGTTTTGCGTGGCATCTGACCAGTATCTCTTTTTAAATGCCTCCTTAAACTCTTCATAGTTTCGCAAATCGTGCCTGGTGGCTATCCACCAGTTATCATTTGTTTCTTTAAAATGCTCGTCCAGGTAGCTCCGGATTACTGGCTGTCTGTTCTCTCCGGTTCTTGTCAATTGCTCGCTGACTCGTTGCAAAAATTCCATCGGGTTTCCTCTAAAAGACTTAAAATTGATAGTCTCCCGATTTTCCATGGGTTGGGTATATGCTATTGTCGCTGGTCGGTTGTCAACTGATCGTTGAAGGTTTTCGATCCTTTCATGGTTGCGATGTCCCTGTACCTGGACTTCGTTGACGACTGCACTTATATTTCGGTACTGATTTCCGAAGTCTGTCTGTAGTTGTTCTACTTGAGTTCGGTTTTCGTCTCCTACCTGGTCTATTCTGGCCTCTAGTTCGGCCCTATTCAGTGTAAAAACTGCATCGATTCCTTCCAGCCTTCTATTTGTCTCAGCTATCTCCTGTCTTCTTTCATCGTCGTTTTTGTCTATTTTTTGATTAATGGTTTTACTGGCTTCCTCGATTTTCTTGTTGACTGTTTGTCCTATTTCTTCATTCTGTCTGTTGATAGTGTCCCTCACTTCCTTGTTAGTATGTTCAATCCTTTCATTGATTTGTCTGAAGTTGTTCTCATTGATTTGCTTCAACTCCTCCTTCAATTGTCTATTATTTTCTTCCAAGCGTTTAAAATTGTCGCTGGTCTGTTTATTATTTTCTTCCAAGCGTTTAAAATTTTCGCTATTTTCTTTCTTATTTTTGTCCATTTGTTTCATCAAATTTTCGCTGATTTCTTCTTTATTTTTATCCATCCGTTTCATTAAATCTTCGCTGATTTCTTCTCTATTTTTGTCTAATTTTTCGTCCATCTTGTCAAATTTTTCCGTCATACTGTTCATCATTTGTTCCATGAATTTATTCCAATCTGGTCCTCCACTGGCTTCTTCTTTTCCTGTCATTTCTATTTCTTCCACTGAAGTTACCTCCTTCTCTTCCACGTTGATCTCTTCTTCGGCCTCCGCCGCGCGTTTCTTCGACGTAGCTCTTCTGTGCATTTTCCTTATCTTCTAACAACTGCCGGCTGAAAATAAGTAACCTGTAATACAGTTATTAAAATACAAATTTATTATTCTTCCTTCTTGTTTCAGCACGAAACGTTGGTGCGCCAATCTATAACAATCATTTTTGTGGTCAGGGGTGTGGAGTTGACTTGTAAAGTCCCACGTTGCAGGCGTCAATCTGTAACAATCAGAATTGTGTTGTGACGTTTTATCTGTGAGTCTTAAAGGCCCACGTTGGATGCGTCAATCTATAACAAACTGAATACTTACGGGTGTATCTTACGAACGGCGGATAACGAAATAAGTTACCCTTCAAAACTTGGTTGTAATCGTTAATCGGTTCGTAAATGTCCTTATGTTGTGACTATTAATTATATTAGTTATTTTGTTGTCGTTCCCTGTGTTGTCGTTCAGTATTCGTTGATTAGCAACGATTGTATAGGAACGAGAATTTAGTGTGTCACCGTCCGTTTGAAATCGGCGCGTGAATAATATTTGTTTAGTAATGGTCAAATAGATCGTGTAAGCAGCCCACTGGATCTACTTTCGTGTCTGGATGTCCTTGCGCCTTCCTCAAATTTTCTCTTCTGGTTCCTGTAATTAATAGTCTTTATAATTACTTTATTGGAATAAAATAGGACTGGTACGATTGAGAAATTTTATCTTTTATTCGTAATTTCTTTGGAACATTGGTCAAATTACCGTTTCATTATTCGAGGATTTATAATTGGATGAGTTCATCCGCCGTAACAAATAGTCCGTAATAACAAAGACAATTCACAATATATATATTTTATGTTTCTCAGGTAATGGGTACTTGGAGTTGCTAGGAAAGATAGGAAATATGCTTCTACTTAAAAATACAATGCATTACAAAATATATTTACTTCTTATCGACTAACAAAATGTATATTATAATAATGTTTTTCAAAGTTGTTCGCTTACACTTTGCAACAGTGCCTTCAGTAACACAACATGGCGGACTATTGAGTTCTCACCTCAGAAAAATACGTTCTTTAAATTCCAATTAAAGTGTTTTAAATAAAGTCTTAGTTATAGTAGTTTATAATAATAGTTGGTATATAGCCTCCTTTATCTGGAACAGCTGTTTTTAGTGGAAATTGTGTTGTGATGTTATGTAGTATTCTGCTGGAATTAACCAAAATTTCTCACCGTTGCTGTGTATATACGGGATGGGCGCTTTTGAGTTGGGTATCTATTTTCTCAGATTCTCGTTAGTGTGTTGGTTTTTCTTGGTTCTGGTGTCGTGTCATGTGTTGTCGATCTTTTCGGTATTACTTTTATCGGAATCGCCTCTCCTGGAGTAAGTTTTCACTCTTTTAATATTCATTTTTTACTGCCAGCAATATGCTGTTGAAGTTTTCAGTTTTATATCTAACAATCCAACTGTCTCTCTAAAAATATTTAAATCTCGTTGGTGACCTAGCTTTTGGTGTTTTTGATTGGTCTAGAGCCTTGACCCCACGTCACGTGACTAAGTTATTTTTGAAAATTGGCGTTTTTAATTTTGTCACCTCAGATTACGTTTTATTTATTTTGATTTACATTTATTTTTAATTAGTACCATTTTATTGTTCATTAAAATTAAATTGTTTTGATACTAATCTCGCCCCATTTTGGCCTCTTATCTACTGTTTTGGCAGGTTTATACCTTTGTGTTTTGAGGCATTGACCTAATCTTGTTTGACATTTTTGTTGTATGTCTTACAGATCTAATATCTTCTAATATTGTTATCCTTACTACCAAATATAATTCTGAGTATTCCTAGTTTTCATACAATATCATTAATTAAAATATCTACACCTATTTTTCTGACAATAACAATAATACTGAAGCCATGTCAGCTTAGTGGCTTACTAAACACTTTATAATTATGTTCATTATCTATATTATGATAGCAATGGATGGTTTATACATCGCCCTCCATTAACATCTTTATATTTTATCAAAACCAAGCTTTTGTTTTTAGTTTTATTTAATTTAGTAGTGTTTATCTAACTATTTCTATGTTGCTTGGGTCTGGCTCAATTCCTTAGCCCTACATGTCTAACAGTTAGTTATTTCTGTACAATATCCTTTTTATAATATTAGATCTTTCCCAATTACCTGATTAACATTTTGAACAGTTTATGAACATTCTGTTCACTAGATAACTAACATTTTCTCAACAAAACTTTTATAACATATATATTAATGGTGCACACAGGCTCCCATATTAACTATTTCTAATATAACTGAACATGGGTGTTTATTACCCTAACTCTTTTATATGTCACTATATCTTATTATTTAAATTATAGCATAGGCCAATAACTGTGCATTATTTAAAAATGAATAAGTGTTCAATCCTAATGAATAAATAATTATACATAACATAGTACATTGGAGTTTACCAAAACACTTAATAAAAAAAACACTTTGTCACTATATTTTGGTTCTTATTTCCATATATGTGGTTCATAAGACCTTTATCACTTTAATGATAACCCCCACTGGCTTCCACTTCCCCACTGGTTTATATTATGATCTTTTGATCATCATTTAATTATTTTGGGCTCTCACTATTTTCACTTGTTTGAACTCATAGATTTATACTGGTTTCTTAAATTATTACATATTTTGTTATTATTTACTCTACTGCATTGCATTCTTAATTTTATATTATCTTTATTGGGTACTCCTATCAATTGTATTGTTTATTAAAAGAATGGGATTAGTTTACTCATTAGATTGGGTCAATTTGTCATGTTTTTTGGTACAAACTTCTGTTTCTCAGTTCCAAATCTGGTTCTTTGCCACTTCTCATTTCTTCTATTCAATGTTGATTTTTCTTGTGATATTTATAGTCGCCCGTTTCATTTTTCTTTTATTATCAGTCCATTTGTAGTTCGTGTTATTGTTCATATAGTTCATATTGTTCGTGTTAATGTTCATGTCCCTCACCTACCATAACTATTGGGTTTTGTCACGTTATTAGAAATTTTTCTTTGTTTGTTCTTTTCTGAATTTCCTTTTATAACTACTGTTTCTTATATAATATTAATATAATCTTCTTTGGTTACTTTTGTTGGATGTTGGAATTGATAATTTAATGTTAGTTACATACTTTTTAATAAGTTTTTTTTTTCATGGCTTGTGCTAGTACTTGTTATTTATATCTTATCGTTATAATATATCTTATACATATGTGATGAGATGTACCATCACAATATGCATAAAAATAATAGACATGTGCAGTCCGAAAACGATGTGATTAGGACGTTCAGTGCGAATTCTGTGCGATTTTAAGAGCATAGTAATTACACTAATTATGCGAGTCCGATGGTAATTACATAGAATATGTGTAATTAAATCAGACAATGTTAGAACACCTTGAAATCCGCATTAGAAGTTGCAATTGGCAGAAATGTGCGAAAATATGAAATTGGACGATAGTGGGGGAACTGACGCCACGGATAATTTCTGACATGCAGACATTCCGTTTCGAAAGGTGTGGTTTCTTGATAGAATATAAATACGGGCCCAGGAGAGCCAATTTTACTCTCGATCAGTCTTCAGTCGCGGCGGGACGCTATGTTCAGTATCGACGTGATTTTTTTTTAATAAAATTTAAACTCAATTATCAAACAGTAACTCTCAGTTTGATTTTTAAATACGATTATCGAATGTAATCTACAAGTCTACAACCACAAACTTTCAGCACTCTAGACAACCGACGAGTCACATCAGGCAGAGGAACGCTATGCAGAGTAATAGAGGCGTCTGCTAGAACAACAGCAGCTGATGCAGAGCAACATATCACTCTACACTACAGCAACCAGATGGGACCATAAGGGACGAGTAACTGGAGGACGACAAGTGGAACCGGAGAATGTGCAGGGAACCCCATTAGGAGAGGACCTACGGATCAACGGAGGACATGGGTACGATCTACAGAATCGAGGTGACAAATAACCAATTTATAATTTGTAAATGAGAGAATAAAGACATTGAAAAGATATTTTTGAAATTTAAAAAAGTAAACAAAAGTCATGTTAAATGTAGATAGAGATAAGAGAATATAATTTAAATTACTTACTTTTTGCGTACCTTATCACTTATTATATGATATATAATTACCTTAATATCCACTTTAGTGATACACAGTTTCGTCACTGATGACGCGTTTCGGGACTAAGTCCCATCCTCAGATACATAATTAATAAACTAAAATATTAAAATCACGACCATGATACTGGTCAAGTCAAAAATAAATAAAATAAATTATAAATCGCATGTAATAAGTTTTGCTAACCACGGCTGGAGCTCCCGCATGCGTTCACCCGCAACCGCGATTGTCACGCGACAATCGCGGTAGCGGGTGAACGCATGCGGGAGCTCCAGCCGTGGTTAGCAAAACTTATTACATGCGATTTATAATTTATTTTATTTATTTTTGACTTGACCAGTATCATGGTCGTGATTTTAATATTTTAGTTTATTAATTATGTATCTGAGGATGGGACTTAGTCCCGAAACGCGTCATCAGTGACGAAACTGTGTATCACTAAAGTGGATATTAAGGTAATTATATATCATATAATTGAAAGTCAATAAGATTTTTCTTTGATGATGAACAATTAATTTCAATAAATTTAAATCTTTGCTTGGATGATTAACAAGTAATTTAGTAAATGTAAATTTTTATTTAAAGCTTATAAAGTAATCAATGAATAATATCACACGCAATGCAAAAAGTAAAGTAGTTGGGAAGTTATAGAAAGAGAATAACAATTCTCTTAGTCAATTTAAATTTTTATAAAACATTAAGATGTATGCAATGCATAAAGTAACGTAATAAAAAAATATATAAAGCAAAGAAAACAAAACTGCAATAAAGCACACAGTCAGACTGAGCCGTCGAGAAAATTTAGATTAACAAATAAATGTTTAGCCTATACTTTTGTTAATATTGTAACAGCCGCTGTATGCCGGTCGTTACAAAAAATAAAATGTAGATAGAAAATTTTATAAAAAATAAAATTTTCAATAAAAGAATAATTTTGTTTATGTTTATTAATGTGTGTAAATAAGAAATAAATCTGTTTTAAAAGGTTCTTGTAAAATTTCGATAATCAGGCAGGTATTTATTAACTATTGAGCACTTCTGGAAGATTTGAACCAAGTCTGGAGTTAAATAGATTAACTCCAGTCAGCAATCGATCGATGATTTTTCTTGCTGGTCCAATATCTCACTCAAATAAAATATTTTCTTCTTCTTGAAGTCCCTCAGCCTTAATAAATAATCTTAAATTAGCCTGTGAAATAATAACAGATAAAAATAATGGAAATATAAAGATTTATTGAACAATTTAAATAAATAATCGATTTTTATCGATGGAGAACAATTATCGACTCCGTCTCAGGGAATTATCGATTGTGCATACAGAACAAAATTTATGATATGTATTATATAAAAGACAGGTTCTTTGAGCGATTAAAATTAATAGTCAGAGAAGGGTGACGAGAAAGTATAACATTAACAATTAAAATAAATACAATAATTATTATTCAACAATATTTAAATAATTCTGATATGTAATATTTAAGAAAGTTGTCGTCAAACCATATGCAGACTATGACGTCACCACGATGTAGAAGGCAGGCTGGTAAAATTAAAAGATGGCCGCTACTATTTCTGGCGTAGTTACTGCGAAATCGACGTGTCAAAAAATCACAGCAAATATACCTTCATGAATGTTTGAAATATTCCCGCACTGGTGTAATATGTCTGTTAAGTTATTTGGTGTGTTCTGAAGAAGTGTTCCGTGTAAACTTGTGTTAGTTAGTTTATTTTGTATGTGTTCACTTCTGTGGGTTAAAGTTCTCAAGATATGGTTAGGATTTGTAGAGTGAATTAGATTAAATATATTGTTTTACTGTTTTATATCACTCGTATCATGAAGTTAGGTGTTTGTTTTCACTATTGTCGTGAACGTTTTGGTAGATTTAGTTAAAAAAGTGTCTAATTCGTCTAACTCTCGATTCACTTATATTATAATGGCTGACTGTTAGTACCATTTTCGACTCGGTTTTAAAGGAAAGTTTTTCACACAACTCTTCAGCTTGATATTCAACAAAAGACTAATTAACTTGGTCAAAATTTGGCCCAGTTAATCTTTGAAAAAGTATTGTTAACATATTTCGATTAGCCATACACATGATAAAATATTACATTATATATGGAATTTATTTATTTTATTCATCACTTTCATGAATTATGAACCTTATCATTGGTTTAATCATCTCATTACCTTTAAATTGATATATTACAGTCCATATCTGTAGACATTTTGTGGAAATTAACAAATTTCTTTACTTTTTTGAAATATAGGCTCAAAATTGGATTTCCGTCTTTATACAAATTTCCTCCATTTTAAATATCATTAATACTATTATAATAAATTTTAATTAGTCATATTCCTCTTCCTTTCCTTAAATACATATAAATTAAACCTTTGAACTGGTTTTTTGTGTTAATCTGTAAATTTCACACTGCTCTTTAAAATTAAATAATTTATATATTTTGAAAATTTACAATGTTTTAAGATATATTTCCTTATTATCATTTTAACTCATAGGATCATTCCCAGTAGTGATTAACTGAGTTAACTTATCTAAATCTTGCTAGTTTACAGGATTTATAAGTGAATTATACTGGTTTATATTGTTTCTGTGAATTCACCAAATGGCATAGATTTTAGAATTTTATATTTCTGTCTTTCTCAAATAAATTTAATCCTACTTCCTCCTCTGACTTTACATAGTTACTATTACATGAAAATAAAATGGTTTATAACTTATTGTGAGGTGTAGTATTTAATTAACACTACTGTTATTAAAATAAATAATTATGAACATTATTTAGCAATCTGCACAATTGAACATATTGCTGATATGGTTTGAACATATACTTTTAACTATTTTTGAGTTAACATAGCATACCTATTGAAACATTATTAATGGTATGTAGGCTATTATTTAGCAAACATAATTCATTTTAGAACACATAATATAAATCTTATTTTCTAATAACTCTTACAAATACATTTTACTAACACATTGATTTTATGGCTGTGAATAAACAGTCTATTTAAACATTTTAAACTTACGAATACTAAATTAATGCCAGTCCTTTCTGGTCTAAACCATTCTTATTTATGATCCCCTACATCAGTAAACATGACCTCCCATACTCTATTTATTAGCATTTTTTACAAATGTCTTGTAAATAAAGAGTTACATTAAAATAATAAAATACTGGAAATCTTCCATTTTATTATTTTATTAGGCTGTTTATTATTGGATATTAAAGTTGTTATATAGCATATTGATAAGTCATAGTATCACTAACTTTAAGTTTATTGCATTTCTAAAAAACACTTACACAAATTCACTTTCACTGTTGGTTCTGATATTTTGAGTCTTATTATCTCAGACCAGACCTTTAGTAATCATGGACTGTTAAGACTTGTTTATTTTCTTATCACACAATAGCTTTAGTCGGTTCACTTATTATAATACTATACAGCACTTTAGTTTTCTAAATAATTACTTTTTTATAGGATTTTGGGTATGTTATACTTTCTTTTGAATCTTTTTGTGGGTTTGGGGTTGATGGTAGTTAATAATAATAATAGGTTTTACAACGGTGTTTCTTTCATACTATTTCTTCCTCTCTCCTGTCTTCTTTCTTGTCCTTCTTCTTATCTTCTTTCTTGTCTTCATTCTTGTCCTTCTTCTGGTCTTCATTCTTGTCCTTCTTCTAGTCTTCATTCTTCTGGTCTTCTTGTCTTCCTTCTTTATTCTTGGGTAAACCAAGGTACTTGGTGTATCTCGACTGATGTTTAGTTTGGAGCATCTAATTTATTCACTGATACTGACCTTGTTCTTCTCTAAAGGTTTCAGGGTATTGTTTTCTTCCTGATCCCAAACTTTATTCTTCCCTCTTCTTGTTTTTGGGGTATTTTGGTATTCACCACTCTTAAACTGATTCTCTTTCTTCTTGATATGGTCTTATTTAATTTGTTTACTGCTCCTAGCTTCCTGGGTAAATTACTGATCTTGTAATATGAGTTGCCTTCAATACTGTCTTTGATATTTACACAGTGGTTTTTATATAATGTAACGAGGATTTTTATTTTATCGTGGTTCATTCCTTTGATTTCCTTAAATCTCATTCAATATTATTTTAACATATGTGGTGTAATTAAACTTTATGATTTTATATGACTTAATAAGTAGTGGATTTTCTGTCACGCTACAGAATGCCCTTCTCCAGAAGTAATTTTTTCTGACTATACTTGCTTTGTCTGAAACAATTGCTTATGATAATTATTCTAGGTTTGTTATTATTCTGGACTTCCTTCCATTTTAAAAATTTTCTTATTTATATTTGAGTTTATATCATTCTCACTTGATCTTCCTTGATAGTAATAGTCATCTGAGTTCATATTTATTATTTCATTTTCATATTTCTTCTTAGTATTTTATCCTTGAGATATTTCCTCCCTATCGTTCCCTACTTTGTGAGCTGGTTCAGTTCAGAGAGGCACTGTACGCTACTTTCCTCTGCTGTCCAATACTGCACACATATTTGAGTATAGAGGCAAATCATCTCTGCTCAAAAAACATATTAATACTGCTGGAATTATCTACAGACAGATTAAAAAATTATTCAGAATAGTACACATTTGTTACTATTTATAAAAAATATCTTTGGGATACTTCACTTATTACTTATTATATTTCTCAGAGATTTTAATATTCCTATCTCAGTTGTTCTTCTGACTCGTTAACTGGATGTTTCTTTCATTTGATATTATGGTAGGAAGCTCTTCTATTATTACATTTTTCAACTTTTCTTATCATATAAATCTTTTGGTTATAAATTCTTTATTACCTTCTGGTTTTTTTTTATTATAATCTGCATTGTTTATAGTAGCATATTTTTATGACATTTTCAGACTGTTTCTTTGTTCTTCTTATTTCCACTTGTTCTATTTTCTAGAACTTTTTATAACTGTCATTATCATAATTGACATTTAATTCATAAATCATTTTATATTAATTCGTTTAATTACATATATCTTTGATATTATTCTCACATTATTCTTGTCATTGTTATTATACTTTCGAATGAATGTTTTTTATTAATTTCATAATGAGGTCATAATTTCTCCTCATACCACTTCAAAGTTTTATTATCTCATAATTCCACATAAGTTTTTGTACTTTATTATATTCAATCACTCAAATCGTATCAACTCAAATCGTATAAAAAAAATTTTTTTTTTAATTTCCTTTGGCATTATTTTATGGAAAGGTTTTTACTCTTTATATTGAAATTAGACATGATCATACTGTCCAGAATTATCTGTTTTAATTCTAAAGTCTGTTTCCTTTATTCATCCCATTATGATCCTTTATTACCATGGTTATTATATTTTATGCTTACCATAAATATGGTATTAAATCTCTTCTGTTTATCTCACCAAAGTGTTTTATTAATAATTGGTTGGTAAGTTGTACTTATTCTTGGTTTGGAAACTTGATTTTTTCACAATTCAAAATTCACTCTTTTTATATTAATCCATAAAGTTCTCAAATAATTTGTATGTAAGGTGGGCTTGCTTTTCTTTTTAGAACTTATAATATTTCAATCTAAATTCTGTTTTATATTTATCCCTTCAAAATATTTTTTCTCAAATTCTTGGTTAGTAAAGTGAACTTACAATCTTTTTTTTTTTTTTTTTTTTTTTAATTTAGATGATTTCTCATTCTAAATTCTCTTTTATATTCTTGCCATAAAGCTTTCTTAAATAAATTTTATGTAAGGTGGGCTTACATGTGTTTTAGAATTTTGAGGATTTTAAATTCTAACTTCTGTTTTATATTCTTGTCGTAAAGTTTTTCAAATTTTTTGTTAGTAAGGTGATCTTACCCTTGTTTGGAATTTTGATAATTTTAAATTCTAACTTCTTCTTATATTATTGCCATAAAATTTTCTTCAAATAATTTTTATGTAAGGTGGGCTTACATGTGTTTTAGAATTTGGCTGGTTTTAAATTCTAACTTCTCTCTCTTCTCTTCCATTTCTCATTATATTTTTCATAAATTTTTGTAATAGTTTTAGATATTATGTGGTAAACATATCATATCAGTTTCATAAATATTGTATGACTCCTTTCTTGTCTTTATTCAAACGTATTTCTTATTATTATTTTTCTTTTATACCCAGGTGGATGCTTTTTATTATGGTGCATTGTTGCTCATATTTCCTTTGTAAGGTGTAGCTCCTTAATTAACTTTCTCTCTTCAAACCCCGTTTTGGTTCTTCGTTCACTCTTCTTATTATTTCTCCTCATTGGTAATTATTTTCTTCTTCTTTGTTGTGGTTTTTGCCGTTGTTGGTTATCATGACATCATTCCCTTTTTGTGGAGGTGTGTGGTATTTTATTTAACCATAGTCTGTCATTTCAGTTGCTCTCATTGTCCGGATGACCATAGTCTTCATCTTTGTTCCGGTATCAGTGACATTTTTAGCCTTTGCCTTGTATTTCATTCTTCTGGCCGTTATTCCTTGGTTGGCCACAAAGCTTATGTAGTTTCCCTTATCATATTGTTTTATATACCAATACGTCTCTGGTCCATATGTGGTATTGCATGAAAAATATTTGTGAGGATCTTCATCTGAATTATCAATTATTTGCTTTTCTGAAGCCCCATAATCTGGTTCACCATCACATATCCATCCTGAAGGTATACATTTTTGTGTAATTGTACCCTGGAATAGTTCTGGATGTCGCACTAATGGAACACACTCTGGTGATTCACTTGTGCCATCATCACAGTCTGATAAGATGTTATATTTCCATCTTCCTGGAATACACTGTCCAGTCCAGCACTGAAACTGATCTGGTCCACATGTTGTATTCCGTTTACCTCTGGTCCTTTCCCATTGGTAAACTACTGTCTGTTGGTACATTATTACTGAGATTACTCTTAATCTCCTTCCGTAATTTCTGGAATTCCTGATTTCTTCATGGTCGGTAATTGGAATATTATTGACATCCATTAAACCATGGTTCATCATTTCCATTTCTTCCTTTGTTTTCATTAATTTCTTTGGAAGCGCTTTCCTCCTTTCCTTTGGTTCCACTTCCATATCTTTAGTATTTTCTGTATTCCCGTTAGTTTTCTTTTCAGGTAATACTACTATTTGTTCCAAGGGTTTTTCGTTTGGTATTTCTTCTGGTTCTGGTTTGTTATCATTTTTTATCTCTTCGGTTTTCTCATCTCTTAATTCTTCTCCCTTTAATCTGTCCTCTCTCATTTCCTTAATATCCTCGTCCATTATCTTAATCATCTTTTGTAGGAGCCTTTCCATTATCATCGATTTTTGATCCTCCGTAAATTCCAATTATTTTCCCTCAATTCTTCCTTTATATTCTTATTATTTTCTTCCATTTTCCTTTCCATCTTCTTACTGGTTTCTTCGATCCTCTTATTAGTATTCTCTATCTTACGGCCCAATTCTTCCTTGGTTGATTTGAATTCTTCTTTCAAAGACTGGTTGTCTTCCTTCCATTCCTTACTATTTTCCTCTTTAGTAGAGTCCATTTTCTTTTCCATTCCTTCCATCCTTTGCAAGAATATTTCCATGAATCTGTCCAATTTACTCTCTTCTGTACCCTTGGCTTTCTCTACCTTCTTTTCCTGAAGATTGACTTCCCCTGTTTGCGTTGTTACTTCGGGTTGTTCCTCTGGTGGTGCAGGTTGTTTCGATTCCACCTGGGTTAGTAACACTTCCGGATCCTCCACGGGTGTTGCCTCCTTATCCCCCATGTCAACCTCTTTTTCGGCCTCTGCCGCCCTCTTTTTCGAAGTAGCTCGCCTTTGCATTTTTCTCTATCTCTATTAATTAACCGCTGCCAGGCTTATCTTATCAAGCCCTCTAAGTTGGACGCCACTTTGTAACAGCCGCTGTATGCCGGTCGTTACAAAAAATAAAATGTAGATGGAAAATTTTATAAAAAATTAAATTTTCAATAAAAGAATAATTTTGTTTATGTTTATTAATGTGTGTAAATAAGAAATAAATCTGTTTTAAAAGGTTCTTGTAAAATTTCGATAATCAGGCAGGTATTTATTAACTATTGAGCACTTCTGGAAGATTTGAACCAAGTCTGGAGTTAAATAGATTAACTCCAGTCAGCAATCGATCGATGATTTTTCTTGCTGGTCCAATATCTCACTCAAATAAAATATTTTCTTCTTCTTGAAGTCCCTCAGCCTTAATAAATAATCTTAAATTAGCCTGTGAAATAATAACAGATAAAAATAATGGAAATATAAAGATTTATTTAACAATTTAAATAAATAATCGATTTTTTATCGATGGAGAACAATTATCGACTCCGTCTCAGGGAATTATCGATTGTGCATACAGAACAAAATTTATGATATGTATTATATAAAAGACAGGTTCTTTGAGAGTTAAAATTAATAGTCAGAGAAGGGTGACGAGAAAGTATAACATTAACAATTAAAATAAATACAATAATTATTATTCAACAATATTTAAATAATTCTGATATGTAATATTTAAGAAAGTTGTCGTCAAACCATATGCAGACTATGACGTCACCACGATGTAGAAGGCAGGCTGGTAAAATTAAAAGATGGCCGCTACTATTTCTGGCGTAGTTACTGCGAAATCGACGTGTCGAAAAATCACAGCAAATATACCTTCATGAATGTTTGAAATATTCCCGCACTGGTGTAATATGTCTGTTAAGTTATTTGGTGTGTTCTGAAGAAGTGTTCCGTGTAAACTTGTGTTAGTTAGTTTATTTTGTATGTGTTCACTTCTGTGGGTTAAAGTTCTCAAGATATGGTTAGGATTTGTAGAGTGAATTAGATTAAATATATTGTTTTACTGTTTTATATCACTCGTATCACGAAGTTAGGTGTTTGTTTTCACTATTGTCGTGAACGTTTTGGTAGATTTAGTTAAAAAAGTGTCTAATTCGTCTAACTCTCGATTCACTTATATTATAATGGCTGACTGTTAGTACCATTTTCGACTCGGTTTTAAAGGAAAGTTTTTCACACAACTCTTCAGCTTGATATTCAACAAAAGACTAATTAACTTGGTCAAAATTTGGCCCAGTTAATCTTTGAAAAAGTATTGTTAACATATTTCGATTAGCCATACACATGATAAAATATTACATTATATATGGAATTTATTTATTTTATTCATCACTTTCATGAATTATGAACCTTATCATTGGTTTAATCATCTCATTCCCTTTAAATTGATATATTACAGTCCATATCTGTAGACATTTTGTGGAAATTAACAAATTTCTTTACTTTTTTGAAATATAGGCTCAAAATTGGATTTCCGTCTTTATACAAATTTCCTCCATTTTAAATATCATTAATACTATTATAATAAATTTTAATTAGTCATATTCCTCTTCCTTTCCTTAAATACATATAAATTAAACCTTTGAACTGGTTTTTTGTGTTAATCTGTAAATTTGACATTGCTCTTTAAAATTAAATAATTTATATATTTTGAAAATTTACAATGTTTTAAGATATATTTCCTTATTATCATTTTAACTCATAGGATCATTCCCAGTAGTGATTAACTGAGTTAACTTATCTAAATCTTGCTAGTTTACAGGATTTATAAGTGAATTATACTGGTTTATATTGTTTCTGTGAATTCACCAAATGGCATAGATTTTAGAATTTTATATTTCTGTCTTTCTCAAATAAATTTAATCCTACTTCCTCCTCTGACTTTACATAGTTACTATTACATGAAAATAAAATGGTTTATAACTTATTGTGAGGTGTAGTATTTAATTAACACTACTGTTATTAAAATAAATAATTATGAACATTATTTAGCAATCTGCACAATTGAACATATTGCTGATATGGTTTGAACATATACTTTTAACTATTTTTGAGTTAACATAGCATACCTATTGAAACATTATTAATGGTATGTAGGCTATTATTTAGCAAACATAATTCATTTTAGAACACATAATATAAATCTTATTTTCTAATCACTCTTACAAATACATTTTACTAACACATTGATTTTATGGCTGTGAATAAACAGTCTATTTAAACATTTTAAACTTACGAATACTAAATTAATGCCAGTCCTTTCTGGTCTAAACCATTCTTATTTATGATCCCCTACATCAGTAAACATGACCTCCCATACTCTATTTATTAGCATTTTTTACAAATGTCTTGTAAATAAAGAGTTACATTAAAATAATAAAATACTGGAAATCTTCCATTTTATTATTTTATTAGGCTGTTTATTATTGGATATTAAAGTTGTTATATAGCATATTGATAAGTCATAGTATCACTAACTTTAAGTTTATTGCATTTCTAAAAAACACTTACACAAATTCACTTTCACTGTTGGTTCTGATATTTTGAGTCTTATTATCTCAGACCAGACCTTTAGTAATCATGGACTGTTAAGACTTGTTTATTTTCTTATCACACAATAGCTTTAGTCGGTTCACTTCTTATAATACTATACAGCACTTTAGTTTTCTAAATAATTACTTTTTTATAGGATTTTGGGTATGTTATACTTTCTTTTGAATCTTTTTGTGGGTTTGGGGTTGATGGTAGTTAATAATAATAATAGGTTTTACAACGGTGTTTCTTTCATACTATTTCTTCCTCTCTCCTGTCTTCTTTCTTGTCCTTCTTCTTATCTTCTTTCTTGTCTTCATTCTTGTCCTTCTTCTGGTCTTCATTCTTGTCCTTCTTCTAGTCTTCATTCTTCTGGTCTTCTTGTCTTCCTTCTTTATTCTTGGGTAAACAAAGGTACTTGGTGTATCTCGACTGATGTTTAGTTTGGAGCATCTAATTTATTCACTGATACTGACCTTGTTCTTCTCTAAAGGTTTCAGGGTATTGTTTTCTTCCTGATCCCAAACTTTATTCTTCCCTCTTCTTGTTTTTGGGGTATTTTGGTATTCACCACTCTTAAACTGATTCTCTTTCTTCTTGATATGGTCTTATTTAATTTGTTTACTGCTCCTAGCTTCCTGGGTAAATTACTGATCTTATAATATGAGTTGCCTTCAATACTTTCTTTGATATTTACACAGTGGTTTTTATATAATGTAACGAGGATTTTTATTTTATCGTGGTTCATTCCTTTGATTTCCTTAAATCTCATTCAATATTATTTTAACATATGTGGTGTAATTAAACTTTATGATTTTATATGACTTAATAAGTAGTGGATTTTCTGTCACGCTACAGAATGCCCTTCTCCAGAAGTAATTTTTCAGACTATACTTGCTTTGTCTGAAACAATTGCTTATGATAATTATTCTAGGTTTGTTATTATTCTGGACTTCCTTCCATTTTAAAAATTTTCTTATTTATATTTGAGTTTATATCATTCTCACTTGATCTTCCTTGATAGTAATAGTCATCTGAGTTCATATTTATTATTTCATTTTCATATTTCTTCTTAGTATTTTATCAGTGGCGGCGATAAGGCCCCCGCAGACCCCGCGGCGCGGGGGGGCCCCAGTTGGCCCAGTCATGGGACATAACTTGTAACATGAAAAATAAGCGTAAACGAGTAGTAAAACGCTTCTTTGTTGAATTATCAGTTGACCATAGAATTGACGACCCAGTGAAATCATTTGAAGTAAAAGTTTTCAATGCAACACTAGATATTGTAATAGCTCAGCTACAAATGTGATTCGAAGGATTGCGTTGCATTGATGATAGGTTTTCATTCCTGACGCCTCAGAATTTAGTAAACTTCTCACAAGAGACAATAGTGGAGAAAAATAAGGCTCTGGTAAATGTGTATCCTGGTGACCTGTCCACATCACTGCCTGACCAAGTAATATCCTTCAAAGCTCTGATGGCCAAAGAAATTGTACACAAGAAAAGAATTCGAGAAATGATGAATTTTCTGGTTGAAGAAAACAGCTGCCTTATGAGCTGCCTCCCAGACTTAACTACAGCTTTGCAGCTTTATTTAACCATACCTGTCACAACAGCTACAGCGGAAAGAAGCTTTTCAAAACTTAAATTAATTAATTTAAGTCATACTTAAGAAGTACCATGGCCCAAACTCGGTTGAGTGACTTGGCACTGTTAAGCATTGAGCATGAAGAGACACAGAAAACTAATATCAACGAAGTGGTTGAAAAGTTCTTAGCTATTAAAAAAAGAAGACTAGGCTTAGGAAAACAGTGAATTTTGGTTGATCCTCATCTGTAAATATTGTACATTACTTGAGTTCGAGTGTTATTGAATTGGATTAGACTTAAGGAGAACTTGTATAGAGTATATACAAGAATTTTACAAATTCAGGTACAAACTAATTTAAATGTTTGAAAAAAGCTAGAATGTTACTTTGATATTCGTTTTTAAATAATAAATTTTTAACACTCTGTATGCGGTACTGTTTCATAGTCTGAATTTAGATCTTTGACGTAAAAATAAATCATTCTTTTTATTTTGGTTTTTTTAAAGTTTGTATAGAACTTTGTCTATTTAGCAACAATGAATTTTAAGAGTTTGTACACGTGTAAAA
Source organism: Magicicada septendecula (assembly GCA_034769895.1). NCBI lineage: Eukaryota > Metazoa > Arthropoda > Insecta > Hemiptera > Cicadidae > Magicicada > Magicicada septendecula. The sequence continues at coordinate 626,455,367 of CM068368.1, read as the reverse complement.
CATCCTTTGCAAATTGCAAACGCTTTGTGATAGACGAGAAAGTATTCACAAACCATTGTTGTGAAACACACGTAAATAGAAACTCATTTGAGTGTTTCCCCCTATTACGTATACAAAATTTAACCATTTTTATAGGGCCCCCTAATTAGTTTCGCGGGGGGGCCCCCGTTACGTTAGCGCCGCCACTGTATTTTATCCTTGGGATATTTCCTCCCTATCGTTCCCTACTTTGTGAGCTGGTTCAGTTCAGAGAGGCACTGTACGCTACTTTCCTCTGCTGTCCAATACTTCACACATATTTGAGTATAGAGGCAAATCATCTCTGCTCAAAAAACATATTAATACTGCTGGAATTATCTACAGACAGATTAAAAAATTATTCAGAATAGTACACATTTGTTACTATTTAAAAAAAATATCTTTGGGATACTTCACTTATTACTTATTATATTTCTCAGAGATTTTAATATTCCTATCTCAGTTGTTCTTCTGACTCGTTAACTGGATGTTTCTTTCATTTGATATTATGGTAGGAAGCTCTTCTATTATTACATTTTTCAACTTTTCTTATCATATAAATCTTTTGGTTATAAATTCTTTATTACCTTCTGGTTTTTTTTTATTATAATCTGCATAGCATATTTTTATGACATTTTCAGACTGTTTCTTTGTTCTTCTTATTTCCACTTGTTCTATTTTCTAGAACTTTTTATAACTGTCATTACCATAATTGACATTTAATTCATAAATCATTTTATATTAATTCGTTTAATTACATATATCTTTGATATTATTCTCACATTATTCTTGTTATGGTTATTATACTTTCGAATGAATGTTTTTTATTAATTTCATAATGAGGTCATAATTTCTCCTCATACCACTTCAAAGTTTTATTATCTCATAATTCCACATAAGTTTTTGTACTTTATTATATTCAATCACTCAAATCGTATCAACTCAAATCGTATAAAAAAAAATTTTTTTTTTTAATTTCCTTTGGCATCATTTTATGGAAAGGTTTTTACTCTTTATATTGAAATTAGACATGATCATACTGTCCAGAATTATCTGTTTTAATTCTAAAGTCTGTTTCCTTTATTCATCCCATTATGATCCTTTATTACCATGGTAATTATATTTTATGCTTACCATAAATATGGTATTAAATCTCTTCTGTTTATCTCACCAAAGTGTTTTATTAATAATTGGTTGGTAAGTTGTACTTATTCTTGGTTTGGAAACTTGATTTTTTCACAATTCAAAATTCACTCTTTTTATATTAATCCATAAAGTTCTCAAATAATTTGTATGTAAGGTGGGCTTGCTTTTCTTTTTAGAACTTATAATATTTCAATCTAAATTCTGTTTTATATTTATCCCTTCAAAATATTTTTTCTCAAATTCTTGGTTAGTAAAGTGAACTTACAATCTTTTTTTTTTTTTTTTTTTTTTAATTTAGATGATTTCTCATTCTAAATTCTCTTTTATATTCTTGCCATAAAGCTTTCTTAAATAAATTTTATGTAAGGTGGGCTTACATGTGTTTTAGAATTTTGAGGATTTTAAATTCTAACTTCTGTTTTATATTCTTGTCGTAAAGTTTTTCAAATTTTTTGTTAGTAAGGTGATCTTACCCTTGTTTGGAATTTTGATAATTTTAAATTCTAACTTCTTCTTATATTATTGCCATAAAATTTTCTTCAAATAATTTTTATGTAAGGTGGGCTTACATGTGTTTTAGAATTTGGCTGGTTTTAAATTCTAACTTCTCTCTCTTCTCTTCCATTTCTCATTATATTTTTCATAAATTTTTGTAATAGTTTTAGATATTATGTGGTAAACATATCATATCAGTTTCATAAATATTGTATGACTCCTTTCTTGTCTTTATTCAAACGTATTTCTTATTATTATTTTTCTTTTATACCCAGGTGGATGCTTTTTATTATGGTGCATTGTTGCTCATATTTCCTTTGTAAGGTGTAGCTCCTTAATTAACTTTCTCTCTTCAAACCCCGTTTTGGTTCTTCCTTCACTCTTCTTATTATTTCTCCTCATTGGTAATTATTTTCTTCTTCTTTGTTGTGGTTTTTGCCGTTGTCGGTTATCATGACATCATTCCCTTTTTGTGGAGGTGTGTGGTATTTGATTTAACCATAGTCTGTCATTTCAGTTGCTCTCATTGTCCGGATGACCATAGTCTTCATCTTTGTTCCGGTATCAGTGACATTTTTAGCCTTTGCCTTGTATTTCATTCTTCTGGCCGTTATTCCTTGGTTGGCCACAAAGCTTATGTAGTTTCCCTTATCATATTGTTTTATATACCAATACGTCTCTGGTCCATATGTGGTATTGCATGAAAAATATTTGTGAGGATCTTCATCTGAATTATCAATTATTTGCTTTTCTGAAGCCCCATAATCTGGTTCACCATCACATATCCATCCTGAAGGTATACATTTTTGTGTAATTGTACCCTGGAATAGTTCTGGATGTCGCACTAATGGAACACACTCTGGTGATTCACTTGTGCCATCATCACAGTCTGATAAGATGTTATATTTCCATCTTCCTGGAATACACTGTCCAGTCCAGCACTGAAACTGATCTGGTCCACATGTTGTATTCCGTTTACCTCTGGTCCTTTCCCATTGGTAAACTACTGTCTGTTGGTACATTATTACTGAGATTACTCTTAATCTCCTTCCGTAATTTCTGGAATTCCTGTTTTCTTCATGGTCGGTAATTGGAATATTATTGACATCCATTAAACCATGGTTCATCATTTCCATTTCTTCCTTTGTTTTCAATAATTTCTTTGGAAGCGCTTTCCTCCTTTCCTTTGGTTCCACTTCCATATCTTTAGTATTTTCTGTATTCCCGTTAGTTTTCTTTTCAGGTAATACTACTATTTGTTCCAAGGGTTTTTCGTTTGGTATTTCTTCTGGTTCTGGTTTGCTATCATTTTTTATCTCTTCGGTTTTCTCATCTCTTAATTCTTCTCCCTTTAATCTGTCCTCTCTCATTTCCTTAATATCCTCGTCCATTATCTTAATCAACTTTTGTAGGAGCCTTTCCATTATCATCGATTTTTGATCCTCCGTAAATTCCAATTATTTTCCCTCATTTCTTCCTTTATATTCTTATTATTTTCTTCCATTTTCCTTTCCATCTTCTTACTGGTTTCTTCGATCCTCTTATTAGTATTCTCTATCTTACGGCCCAATTCTTCCTTGGTTGATTTGAATTCTTCTTTCAAAGACTGGTTGTCTTCCTTCCTTTCCTTACTATTTTCCTCTTTAGTAGAGTCCATTTTCTTTTCCATTCCTTCCATCCTTTGCAAGAACATTTCCATGAATCTGTCCAATTTACTCTCTCCTGTACCCTTGGCTTTTTTCTACCTTCTTTTCCTGAAGATTGACTTCCCCTGTTTGCGTTGTTACTTCGGGTTGTTCCTCTGGTGGTGCAGGTTGTTTCGATTCCACCTGGGTTAGTAACACTTCCGGATCCTCCACTGGTGTTGCCTCCTTATCCCCCATGTCAACTTTTTCGAAGTAGCTCGTCTTTGCATTTTTCTCTATCTCTATTAATTAACCGCTGCCAGGCTTATCTCATCAAGCCCTCTAAGTTGGACGCCACTTTGTAACAGCCGCTGTATGCCGGTCGTTACAAAAAATAAAATGTAGATGGAAAATTTTATAAAAAATTAAATTTTCAATAAAAGAATAATTTTGTTTATGTTTATAAATGTGTGTAAATAAGAAATAAATCTGTTTTAAAAGGTTCTTGTAAAATTTCGATAATCAGGCAGGTATTTATTAACTATTGAGCACTTCTGGAAGATTTGAACCAAGTCTGGAGTTAAATAGATTAACTCCAGTCAGCAATCGATCGATGATTTTTCTTGCTGGTCCAATATCTCACTCAAATAAAATATTTTCTTCTTCTTGAAGTCCCTCAGCCTTAATAAATAATCTTAAATTAGCCTGTGAAATAATAACAGATAAAAATAATGGAAATATAAAGATTTATTTAACAATTTAAATAAATAATCGATTTTTTATCGATGGAGAACAATTATCGACTCCGTCTCAGGGAATTATCGATTGTGCATACAGAACAAAATTTATGATATGTATTATATAAAAGACAGGTTCTTTGAGCGATTAAAATTAATAGTCAGAGAAGGGTGACGAGAAAGTATAACATTAACAATTAAAATAAATACAATAATTATTATTCAACAATATTTAAATAATTCTGATATGTAATATTTAAGAAAGTTGTCGTCAAACCATATGCAGACTATGACGTCACCACGATGTAGAAGGCAGGCTGGTAAAATTAAAAGATGGCCGCTACTATTTCTGGCGTAGTTACTGCGAAATCGACGTGTCAAAAAATCACAGCAAATATACCTTCATGAATGTTTGAAATATTCCCGCACTGGTGTAATATGTCTGTTAAGTTATTTGGTGTGTTCTGAAGAAGTGTTCCGTGTAAACTTGTGTTAGTTAGTTTATTTTGTATGTGTTCACTTCTGTGGGTTAAAGTTCTCAAGATATGGTTAGGATTTGTAGAGTGAATTAGATTAAATATATTGTTTTACTGTTTTATATCACTCGTATCATGAAGTTAGGTGTTTGTTTTCACTATTGTCGTGAACGTTTTGGTAGATTTAGTTAAAAAAGTGTCTAATTCGTCTAACTCTCGATTCACTTATATTATAATGGCTGACTATTAGTACCATTTTCGACTCGGTTTTAAAGGAACGTTTTTCACACAACTCTTCAGCTTGATATTCAACAAAAGACTAATTAACTTGGTCAAAATTTGGCCCAGTTAATCTTTGAAAAAGTATTGTTAACATATTTCGATTAGCCATACACATGATAAAATATTACATTATATATGGAATTTATTTATTTTATTCATCACTTTCATGAATTATGAACCTTGTCATTGGTTTAATCATCTCATTCCCTTTAAATTGATATATTATAGTCCATATCTGTAGACATTTTGTGGAAATTAACTAATTTCTTTACTTTTTTGAAATATAGGCTCAAAATTGGATTTCCGTCTTTATACAAATTTCCTCCATTTTAAATATCATTAATACTATTATAATAAATTTTAATTAGTCATATTCCTCTTCCTTTCCTTAAATACATATAAATTAAACCTTTGAACTGGTTTTTTGTGTTAATCTGTAAATTTCACACTGCTCTTTAAAATTAATTAATTTATATATTTTGAAAATTTACAATGTTTTAAGGTATATTTCCTTATTATTATTTTAACTCATAGGATCTTTCCCAGTAGTGATTAACTGAGTTACCTTATCTAAATCTTGCTAGTTTACAGGATTTATAAGTGAATTATACTGGTTTATATTGTTTCTGTGAATTCACCAAATGGCCTAGATTTTAGAATTTTATATTTCTGTCTTTCTCAAATAAATTTAATCCTACTTCCTCCTCTGACTTTACATAGTTACTATTACATGAAAATAAAATGGTTTATAACTTATTGTGAGGTGTAGTATTTAATTAACACTACTGTTATTAAAATAAATAATTATGAACATTATTTAGCAATCTGCACAATTGAACATATTGCTGATATGTTTTGAACATATACTTTTTACTATTTTTGAGATAAAATAGCATACCTATTGAAACATTATTAATGGTATGTAGGCTATTATTTAGCAAACATAATTCATTTTAGAACACATAATATAAATCTTATTTTCTAATAACTCTTACAAATACATTTTACTAACACATTGATTTTATGGCTGTGAATAAACAGTCTATTTAAACATTTTAAACTTACGAATACTAAATTAATGCCAGTCCTTTCTGGTCTAAACCATTATTATTTATGATCCCCTACATCAGTAAACATGACCTCCCATACTCTATTTATTAGCATTTTTCACAAATGTCTTGTAAATAAAGAGTTACATTAAAATAATAAAATACTGGAAATCTTCCATTTTATTATTTTATTAGGCTGTTTATTATTGGATATTAAAGTTGTTATATAGCATATTGATAAGTCATAGTATCACTAACTTTAAGTTTATTGCATTTCTAAAAAACACTTACACAAATTCACTTTCACTGTTGGTTCTGATATTTTGAGTCTTATTATCTCAGACCAGACCTTTAGTAATCATGGACTGTTAAGACTTGTTTATTTTCTTATCACACAATAGCTTTAGTCGGTTCACTTCTTATAATACTATACAGCACTTTAGTTTTCTAAATAATTACTTTTTTATAGGATTTTGGGTATGTTATACTTTCTTTTGAATCTTTTTGTGGGTTTGGGGTTGATGGTAGTTAATAATAATAATAGGTTTTACAACGGTGTTTCTTTCATACTATTTCTTCCTCTCTCCTGTCTTCTTTCTTGTCCTTCTTCTTATCTTCTTTCTTGTCTTCATTCTTGTCCTTCTTCTGGTCTTCATTCTTGTCCTTCTTCTAGTCTTCATTCTTCTGGTCTTCTTGTCTTCCTTCTTTATTCTTGGGTAAACCAAGGTACTTGGTGTATCTCGACTGATGTTTAGTTTGGAGCATCTAATTTATTCACTGATACTGACCTTGTTCTTCTCTAAAGGTTTCAGGGTATTGTTTTCTTCCTGATCCCAAACTTTATTCTTCCCTCTTCTTGTTTTTGGGGTATTTTGGTATTCACCACTCTTAAACTGATTCTCTTTCTTCTTGATATGGTCTTATTTAATTTGTTTACTGCTCCTAGCTTCCTGGGTAAATTACTGATCTTATAATATGAGTTGCCTTCAATACTTTCTTTGATATTTACACAGTGGTTTTTATATAATGTAATGAGGATTTTTATTTTATCGTGGTTCATTCCTTTGATTTCCTTAAATCTCATTCAATATTATTTTTACATATGTGGTGTAATTAAACTTTATGATTTTATATGACTTAATAAGTAGTGGATTTTCTGTCACGCTACAATATAGGATATAAGATTTTTTTTATGATGAATGTATTGCAACAAAGAAACGTTTAAACAAACAATAATGAATATTTTATGGAGGAGTAAATGCTATTTTAAAACCTTGTGATTTTTTTTGCATAAATTAATGAAAACACGTACAATTCAATTAATTACTACTCTTATTACAATTACACCCAAACCCCAGTAATTGGCACATTATAACAGTAATGTTAGATCCATGTTAGCACAGCGCAAATTAAATTTCATTAGATAATCAATTCCTGTTGTTTTAGTATATATGTATAATATCACACGTAATGGCAAACGCAGAATGTATATTGTTGCTGGAAAGGGCCTTTAAGTGTTCAGAGTAACGGGATGAAAAAGATCTTCCCGTCTGGCCTATGTAGAAACTATTGCAGTTATTACAATTTAATTTGTAGACCCCTGTGTAACGGGACATTTTGGCCTACCTAGGGTAAAATAAAGAAATTTGTATTTTACATAAAAGTGAATTAGCATTTTTTACGATAATTTTGGGGAAACGTAAACAGAAAGGTAAATTTTGTTGGTAGTGAAGTTGGCGGCAGTGAGTGTGAAATTATTCATGAATATTACAAAGACGAAATAGACAAATTTCTTCTTCTTTTTCTCTGTCTTCTTATTCATCTTCTCCCTTCAAAGATAAGACTTGCGGCGCGTAGTGAAACTCTTGTTCCACCACCACCAAAAAAAATCAGCCATCTAGTAACCACGTTGGTGCGAGCCACAAGGTGGAGTGGGTGTTTTTTAATTAACCTTCTAAAGGTTAGAAGTACAATAACTTTGTTAAATGACTAATAAATGCAGGAAAGTTAAAAACAAAACTTGTAAAGAATTTAATTCTGAGAAAAATGGTGTAAATAAAGTCAATAAAAATCAACAAAAAATTCCAATTGTTTCCAATTTTCCAAAATTTGTTTTTAGGCAAAGATTTTTCTGTTTTACGTCGGGTATCATGAAACGTATGGGAGATACAGTTCTGCGACCTGTTTCATTCGATTTTTTAGGTCAAAAACCATAAGAAACAACAGAATTCGCCCCTTCCCAGAATTCATAAAGTCTTCATTTACCCGGGGGAACCGAAACCCGGGCGAAATTTTTCGCTAGCCGTAACTCGCTTACAAAGCGTTTCCGGACATATGTTTATATGAACTTTTTTTCTTCTTTTACACTATAGAACCATTTCTCAAATTATTTCCCTCTCCTCCCGGGACATCCTGTATATGGCACAGTAAGCATCCCAGTTGATTGGCTTAAATCTGAATTCATTACATTACCCAAAAAACCAGGAGCAAAACAATGTGATGAATATAGAACTATTAGTTTAATGAATCACCTTCTCAAACTCTTCCTCAAGATCATCCAGAAGAGAATATACAAAATGTATGAAGAACAAGTATCAGCCACACAGTTTGGTTTCAGAGATACAGTAGGTACACGAGAGGCCCTATTCAGCATTGAGGTGCTATTCCAACGAAGTAAACTGTGATGTTTTTCCATGTTTCATCGATTACCAAAAGGTCTTTGACCGAGTCCAACATCAGAAAATAATGGATATCCTGAAAAATATTGGGTTAGATGGAAAAGGCCAAAGGATAATAGCTACGTTGTATTGTAACCAATCTGCAGTGGTTAGAGTAGATAAAGAGAAAACTGAAGAGATACAGATGGAGTAGACAAGATGCGTGGAGTAAGACAAGGATGTATACTATCTCCGCTTTTATTCAACATCTACTCGGAAGGTATTTTTAGAGAAGCTTTGGATGAATGTGATGTGGGAATCTTTCTGAACGGTGAAACAATAAATAACATACGTTATGCGGATGATACCGTCATATTCGCAGATACCTTTGAGGGGCTGCAACAACTAATGAATAGAGTGACAGAAAGCAGTCGCTGACATCAATGTTAATAAAATAAGCTAATGATTGTATCTAAGAACAAGTTCATAAACTGCACCCTTAATATAAAGCAAAGGCCAGTTGAACTGTAAGCCAATTTACATATTTTGGCACTACAGTCAATGAACAGTGGGTCCACTCTCAAGAAATAAAGAGCAGAATTGAAAAGGCAAGGGCAGTGTTTACTAGAATGAGCAGTTTATTCAAAAGTCACGATTTAACAATAACCATAGAGAAGAGACTTCTACGCTGCTTCGTATTCTTGGTCCTCTTCTACGGTGTAGAATCTTGGACTTTGACTGTAGCCACAACTAAGAAATTGGAATCTTTCGAAATGTGGTTCTACCGTAGAATACTGAGCATTTCATGGACAGCACATACAACTAATGTTGAAGATCTTAAAAAGATGAAGAAAGATAGGGAAGTTATTAACACAGTAAAGATAAGAAAGCTTCAGTATCTGGGACATCTCTTGAGAAATGAACAGAAATTTTACTTATTGCAGTCCACACTACAGGGAAAAGTACTTGAAAGGGATCAGTTGGGCGACCGAGAATATTATGTCTGAGAAATTTAAGGACTTGGTTTGGCATGAATACAACTGACTTATTCCGTACAGCAGTGCAGAAAGTTAAAATAGCCTGTATGGTATCCAATTTGGTATCCGACATCCGAAACGGATAGGAACTATCAGAAGAAGAATTCTGGAAACCTTAACAATGGAGGTGATGTTACCAAATATACTGTGATGAGTTACGCATAAATTATTTATGATGTTCTGAAATAATGGTAAATTTAAATGTAGGAGATACTGAAATTTTTGCTCCAGGACTAGCATTTAGGTAAGAATAATAGATAAATCAGATAAATTTAGCATGGTTTCCTCCCTTACCAACTCAAAATAAACAATATTTTCATTGCAAATATTTTTACAATTGTAAAAATGTAAATATATTTTCATGTAAAGATTGCTATAATGTGCCTCTCTGTGTAAATATTTATAAATGGACAATAAATATCTGTGGTCATCAAGAAATAAATAAATTACAATTACTGGTAACACAAATGCGTGGGAATTAGTAAATATGCATCAGTGTACTAATATGAGGGTATACCTATTTGAAATGTAATTTAATATAGGCCTAATGATATTCAACCTTTCCTTAGATACACATACCTTAAGTGTTAACGTGTAGCCTATGTGTATGTGACCGCGTGGGGCATGTGTCAATGCATTTATACTCCAGTATTAATCATTTACTACGCTACAGTAACAAAGACATTCAGTTTGAGTCTGTACAACAGCGCCTGTTTATTGGGAGGGGGGCATCTTTGGCCTGTTAGACGACCTGTCTTTAGCCTGTTAGAAGACTTTGGCTGTATACGGTAGCAATCTTCCTACTTAGTACATAACTATAGTTCTGACCTTTGTTGCTAAATTATTAGTACTATATCACATGAATTAAATTAAAAAATTCATAATATTAGTAATAATTGTGTTATTGTTTTACAGCTACTAGGCCTTTTAATACTAATATACTACTAATTTTACGACTAATATAACTACTGCTGCTGCTGCTACTACCACCACTACTACTACTACTACTACTACTACTACTACTACTACTACAGCTACTACTACTACTACTACTACTACTACTACTACTACTACTACTACTACTACTACTACAGCTGCTGCTGCTGCTGCTGCTGCTGCTGCTGCTGCTGCTGCTACTACTACCACTACTATTACTATTGCTACTACTACTACTACTACTACTACTACTACTACTACTGCTACTACTACTACTACTACTACTACTACTGCTGCTACTACTACTACTACTACTACTACTACTACTACTACTACTACTACTACTACTACTACTACTACTACACTTTTTACCTAGTACTAGTGTAATTATAAACTACAATACACAGTTCCTCATATTGTTTCCCATCAACCATTATGTTAGCTGTACAAGTAAAAGAAAAATTTAATTTTAACTCTGAGTGTACTCTCTGATATAACGAACTACCGTTGAAAGAAACTACATGAATGCAGTGCCTTTAACGTCATTATGTTTGCTAGAAAATGCTGACATCATTAGAATATGTGCCGTGAAGGCATCTGAGCAATCGAAAAGCTTCTCTGAAACCCGTAAGTTGTTGCTTTTTTCCTAGTAAATCTAAATACAGCTTAATGCTCTTCCAGTCATTTTATTTAATTTTAATTATATTCCATACGTTACATTATATATACGCTTTATAACAAAATTCGGAAGTTAGTGTTATTATCAAAGATGTAAAATATCAGTTATTCCATTTTTATTATCTGAAACTACGTGTAAAAACCATTTAATGATATTGCATTAACTTTCGCTAAATTTATATTAACTAAATAAATATTAATGTCAAATGACATATAATTTAATATTATTAACATTTACTTGTTTATGTAATAAACACACGTGTGGCTTTTCATTAAGTGCTATACTAGTAATGAAGAATATGTTTATACCAGTTCGTATTGACATTATTCTTAAATACAAATTACTCCTGTATGTAAATTATTCATCGCTTAAGTAGGCTATAACTGTGATGTCATTTGGGGTAGGGTTTCCACTTATTAGATTCCCGAGAATATAGGCTACTATAGAGGAAATATATTATAATTAGATAGGAGTCTATATTTGTTTCAGTAGATCTTCTCTTTCAGTAAAATTGCATACGGTGAGGAAAGCCTGAATTAATGTACACATTTAATATTAATTTAATAGTCGTATACGTTATACTTTTATATAATTTTTCCATGTAAAACATTCAGGAAAAGAAAAAGTAAAAAAATTTAAAAAAAACGCTTTTATTTAAAATTAACAAAATGATCAATGTACTAAAAAGGATAAAATAATTTATCTTATACCAAATACATTAACAACAAATGAAAATAACGTTTATTAATCAACAATTTTTGTAACATTAAGTATCACTGATAATAAAAGCGTGGGCGCTTAAGGAATGATATTATACCATGTTTAAATCAATCTTCAATAAAAAAGATGTATAACTGATATTATTTGTTCTACATTAATTTGATTATTGAGGAATTAAATTTTTCAGAGTATGCATATATGTGTACATTTGTCTTACAAGTACAAACGTGCGCAATTCCAAAATTTACATTGTATAAAGAGAATCATAGTATAACTAAATTTGGAAAAATAGCAGATATTTGAAGATTCCTTTCCATTGAATCAAGTTATAACATTATACTTCACATTACAAACTATTACTAAGAGGGGACGCAGAAATTAGGGTTGTCGAGGATTATATTATTAAATTTTAAAAAAATACACAATGCAATGAATATTGTAGCATGACAGATAAGCCCATAAAATGAATGGTGAATTGATCATTAAAATAATATAATAACATGTTTAAATCCGAAGAAAGCAATATAATAAAGAATTAATTCAGAACAACCGTGCAGTACAATCATTGATTTAAAATATAAGTTCATATAAAATAAATGTTACAAATGATGAATCATCAAAACCAATTTTAATAACTAAAGGTGAAAAAATGTAATACCCAGGAAGGTAAGGAGTAGATAAGGAAGAAACCCAGAACATAACTAAACCCACAACGAAAGTTAGGAGCAGATAAGGAAGAAACCCAGAACAAGGCAAGATCCACCATAGAAGGTGATGCATTTGAAGAAACAAGAAGAGTAGGTGAAGAAGGAACCCAAAAACCCGATGACATCCACAAGAAGATGAAGAAAATACAATTATAAGAAAACAGAAGAAAAGAAGACATCGATGAAGAAACAAGAAGAAGACAGCATCCACAAGAAGAAGGAATGCTCTTGTAAAAAACACCCATACCCCAAAATAAATAAAAATAATAATAAAAAAGTATAACAAAGTGTTAATGCAAAAACCCACATGTACAATAGATATAAGACCAAAAAAGTGTATAGAGTAAGAGTTGAAAGTGGACCAAGGTGAAATAATAATATAATACCAAAGAACAAATCTTCATTGTAACCTACAAATAGATCTCTTGATTTTAGTAAGACTATATAACCATTTAGAAATAGAATCAATGAATGTAAAGAGAACCAGTGCAAGTTTTAGTATTATAAAAAATAAACCTTATGTTTCATTATTGGCATTCACAAACTATGTAAATAATGAAATAATACAACTTTTAAGTGACTTAATTTCTGTACAGAGGTAATATAATGCATGTGTTAGCAAAGAACTGCCAATCTGTTCAAATGACCTTCATTTAAATGATTAATAAAACAAAAGCAGACACAGAATAAAAAGTGAAGTGAGAGGGTACAATTACCCAAAACCCAATTAAAACAGTTAAAAACTGCTAATAAAACTTAGTATAAGGAATATAGAGAATAAGAGTATAGTAAATAAGGTTTTATTTATGTAGCATAAGATATTTAAAAATGTATTAGGAATAAGAAAATTAAACAGTTCAGAACCACTAACATTCTTTAATTGTAAAATATTTATTACAGGTATTATTGTTAATAATTAAGTAAGATGTTAGAATGGAAAAACATTCTTTATAAATAATATTTGTTATGTATTATTATTAAGCTTTGAGTATAAAAAATGTCTGATTTGTTGAAGACAACTATTATTTGGAATTATTTGTTATATGTTAATAGTATGAAACAAATACTAATTGTTATTTTGTTTAATAGAAGAAAATGTTTAATTTATGTTACAATGTCAAAAAGTCAGAGAGGGTATAACTCAATATGTATTATTTATAAAAATTTTTATGTAAAAACTGTTAGGAATCTAGGCCAAATGTTAAAAACTGAACATCATCAAAACTGAGAAACTAAGTACTTAAATACATTTAAACTGAAGGGATTTAGATAAGGTAAACCAGAAACAAAGCCATGTAATTAGAAATATAACTAAGAAAGATTTTGTAAAATTATAGCCAGAATTATTGATAAAAATGGAAATGACAGAACTCAAAAATTTGGAGAGGGGAGTCATATATTCCAACATAATATTTTAAAACTTAACCAATTCATCTAATTGCAAGATATTAAGGGAATATAAACCTTTTATTACAATATGAGATTTAATAATCATAAATATAACTTGATAATGGCAGAATTTGGAAAACAACAGGAATCTAGACCTTAAAATTTAGAATATACAAAATGAAGAAAATTATCAATTATAGATCAAAAACTTAATAAAACGGCATTATTTGGTATCAAAATACGCCGAAGGAAGATAACCTCCAAACTGAAAATAAACAAGGATCGATTGCTATTGGAGACAATCCTATAAGTGGCTAGAGTTATTAACAAATACCCAAAAGCCTATAAAACATTTAAATTAAGTGATAAACGTTTCGGAACACCACGAAACTTAATTAATTAATTAATTAATTTATATAAAAAAAATTTTCTGATAAACAATTTTGTTTCTACACTAACACATTTATATATTTTTGTAACACAGCACAACAAAGTGATAAACGTTTTCGTTACAAATTGGCGCACAACTGAGGGGATTTAATTAGCGATTGAGAGGCTACTACAATCTGCCCAATCCCTAATTGGAGTTTGGCAGCAGCTGTAAAGCCAGAGAAAGGGAAAAATGCAACGACGTGCAACCTCAAAGAAACGGGCGGCGGAGGCCGAAAAGGAAGTAGAAATGGATATGGAAAATAAAGAGGCGACGCCAGTAGAAGATGTGGAAAAGATATTGCCACGAGTATTGTCTCAACAACCTGCACAACCAGAAGAACAACCTGAGTTGCCCACATAGACAGGGGAGGTCAATCTCCAGGAGAAGGAGGTAGAGAAATCCAAGACCACTGAAGAAACAAAGATGGATAAGATGATGGAAATGTTCCTACGGGAATTCAAATCTTTGAAGGAAGACAATAATAAAAATAACCAATCCACAAAAGAAGAATTGAGTGGAATAAATAAGAACATGGAGGAGAATAGTAAAAAGTTAGAAGAATTGAAGAAAGACAACCAGTCTCTGAGTAAGAAAATTTATGAAACAAATAAGCAGATGGAAGAAGAAATGGGGAAGAAGTTAGAAGAACTGAAGGAGGACAACCAGTTTTTGAAGGAAGAATTCATAATAACAAAAGAAGAATTGAGTAATAAAATTGAAAGCACCAATAAGAGAATTGAAGAAAATAGTAAGAAGATGGAAAAGAAGATGGGGGAGAAATTGGAAGAATTGAGAGAGGACAACAAAATGTTAAGAGAAGAATTAAGGGAAGTAAATCAGGAGAATCTGGATAAGCTAGACGAAAGGATGGAATTGTTAAGAGAAGAACTAAACAAGGAAATCAACGTTAACAAGAAAGCTAGATGAATCAACAAATCCGGGAAATTGACGGAAAATGCAACCAAACCGAAAAGGAAGTACAAGAATTCAAGGAAGTAGTAAACATCAAGTTTACGAATATCGAAGAGCATAGTCGCAGGAAAGTGGAAGAACAACGGAAGGAGAGTCAGGAACGCGGAAACTTTTCAGTCCGCGGACCCCCCCCCCAAAAAATTAAAAATTTCACGGACCCCGTCTGAGTTATGAAATAAAACAAAGGGTAAATATGATACAAACTCTTCTGTTTTAATTAAAATGTATTAAAATCAAAACTCTTAACTTGCAAAATTATAATATTAATGATATCAAACATAGATAAATGTGAACAACGAATCTCCTTTTGAACAATTAGCTCTGCAATATCAATATTAGCTTTAATATCTGATAATTTCAACATTAAGTAACTTTGCCAAACTCGGATCTATCTTTGCAGCCACACGTGTCAAAATCCAGCTACTTAGGCGTAAAACCAGCTACACGGAAATACGTTTTGCTTAGATACAATGCTTGTACGCGCGATATAGTGCTTGTACGCGAGATACAGTGCTTATACGTTGTAACATAACAAGATTATGCCCTAGAATAATTATAATTTAGTCATCAAAATTTGTTGTGAATTATGCCTAAACGCAATCTTTCTTATAAATAAAATACAAGGAAGTATAAAATCAAGTTAACAAATAAAGGAATGAAAATAAAATGTAACTATTTAAAAATAAATAATAATGTCAAGGAGTAAAACGTAATAAAAACAAAAGGGAAATTTAAACATATTTAAAGCGGTCCAGGTCACTGTATGATAATTATATATAATTTATAATAATTATAAATTATAAATATTATATGTAAATAAACATAGCGTGTTCGGGTAATAGAACGCTTTTATATGTTCATTTAATATATTTTATGTATTTATTTATTATGTGTTTATTTTGTGTGGATTTTATTGTTTAACGAGCTCCTCTCGGAGTGATGGTCTGAGGATGGGCCACATGGCCTGAAACGCGTAACCATACAAATTACGCTCAACGTCACTGGACGGAAGTTACCCGGTAAATTATAAATTATATATAAAAGGGAAATATTATAATAAGTACATACAATGGAAATAGGAAATGGAAACTTATTAATTAATTAGTTTAATGACAATGACAAGACTATCAGGCGACATGACTATGACTACTATACCCAGGAGGGAAAATCCAATGATAATAAAAATGTAAATAGTTGTTAACAAATAGAAATATAGTGTATAAATGTTAACAAGCTAGGAAGTAAATAAAAACACATTTGTTATTGTATAAGCCTATTAAACTATAGAGAGGTCTGCGAACCTCAAGCAGTTATTTTGTGTAATTGCACTACGAACTGTAAGTAATATTAAAAAACAATAAAATAATGTTAAACAATAATCACAAACTACCTAACGTAAGAAAGTGGAAATAACGAAAATAACTGTGATTAATGTTCAAAAACAGAATATAGTGAAAGTGCATAGGAATAGACCTGGTTATAATATAAACAGTGAATAACATATAATTTATATGAAACAACTATATAGCTAATACAATAAAATTAAACAAGGTGTACAATAATTAAAACTAGTGGAATATATCCCTAGAAACAAATTGTGTGCATCAGGGACGAATAAAAATAAGATTCAAATGAATCATGTTAATTATAGGGTATAAAAACAAACCTGTGACACATAAACATGTCGCGGAGCCAAGAGCTTTACTAAGTGAATCTAGAGGTTAAAAGGAATTGTATTGTTGTTAAATTTGGAAAATAAGCCAGAACAGATATAATTTGAAGTTGAACATTTTCTACAAAAAAAAAATAATGCCACACAGTAAATTAAAGAAGGAAAACTCCGGAAATAATGAGAAGTATAATGGCTTAATATAATACACGGAAAACTGAAGGCAAGAAGAATTCTAACAAGAAAATAATCTGTAAACTAAACTACAATTTGGTGAGATTGTTCTGTTATGCTAAGACATACATTTATTCAGTCATTATTCAATGTAAACACTAGAACAGTGAAATTATATAACAAAAACACTATAAACATTATGATTATTAATTTTATTTTCTCATTGTAATTTTTTTATTAGTTGTTCGGATTTGATTAAGTTGTTTCGTTTGTATAATCCAAAGAACCCATGACAGAACACACATACACAACATCACATTACTGAAACCGATTTATAATTATTATATTTTCTATCATACGTATGACGTTGACGGTACATCGACTTTAATTTTTGTATTAACCCTGAGAAAGAGTTTTTATGTTATCGAACCTAAAGAAGCTACTAACTGAAGAGAAGGGCATTGCATGTTAATAAATGTCAATATATGTTAAAAAGAAAAGAATAATAAAATTTATTGAAAATAAGACAAGACTGAATACGAGTTAAATTGTTTATTTCACATTACATATAAAATTGGCACCAACAACTTGGAGCTACAGTATATAATTACATTGAAGGGTAAGATTTATATTTAGATTTATATTATACTAAAATAGAAAAAATACCACGTTACAACGTGGACTAGAACAGCGCTATCAGTTATGCGTTGATGCAGCGCTCTAGTCAGTTCGGGTGACAAACAGATCTGCTACACGACATGATTTAAAGACATTATTAAAGCCATTAGTTTGAAATTACTTTTACAATTGCAATTAGTTTGAACAAAAAAAAATACTGGAATCTTCTATTAATTGTTTTAGGATTCTAAAATTAAGATTTTAGACCATAAAAAATTGGAGAAAATTACGGCATATTCTTCTTTTTGCCTTAAAAGTGTCGGCGGGCCCCCAGAAACTTGTCGCGGACCCCCAGGGGGCCGCGGACCTCACTTTGGGAACCACTGTTCTATAGGGTTCCCCTTAGTAACTTTGGTCTACTACGACCATATCTCGTTTCTTGTTTGCGTTAGTCGGCGCTCAGTGTATTTCTACGCTGTGGTAGGCGACGTTAACCATGGTAATCACAGTATTAGGTAAGATTATAGGAATAAGCTGTTCCGTGAGCCGCCATATCAATGGCTTCTTAATTAGATACCGTGTTTTTTAAAATTTTAAATAGAAATAGAACACACCTACGCCATATGAAGGTCGTCCCTTCCTACACGGAATCATATAGTTACTGATATTCTATCTAGAAGAGAGTCGGCTGTCTATCGTTAGTTTCTTGAATGACACGTTTTGGCCGACATTTCGTGTACCAAAAAAAATGTTTATTTGTCCTTGGCCCCTACTATCTAGATAGAACTCTTCTATTAGATTCCTGAAACTAAAGCTGATGTTTCTTCATTTTGGGATATGACCAATTGTTTATATTATCTTACAATTAAATACAAATGCCATATTACCAGTTCGTTAGCGCTCATTACGGGAGAGCATCTAGAGTGAATTTGATATCCGAAAACACTGGAATACACGGTTTTGTTGGACATCATCTTCCCATTCAGTTCGCTGCCTATGCAAGTGGCACTGTGTGCCAACTCCGCGTTCTAGAGCATCAGAAGTAATGGTCTGTGTCTAATATTCCGTTGCTTTCTGTTCGTTTCGCGTAAGTGTATTCCTAATCGTACAGTTACAGCCATTCTTCTAGAATGGGTGTGAGTTTCACTGATAGAGATGCCAGTTTTCCTTAGTCTGCTGAAATTTCTCCTTTGTTACCAGACAGTGATTAGCGCATTTAACGTAAAGCGTAAATATGTTTTTTTTAAATCAATAACTAATTTCCTGGACGTGAAATTTAAGAGGAGTAACTTGAACTCTCACAAATTACTTGGAATTCCCGAGCAATTACTTTTCAGAAACCGTCATGCTTAAGCAGTATTTTGTTCATGCGTGTACCAACTCCTTATTTTGAAAGAAACGCTTTCTCTGTTGTAATAATAATATTAAAGGCCACGCAAATTTAAAAATAATTAAAATACAACTTTTCTGTAGGTATACCACTACATATTAACTGTAATATGCCCAATAAAAGTAAAGCTATTTTGTAAAAAATTGTGTAAGCATTTCAACTGTAAGTGCACTAGTATACTATTAAAAAATGGTTCCTTATTAGCTTTAAGAGACCCTAAGCCGTAGAGAGTAATCACGGCACATTGTGTAATCATTGTGGATCCTGATATTTCATTGCACAACCAGTATTGCTATTCTGTCATTGTTACCAGTACTGCTACACACACAATTAGAAACTGTGGCCGTTCCGTTTGTTTACTGTAGTTTAAGTACGCTGGTAATGAATTACATTACACAATTATTTTTTCAACAGAGGAAGGGAGTTTAAAATTGTAGAAGTATCGGTAATTGAGATGTAGTATTTCTCGGAAAGTGGAAACAAATATATAACAGATGAAGTACCGACTTTGTAACATGTGTGTAAAAATGCGTAGAGTTAATACGGCGACACAATCACTCATGCCTTTATGCTTAATGTTTTACTCACCAACTTAGGCTGAATTAGGGCTGAGTGGATTGTGTTCGTTGTCGTAATCTTAAATCATAATGTCATCTAAACAATTTTTGTGTGTGTTCCCTCCGTTTTTATTGTCATATGCCCAAACAAAAGGAATTGGTAAAAACTTCATTCTTACCTTTTATTATTACATGATGCTAACTATTTTGATGTCATATCACAAGTTTGGATAGACCAGACGATCATCGTACCTTTAACTTCTAACTCGTTTATGAGTATTGTTACTGGCGTTCAAAGCAAGAAAATTTGAAGTTAAAGGACCTGCCGGCATAAGGCGCGACTGAACATTATTTAAATTTCCTGTGGTTATTAAATATTAAAAGCTGCATTTTAAGATGGCATTAATAATGAACTTATAAGTTAGGGGGAAGCGTTAGAAGAAGAAATAACTAAATTAATTGGTAAGACAATTAAATCATCTAGAGTGCCATCTGATTGGAAGACAAGCATAGTGATAACTGTTTTCGAGAAGGATGATAACGATATACCGGGTAACTATAGAGGGATCACCTTACTAAACACGAAAAAGGTTTTGCAGCTCAAGCTATAACAACATATTGTCTTTGAAGAAGAACAACATGGATTTAGAAATGGAAGGTCTTGTAATGATGTATTATTGTAATTCAACAAACAAAAGAAAAGGCAATTGAGTTCCGTAAACCAGCTTTTATGTGTCTGATAGATCTCGAGAAGGCACTTGATATGGTCCGAGTGTCGTACGTCTTAACAATTTTACAACAACGAGGAGTCCCAATCGATATCACAAAACTATTAAAAGAGATCTACATGAACACTTTAATAAGAATAAAAGCCAATGGCGAATTATTATACTTGTAACAAAAGGAATCAGGCAGGAGGATTCCCTAAGTCCCATACTCTCAGATGTAGTTATGGATGAAATTATTAAGGAAGTATATCATATGAGAGATTATAGGATGGGTAGATGTGTGTTTAATATTACATGTTATGCAGACGACGTTATACTAATAGCGGAAACTGAACATGACTTATAAAGATTTGTGTATAATTTTAACAAAGGATGCCAGACATATAACATGAAGATAACAGGATAAAAAACAAAATCTATTACAATTTCACATGAACCATTAAGGTGTAAGCTTGTGTTTAATTACAGAATACTAGAAGATGTAACGCAGATAGACTACTTAGGAACAAGACTTACAAGATACAATAGGGCAGATGAAGAAATAGAACATCAATTGATGAAATCAAGAAGAATTTCTAGATGCAATTGCATGAATAACCTTATAAATATAATAATAAATACCTCACACAAGAAACAAAAACTAGGGTTTACAAAAACACAATACGTCCAGTAATATCCTATCCACCAGAGTCTAAGCCAGATACAGCAACAACTCAAAGAAACCGACAAATTACAAAACCACTATTTTACGGAGGGTACTATGCAAGAGAGGGTACGATAGGTTGCCAAACATTAGTATAAGAGAAACGTGTAATGTAATAGATATTAATTCTTGGAGGGCGGAAAGAAGAAGGATTGGAATGAAAATATATCAAGAATGGATGACACAACGCTTGTGAAAAAGGCAAGAGATAGCCTACCAAAAACGAAGAGGGGCTTTGACCGGACAAGGAAGAGGTGGAGTGACAGCACGTAGACCATTGTTATAGAACAGAAGAGAGTCCTAACAACGACTTTTAAGCCGAAGAAGACTAAATATTAGAGGAAATTCTCTGATAGGTCTGTTACGTTGTAGTCACAGTGTTTTGGCTTGTGTATGCAAACGAAGATAGGGAAACAAAAGTACGAAACTTGGAAGGAAGTTACCAATGTTATGAGCAGTCAGACATATTTTAAAAAATCTACAAACTAAGCAAAATTAGAATTTTAGTAAAATTAAAATGTTAAATGTCGGAAAAGTAAAATTAACGTACAATTATGTGTAACCCGTATAAATAGCTTATAAATTATTAAAATTAATTCTATTGTCCTCTATTAACCTGGGTCTTTGTTTCTATCTACCTGCATTTTTTAATTTTCTGCTACTATTGGAACTGACACACCTGTTTCCAGTTCTTGCAATAATAAGACTCTATTCTTTTAAACCCTTCATAATTATAGCTCATATGTGGAATGAAAGTAAGCCATAACAGCCATGAAATGTTCGTGGATTTACCTTTATTACATTTATTTCGTGGATTTATTTAATGCAACGCTCATACTTAACTGCTTAACACAGTTGAAGTTTCAGAAATTCTGAGAGATAATAAATTTCTGCGAATGAAACTTTGCTGAAAGTCTATTGTGTTAAAAAAATATACATCAGGTCATGGTCATGTTTATGCCATAAAGTGGCAATACGAAATATTATAATATATTGGAAACATAGCATCTAGTTCTGACAAGGAGTCACATGAACATCAAGAAGAATTTATTGACAAGTGTGTTCACTTAAAGAAACAGAATTATTTGTTTGCTTAAGTGAAAGGCAAATTTTCATCGTTTTATAGAAATGTACCTTCAGTTACTTTCTGGATTACAAGGGAAGTTAGAAGATAATTAGATATTAAAATGGGTGTTAATAACATACAACAAATACATATTTTCTTGAAGTAGTTGAAAATAAACGCATTAAGTATTGTGAAAATATACTATTTGTCTCATAATTTAAATCATTTACAAATAATAAAGTATAACTACGAATACTGTCCCCGATGTTTGACTTCTTATTTAACATAGACCTTTTATTCAACATAAGTCCAAAATAAACATACTTTGTTTATTCATTGCATAGAACGTTAACCACTGTGTGTGTGTGTGTGTGTGTGTGTGTGTGTGTGTGTGTGTGTGTGTGTGTGTGTGTGTGTGTGTGTGTGTGTGTGTGTGTGTGTGTGTGTGTGTGTGTGTGTGTGTGTGTGTGTGTGTGTGTGTGTGTGTGTGTGTGTGTGTGTGTGTGTGTGTGTGTGTGTGTGTGTGTGTGTGTGTGTGTGTGTGTGTGTGTGTGTGTGTGTGTGTGCATTATTTCAAGAGACCATTCTGCACAGTGCTGAATAAAAAACACAAATATGTGAAAAGAAAGCTATGTTTTGTTCCCAGCGACGCGGTTGATGTATTACGAGTGAAGAGTAAATATTTTTTTTCCAAACCAATGATTGACTTTTTACAGATGACATTCAAGAAATTCTCGCCGTAAGCAATCACTTCTCGAAACCTATATGGCTGAAACAAAGTTCCTCACGTGCTGGATTACATTCTTTTTCGTTGTCCATACTCTTCTTTTTAAGAAAACACATTTTCTGTTACTACATAGAACATTCATGTCTCTACCGTGCGAAACTTACTCAGATAGGCTACAAAGGCTACAAATGTTTTGAAGTTACTGAAACTATTCACTTTTGGGCAATTGTCCAGACACTAATTAAACATTTCCAGTTTGCTACGTAAACATTGCAAAACGTTTCGTCGCTCCTTTACAAGTTAGTGTACTTTGTTTCAAATGAGGAAAGGTATATTAAAAATTAATACAATGTAACATACAGTAAACTCCCGATTACCCGCGAGCGCTTTATCCACAGCAACATGAGGATTCATTTTATAAGCGTGTTTTTAAATTCCAGCTAACTGATAAAGCTTTTGTTCCACTAATCCTAATAAATTATTTTATTAATTACCGTGAACAATATTGTAGTAAAATAATATAAGACGTTACGTAAAGGTATGTCCTAGGGACGAAAAACGCTCACCGACAGGTACAGTATTGTTTGTCGGTTGACAGCTGGCTACCTTCAGTCATCCGGTCATACGTAGGCCTACTTTACTGCGACTGTAGGAACATTGTCTGGGAGCACTTAATTTTCTCAGCAAGTTACACGGTAAACATTTAATTTGTATATTTACGGTATAATTAAAACCCGCTGTATTTTAGTAGCTTAGTTAACGGATGTAAAAAATTAGATATCGGTGTTGAACGCCTCCTGAGGTGTTTACCGACAGGGTAAATGACTTCACCGACATGTATTTTTATGACATTTTTTTAATTGACACGTTTGCGGTAAATCATTCCTGAACCTAAGCCCTGCTGCGCATGAAAACATATGAGACTTTCATTTGAATTTTATATAGGCATATATAACTTTTGTACATAGGCCTATAGGCTTATAGGTAATAACTTTAGAAATACTCAGTGTAGACGAACCACGGATGATACACATAACACAAGTTGTCAGTACAACGTTTTTTGAAAAAAAAAAGTTAGTTTGTGTGAATTTGTATTTAAACTGCATAAAAAATGGTTATTAGTTTATATTGCTATTTGGTAATATCCCGCTTAACACGCGTTTTCACGAAGTCACATGATTAGCGTCTTAACATGTTTTTTCTGTAGTGCTTTAGTATTTTATTTACTTTCTGTCCTTTTTTATACGTATTGTGGATTATCCGCTGAATTTGGTTATCCGTGTGGCGATCGCCCCCACACAATTCCGCCCATAATCAGGAGTTTACTGTACATATATGAATGTTAATTCAAATCATTTTAAAATATCTTAGTGTTAAATTTTTAGACTGCAGATTGGAAGCGTGGAATAACATTTTAATTCCACAGTGGTGTGTACATGTGGGCTGAGGTACGATATAATAATATATACGTAAACGTATTGAACATGTTCATTAATGTACGTTGACAAAAGGGAATTAAGGGGAAGTACCTTTTGTACATTTAAGATTGCGCTGGAAAACATTAGTTTACTAAAGTAACTGAAAATTTTCTTTGCATGAGCAACAGACCGACACGATATTTAATGTTGTTTACCAGAATCAGTTCTAATAGGGCAATGTCACTGTCCAACGAAAATATCTCTTAGAAGATGAAGAGCTAAACGCATTTGATAACTATGTATTATATACAACAACCAACGGTAGATAAAAGTGCCAGTATTCTCCTGATAAACCGTCAGCGGATCTAATAATCCTCTGATGGATTTAGAGGACTCGTCTGTATCATTATAAGTATGTATTTGCTAAAATTTAAAAATGTTTGTCATATTCCCTATTCAGCAGCATCTAAGGTATACTAATATAGTAAGACTTTGTATATTTCAGTAACACTGTCTCTCAGGCTCAGATTGAAAAATTACGTTAACAGATTATCAATTAAATCAGAAAAAATTTGTAATGTTGGCACTGAGAGAAAAGTCTGTATAAACAAATAAAGCGACATAGTCAACTGGAAAGTACAACAGTTTCCTTTTTCACTTTATTATATGAACGTGGTGCCTACGTTTACCATGTCGGCCTGACGGCTGTAATCTACACGTTATCTCGGACATTTATAAGCATACTTATTGCTATTTATTTTAACTTATTATCTCAGACACCAAAGAGATAAGCACACCAAATACAAAATATTACAATATAGCTATTACAAATTTTAAATATTACTTATAATATTAAGTTCTGCGATAACGCAAGTTTGCGTTCTTTAACGATACAGTTTTTCTTATTGCGTAATATAGATTTTGGTACAGAACAGCATACGATGTCATATAAACCTTTCACGTATGGTGATATGTTTTACCTCGTATGTTTTGAATTTTTCATTATTACAAAAGCTAATTTGAAAGGGTTAAATGTGTGAAGCTGCACATATAAATAAGTAATATTGTGATGTAGTGTGTGGACAACCGACAGCATAAAACTCCATATTGTGCACCGCCTATATTTCATATTGTCCACTTATATATAGGTCCACCGCAGTTATATTATAAAGCATATACCTGCACCGCCTAAATCTGAACACAGTGCGTAACTTAATAGTAGGCCTACACTTCTACCATTTTCTCTCTACTCATTTACGTGTTTGACCTTGTATACAAAACGTTGGGTTGCGCCAATTAATCCTTTTGTAATTATAAAACTAACAGTCTTATTATTGATAATGATAAACAAATTGGTTATAATAAACTTATATAATGTACTCTCATAAAGCAGACGTTTGTTAACTACACACAATATTTTGAAAAATATGCAAGAACAATTTTGATATATATATAATTTAGGTAGGCAGCTAAAATATCGCTTATAGTAAAAGTTACGTGCAGACTATGAATTAAAGGACAGTGAATTATTACGTCTAGGGGCGAGTGTGTTCCTCATAATTTATTCTAAATTGTAAAGTTAGTTTTCCAGACGTTATCGTACCAGCTGCTACGTGCGAGAGTTTTTAGCCTATACGTAGTGACGAATTTATAGTACAATTATCTGGATCCGTTGTCATCGCGGATAGTGAGGTACGTAAACCTTTGTTATCTCCACGCCTGGAATTTGAATGCACGTATATTTCTGTTTAATTCAGTATTATAAAAGGGCTTTTATGAAGACATTTTCCTTATTTATCACTACACATTACGCCCATAGGCATAAGGAAATATTTAATTGAATTTTACCTGTAACTTTACTGAATAATTTAGTTTTCCTTCAGTTAAAATGTTGAAATAAATCTTGACACATAGGAATGTCTCACGGTTAAACTAACTGTAACGATGGAACCCTTCGAAAGTCCAGAGCGTCCTTCCACCCGTTCCTCCAGTAGGCGAGCAGGTGCGTGTCTCTGTCCAGGCCGCACTCAAGTACGCTCTACACTGTTCGAGTGCTTGTTAACGACGCAAATTATGCTTATTCTGGAGCACATGCCCTACCTATTTAAGTAACACAGCTGTCTTTGTCAGTCAGTTCAAATGCAGATATCAAGTGGTTGCGGTTGAAAGTGATTATTGTGTTATAATTGGTGCAGAATTCTTTATAGCTGATATTATTATTGCCTGTGGACAAATTTAACTTGAATTACTGAATGAGAGTATCTTGTTGATTTCAGATTGTTATTTGTGAATCATTAAAGCTTGTAATTAGTGATTTCATTGGTGTCTGTATTTTATTTCCACTGTACCATACGACGATGAGTGAGACCGTCGTAATAGAAGTGGGACAAAATCTTTAACAGTAGAAACAGAGAACATTTTGTACAAGACTAGTGGAATTTGTAACAAATTAACTAACTCGACAATAAAAACAATAAAGTTAACGGCGTTGCCAGTATAAAAAAAAAAAAAAATACAACAAATATATCTGAGAGCTACTTTAGTTCTTACTAGCGTATTTAGAAACATATAAGCGCATAAGAAACGTCTGTCAGCTTCCTTACACATGAACTCTATAAAATTCATACGAATAGTCCAATTTAAAAAATAGCACGATATTATAATTTATGAAATATTAAGTAAACGTATAACAGATTCTTTTAATATTAAAATGTTCCTTATAAATAAGTACGAGTAAGTATTTATAATTATTAGTACTTATATTTATAAGTACTTGTAATTATAAGTATTGAAGTAAATAGAATAAATGAATTAAACATTATATTAATTATATATGATGATGTAATTATTAGTATAGTAATTATAACATTACTATTGTATGTTATCGTAAATAATTTTTAATGTTTTCAAGGTTTGGCAACCATGGCCTTTAGTCTAACGACTTCGACCAGGAGTGTTGCTCGACTATTTATTCGAGTCTCACATATTCTAGATTACTACTGACAATGGAAAATCGTACATATCGAACTAAACAATCCTGTCAGATAGAATGTACTTAAAACAAACATGTTGGATTTACTTAATGTGTGCAAATTATGTAAAGACATAGTCTTAGTACTGTTATGGCCACGTATGTTTACTGACAATTGCTACTTGAAGGTATAAAGACATGTTATATGTGAATACGTATTATGTTTCGTTGACAACGTAACGTAACCTCTTGCTTATATCCTTATTTCTATTACCCTTGTCCCTCAATACTTCTGACAACACAGTGGTACTTATTACACATAATCTATTACATCAGTTTACACAATGTCAGTGTTACGAGATTCACTAATATTGAACTGTGTTACAAACTGTGGGTTATGTAAAACTATTACGTTTCTTCACCTTGGCATGCAGTATTGCCTACTAGACTACTCTTAGTAATAATCATCCTTTTGTCACCACGTATTCATTATAATATTATGTTATTTACATCTAAATCCAATTGATGCCACAAAACACGATAGTAGTAAGTAACCGATTGATTAATTATTGTTAATTGAAAATATATTTAATGTTGGTTTAATGTATTTATAGTTTTTAACAGCTTCTTATTTTATTAAAAGAGTGAAAAATTATTTTTTTTTGGTACGGAGTAATGTAAAATATATTGTTACGCAATTACTCTTGTACAGTCGATAGTCTCGTTCTACACGCTTCTCGACAAGGCCGTCCACTCAAGTAAATTCAACAATGTTCAAGAGCACTTGTAAATAGTCATTATGCGGAATGCCGAAGTAAGGATGGA
This sequence comes from Magicicada septendecula, assembly GCA_034769895.1. NCBI lineage: Eukaryota > Metazoa > Arthropoda > Insecta > Hemiptera > Cicadidae > Magicicada > Magicicada septendecula. The sequence continues at coordinate 626,427,163 of CM068368.1, read as the reverse complement.
AAGTTGTTCTCGAACACCTGTGCTACCTATAAAATCAAGAGCGTCTGGCTTTGTCAGTCAGTTACCGTGAGCAATTTCCTTAGTGCTGAAGAGATATTGTTGAAGATTAGTGGAAAGTTTTTAATGTGTTATAATTAGTGTGGAAATGTATTACTTGACATTATTATTGCGTGAGGACAAGTACAAAAGTAGCGTAATTTGTAACTATTCTGTAAAGAATGGATACCAGTCAGATGATGGAAACTTTCCAAGCGCTGCTGTTGCAAACAGAGGAACGACGACGAAAGGAGGCAGAGGAAGCAGAGAAAAGACGTTGACAAGATGCGGAAGAAGCGTAAAAATTACAGGATAAGAAACTCAGAGGAGTGGAAGAAGAAGCAGAAAAATTACAGGATGGAAAACGGAGGCAGAAAATAAAAGAGACAGAAGAACGGCAAAAAGCACTGTTGCTCGACTCAGAATATCGACAAGACGAGAAACATAAGCAGGAAGCTCATAAAACAAAAGCTCATTCTGAAGCTACGGAAATAAGTTGCAAGAACATACTACTGCAGAGTTGGGTCTCCTACGTGGTGACTTGGGCGAATTACGCAGTGATCTGAAAGATTGGCCAAGAGGAAAGATCACATGCAGTAGAAAAATCAGTATTAAATATAAAACAAACAATGTCTACAAAAATATCTGTAGTAGAAATAAAGTGTCTCAAGTAGAGAAGACTGTAACAACATTGAGACCGTCGTAACATATCACACCTATCACTCTAGAGCGATACCAAAGTCACTGGTTTTCCAAGGGAAGTCTTGCATTAAAACGCATTACTCTTGCTTGCTACTCTTTTGTATTATTGGGTGAGTGTGTATAATATAACGAACTTCTGTCACTCCATACAACCTGTCTGACTACCTACAGAGCGATGCGAATAGATTTATAGTTTTTAAGAAGGCTTTAACCTAATTTTACAATAACCTGTGGATATGGAACAATAGGTATTTTGACTATCATTAACCCTTTTATATTGTAAAATATTGACGTTAAACAAAGGAACGTCTGAGTTTGAACTTGGAACTTAGACCTTTGGTTTTTAGAACTTATTCGTAATTACTTCTGTAAAATCATATGTAAAACGAAAGTCGACGTAAAATTGAAAAACTAAATTGCAGAAAAGGCATAAATTATATTATAAAATAGTAAACTTATGCGGTAGTTTGTACGAATTTACTTCTTATGCGTCTGTTCAGACTTTGAACTTGTAACCTCTGTACTTTAAATACTGCAATGCCACACGGTCAGATGACGTCACGTTTTTCTTATCTACCGTCTACAGCCGGCTCAGCTGGGCTGTCTGTAGCGAAATTTTCGTTAGTTGTTTTAAATACTCCGAGTCGATCACTCGTAACATTCCCAGCCGCGGATACTGGCTTTCATTATTTAATTATTATTATGTGCAACATGCACTGATCATACTTGGCTATCTCTGCCTTATTCATTATGTCTTTCGACTTTTATTACTAAACAATTAACGGGCATCATGGCGAGTGAACTCCTGCACGTGTCAGCAATAGTATCAAAATTCAACAGTTTTCAATAAAAGATTATTACCTGAAAAATTATACAGTCCACTTCAATTTACTTCCGAACCAGCCTCTTCATTTAGCGTTCCAGGAATAGCTGAAGAGCCTTCAAGAGCTTCCAGACGCAACATTTTCTGGTCCTCACGGGACAGATTTTATATTTTTGGTCCAACGGGACCGCATTTCTTGGTCCACAAACGACCGCATTTCTTGGTCCACAAACGACCGCATTTTGTCCACAAGCGACAGCACATTTTGGTCCACAAACGACAGCATTTCTTTGTCCGCAGCGACAGCATTTTCTGGTCCACCAATCCGGATATTATTTTCGCCTTAAGGGCAACATTTTGGTTCACTATTTCAAAATATTTCATTTAATGGGCACAAAAAGCCTGTGTCCCAAACAAGCTTCAAAATTTAAATATTTTCAAATTGAGATTGCTGGCCGTGGCATGTCCTTTTAAGCCGCAAAGACGACCTGCAGGAGTCAAACACAAGATACGACAGAGCGTCAGATCTGACACGATAGGAAACGGCAAGACAGTTATTCAACAGCAGCAAATTCCACAACGGTAAATCACGCTGAGATACGACGACAACCTTCATCCAACCAGCACGAACAGGCGGGGCACCAACATCACAGGATTGACGGACGGGATCAGAGCGGAACCAACAGGACCGAAGCAGTTCTGACCACGCCAGGATTCCACGTGATTATAAACTTTTATTTTTCATATAATTGTTCATATAATGCATGAATATAACAATCTGAGTAATATTTTATAGTCAATATGCTATTATTGATGCTTCCTGCAAACATATATCATTATAATATGAGCATATTTTCATAAATGCTTAATAACGCATTAGAAGTTCAAGTGTCGAGATACAGTTATATGTATTATTAGTTAAATTCATAATTTCAATAACCCTGATGGCTGTTTTTTAAAAAAAGATTAAAAGTATAGGTCATAGTAAGTAATGTGTTAAGTTATGTGACGATCAATAGCTCCCGCATTATATCAAATTTTATCAAAATTACGTCAATTATTCACCTGCTCTGCGCTTAAATTCTTTTAAATTACATTTTTTATCGCAATCATGGCTAATGTGAAAGCTCTGATAAAGAAACGGGGCACTATTAAAGCATCTATATCCCGCGTGAACACGATCGCGGATAATTTCGATCCGGAAACCAGCGATCATCACGCACTAAAAATAAAGCTTCGGCATTTAATGGAATTATCCACTAAATACGATGGTATAAAGTCTCAAATTGAATCCGATTACGCTGATTTCGCATTAGCAAGTGATAGAGTCCAAACTGAGGACGATCTTTGCAGCATCGAATGCAAGTTGCAACACTAGTTAGAGCAAGTGGAACAGGTGAATCAAAAACCGCTGATTAATACCGAAATTACGCCTCTTAAGACCCCCCCTATACAGTTGAAACCGATCAAATTACCTCGGTTTTCGAGTAACATTATTGAGTGGCAACACTATTATAACATATATCTCGAATTAATACACGCCAGAACGGATCTGACGAATATTCTAAAGCTACACTACTTGCACTCGTCATTAACTGACGAGGCGCTGAACGTGATAAAATCGCTGCCAATTACTCATGAAAATTATGCGGTAGCTATTGATCTACTAAAAAATAGGTATGACAGTAAGTTGATTGTCTCAGCCCATCATGTGGAGAATGTCTTAGGTGTGCAATCGGTTCAACACGAGTCCAAAATTAGTATTTCCAGATTTATTGACGAGATAACCGCTAATATCAATGCGTTAAACACCTTAAACTTACCCGTAAATACATCCGAAATTATTCTTATTCATTACTTGGCCCAAAAACTCGGTAGTTACACGCTTCGACTGTGGAAAGAAAGTTTGTCAGAAGAACGATTTCCTAACTTTAATAATTTCATAAAATTTCTAAATACACATAGACAGTTATTGCAAAATCTGGACAGCGCAACCACTTCAACAAGCAAGATAAATGTTTGCGATAAGGCTCATTATCGCAAGGCAATTAAAACGGTGAATGCAGCCAAAGCAGCATTCCACTCCCATGTCGGAAATAATGTATGTCGTCAGCTGTGCAAGGGTAAACACAGAATTACTGATTGTTCACAATTTATAACGCTTATTATACACGAGAGAAAAAACATTATGATCAAAAATAAACTCTGTCTAAATTGCTTTCGTTCAGGCCACGATAGTGCCCACTGCCCATCTAAATTTTCTTGCAGAACGTGTGCGAAACGTCATCATACCATGATTCATATGCCTAACAAGAACGGATCGTCCAGTAACAACCAGTGTTCGCTAAAATTACAAACAAATAAGTCCATATTATTATCTACAGCAGTCTGCATGACAACTGATCATGCAGGTAGAAAGCACGCGGTTAGGATTTTATTACACTCTGGATCGCAGGCTAACATGGATTTCGCACGTCGCATGGGTCTGAAACTGTCAATTTCCCATAACGGGTATAAACAATTAATTGTCCAAAGCTGACTTCAGTACCAGAGTAAGGTTACAGTCTCGCTATAAACATTTTAGTTTAAATATACATTGCGCTGTGCTTCCCAGCATCACTAATAATCTCCCGGCGGAATCATTTGACGTAGCATCTTTAAATTTACCTAAGGGCATATTCTTAGCTGACCCACAACTCAACTTCTCGACGCAAGTCGATTTATTGTACGGTGCTCAGTATTATTTGCAGTTAATTGAACCTATTAAATTTATCCGTAGCCCACATTTTCCCATAATTCAGGAGATAAAGCTAGGATTCATTCTCCCAGGTAATTTGCCGTTCAATGTCGACATGACGAAACCGGTTTCATCTTTTATGGTACGTAAAAATGATAGTGAAATATCCTCGCAGCTAAAGGAATTTTGGAAGTTGGAGGAAGTTCCTATTCGTGATACCTCCGCTGAGGACTCGGCATGCGAGAATCATTTTGTGTCCAATACTGTCCGTAATGACGAGGGCAGATTTGTAGTATCCCTGCCTCGCAGGTCAGACAAGTCTCATTTGGGCGATTTTCTTCGCGGAGCTATCCGCAGATCGCAATCTCTGGAAATTAAAGTCCAGCAGAAACGTAAACGTAAACGTAACCGTAAGCGTAACCGATTTTTACACGCTCACCCGCACGAGTTACCATCATGGCCCATCAGTGCCTTCGATACTCATTCTCCCTGCACTTATCCCGATCTGGAACAAGAACGACGCAAGCAGACCCAAACCTCACTAATTGTCGCTTCATCCACCTCCAGTTATGTTGAAAATTACTCATCCCTTACAAGACTCATTCGCGTTTTCTCATATTGCCGTAGGTTTATTCGAAAAAATCTAGGCTCCCCGTTGCAGACAGGGGAACTTCTTTTTTGTCAGTCCAGGAGTTGCATGATACTCTTTTGGCTTTTATTCGCCAGTCTCAGCAATTGCACTTCGGCATTGAGGTTAAGGAGCTTGAGGCACATCGTTGCATCCCCAACAGCAGCAAAATTCTCTCTCTCAACCCCTTCCTTGATGAGTCAGGTATATTGAGAGTGGGTGGGTGTCTGCAGCTTTCCCAGCTTAACTACGCGAGCAAAAATCAAATAATTCTACATCCGCATTCTCATCTCACCAAGTTGATCATAGAAAACGAGCATCTTCGTTTATTGCACTCTGGTCTACAATTAACCCAGTTTTCTCTGAGACAGAAATATTGGATCGTTAACGATAAATCCTATATACGCTCGGTAATACATAAATGCATCACTTGTTTCCGTTACCGTACTAGGGGCGCGAACCAATTATTGGGACAGTTACCCCCTTCTAGGGTCACGCCTGCTAAGCCATTTTCCCAATCGGCTGTGGACTATGACGGACCCGTACTTATACGTCATGGCTGGCAGCGCTCAAAATCGACGTCAAAAGCGTATATTGCGTTATTTATATGCATGAGCACTAAGGCCATTCATTTGAAACTTGTATCAGATCTTACCTCAGACGCCTTCTTAGCGGCCTAAAAACGGTTCATCGCGCGTAGAGGTATTCCCACTCAGATATTTTCAGACAATGGTACGAATTTTCGTCGTGCTAGCAGCACATTACACGAATTGTACAGGCTTTTGAAATCGAAGGGATTTGATCAAGCAACTCAGGAGTTTATCAGTTCCCAGTGCATTAAGTGGTCCTTTATTCCTCCCTCTGCCGCTCATTTTGGTGGTTTGTGGGAAAGAGGAGTAAAAAGTGTCAAATTTCATTTACGTCGCGTGATTGGCTGTTCCGTTTTGAATTTCGAAGAGTATTTTACAATTCTAAATCAAATAGAGTCTTGCCTTAATTCACGCCCTTTATTCTCTATATCCAATGATTTTAGGGACCCTGAACCGCTAACTCCCGCTCATTTCCTGGTCGGTTCTCCACTTACGGCACTCCCGGAGCCCGACTATACCCAAGTCAGTATTAATCGTTTGGGCAGATGGCAGCTGCTCCAAAGATTCACACAATCCATCTGGAAACGATGGTCCAAAGATTATTTGCACCAGTTGCAGCAGCGCAACAAATGGCGCACCACTTCAAGGAATTTAACTGTCGGACAGCTCGTCCTCATTCTAGACGATAATGCACCCCCCTTCAATGGAAACGCGGGGTAATCACAAATGTTCACGAGGGTCAGGACTCAATAGTGCGAGTTCCCGAAGTTCGCACCGCACAGGGTATCCTACGTCGACCCATCCATAAATTATGCCCCCTTCCGGTGGCATCAGACTAGCCACATGAGCTTCATACGGCACGTATCAGGAATGAGAACTTGTCGCATTGCCTTGTATCACTCCCGGGACATTCCCGGGGTGATCATACAATCCAATTTTGTTATTTTTTAATTATTATTATTATTGTCGTGTAGCTATTATTGCAATAGTTACTACGCCATTATTGTATCAATCATTATGTATTTGTCATTGTGCTATTATATGATTATGTATTTTTAAACCTTTTGGGAACTATTATTGTAATCTTATTGTATCAATTATTATGTAGTTGTCATTGTATTTTCCAATGGTTATGTATTGTTGAATTTATTAAGGGATTGTTTTTTCAATATCATGCATGCAAATTATTACATCTTTTTATTGTATTATTGCTTGTTACTTATTATTGAATTCGTTGTGATCATTATTGGGTATTATGTGGCATAAATAAATATGTGTCTACTTAATTATTTTATTATTGTGCATCATGCCATGTTATTATGTATTGGGTAATTTCATTGTCAGTTTTTTATGATTACAAAATTCGAATCCTTATGTATTTTGTAATTATAACATGAATTTGTTATGTTAGCCACATTATCACTATTAATTGTCTAGCTGTCATTGCTCTGTGTTGAACACGCCAATTGTTATGTTGTTGTTTTTCTAACATGTAAATTCAATTACTATGTATTATTAACTTTAAGGCCTAAATTACAAAATCGCCCCGATTTTGTGCGGGCAGTGTGTTCAGACTTGAACTTGTAACCTCTGTACTTCAAATACTGCAATGCGACACGCGCAGATGACGTCACGTTTTTCTTATCTACCGTCTACAGCCGGCTCAGCTGGGCTGTCTGTAGCGAAATTTTCGTTAGTTGTTTTAAATACTCCGAGTCGATCACTCGTAACATTCCCAGCCGCGGCTACTGGCTTTCATTATTTAATTATTATTATTATGTGCAACATGCACTGATCACACTTGGCTATCTCTGCCTTATTCATTATGTGTTTCGACTTTTATTACTTATTAATTAACGGGCATCATGGCGTGTGAACTTCTGCACGTGTCAGTAATAGTATCAAAATTCAACAGTTTTCAATAAAAGATTATTACCTGAAAAATTATACAGTCCACTTCAATTTACTTCCGAACCAGCCTCTTCATTTAGCGTTCCAGGAATAGCTCAAGAGCCTTCAAGAGCTTCCAGACGCAACATTTTCTGGTCCTCAAGGGACAGATTTTATATTTTTGGTCCAACGCGACCGCATTTCTTGGTCCACAAACGACCGCATTTTGTCCACAAGCGACAGCACATTTTGGTCCACAAACGACAGCATTTCTTTGTCCGCAGCGACAGCATTTTCTGGTCCACCAATCCGGATATTATTTTCGCCTTAAGGGCAACATTTTGGTTCACTATTTCAAAATATTTCATTTAATGGGCACAAAAAGCCTGTGTCCCAAACAAGCTTCAAAATTTAAATATTTTCAAATTGAGATTGCTGGCCGTGGCATGTCCTTTTAAGCCGCAAAGACGACCTGCAGGAGTCAAACACAAGATACGACAGAGCGTCAGATCTGACACGATAGGAAACGGCAAGACAGTTATTCAACAGCAGCAAATTCCACAACGGTAAATCACGCTGAGATACGACGACAACCTTCATCCAACCAGCACGAACAGGCGGGGCACCAACATCACAGGATTGACGGACGGGATCAGAGCGGAACCAACAGGACCGAAGCAGTTCTGACCACGCCAGGATTCCACGTGATTATAAACTTTTATTTTTCATATAATTGTTCATATAATGCATGAATATAACAATCTGAGTAATATTTTATAGTCAATATGCTATTATTGGTGCTTTCCTTCAAACATATATCATTATAATATGAGCATATTTTCATAAATGCTTAATAACGCATTAGAAGTTCAAGTGTCGAGATACAGTTATATGTATTATTAGTTAAATTCATAATTTCAATAACCCTGATGGCTGTTTTTTAAAAAAAGATTAAAAGTATAGGTCATAGTAAGTAATGTGTTTAGTTATGTGACGATCAATAGCTCCCGCATTATATCAAATTTTATCAAAATTACGTCAATTATTCACCTGCTCTGCGCTTAAATTCTTTTAAATTACATTTTTTATCGCAATCATGGCTAATGTGAAAGCTCTGATAAAGAAACGGGGCAATATTAAAGCATCTATACCCCGCGTGAACACGTTCGCGGATAATTTCGTTCCGGAAACCAGCGATTATCACGCACTAAAAATAAAGCTTCGGCATTTAATGGAATTATCCACTAAATACGATGGTATAAAGTCTCAAATTGAATCCGATTACGCTGATTTCGCATTAGCAAGTGATAGAGTCCAAACTGAGGACGATCTTTGCAGCATCGAATGCAAGTTGCAACACTTGTTAGAGCAAGTGGAACAGGTGAATCAAAAACCGCTGATTAATACCGAAATTACGCCTCTTAAGACCCCCCCTATACAGTTGAAACCGATCAAATTACCTCGGTTTTCGAGTAACATTATTGAGTGGCAACACTATTATAACATATATCTCGAATTAATACACGCCAGAACGGATCTGACGAATATTCCAAAGCTACACTACTTGCACTCGTCATTAACTGACGAGGCGCTGAACGTGATAAAATCGCTGCCAATTACTCATGAAAATTATGCGGTAGCTATTGATCTACTAAAAAATAGGTATGACAGTAAGTTGATTGTCTCAGCCCATCATGTGGAAAATGTCTTGGGTGTGCAATCAGTTCAACACGAGTCCAAAATTAGTATTTCCAGATTTATTGACGAGATAACCGCTAATATCAATGCGTTAAACACCTTAAACTTACCCGTAAATACATTCGAAATTATTCTTATTCATTACTTGGCCCAAAAGCTCGGTAGTTACACGCTTCGACTGTGGAAAGAAAGTTTGTCAGAAGAACGATTTCCTAACTTTAATAATTTCATAAAATTTCTAAATACACATAGACAGTTATTGCAAAATCTGGACAGCGCAACCACTTCAACAAGCAAGATAAACGTTTGCGATAAGGCTCATTATCGCAAGGCAATTAAAACGGTGAATGCAGCCAAAGCAGCATTCCACTCCCATGTCGGAAATAATGTATGTCGTCAGATGTGCAAGGGTAAACACAGAATTACTGATTGTTCACAATTTATAACGCTTATTATACACGAGAGAAAATACATTATGAGTAAAAATAAACTCTGTCTAAATTGCTTTCGTTCAGGCCACGATAGTGCCCACTGCCCATCTAAATTTTCTTGCAGAACGTGTGCGAATCGTCATCATACCATGATTCATATGCCTAACAAGAACGGATCGTCCAGTGTTCGCTAAAATTACAAACAAATAAGTCCATATTATTATCTACAGCAGTCTGCATGACAACTGATCATGCAGGTAGAAAGCACGCGGTTAGGATTTTATTACACTCTGGATCGCAGGCTAACATGGATTTCGCACGTCGCATGGGTCTGAAACTGTCAATTTCCCATAACGGGTATAAACAATTAATTGTCCAAAGCTGACTTCAGTACCAGAGTAAGGTTACAGTCTCGCTATAAACATTTTAGTTTAAATATACATTGCGCTGTGCTTCCCAGCATCACTAATAATCTCCCGGCGGAATCATTTGACGTAGCAACTTCAAAATTTACCTAAGGGCATATTCTTAGCTGACCCACAACTCAACTTCTCGTCGCAAGTCGATTTATTGTACGGTGGTCAGTATTATTTGCAGTTAATTGAACCTATTAAATTTATCCGTAGCCCACCTTTACCCATAATTCAGGAGATAAAGCTAGGATTCATTCTCGCAGGTAATTTGCCGTTCAATGTCGACATGACGAAATCGGTTTCATCTTTTATGGTATGTAAAAATGATAGTGAAATATCCTCGCAGCTAAAGGAATTTTGGAAGTTGGAGGAAGTTTCTATTCGTGATACCTCCGCTGAGGACTCGGCATGCGAGAATCATTTTGTGTCCAATACTGTCCGTAATGACGAGGGCAGATTTGTAGTATCCCTGCCTCGCAGGTCAGACAAGTCTCATTTGGGCGATTTTCTTCGCGGAGCTATCCGCAGATCGCAATCTCTGCAAATTAAAGTCCAGCAGAAACGTAAACGTAAACGTAACCGTAAGCGTAACCGATTTTTACACGCTCACCCGCACGAGTTATCATCATGGCCCATCAGTGCCTTCGATACTCATTCTCCCTGCACTTATCCCGATCTGGAACAAGAACGACGCAAGCAGACCCAAACCTCACTAATTGTCGCTTCATCCACCTCCAGTTATGTTGAAAATTACTCATCCCTTACAAGACTCATTCGCGTTTTCTCATATTGCCGTAGGTTTATTCGTAAATCTAGGCTCCCCGTTGCAGACAGGGGAACTTCTTTTTTGTCAGTCCAGGAGTTGCATGATACTCTTTTGTCTTTTATTCGCCAGTCTCAGCAATTGCACTTCGGCATTGAGGTTAAGGAGCTTGAGGCACACCGCTGCATCCCCAACAGCAGCAAAATTCTCTCTCTCAACCCCTTCCTTGATGAGTCAGGTATATTGAGAGTGGGTGGGCGTCTGCAGCTCTCCCAGCTTAACTACGCGAGCAAAAATCAAATAATTCTACATCCGCATTCTCATCTCACCAAGTTGATCATAGAAAACGAGCATCTTCGTTTATTGCACTCTGGTGTACAATTAACCCAGTTTTCTCTGAGACAGAAATATTGGATCGTTAACGATAAATCCTATATACGCTCGGTAATACATAAATGCATCACTTGTTTCCGTTACCGTACTAGGGGCGCGAACCAATTATTGGAACAGTTACCCCCTTCTAGGGTCACGCCTGCTAAGCCATTTTCCCAATCGGCTGTGGACTATGACGGACCCGTACTTATACGTCATGGCGGGCAGCGCTCAAAATCGACGTCAAAAGCGTATATTGCGTTATTTATATGCATGAGCACTAAGGCCATTCATTTGAAACTTGTATCAGATCTTACCTCAGACGCCTTCTTAGCGGCCTAAAAACGGTTCATCGCGCGTAGAGGTATTCCCACTCAGATATTTTCAGACAATGGTACGAATTTTCGTCGTGCTAGCAGCACATTACACGAATTGTACAGGCTTTTGAAATCGAAGGGATTTGATCAAGCAACTCAGGAGTTTATCAGTTCCCAGTGCATTAAGTGGTCCTTTATTCCTCCCTCTGCCGCTCATTTCGGTGGTTTGTGGGAAAGCGGAGTAAAAGGTGTCAAATTTCATTTACGTCGCGTGATTGGCTGTTCCGTTTTGAATTTCGAAGAGTATTTTACAATTCTAAATCAAATAGAGTCTTGCCTTAATCCACACCCTTTATTCTCTATATCCAATGATTTTAGGGACCCTGAACCGCTAACTCCCGCTCATTTCCTGGTCGGTTCTCCACTTACGGCACTCCTGGAGCCCGACTAAACCCAAGTCAGTATTAGTCGTTTGGGCAGATGGCAGCTGCTCCAAAGATTCACACAATCCATCTGGAAACGATGGTCCAAAGATTATTTGCACCAGTTGCAGCAGCGCAACAAATGGCGCACCACTTCAAGGAATTTAACTGTCGGACAGCTCGTCCTCATTCTAGACGATAATGCACCCCCTCCTTCAATGGAAACGCGGGGTAATCACAAATGTTCACGCGGGTCAGGACTCAATAGTGCGAGTTGCCGAAGTTCGCACCGCACAGGGTATCCTACGTCGACCCATCCATAAATTATGCCCCCTTCCGGTGGCATCAGACTAGCCGCATGAGCTTCATACGGCACGTATCAGGAATGTGAACTTGTCGCATTGCCTTGTATCACTCCCGGGACATTCCCGGGGCGATCATACAATCCAATTTTGTTATTATTGTAATTATTATTATTATTGTCGTGTAGCTATTATTGCAATAGTTACTACGCCATTATTGTATCAATCATTATGTATTTGTGATTGTGCTGTTATATGATTATGTATTTTTAAACCTTTTGGGAACTATTATTGTAATCTTATTGTATCAATTATTATGTAGTTGTCATTGTATTTTCCAATGGTTATGTATTGTTGAATTTATTAAGGGATTGTTTTTTCAATATCATGCATGCAAATTATTACATCTTTTTATTGTATTATTGCTTGTTACTTATTATTGAATTCGTTGTGATCATTATTGGGTGTTATGTGGCATAAATAAATATGTGTCTACTTAATTATTTTATTATTGTGCATCATGCCATGTTATTATGTATTGGGTAATTTCATTGTCAGTTTTTTATGATTACAAAATTCGAATCATTATGTATTTTGTAATTATAACATGAATTTGTTATGTTAGCCACATTATCACTATTAATTGTCTAGCTGTCATTGCTCTGTGTTGAACACGCCAATTGTTATGTTGTTGTTTTTCTAACATGTAAATTCAATTACTACGTATTATTAACTTTAAGGCATAAATTACAAAATCGCCCCGATTTTGTGCGGGCAGTGTGTTCAGACTTGAACTTGTAACCTCTGTACTTCAAATACTGCAATGCGACACGCGCAGATGACGTCACGTTTTTCTTATCTACCGTCTACAGCCGGCTCAGCTGGGCTGTCTGTAGCGAAATTTTCGTTAGTTGTTTTAAATACTCCGAGTCGATCACTCGTAACATTCCCAGCCGCGGCTACTGGCTTTCATTATTTAATTATTATTATGTGCAACATGCACTGATCACACTTGGCTATCTCTGCCTTATTCATTATGTCTTTCGACTGTTATTACTAATTAATTAATGGGCATCATGGTGAGTAAACTTCTGCACGTGTCAGCAATAGTATCCAAATTCAACAGTTTTCAATAAAAGATTATTACATGAAAAATTATACAGTCCACTTCAATTTACTTCCGAACCAGCCCTCTTCATTTAGCGTTCCAGGAATAGCTCAAGAGCCTTCAAGAGCTTCCAGACGCAACAGCGTCACTGTACTTGCAACATTTTGAGAACGTTTGGTGGAACTTGGATTAGCAGACTCTGAAACATAAAGAACGGAAAGTATTTCTCTTCGAGCAAACCGTAATCAAAGACAACAATATCTAATATACAAATAGTACAAATTTCTTTAGCTTACTAAAGGAGATATAGAAAACCTTCTAACCTTCGTCCACCAGAATCAATAGAAACGAGATAATGGATCTTTGCAGCACTTTTTTGACCAATTGGCACTTCATGCGTTGAAACAACTAAATTCTTATGATTAACGCAATCGATCATGCAAATCACTTTGTCGGATGTTCAGCTTTATCGTTCGTCCTTAATGAAATCAAACACACGTTGCCAATACTGCACGAGATTGTACGTGCCTAGGCCAGCGGGCTGTTTCGAGAAGTAACGATCACTGCTCTGTCAGTGTAGCTCAACGTACGACTCCCGAAATGCTTGTTTTCACGTCATCCAGCTTATAACGTGAACAGCGTCTAGCTTTAGATTAGTACATCTGGGTTAACTGCATGTTATATCGAATGACTGCAATTTCCTGCGTTAAATATATTCTAAAGGGTGTTACTTTGTTTCTTTTACCTTCTGTAAATTGGTAATATTGTACGTACATGTTGTTTTAACTGTAATGAAATCAATCAGCATAACCGTGAACATCATTACTTCCAATAAACATATGAACTTCATCTTATAATCATACTCATTTTAGGTAATAGACCTATGTGTTACTAATATTAATAACGGTATCCAAAAACAATCACTTTACGATAAGAAGAAAATGTAAGCCGCAATGTAGTTAATGTGGACAGATAAGTTATAACCTTTCAGCCGATTCAGTATATCTTTTGTTCACTGTCTGAATTCTACCAATTTCGCCTCTACAAAAATAACTTCTGCACATCACTATATCGACAATTTCCGATTAGTGCTTTAGGACTTTCTGCTCGTCATCAAATCGAAAAGGCCCAAAACCGTTAATTGGAAATTATCTAAGGAGTGGTCTGCAACAGTTTAATTTTTGATTGTAAATATAACCACTAATACAAATTTATTATTTAAAAACAATTTTTTCTACTGTTTCAACGTTTTTGCACTGTCAATTGACAGTCACATTCGTAGTATTCGGCTCAAATTAGTATTAATGCTCATTAATAATTAATTATTAATTATTAAAGCTCACCTCATCTTATTTTATATTTGCAAAAATAAAAATCTTGAGCTTTTCTAAATGAATCAGTTTTTTAATTAAACGATTTAAATAATTTTGATGATGTAAATTTTAAAACTGTTTTAAGAACAATCGGTCTATCTTCAAGTTAAATTTCTCATTCAAATTTGCATCACTGTTTGTGATATTATTGTGCATAGAATTTCTTATATTTATCTCTGTAAAACTTTTTCTAAACTTTTTTTGTTGTCAAATTTAGAAGAATAAGATACAGTTTAAAGCACTTTAATAATATATTTTTGGTTACAAACAAACGAACATGTAATTTTCAGGTTATTGTTTACGAAATTTTGCATAAAAAGCCATACAACTTTTGACCTTTGAACTATTTTTTAAGTTGCTAATATAAAAGCACTAAATGAAGTTATTAATTTGTTGTCAGTACTGATGATAGTATTAACGTTTCATTATTTTGATAGAAGTACGTCAAAAAAGTGTAACAGAAACAGCCTGTATATAATGCGTTGCTATTACAATATGTGGGCTACACGTTGTCTGCTACTATATGGTATCTTGCTATAATGATTTGTTTCGACAACCATTGCTAAACATAAACATTTCATTTAGATGCAAACCAATAATCTTCAATCGGAAAATCAAATAACGTAACATTATTTATACAACATCTCCTATTAGTTCAGCATTATTAAGCACCGTATTTGAAGTTATAACCATGTCAAGAATTTCAATGTGATATAACGTGATGTGGGTTCAATTAAGAAAGAATTATAAACAAATTAAACATTAGAGAACAACCCCAAACATAAGTTTATTTTCAACTGGTAGTAATTTTTGAGAACTATTTCATTATTTATTAATTTATTAATAATAATAATAATAATAATAATAATAATAATAATAGTAGTAGTAGTAATAATAATAATCATCATCATCATAAAAGCACGTATTAATATATTCTCTCTATATATTCCTTTAAAGTTTGTTGTTGCAAAACACACTCCATGTATGTAGTGTATATCCAGGTATATTCATTTTGTTATAGACAGATTCATAGTTTCAACGTTATCCTGACGTATGTGTAATGTGTTGTTTTTAATATTGCAACGTTACAAAGTAGGGCAGGCGAACAATACATTTCGTTTCAACATCATGCATTCAATATAACGTAACATGAAATGGATTTTATGAATACTATATTTACAAGCGATCTAAAATTATATAAACGGATATTACCTAGTTTTTAATACGTGTTATTTCAGTCCGCTAAAATGGTCTTTTAAAGTCAGTATTTTGATAAACGAAAATATACGTTCCAAATATGTGGTGTTATACCTTTACATAGTTAAAGCAAATAGAGGACATGATTGTTTTGTATTTCTGCTGTAACCGTGACTGCTACTCTCTTACAGCATAACCTCGAAACCCGTCTTCTGAAGGTTACGAAACTTTGGATACAAATTTATCACGTTACTTTATGAGTGAATTTACTGTGATTCGTGTCCGTGAATGAGTAGGTCCAACTAAAAAAGATCATCTGCCTTTAAAATTAATATAAATATAACTTTATTTTTTGCTGTCTCTCTGATATAAGAATTGTAAGTTCTCCTAAAGTTTTTAATGTACATGAATGTAATTATTCCCTTGTAAGTAACTCGTTGAGTTTCCTGCAGGTCTCCCATGTGATATCTTCAAATAAATGCACTGCAAGTAGGTTTATTTTTACCTGCAGCACGCTTAATTACACAATGTAAGCGAAACATTCAATTACAATTCAAACGAACCTCTGAAGATACAGGATAATCTATGTGAAACGTGCGTCAGGTAAAAATAAACCTACCTGCAGTGTATTTATTTGAAGGTATTAAATTAATGTAATGTCCACTCGTTTAAAAATAATTTTGATTACACTCTGTGAGCAAGTGTTACAATTTACAAAACACAAAGTAAATACAATGATTCTCCGTTCCCAATTACCAATTCAAAACAGAATGTTTTTTCTCATTACAAAATACCAACTTATGCACAAGTTATAAGCGGAAGTGATAATTTCAGCAAAACTGCAGAACAGGTAACCTTATTTCTAAACCAGGTCAAATTAAGGTTTAGCAAACAATAAACCGGAAGGGTACTAAACCTTCTAAGAACATCTTTGAAATAATTAAACCATAATAACTTACGTTCTTACGTAGGATTGCTACTTGGTGGACGAACGGGTTGATTAATCATAATCAAGAGATAATTATCTTTTTAACCTTAAGGAACATTTTAGATATATTTTTTCTAAAATACACTTGAACGATAAACAGTATTCTCTATACCATAGTATTCATCCCGATGGCGCTGCCCACGGTGGTTCAGCAATAGTGATCCGTAAAGCCATAGCCCACCACGAGCTATGTAAACATCACACTAACAAAATCCAAGCAACATTTATTGTATTTGAAGTTCAATAAAAGCACTTCAAAATTTTTGCTAATCATAGTCTACCAACACATTGCATCATTTAATTAATTCAAAGTTTTCCTTTAGAAGGTATGAGGTGACTGAAAAGTTATTATAACTTCTATTGAAAAGCAATATATTTGTGTGTGTGTGTGTGTGTGTGTGTGTGTGTGTTTGTTGTACCTCGAGACCTATGACCGAAACGTGTGGCGAGCCGACCTTGGACAGATTTCTGATGTTCTTTATAGCCATATTTCTACAATAAACACTCTAGTCGAATCTTGATTGGACTTTTTGTGCGACCATACTCTGGTCATCGCTATCAATTCTAATCGACAAGTCGTTCCTACCAAACATAATGTAAAAACATTTTGGAAAAAAATATTAAAATTACATTGAAGATATCGCGAACATTTTTGCCCTTTCTTGTATAATGTAAACGTTATTAAAATGTTCCGCCAAACCTGCACAGTAGCGTACTACTCTTGCACAGTAGGTAACCAGGCAGTACATTTCTAAAATTTCAAAATAACTAACACTATCACTATACCACTACTTACCTCGTCAATTTAACTGCGAAAAGTTATAGCTAGAAGCACTGCTTAAAGTTACATTCCTAAAAACATGGAAACAATTAATAAAATCAATTCGAAACTGACAGAATTCGGAACGTTTGAGGACTATGTGTTTTCCACTAGATAATACACTGTTGAAGGCAACAAAACAGATAAAACTATTTCATATAGGGATACCCCAATGATAGCTAAACAGTGGATACCCAAGGACAGACTGCAGCAAAGTATGAAGCCATGGAAGTCACTGACCGGTCCTAATCGAAGGAATAGGGAGGACAGAGGAAGATGGACTGCAAGGCTCATACCTAACTTGAGGGAACGGGTGACCGCCAGCACGGTGTGGTTAACTTCCATTAGACGCACTTTCCCAGTGGTCACGGCAATTTTAAGGCACAATTGTAATGACCTAGATAAGGGCGCAATAGGATCCATTCTGAAGTAATACGTTAAGTGGTTCCAGGACACATATCGATATCTGAATTAGCGGTGGGTTGTTAGAGTCCTATACACCAGGAGCAGACGCTTTCCTCTGACGGTACACAAAACATTTTCTCTCTCTGAAAAAAATAATATGTATTAATACTACTACTACTACTACTACTACTACTACTACTACTACTACTACTACTACTACGCTCATTAGTATTAATATTATTATTACTATTACTATTATTATTGTTGTTATTATTATTAAGAAAGGTCCAAAAATGCTTCGTTTTTTATTTATGGTTTGCGAAAATTTCACCTTGCTTTCTGCTCCAAGAATACAATTAAATTCTACTGACACTCTCGGAACTTAAATTAAAGAGTATATTTCATGGATTCATATGGTTTTTGGTCTGAAAAAGTTTAAATAGAGGGTTCGAGAACCGTACCTTGTGTAGTTTTTATAGAAAAGTTACAATGTTTTCCATAATCCAAAATATTAGTGTCGAAAAACAAACATTTTTTAGGGTTGATTTAAATTTATTTGTTAAAATTGTCAACAAATAAAAGTAAATTTGTAATAATATTTGTCAAGAATTTAATTTGAGAAATTTTATGTATATGAAATTAATAAAAAACAAATGAACATTATAAAAAAATCAAAATTTGTTTAAAGAAGAAACACAACAAACAAAATGTAAGAAATTTATTTTTCTTGTAATGCAGTTAAAATTATTTGTTTATTTCAAAATAATAACAACTTATTAATTACAACAATTTATATCCAGTTAATAAAAACATTAATTTTAGTTAACATTGATAAATAAAAAATACTAATTTCAACAACATTAATTAACTTGTTTTAATAAAGTCTATAAAAAAATGCAGTTAACAATACTGTTCTGATCAGACTCAAAATTGGATTCAAATCATCAAAGAGATGTTTAACAATTAATTTATAACGTAGTAGTTTAATTATTTATCATAACTCACCTGTAATCTGCGATTTGTAAAGTGTGTTTTTTTAACATAAAATAAAATATATTTTTCAAAATACCATTGCAATTTTCGAAACATGACTGTGTAGATATTGTTTCCGTGTACCATTTTAGTAATGAACAATTTTCGGGATGCTTTTAAGTTATAACCTTTTCCTTTCATATATGATGTACTATTCCACTTTTTTTGTTTCTGTCTCGTACGCTAAGTACTAGTTTAGGGTTCTGTGTGAAAGCGTAAGAATTGCATTTTAGTTGTTGGAAGGACTGCTGTTATTTGATAAACAACAAATTAAGGTTAAATATATTCTGTTAATATAAGTTTCTATCAATTTAATGCAGTGTGTGTCTGTGTGTGTCTGTCTGTCTAGTAATCTACGTCGTGTCTGCGTTCACATGGCATACTTAAGTTTCATAGTTACAAAGTGACCCTTTGCGCATAAAAATTGGCCATCACTGCACTAAACGTATAAAATTAAAAGTCATCATAAAATTTCAATAAAATGTTCTAATATAACTCGTAAACAACGAAATGCAGAGGCTTACAATCAAATATAGCCATCAAATTCCAAACATGAGTTAATAGAGCCGTTATACAACGGTCTGGAAAGAGGAGATTGGTACAAACCTTTACTTAATATGCAGCGAGCATTGCGCCATTATTCATTGATCCATAAATACAATTATAAATATTTTCTTCATACCAAACGTACCATTCTTTATATTGAACGGGTATTTTCAGACGTCTTCGTTTCTTTCAATAAAGTAAATTGCGGCACTTAAGCAATATATTCCGCGTCAATGGTAAGTTGAATATTACGCGAACTGCGTTTTAATTAATTTAGTACATAATTCTTAGTTATATCTATCTTTAAAAGTGTAAAATATGGATGGATATTGTGTAAGTTATTTCTAATCATTCTACTCCATTGTTATATCTACTTCTTTCTGTCTTGTACAGTTCGCCTGACAGTGCCCCACTTCAATTAGCTCCTCTATACAGCTCTCCTTTCCTTTTTAAAACATATTATAATGTAAAAAATTAGTATAATAGAGTACTGTAGCACTTCACCATAAACTGTAATACTTCTAGAGCCACACTTCTAAATTCTCAGATGAAGTTTATTAATTATTATATATTTCACTGTCTATTTCGCAACAATCCCCGTACTTTGTTAGCAATCTCCAAAGGATACATACTGTCACAGGACAAATGGCGCTAATCGTACACCTCATCGTTTTTGAAACCCTTAAAAGGACCGTTTGGCGAGAACGCTAACTCAGATGTATACGCCGCCCAGGCGGAACAAACATCCAGCGTTTTCGCCACACGGCCCTTTTTAAGGTCATCAAAACCAATGAGGTGTACGATTGGCGCCATTTGTCCTGTCACAATAAATACACATTTTTCTTCAAAAGCTCATTCTCTTGTCCATAAATTGTTATTTCCATTTCTGTAATGTTTATGATTTGAATTATAATATTAAAATTTTTGACTTTACTTGACTATAGACTGAAGAACGATCTCCATAGGTGGCGGCCTGTGAGCTGATGAGCCACAGTTGATATTCCACAGTAATGTGGTGTGGTATCTCTGTAATAATGCAGATGGTAAAGTCTTTCAGGGTCGCTTTCGAGTTATTATTTGGCACGAACTTTTACGAGTTAGTCTCAACACGACCGTAGTGTATTTGACTTAAATTACTTATGTAATTATTTTTAAACGCTGTAAAAAGTTTTATATAAGTAGAACTATTGTTTACTTAAAAATTATTTTTATCTTTGTTTTAACAATTTTAAGATTTTCCATCATACTGATGCACGCTCTAAAGAATTACATATGACCATATAAATTAACACCTTAATTTGATGTAGGCAATACTGAAAATCTTTAATATCTCACCTAAAAAGTAAAGAATTAGCACTGTTACAGAAAAAACTAGAACTGTCAATTTATAAATTAAAACTGCACCTTGTCTCTGCTTCTGGTGGGAATGGGTAGGAGTGAAAACCTTGTTAGTGAACGTTTCGATCTCTCCTCTTTAATGGTCTGTGGCATTCAATTTGTTCCCACACCTTCCTTTTGTGTCAGACAGGTAATGGCCTAGCTGCGTGATAGCAACGCCATTTGAAGAGCTAATTTGTCTGACACTGTTGATAGAATATAATCGGATGCTCCTTGTTGAGTTATATTAAATTTATTGATATACCCGATAATTATTTAAAAGTAATGGAAAAATTATTACAAAAGTTAATGTTTTAAACACTGAACAGATCTACCACAATACA
This sequence comes from Magicicada septendecula, assembly GCA_034769895.1. Lineage (NCBI taxonomy): Eukaryota > Metazoa > Arthropoda > Insecta > Hemiptera > Cicadidae > Magicicada > Magicicada septendecula. Next base: position 626,405,849 of record CM068368.1, on the reverse strand, counting down.
CGTTTTTATATGTATTGTTTATAGATAGACGGTGTTAATTTGTCATTTGAATTTTAAAGTAATTAATGATTTTCAAGTTTGACATTCGGAGTTTTGTCATACAAGTGCATGATGTGACTACATCGCTCCCACGCTACACACACTAGTTCTCATTTTTGCTTTGAGAGCCATACTTAACACTCGTAAACCCCAATAGAGTACATTGTAGATCATGCAGCTGTGGCGCGAACTAAGAAGACAAGATATTTTAATAGCCTTCAAAATGTGCGAAGACACTATTTAAATAATTAATCAATTATTCTTTACAGGCTATTATAATATTTTAACAAAAATTTACTTCATGCAACTAACAATCAGTGCCATAATTTCATATAAGATAATACTGTGATGTTTTAATTATAAATATATAGGAATAACGTATAAAAAATAATACAATACTATTTCTGAATAATGAATGACAAACCTTTAAGCAAACTTGCTTCTAATTGATAGTAAAAATAATTAAATTAAAAGTACCGTGATTTGTTAAACGCTGTGATACGATCGGATTAATGTATGCCAACCTGTACGACCATACGAACACAGCTATTCAAGTGAAATTGGCTGTTAGTTCTTAACTTATTTAATGAACCTTTTTTTAAAGCAACATAATGTTATTAATCAAAATACTGCCCTTGCTTGAAGTTCATTGTAGAGTTTTCATTTTATATTAATCTAATTTCATCGTAATTTGGTAATCTAATCGTCTTTAGTAAACAGAATAAAAGTTACACATGTTTTCGGACCATATAAACAGAATATACTACTCTAGACGTTTATTGAAATTCCCCTCCTCTACCTTTATAGTTGATTGTATAAGTCAAAATAACGGAAAAGTATGATAAACATGTGTCCATAATCGTTTTTACAGTTACAACCAGTAAAGATTTTCAGTATTTAATCTCAAAGGTAAAAAATGTGAACTAAATTTATTTCCCTAATAACTAAAATTCCCCGCTACACAAAGTGTATCAAACAACACAGATTAATTAATGGTTAGAAAACAACATTTTCCTACTTGCTCTAATGTCACAACTCTAAATTTAGCAACTCACAATTAGTTAAGCTTACAAAATTATTCAAAATATAATTTTCAAAACTTAATTGTTGATCAGTTGTAATATTGATTGCCAGCTTATGAATCAAATCAATCTCAAATAATTCCATTATTGTTTTTAATCTTTGAGAAACATGAGTAGAAAAATCTTGAAAATGGGTTTCCAAAAATCCCTTGTATATTTACATATTTCTCTTTATTTTTAGCTATGAAATAAGCTCTTGATGGTAAAATTTTGTGACTCGCTTCGTACATTAAAGGAGTTTTGCAATCTCCATGTGTGTATAACTATACTCTGCAGTCTGCAGTATCTACTAACACGTAGAAAATAAAAAGAAGTCTTGATAACAGTGAAAGTTAACCTCATACAATTACGGTCAGATAGTCTTTAGAATAACGCAGCTCGTAAAGAGCAGAAAGTAAGGTTATAATGAAATTAACATATTAAATATTTGGAATCACATCAACGCATAATAAAAGTCTATAAACTTTATCACAAAAACAGGCTCTCGAAATATTGATCTCATTTTTATGGAAATGGTAATTTTAGGTAACTAGAAGATAATTATTATTTAAATATTACAACGCTCCCTTTCGCCTAACACAATTATCTAATATTTGTGATGTTAGATAAAAAGTTACTTACCCGTGATTTTACTTTACCTGGGCGCCAGAACAAATCCCAGATACAAATGACACGGTTTCAGCTTAGCTCAGCGCATGGAGACACTCTTTCTCAGGATTCGTTCAGTGATTGTGATTTTCAAGGGGAATAGTTACAAATAACTCTTTAAGATTTGCTTGATTATTATTTTTAATGTTTTAATAAATGATTTTTGAAACTTTAACTTGTTAATGGTAGGACTTAATTCTACCCTAACCTTATAATTATTGAGTGAGTGTGGAAAGTAATGATTAAGACGCTCAAACCACCTATAGCTCTTATCTTGTCTGATTAAGAAATTTCTATCTCCCAAACCAGTGCTAAAGAACAGGTCTACAATAATTTGCACGTCCAATAGTACACACTATTTTCCATTCAACACTCTTATACTAAATTAAAGCTAATCTTACAGTTAAAATACAATGTGTGCTTTTCTTATTGTCTTTTTAAAATTGTTTATTGTTTTATTTATTTGTTTAGCGCTTATATCATTGATCAATGAATCTATTTCTTACTGTTTTGATGCGTTGACCGAAGATAGGAATCTGTAGAGGTCCTTCTTTCGATGGTGTTGCACAGAAGAATGGGTTGATCAATGTTGTGGAAGATGCCCTGGCAATTACAGATGCTGTAGCCTTCTGTAGCACAGGTCCTTCACGGCTGATGGATTAATAAATTAACTAATTAATTAATTAATGGTGATTTTACGCAGCTAGTGTTATTGAATGTTGTTAATTCATCTACACTGCGGACTACTTCTCGATTTATAACTGAGTTTGCACTGTTGTGTAATTAAAAAAAATTCTGTATGCGAATTATACACGTCTAGTGTGTTTCAGTACCGAACGAAGAGTGATGTTACCCCTCGCTTTTAGCTGGCGTCTGTTTTAAATACGGGCTGCTGATTGGTTGTACAAATAAATCATGCGTTTTTCCAGTTGTGACAATCTCGAACAAGTCGGTCAAACACTCCGTGACAGTTTCCCAACGGCAGAGAAATTCTTGTCAAAATCGTACTTCCTGTATTTGCAAATCGATTGACTACAGGTATTTGCAAATGTGTTTCCGAAGATCTGACCACAGAATATTGTTGCTTAGGTCTTTATCTGTGTGTGTGTGAAAACACCTTATTCCTACGTAGCATAATTCTCTCGTTATTCCTGTTGGCGTGCGTCATCCGTATAACTTCTTTATTTGTTAATTAGATTAACTGAGCTTGCGGCTACTTATAAAGCTTTTCTTGCTGAATACAATGCTGTTTTCAGAATTGCCGTATATTTACAACTTTGGAAGTTATTGCAGATTTAACTGATAATTCGCTTTGAGTAAAATTACCTGTTTGAACTGGATTCTATTTTCGCGGTGACGCGGTTAGAGTGAGATGGCTGCTATTATACCCTCTCTCTCTTCCTTACTGCGTTACGCTCGTACTGTCTATAGCTTTCATATAACGCTCTGATAGGACGCTATTATGAATAGTTATAATATATTATTTATTAAAAACATAAAATAAATATTGGGGATTTAGTAGAACATGAAATACTTTTTGATGAACCACGATTAAATAAACGTATGTTTTCAAATTCATATCAATTCAGCCTGTAGAAACTTGTGAATACCCAGAACTAACATCCTGTGGCAAAGATGAGCGGCTGATCTGGTCACACTACCTTCCTTGTACGCCAGTCAAGACATATTACTGTAGAACGTATATGTATTCTGATTAGATTTGTGTGACTCTCTTGAGTTATGTCGGTCGTAAAAATAAGCTTATTAATATATAAACAGGTACTGCATCAAATTTGGATGATTATTTTAAAAGTTAATTAAGTAAGTTGTAGTAGGCAAGTAAGCGATGAAAAATAATAACATAACTTAAAACAATAAGATAATTTAATATAATAAATAGTACTTAAAATAAATAATTTACATCTCTGCACTGTGCAATAAAGTCAGAGTACACGGAAAACTTAAACATGAAAGAAAAAGACACATTCAGGAAGAACAACAAATCGTTAACCACTTTGGTTTTATGGGAATCAATAGGAACTGTTGGAGAACAAGATACTTCTTAATGAGACAAGAAGCTACAATTTCTTTTGCTACCCAGTCTGGCGAAGAAAAAAACATTCAAGACACGCACTGCGGAAGAGACAACGAGAGGAAGAGTGACTGATATATCGATAGAGAGAGAGAGAGAGAGAGAGAGAGAGAGAGAGAGAGAGAGAGAGAGAGAGAGAGAGAGAGAGAGAGAAACAGAAAGTGACACACAGAAAGACAAAGATAGGTAAAGAGAGAAAGAGTGAGTGTGAGAGGCAGGCACACAAGCAGGCAAAAGTAATGATACAAGGACAACATTATTTTATACGTGTTAACTAGTACTGTATTATATATAGATGTGTGTGTGTGTGTGTGTGTGTTTTAAGTGTTATAGGTGTTATACGAGTGTGTGTTATATGTATTATGTGTGTGCTATATGTTATTGTATGTCATATGTATTAAGTAGTTCGGTGAATAATCACATAACTGATGCTACATCACAATAACATAATACGTATTCACTAGAGTTTGTTTTAAACTGGAATGGGATTTTACGTAAAACAATGCGCATAGCTAGGCATGGATTTTTCTAATCAGCGCCATGTACGTTGGCCAGCTTGCCAGTCGTCTTGACCATTGCGTTGACACGTGGTAGCTCGGACCTCGGTCTAGAAGTTGTGACACTTGCTCGGAGTGACATTTGCTCGAAGAAACAATGATTCTATAAAATTGATAATGATTCCAGGAAGTGAAGTATTATATTAAGCAGTTACATTTGCATAGAAGCCAACGATGAGTCTTACACACTGTTAGGTGGGCAACCTTTCTACATAAGCCCAAGAATAAGTCTTTACTTCAGCTAAGAGTTAATAAAAAAAATAATAACTTTCATATCGACGACATTCAACTAAACATTTGGAAACAACTTAGGCCTACATTTGCAGTTCTTTTAGTTAGCCTGACCAGATACTCAGCGCCTAATTCCCAGATATTTCTATATTTTTATTAGCATTATTAATTACATTAATAACAATTAATATAATCAATTAGACAATATAATATAATTAAATATATTTGACCAAATATAATTAATATCTATTAAATACAATTATCTAATACATCGAGTTACAGTTATATTATTAATTAATTATATGCATTATTTTATTAGAACTATTACAATCAATATTAATCAACGCATTATTATTATTGTTATTGTTATTATTATTATTTCATTTCTGCTATTATTTTATTGTTATTAACTATATTACGCACGCATTTATGGAGGGCCCGAGCGCACACACACACATACAGTGTTAATCTAATTTTAATGCTTCTGATACTGAATGCTTCACTCATGTGTATTTTTCAGGTGTACCAGCGTTTTTTAGAATTTGCTTATTTCCAAAAAGGTTCCTATAAAGTTCCTATAAAAATACCAATCGATCTGAAAACTGGAAACTGGAAGAAGCCTAACAAATACGAGTTAACATAGTCGTATGTTAACTTCTAACTTGCTTCTGTCGTTATGACATTTAATTTACAAAAGAATATTCTTTTCATGTCGTTAAAGTCTTGCTTATTGACGTGCCTTTCAATATTTATCATTAATCTTGTTTCATTTTACTTACTCACCAACTCCCTTCAAAAAGACGCTGAGTACTACGGTCACACATTTGACAGAGTATCCCTCAACCTTGAAGAGACGGACCACTATTGTAAAGATAATCGATTTATTTCTAAAGCTTACAAAAATATTGAAATTTTTGAGAAGCTTACAAACTTAGCTTTCATCAAAAAATTGAAGTAAAAAACATTTCTGAAAAATTAATTTAAATTGTAAATATTGTACAGAAACGGACAGGATGTAACTGGTATTACAGTATTTCTGTTCTGCTTGGACTTGGGTAAAATACTCTGTCCGACTTAAGGGTCGCTTCCGGGCGTTTAGATATTTCTCACGGGGACAGTTACATACAATTTTACACCGTGAACCGATACTGTTACTGCTTAACTGGTATTCGTGTACCTTTCCAGTGAAAGTGTCTATATTCCTTAAACGGAATATCTTGCATTTACACGTATAACACACAATTATAATAACTATCATAGTAACTTAACAGGAATTTTCTAACTTGCGTTCATCGCAACTGGCAGACCAAGCATCATAGACGAAAATAGCATTTACTCGACATCGATTCCAAAGACAAACTGACTATACGTTCATAGTATTTTCCTTAAACTGAATGTCTCGTGATATGACTGGTTCTTCGGTAATCCTTTCTCATGATATTCTTAAAGATAAAATTTTCACCTGTATGAACAGAGTATTTCATGTTCAAACACTGAAATATTTTACCACAGATTTCATTGTTTATGAAACATTTTTACTTTAAAAACGCATACATTCAATTAGTAATTTTTAAAACCACTACTGCCATCAGAAAGGTATTTTTATTAAAGTTATTCTAATACAAGTTCTATTCAAACTTTTCCATATTTTAATAGTTAATAACATGTTTTTAAGAATATCTAGTAACATAGGCTTATAACATGCCCTCGCACACACGCACTACACACGCGTTTACCACCATTTCACTGCATTTAAAGTTGCGTTACAAGTCTAAAGATACTTAAAACTGATATTTTTCACAACGTTCCTTATCAACTAATTTACAATGTTCAAACCTGCGATCTGTCCTTATTTGTATAGCTTCTTTAATGCCATCATATAGCAGCATTGTTTTGCTACATTCTATTTGAATATTTTACGTGCTGTACATGTATATATTCAAACACTTGTTTTACTACAGTTTGTTTCTTAACGTATGAAGTACTTACACTACTCTAGTATACAATCAATATTATTTTTCCTTATTTTGAACATGTTTCGAGCATCAGGCTAAATGATCACCGTCGGCCATGTTGTTTAGTTTTTAATCTGGCAAGGTACCTACGTTATGGTTGATTGTTGTTGTAGGTTGATGTTGGTTTCTTATTGTTTTTTTTGTTGCTTGATGCTTATTGGTGTTATTGTCGTTAGATATGTTGTTTAAATTTGTTCTTGGAGTATTTCCAATGTTAAAAAATGTTTTTTATTCTACATTAGTTTGCGTTTTTCCGGTATTATCTGTTTTGTTTTATGTTGATTTATGTGTTTTATGCTAAACATAAAACATAAATATTTATTTATGTATGCTAAATTGGATTTATAAATGTTTGGGATTTTGTTGTAAATCCAGGTGTTTAAAATCCAGGCTACACATATTAAACAACATTTCACTAGCACAGAAAACCATGAAAATGAACTAAGCACTATTAATATTTAGCCGAAACCAACGGATATAAGAGTACAATAACAGATACTTAATCTGAAAGTTATTATATTTCAGAATGAGGCAATAAACTCATAAGACTCGGCTATATTAACAACTACATTACATTGTAAACTTAAAAAACTCAGATTACAATATTACACGTAGAACCAATAACAATACAGAACACATACTGCCAATAATTTCTTTTAAATACTTGAATAAATCTGACTTATCTAGAATGTACAAACTACAGTGTTTACTGTACAACAAATTCCAATAAGTCAGACACTTTGCAGTTTTAAATAAAGTTACAATGAACACATGAAGAAACTACACTGAACCACTAAATCTACCTTTGCAAACCGCCTCATTGAAACAGTTAACACATGCGCAAAAATAAACAGGAACCTGGAAATTCTACAAGTAAACAGAAAGGGTTGAAAATTATATATGTTTGAGCAACTACTATAAAAAACATCAAAAGTATAGAAACGACATTATAAATGAACAGTCTAAATGTCATATTATTTTTAAATACTCCTGATATATAACAAATGATCTAATAGCTTAATAAAGCAATGGCACTACGTGACCTGTCTGTTTGTCTGTCTGTCTGTCTGTCTGTCTGTCTGTCTCTCTCTCTCTCTCTCTCTCTCTCTCTCTCTCTCTCTCTCTCTCTCTCTCTCTCTCTCTCTCTCTCTCTCTCTCTCTCTCTCTCTCTCTCTCTCTCTCTCTCTTGCCTTCAGTACATCTTTGCCGTTAGCGGTGTTTCTACATGTACCGGTGTTTATCAGTGAGTTGAACAGATTGTTTTTAAATCAGTACAACTAAATCTCTGTGTTTACACTTAATTCAGTCTAAACATATAATAGGCATACGTTATTTATCATATATTTGTTCCATAAATTTTACCACGTAATCCAGGTACTTAAATGTAACGTGAGTACACAAGGAGTAAAGCACTCTTTATTGAAAATCGAAACACAGTGATATGTGAATAAAAATGTGGAGTTAATAGGCATGTATTCACACAGGATTATGTACATATGTACATTAAATGTGTAAGGCATAACAAAACATAGGTTGCTCATGTATTTAGTAGATATAAACTTACCAATACGATAATATATATTGAGTAGCCTATATATTAACTAAACTCTGTATGATACTCGCCGCTATTCGGCAGATTAGATTGCACCATGCCCTTTAAGAAAGTAAGCCTAAATTATTTAAACAATATTCAACATAGGCTTGCAACTATATTTTATTAAATGTAAATCTTATGGATCGACCAGAAGTTAAAATCGACGTTAGAATATTTGAAGACATTTATTGAATAAATTCACTGCACAAAATTTAAAACAATAGACGAATAATCTTAATTAAATTCTTACACTCCCATTGTCAGAGAATTTAATTTTCTCAGCTAGCTACCGCCTGCCATTTCTATAACGACTGAAAATAGCTGCACTGTGATAGGTTTTCAAACTAGCAGAACGACATTACTTCAGATCATTCATTCAGTGATTAGAATGCCTTCCATTAGGCTCACGGTATTCACGTTTTATTAATTTAATCTTAAAACAACACAGTTGTGTGTGTGTGTGTGTGTGTGTGGCAGGAGGGAGAATAATCATACCGTATAACGTGAAAGAGGAATTCAGCTTGATAGTAACAATAAATCTTTGATAAGTTGGGTCTTTTCTCATGCACATTCCTACAGTTTTCCGATGAATAATTTTTACAATCACCTGATAGAGGTAATTACTATTTCGTTAATTTAAATTATTTACAGTAAACATTTACAGGGTTTGAACACACGAAACAAATCAAATATCCATTTTAAAATATGGCGAGATATACAAAACCTTTTAAAAAAGTAACTTTCTTTTAGTTTTAAAATATAAATATAACTTTTATGATTCTTCTTAATTCGAAACGTGTATTTACCGTAAAACTATAATGAGATTGTAACATTTAGCAGTAGGCCTACTGTTTTTGGTCTTTTAAAGTTTTCGATATTATGAACAAATTCTAAATCAACCATAACCATTTCCGAGGCAACATTCTTACATTTTGAATTATAAATTTTAATTTTTAACGTTACAAGCGTTTATTTTACACTTTAATTAACAGTCTTCAAAAAGGAGGAGGTTCTACATTCGTCGTTATTTTTATTTTTTTTTTTTAATGTATGTTCGCGAGAACAGCTGGGCCGATTGAACACATTTTGTTTATTTAAAAGGGCATGTTCCTGTGGTGGTCCCTTAGTATTTAAAATTGGAATTCTGCCAGTAGTAAGTCAGTACCAGCAGAATACTGTATTTTCAGTTACGCTTGTGCTTTTAAAAATTTTCACGACAAAGACTAAAATAGTGGTGTTTAAAGGAAAATCCACAGTACGCTCCAAAATAGTAACAGACAATGAAAATATTGGACAAATATCCCACTTCACCTATCTAGGGTGCAACGTAAGCTATGAATATGAAAAATATATTGATAATAAAATAAGCAGATACCACAGGATGTGTGGCACAATTCATAAGACGCTGGGAAAGAAAGTACAGAAGGCATAGAAATTTTATAAAGTAATGGTGGCGCCAGTATTGTTGTACGGCAGTGAATCGTGGACACTCATCCAAAATAAGAGAAAAAAATTGAAGCTGCTGAAATGAAATTCTTCGCGATAGTCAAAGGATGAGTTAATGAGTTCAAAAATTGAAGCTGCTGAAATGAAAGGAAAGAGCTGAATATATACCTGAAAACGATAAAATTAAACGAAATAAAGAAATCTGGAAGCAACACATAAATAGAATGGGTGACTCGGGAAGACCAAAGAAGACAATCCAATAATCAAATATTCTTGAAAAACGAGATATTAAGACGGAAATAAACGGACTAAAAAAACGGTGGACGGAACAGGCTGCAAGCCTAATCCTTGAAGTGAAGAAGAAGAAGAAGAAGAAGAAGAAGAAGAAGAAGAAGAAGAAGAAGAAGAAGAAGAAGAAGAAGAAGAAGAAGAAGAAGAAGAAGAAGAAGAAGAAGAAGACTCGTGCTTTTAAAATTCTACAATAGACTAGCATTCATATGTTACTAGTTTTACGTATGTATCATTAGCTTTTATGACGATGTAAAACTGTATGGAGTGCTTCGATGCTCACAAAATCTCTGATTAATGGTTATTTCAAAACATACAATCAAATCTATCCAACATTATTAAAATATAACTGTAACTGTAGGTCATCTCTAAATACGCTCCATTTTTCTCTTCACTATTAGCATTTGCTTGTAATGATATGCATTCCCTATAATACGTATCACCTATAATTATGTAATCTATATCTCTTATAGTCCACGTACTTGGATCTAATAGGAAATAAGCTACACAGACAACAGCTGCTATGACAATAATTATACTGTTTACCACATAAATCAATGTTGAACCGTTCATTACCATGACGAAATGTCCCACGTAAAATCGACATGCTGTCGTTTAGTTACACATTTATTTAACTCATCAATCGGTGCTCCGATATTTCTTTGTTGGATTTCTTTAGTCTGCATTTGTATGTCACCTCTTTATTCCACATTAGTACGACCTATCTCAGAAATAATGCAATTCCATTTATTGGCCAAGTTGAGCATAGATTCAAGATATAAATTGTTATGATTTAAAAATTGTTGTGATTTAATAACCACTGAAGTCCAGTTCTTAGCCGTTCAATATCTATTTAGAATTCTCTGCGCTTCTGCAAATTTTTGCGACTCCTTGCTATAATTTATACTCCTTAATTACGCAAAGGATGTTCAGAAAATTCTACGATATCTTGATCAAATAAAACCAATTACACTTTCCACGAGTTTCACTGCAGAGACAATATATGGAACACCAGTAAATTTATATATTGATGACAAAAATTATTTTTCCGATTATGATTATTCCGATTGTAATTTTTACATTCATGTTTTCTAAGCGTTGTGTTCTTTGGTCCTCTGTTTCATTTTTTCTTGCTTCCGACTACGTTCCCGTTCTGGCGTCAACTTTTATTTTGTTCATCAGGGCTCATCATCCAGACGTTGGTAAATCAAATGAAGGTGATGCTGGTGCTATTCATCTGGCTTATGATCCAATCTCTGATGAATCAAGCGGAGTCTATGCTCACGTTATTCCGTGATTCGTTGCTCAAAGGTTCACGGATATAACTGATGCAGGATCAGCTTTTGCAGTAGGCAACTCTTGATATAATCTAGAAACCGTATAATCCTTCGTTTGCGACAACCTAGCTTGTGGAACAGCAGAGGTCTCTTAAAAAGACGATTTAGCATATTGCTGAGCATTTTTTAAAAGATGAAATTTTTAATTTCGTAATAACAGGCGAACTTTTTTCTGTTTTACAAATTCCTTAGTCTGACATTTACTAATAGAATACGTAATGCATCTCTCCATTTTGTCTGCTCATAATGTAAAAAACGTGTTTTGCTAGATACAAATTTTGTTTATGAAAAGATAATTTAACCAATTATGTGAGCAACATTTTAAAAATTAATACTAAAAATTAAAAAACAACAAATTTTAGAAGAAATTAAACTAACTTCAAAAATAGAAATGTATTTTAATATATGTGAGATTATTTTATAAAACGCTTTAAAAAGTAAAAAATAATTTTTACATTCAATGCTACGAAATATGGAAATTATAAAAATTTCGTAAAAATCTCCGTACCCCAACATTTATTATTAATTTTATATTAATATTATATTTTAGTATCTTACGCTACGTAGCTGAACAAACTTTCACATAACTGTATCCCAATACGCCATACATAACTGAGGTCGGTGCCAATAGGCCTACACCTTTTCAAATGAGAACTTCATTTATGGTACTATGATGCCCGGTTCTCTCTCGTACACCTCCTGCTCCTAAGGCAGTAAACTGATTCAACATGTAACGATATAGATGAAACGAGAAATCACTGTTCCCACTTGATCACTAAGTGCTACAATATTTCGCTCTTATAAAACTTACCTTAAACAAAAGGTGGAAAAGACGAATTCACATCTGTAACTTCTCATATATATGTCGTTCAATATCTATTTATAATTGTCTGCGCTTCTGCAGATTTTTGCGACCCTCTGCTATAATTACTACTTCTTAATTACACAAAGGTTGTTCAGAAACTTGCAAAAGCCTCTGTCGGGTTACCGGTCACTATTCTCTTGCGGATGCGCGAACTTCCTTCTCGCTAACACTGCTCACACTCTATGCAACTCTTAGAGGTTCCCAACGTAACTATGACTTGGTTTTTAATTACGTAAAACGTTATTTAATGTTACGTGTGACGAGTTAGTATAGATAAAAATGTGACTTGAAACCACCGAGTGCATTGGGATAAAGTTTCCTGAAAGTTAATTTTTTTCTGCCATAAAATGCTAATTACAAAATTTCATAATTGAATGTAAAAAAATATTCTTAACTTTTTAGAGCCTTTTGTAAAATAACTTCAGGCGTGTTAAAACACTTTTCTCCTTTTTGAAGTTGGTTTAATGTCTTCAAAATTTTTTAATATTTCATTAAGTTACATAGTTAGTTGCGACCACATACTTATTAATTGTAATTTCGGTTTCGTGGAGAACCTATTGTACAATCTACGGAATCTGAATTGTAATCGTGCTTAACATTCGTGAAGTAGAACACTGTGCATATACTCACTAACAGAAAACATTAAATGACTTGAAATATTCATTAAAACTCAGTATCTGTCATTGTTGTAAGTTTAAATTACTGTTTTTAACCAGTGAGTATTGGTTGTAGTTAGAAACTGTATTCATTATATGCATGGGAAAACAATTATGTGCTGTAATAATGTGCTGTATTCATCACTAAGCAATTTTGAGTACTTTATAGAGAGTCTAATATAGACAGAAGTTTTAAACTGTTTAGTTGCAAACCGGCTGGGTGTCAGATCAGCTACCCTCTATCTACGTGGCTTCAAGCCAGCTCGCAATTAACCGGGTTGTTTCGGTAGTTTCGGGTCGGGTTATTAAACGTTAAAGAGGTCAGCGCTTCTAGTGACTTTGGTGTACTTTCTAAGATAGACCGCATTACGTGACTTTATATTATTTCACACGTCGTTATTGTAATTATTGTTTTATATTCTTTTCCTTTTTCTTAAGGAGAAGACAGCAGAATTGTTTTATTCAGTATTAGAAAAACTAAGCTGTAATTGTAGAGAAAGTAGGCAGATTAAAGTAGCCACATTAAAGACAGGGAAAACCACGTAACAGTGTATTTGAAGACTTTATACTTAATATGGGAAAGTGGTAATAAAAGGTGACAAAATAGTAGCTCAACGTAAAGGAAAACTCCAAAGGCTCCAAACACTTTAAATATTTCTTACACCTCCGACTATGTTTGTGTGAAACCAGTGTTGCAAAGGGGCAGGCGTTTTGGGGATTAAACTTTCTTTCTGGCAAAAGTAACAAAATTAAAGAGAAGGACAAAAACAAAAACAATATTTGAAGATTTTTTACGTATTATGGGAAAGTGGTCAATGAAGGTAACGAAATAGCTCAACGTAAAGAAATAACTCCACAGACTGTTTCGGACGTCTTGATTCGACGGACGGTTCGACGGACCCTTGGCTTTGAAAGTGGCGCGGATATTGGCGAATTGATTCCATTCCATTTAGTAGCTAGAACTTCTGTCACTTTAACATATAAAACGTGATAATGTTATCTCTTTCCATTTACATTTAATTAATATGATAAGTCCAACAAAATTAATAAGAATATATATTGAAATATACAGTCTTTTTCTGACAATGATATAGAATTCATTTTCTTCTTCTTGCCTCCTTTGTTTCTTCCACTATATTATTCTACTATGTCATTTCACGTATTGTACATTCAAACTCCTCCCTCATAGTACTACTAATTTCCACAGCTGCTTTAAATAATCTTAATGAGAATTGAAAAGGTTAGGAGAAGGGACCGTTGACGCATCGGCATATCGGTGATAACTGCTGTAATACGCGTTGTATGTATTTCGTAATGCATTTGAGTAAACAGACACAGTCACAAGGCGGTGCAGGTCCAATGGCCGAGAAATATACCAAGAACCCGTAATGAGAATTTAATTCTACCCACACCACGTTGTGTTTAAAAGAAATTGGGAATGAGAAAATCCACCAATTGCAAGTAACGTATTAAACACAATTGTGGGAGATTAGACGGTCGCACAGGTGCTACAAAAGTGTACTTCAATATAGGCCAATTCAAAATTATAGAAATTTAAGTTTCAGTGTTGATAATGTTAGGAGATTAGTAATGAGCACACACTTTGCATATAACCTACTGTATACACAATATACTGTTCTGTATCTCTACAGTGCCCAATATAAGAAATGTATATTTTGAGAAAAATTTATCTTCCCTTGCCAGCTACACGACTGAGTACAAGCTTTACATAATGTATTAGGGATAACGTGTAAATATTTTCCTCGAATGAAAAAGTAAATTTACACTGCCGACATTTAGGGGAGCTGACTTTGTGAATCGAACAAACTTTCTCGCCACTACGCAATCGCTTCTCAAAAACCACATGGCTTAAGTAAAGTTTCGTATATGATGGATTATGGCTCGCTTTGCTCTGTTCGTACACTTTTTGTAAGGCAACGGGCTTTTTTCTCACATCAATGTAACCTTTCTCTTTCTAGAAAACGTACTGTCGACTAAAAATAAATGCAGACATAGGGTGGAAGTAGTAATTGTAGTTGTCGTTGTCCTCTGCATATTCAGATTTAATGAATGTGTTACTACTTGTTGCGTACGTAACTCTAAACAAATACTCATGGAAGAGTAAAGTGTGCGTATTAATGTTTGTACGTATTAATGTTAATGTTTGTACTGTAAAATAATTTTTAGTCACATTAATTACCAATCAGATATTTTATGTAAAATGACAGGACTATCCTAAATTGTAACGTAACAATGTCGTTTAACCTTTAATAATGCCGTATGTTGGAAACGCGTATTCCGTGCAATTTACAGAAGTTAGAAGTAAATTGACTGCATTCTGATAATACTCCTCAAACCGTGAAAAAACAAACAAATCTGTGTTGTTCAGATTTGTAAATGCGGGTTGACTCCCTTTTGGTTGACATGAGTAGTAGGCCTACAAAAGAATGACTTAGTAAAAACTAACTAAATAATCTTGAAATATTTCACACCGTGTATTGATTCTGGATAAAGTTAAAAGTTTAAATTCCAATTACAATACTAAATAGCAGTCATCATCATCATCATCATCATCATCATCATCATCATCATCATCATCATCATCATCATCAGCCGAGGCTCTACAAAGCTTGGCGGATCTTGGCCTGCTCCAAGAGTCGATTCCATTCCTCTCTATTGGGTGCCCTGGCTTTCCAGTTTCTTATGTTCAGCTTTCCGAGGTCCTCCTCTTCCGTCCGAATTTTTTCTCTTCAGCATTCACAACCATAGCTTTTTGACAGAGTGAGGTCGTCAGTCTCACGCCCAACACCCAACCTGGAGGACCAGCTATTTTGATTTTGGGGTGTTCTTTTCCTAGACAGGCTCCCTTCATCTCGGCTATAGAGTCCTCTCCACCCTTGCAGTTCACCTGCCGTATCACTGCCCTTCAGTTTCGCCAGGTGATGTTCAATTATGGGCCCAGGTGACTACTACCGTCTTCGGGCCCATGCCAATACTGTTGGGTACTGCTGCTCTCCACCAGGGATGTTTCTCGACTTCCCATTTTATTTCCGTACTGGTCTGCAAATACAGGGTCACCTCGAGTAGAATGTGGCTCTTCACCACGCAGTACGGTCTTTGTTGGGTAGAAGCCAGGTGCTCTATTAGGGCGCCATCACTTCCTCCAACGCTGAGACTTGTGAGGACAAGTGGCCATTTAGCCCGAAGCAAATGTGCTACATTTCCAAGATCCTTCGACCCCACTAAATAGCAATACTATTAATATTATTATCTCTATGCAGTAGCGTGTAAATTATATAAAACCGTTATTGTTCAAGTACAACACGGAGGCAGACTATTAGTCTGACTGAACAGTACAGAGGCAGACAATAAACCCGATTTAAGCAAACGAAGCCATACGATCAGCTTGATAGGTAATTATTATCCCTTTGTCAACACAGGGTCCCGCACGTTCCAAATTTGCCTTTATGTTATAATGTGTCGTACACAGTCATTGGCTGAATTGTTATTATTAGTATTAGTCTGAGATTTTACTGTAGTGTAATGGTTTTGCTACTGATCCCTAAGCTCACATATTTAGAATAAAAGTGAGCTAATTAAGTGACATTTGGTACTGTAGTAAAAAGTAGAATTGCCATTAGGATTTAAATGTATATTATATCTTATTTTAAAGTGGGATTGATAAATAAAATATTGTGTAAGTCGAGTTTGACAAATATATTTTCAAAAACAATATTTGTAATTCAGGTGAAGAGGATAACTTAGAGAGACTTATACAAGCTACCAGGTTATCAGCCGATTATAATATGACTAACCACCAAGTAAAACAAAGCCTATGGTGTTTTCAGGATCAGAACCTGTTCAACGTAAAACGGAACATTGCCCTAAGGTAATAGCGCAAATGGTCATTTTTATTATGTTCAAAATAATATTAGTTGTTATGTAAGCGACATTGATATAAAAAAGTTAAGTTTTGTATAATACGTGAGTCTATCGATAGACTATTTAAAAACAAATTGGGAGGCACATAAAACTAAAGCTTACAAGGCCATGACTAAACAGCCAGGAAAAGAATTTAGGATCGGAAATGATATTTCACAGAAGATAAACGTATGTAGCAGGATAGGTAGTTGACAACTCACATCATCAGTATCGTCGGTGACATGAAAGGATACAAGCATCGTGTGTAAACCGTGAAAATGCAGAAGAAGAATTAACTACACATTACACTCCAATACAATTCTCCGAAATAAAATATTTTTATCTTTTTGATTAGAAATATCTTCAATATTATAAAACTTTATTTTTATAAAGTAGGCCATAAAGTAGTAACGTATAAAGACAACTATTTATCACACGTAAATAGCACATATTGAATATAAGATACTCTTTGAAGATCTAGCGTACTTAAAAAATATATTGCATTGGGTTAATAACTTGGATTGATTGAAGTAATTAAGCAAATGCACATAATACCAGTAAAGACTGTTTCAATAATCGTATGGAATAATTTGTATAAGCTTACTTGGATATATCCGTATAAGCTCTTTGTGTATATGCTTATTGTATAAGCTTTTTAGTATATAAATAAAAAGCTTAAACAAAGAGTTTGGGTAAAAGAGCCTCAATCATTTATAAGTCAAACTCAGGAATTGATGTATGGTGTAAACCAGTTTTATCGCTAGCAGAACGAATGAAGACAGGAGTTCCCAACTATTTATATTATTATTATCATCGTCATCATTATTGTTACATTATTACAAGATCAATGTATGTATATAATTTAAATAAAACGTTATATGGTGTTGATTTAAATGTTGCTCAAAAAACCAAGAAATTTCACAAAATGTGAAGTAACATTATATGTTTACAGTGTTACATAGCCTATATATTTAGATACAATCTGTTAGATACAATGTTAACAAATTCTTCTGTCAATTTAAAGTTGACTGTAATAAAACTATAGGTTCATTGCTGCAGCTAACCTTTCATGCACAGCTGCTGTAGAAATGTTAAACAAGCACTGCTCCATGCTTAGTTACCAGCTGGTAACCAAAGAAACTTTGTTTATTGTGCTTTGTTTGATTATTTTTTATTTTCAGTATTTTACGCTACAAATTATGCTTTAACAGTAAATCAAGGCCGCGGGATATTAATCTAACAAACTATAGTAAAGTGTTTATAACTCTGTGTGTGTGTGTGTGTGTGTGTGTGTGTGTGTGTGTGTGTGTGTGTGTGTGTGTGTGTGTGTGTGTGTGTGTGTGTGTGTGTGTGTGTGTGTGTGTGTGTGTGTGTGTGTGTGTGTGTGTGTGTGTGTGTGTGTGTGTGTGTGTGTGTGTGATTTCACCAGAGGAAATTAGTATGAAAGAAAAAATGTGTTAGTGTACGTAGACACTAAAGAAAATAATATTTTACCCTGTACAAACACTTAACTACAATTAGCTTAGAATTGATATTTCATTAATTAATCAGCCAGGGTAGGCTGCCGATGTCAGACGTTCGGCATACAAGGAGGGCGGTTTGGCCAGTTGTTATTATTATCCTACATGTTAACCTGTAGTAAGCATTTTCACACACTGATTGATTTTACGATGGTGCTCAAACAATCAAAACCGAAACCCCTACATTCGTGTGTTGAAGTCTTGTCTCCTCTAATTTAAATCACATCCAGATAAGCAACATTCATACTTGGATAGAATGTGAAGATTCTAACATTTTAATGGAGATCCGCTCAAAGTCTTCAATATCAATATTATTTCAATTAAATCACGCTGCAGTGACTTATCGCTGCATGGAGGTTGTGCACACATTATTGAATAACACGGGAAAGGTAGATGTATAAATAATATATTTAACGTTTTCATTACTACCTGTCTATCCTTGTAACTAACTAAAATATGAAAACCAACTACAACCGACACACTAATACACAACTCCTCCAATCACCCAATACAACACAAACTAGCTGCCTTCAGAACCATGATACATAGACTTAACAACATTCCCTTAGATGAAAAAGACTACAAAGACGAACTAAACACGATAAAATATCTAGCAGAATCTAACGGATATGACAGAACAATAGTCAGTAAACTCCTACACAAAACACAAAACAAACAACAGACAAAGACAGAAAACAACAAATTCTTAACACTAACATAAATCAACAAACAAACTGATAAAATAGCCCACAAATTCAAAAAAGCAGGATACAGAATCGCTTACAAAACTACTAACAAAACAGAACACACACTATCAAAACACACACACAAAGCACAAAATAAATTCGATCTACCCGGTGTTTACAAGCTAAATTGCTCAAATTGCAGTAAATTCTACATAGGGCAGACAGGACGTAGCTTCAAACAGAGATACATTGAACACACAAAAGCACTCCACTCCACTACAGAATCCACCTTTGCAAACCACCTCATTGAAGCAAACCACACATATTAAAACATCGACAATAACATGAACATTCTACACGTACACACAAAAGGCCGAAAACTAGACACTCTAGAACAATTGGAAATATACAAACACACAAAAACAAATAAAAACGACATCCTAAACGAATAGACAATATTCAAATCACACGCATTATTCGAACATATCTCACCCACACACACAGCATCGGTCTTTCGAAATTCGATTTCGTCACCCACAACAAGACGGACAGAGCTACCTGCGGCAGCCTCTGAAGAAGCCTTTTAAAGGTGAAAACCGGTTAAGGCTGTAAGGTAAAACTTTTTGCTTTTACTTACAAAAAACCTAGTGTTCCGAGTCGTTAAAGAAATAGTGATATTTAAAATATGTAAACCTTCACGCGTCTTATATTTAGTTACAATTCCATTGACAACTGATATAGTTTTCTTAAAAGGTTATATAAAGTATTATGTCACATCACAGTTGTAAAAGTTTTTTTTAAGGTATTATTGCCAATCAGTTTTCTTAGAAAAAGTTGAATAACGTATTATGCCACATAACTGTTGTAAAATTTTAATCATTATTGCTAAACACTTTCTTACAAAAGAATTTATAGATTATTATCTCACCAAATTCACACATACTGTTCAGGTCACGGAAAGATTGTAGCTTACTTTCTTTTCGAGTTATTATTGTCAATTATAATTTTTCCAACAACTTGTGGTTATGATTTCACCAAGTTTATATGCACAGTTTAAGCGCATTCTAATGTTGTATCTACCATTCTGGACAACCCAGATTCGTGGGGGCACTAGTGATATGTAGATATATTCGGATGACTGTATAGGTATTGTGGTTGAAATTTCTATTAATTATTAATTATTTCTATTATATGGGGCGATATAGGTATGGAGACAAAATATATATAGTCGGGTGGCAATGCTTTAATGTTATAAGGGTGTTTGTTATTTACGTCGTGATATTGAACATTGTGTATGTGATAGAGGTATATATTTATATGTGTTTTTATGTGAATTATGTATGTGTTATTTCTGTGGGTTATGTACGGGGGACAGTTTATACAAAAACTTAGGTTTTATGTCACTGTGAACAAAAGGGAATATATTTGTATATACATGGGGATTACGGGGTCTTGGAATTGTAATATATGCTAATTTACTGAATTGCTCAATAAATGCTATTATTGTTGGTTATACCAGAGAGTTTAATTGCAAGTCCCGTCTCACTGGACCCAGCGCATTTTTGGCTTCTCTAGGCTTTTGGCCTAGTTTTAAATAACTTGTGGCCCCTCTTCAAAAAAAAAAAAAAAAAAAAAAAAAAAATTATAAAGCATAAAAAATAAAGAGGGGTTACAATGTTATATATCTCCTTTATGTTTTATAAACTTTTAAAACTAATAAAGAGTATCATTTAATTAAATTTAAAATGTGAATCGTTGTGTTTTCTTACTTCTGAAATATTATGTTGTTTTGCAAAGATAAGTACGACATTTGTCTACATACTCATATAAACTGTATTGATATTTGTAAAAATAAATATTTAAACTTTTTTATAATCTACAGAAGGGAATAATTATAAAATACTTTAAAGGAGATTCAAGTATAAACATTAGTCTGTCTCCTTTATTAACAAAAATTTAAGTGTATGGAATGGTTGTTTAATTCTACTTTATACTCATGACCAGTTTTGATTTTAATCTAAGTTAGTTAGACTTCTTGAGCTGACTCAATGATCTACCCCTGCATCTGACACAGTTACAAGTCGGTAAAGCTAAAGACGGACTCGACAACCTCAGAAACGATGAACTGTATATATTCGAACACACACTTTACTTTGTGTTACATACAAAAGTAAATCTGTCTACAAGTTTATGCGATTTGACAAGTCACAAACCATCCTTCGGACTATATAAAGCTATGTTTTTTGGTTCCCAAAAAAAGATTTTACAGAGCCACCTTATTATCTTAGACGTTACACGCAATGAAATGTATTTCGTAAACCCCTTATAGATATGTATTCCGTATTACAGAAGTCACTAAATGTTTAATATCTCTTATGACGATGTGAAATTGTCTTCAAAAACACGCTGATTACTGGTATTCTACTTTTTATATTTCTATTTATGCTACATTGTTGATATTCTAAAGCAGTTACTTACACATTTATATAGCTTTGTAAGTTTTTACCTTGTGATAAAAATTATGTTTTTATTTTTCATCAAATTCAAAGGTACAAGATGTTAATCTTTGTAATCTTTGCACATTAACATGTAAAGAATTTCTATAATTAAAGATGTTTTTTGAACTTTATAACGCCTTAAATTTATGTAACTTTGCCGTTGAGAAAATTTTTTCCCTTTGGTTTCCGAAATCAGTTTTATTTGTAATTTATGAAATCAAACTGTTGCATGTAGCCTACCTCATGACAACTGTAACTTGAATAATATTTAGTTTCTTGGTAGCGATAACTCATTGTCGTTATGAGTCAGCAAAGTTTCTCTTATATTCTGAATTTACCAAAGTTCAGAAGCACATGCACTCACATATTTGATATACATGAAAATATTTGATTATGGAACACATTCATAAACATTAATTTATTGGGTCCAGAAATACCAGAAATTTATTAATAACCGCCTACTGCCTACAAAGGATTTGTTTGGGTACGACTTTCAAAAGAATGATAAAACATTCAATAACTTATGTTAGTAACAGTTACTTATAATTACTTACTGAAGTACATCACCACTATTAGAAAATAACATCTTTTCTAAAACTGATAGATTGTGGTTTTCCTATAAATGTAATACTAAGCGAACAATGAGATATATTATTAAACAAGTTACCTTATAAAATAGAGTGGCAACGATTCGAACATCTAGTATCTGCACTTTTAATTATTCGTAATCACTGAAAAAAATTCATATATTTGATATAACTGTAGTTTCTGTCATACGCGCGACGGATTATGACTTCTTTTTCTATTAACCATTTCCATGTTATTTTATGTATTTAATATACCTTTATCGTTTTAACTACCTCTATCACTTTATGCACTCAAAAAAATAAAAAAAGGGTAGACTACATAGTCGACAGTTCTTAATACAGTAATACAATAATGTTTTACTCTATGGGCAGAATGAGAATCAACGGTGATACGAATCTACAACGGTAAGATATGAAGTTATAATGATCATCACGGTAATACGTTCCATAATTATCTCCTTCTATCAAGGAACTTACAGTGAACTTCTTTTGCTAAAGATATGGCAGTGAAAAATGTTGTTTGATAATTATAAACCAAATAATTATCATCAAATATAAACATAGTTTTCATCAGGTCTAAATTACGTGTAAGCCTATTTGCCTAAACGCATTTGAATATCTAAAACGTTTCGTTATTGTGCTGAAAGATTTATTATAATTTTAATTTTTCACGCGTGGTGTGATAGGCTATTTAGTATGTAATAGTGTAACATACTCTGCAGTGTGATGTAAACATATAAAAGCATCCGTAATTACAACGTTTAGACAATTTTCGTATATTATAAACGTTATACACAGCCTACTCCATGCTGTCGAATATCGTATCACAAATTTTTTGAGATATCGAAGTTTATAATTTTCGTAGGCGGTAGGCATATATTTTAACTACCTATATTCTAACATAATTGCTTTGTGTCACTGACTATCTATTATACTACGGCTTAGAGATAAACCTTTAATATTTTGAGAGAGTGTGAGAGTGGATATTGTTTAAAAGTTCTGAGCAAAAAAAAAGTAATTTATACCTGAAGCTATAAATTTACATTTCACACAGTAGGTACTTGCATACGTCAGACAGGAGTTTCTTCGTATAAAATTTTGGAGTCGTTAATTGGTTTAATATGTAGGCCCTACGTATTCTCCTTTCTTGAAATTCTGTTTCCTGCCATTTTCTACTTGCTTTCCATTCTGTAGAGTCTATGCTGTTACATTTCAATGCAGAAGGACTACGTATGAAATACAATTTACCTTTATTAGAAGTGAGGAAATATTTCCATGTAATTGCTACCAGAACTTCACATAAATATTTTAGGTTTATTTGTAACATCAAACAATATGTGTTTAAAATTATACTCGGAACATAATACCTTATTTTTGTTAGTCATTCCTTAGCACGTTTCTTTTTGTCATCTAGCTCTGTTAGTAGGAAAATAAGTATTATCTGTTATTAAAATATTAAAATTGTCAGTAAATTATACGCAAATACGGTTATTAAAATTGCACTACCTATAATATTGTTTTCAGTGCAAAATGTAAAACTTCAGTGTTCCAGAATGTTTTTCCTGCAAGAGAAATAGGTATTTCCAAAATTACATGAAAGCTTCATTAGAAAACGGAACCATCTATTATAGCTGCGCATCTTAGAAGAGTTTGAGATGAACACGTAAGTACTTCACATCTTTCAAATTACAAAGAGAAAACTACAAATAGATGCGATTAAACGGAATTACTGAAGAACTATCACAAAGATTTTTGTTATTTCAGTATTACCAATAAATTTCGAGCCAACAAAACATGATAAGGGAGAATCTACTAAATACTGATCTGCGTAGATCATAAACAATTACTCCAAGGAAGATAAAGGAAAATATAAAATAATAATTGTGAAGTATAATATACATATGATCTAAACACATTAATTTTATTGAAGGATAATAAAATATCTGAAAGAAGAAACATTTTGTTAAAGTGTCCTATTCATATAATTTTAATAAATTAACGGTACATTAAATTTCTGCTACATCTGAACAGAGTGTCAATGATTATGTTAGCTTGTATTGTTTTAGCCTGAACTGAATTTTACAATTGACTGTATATTCAAAAGCTGACTAATCATAAGGCTCGGTCTTCTTCCTTCCATACAAAGCTATTTTGATATGGAGTGTAGGCCACCTGTTTGCATGAACCCATGGTACTTGTGTTAAAAGATGCTCTTACAAATATATGGGACCAAATTTTTAATCCGTTTACGTGTTTTTGATAACTCATGAATTTACAAAATTTATCTGTTGAATATTCGTACTCTAATATTAAAAATAAAGGTTATACGCATATATGGCGAAATACCGTTTGTGCCATCAACAAAATTACATAATCTAAAATCTAATATTAAACTTCCTACGAGTCCGTCACTTTTATCTTCCATTTTCTAGGTACGAGATTTGTGTTCCAGAATTGCTTGTTGGGTATTGAACTGAATTGTTGAGTACGAGTCGCAAACGTATGTCTATCACAATCAGCGGCTGACAGTCAGTAAATATTTTTCTGTTAATGAAGAAGCAGCCGTAGTAATCGCAGTTGCTATTAGGATATTTTGTCTAATTTGAGCAATGCGCTATAACTGTGCGTACCGCATTTCTCCATCTTTTTTTATCTTTAAAGTAATTAATGATTTACATTTGCAACATCAGTGACCACTGATAAGTTAGGGAATTTTAAGGGCGATCGGCATTTTATGAGCGATCTACAATTATTTTAACAGTTGTTACTGTCACAACATGCGACAACAGTAACACAGTGACACAAACTGTAGGCCTAATCTGTAACAGTGAGTAACTTACATGCTTCATACGTGTTTCTATTTTATTGAATATTATCAACATAATTTTAAAATAACCACAATGCTATTTGTCCTTCCTTATATTCATTACAAGTTCAACAGCAATTCCATGCAATGTTCTGAACGAATTTTCCAACTCTTCATTTATTCAAACACAGTCTACGTGTAACGAACCACTCATCTACATTTACTGTATACTGAAATACAAGCCACTGTTGAGATAAATTCTATTGTTCTCTTTGTCCCACTTTTCAGTATAACATTATTGTAAGTAAAAAAGGCATACATACGCTACAGCATTCTATACAAAACAATCAGATGCATATTGTTGTGAAGTGTACAAACAGAATTGTAAATAATTTCATGTCAATTGTATATCTGCTTTTTCTGTTGAGTAAATTCTCCACCACAAACATAAGCCGCTGTAGTTATTCTTGTGCTTTCAGAAATATTAATTCACCTTATATAAGCAGAAAACGTAAAATGTTCGTGTTATTATAGAACACAAAATCGGATGGTTGTTTTTTCATGTACATTGAATACTTTTAGCGATTATGTAGTTTATAATCTCAAACATTATTTTATATCATAAACATAGTTCAGTATGAACTCTTATTGTGTCAGTTGGTAATATTATGTTATTTTAGAGCGATATTAATTGATGAATTGGAGACTTGGTGAAACATATTAATACAAAGGTTTTTTAAAAATATATAAAACCTTTTTACGTTTCACAGATTTTATTTAACTCAGACAGCTGTTCCGACGTCTTATAGATTTAGGTGAAGATTGGAACACTTATTAAGTACAATAGTTATATGATTAGGCTATATTAATGTAGGGAATGTTGATGGAAAGGATACTAAAGAAAGAGTAGAAAGTGGTACTTGCGTCAAGCGACTGCAGAAGCAAATTTCAAATAATTCAGAGTTTTTACTTGTTATCAGTGATCCTTTCATCAGTGAATTTATTTGAAAACAAAGCACACATCATTTTTCTTTTACGGTAAATTTTAATAAATTGACTTTTATGAAACTATAATAGCCTATACTAATTTTTACAAAACTGTGTTTTATAACTTTCATAATTGTATTAGTTTCTTTAAAACAACCTAATAATATAGCCTAATGTTTTTATAAAATAATTAATATGAATGTATTGAAAAGTAAATTTGGAATTTATTTTCAACATAATTTTATGACGCAGAAATAAATATTACTTTTCTGTTATACCTCGAGATTCCACTTATTCAAAATCTCATCCAACTGTGACATTACAAAATGTTTACTTGTGTTTATTTGGATTACTTGTGTTGTTGTTTACATATAAAGTAATTTTAACACTAGTATTCGCCAAAAGATAAAATGAATGGTGTAATAAAACAAATAAAATTCTGTTTTGGTGTTTTATTAATTGTTTAATAAAATTTTTATTTTTTATTTTATTTTATTTTTATATATTAATTTAATCATTTATTATTTAATTATGTTCAGTAATTTTATTATTTTTATTATTATTATTCAATTAGTTAAAATAATAAACGATAATTGTGTATGAGTTGGTGAAGAAATATTTGTTTCACCGAATTAAATAGATTGTCGTAGTCAAATCGATTGAATGTAGCGGTCTATTCAGTGTTTTTATTTCTTCTTCTGCTCGTCTTTTTCCTTTCTGAAGTCCTCGTTTATAAATTGATAATTGATGTATTTTATTTTAGTTCTTAACTAATCAATAAAACGAAAATTTAACACAAATAATTAAGTTTATTATGATCAATGTGATTATTCGACTTGCGTCGACTATTGTTCTCGGAGTCGAGACTGGATCTCAGGTCGATTAATAAATATTCCAAAATTATTTCAAATTAAATTATTGTTTAACATGGATTCTTTGAACTGTCTAAATAGTCAGGAAAGGCAAGTTAGAGAATTAAATACTTAGAATTCGAAAAAACTTATTCATTAACAGATAATAATAAAAAAATATAGTATATAGTAAAAAGATATTGGAACCGCCGGCTGAGTGTGCTGACGTCACGCCTTCTTCATCTCGGGCTGGTTGCAATTAAAAGATGGCTGCCTCTATACGTTGTTCCACGCTAACGATCTTTCTCTGAGATTTTACTTCAATAAAGTGCAGTAATTGATAAATTCCTATTCTGTGATGTAGTTATTGTAAGATTTTCAGGTTGTGGTGTTTGATTTTCGTCCTCCACTGGATTTCGTTCGGTAATACGTGTGTAGTGTTGAAATGGTTTCTTCAAATCAGTTGCTGTTCATAGATTAGGTTAGATTTATAATTCTCTCGTAGTCGTTCGTTCTGGTAGTTAGTTAGTATGTTTTAAATATGTTTTATTCTTCCAATGATTAATTAACTTGGATTACCTGATTTATTGTATGTACTTCATTATTTCATATTTCCATAGTACATATTGGTTTTAGTTAGCTAAAGTTTAATTCAGATTTCTTCCCAAAACTCTAACACGTCCGTTCTGCTTGTAGTCTAACAATCAACTAATTTTATTTGTTTCTTCATATAGACAATCCTGTAAGATTTTGGTTGCATTTTTCATTGTTCACTATCGGCTGTTTGACTTTTTATAAATTCGATTTTATAGAAATAAATGCCATTTTTTATATTTTACTGGCTATAATTTAGTTATTTAGTATTTTTAATAACATTTTAATTACATAACTATATTCCTGCTTTGATTTTATATAAATTAATACTAAACATGACCTAGTTTGGTTTGGATTAAACTTAAAAGTTACCTGCCTTGAAATTTATTTCTATGCCTTATCATGATTCACATAATTACCCATTAAATGGTTTACACTATGTTTTATGTTACCATTGTCCTCAAATAAGATCACTAATTAAATCATTATAATTTGTCTTCATTACTTTGTCATTATACTAAACATTTACTGATTTATTTACATTTTACTTGTACTTGCTTTACTGCTTAGGCATTATCTTGTACAATCACTATTTAAGTCAATTTTACCCTCTGACTCTTTTAATTACTACCATAGGTTGTTGTGATAATTATAATAAAGTATTTGTATGCTAAAGGGAATAATTTATATCAATTTGGTCTAGTTATTCATTAATTTATCTCCTCTGATTTGATTACAGGGTCAAAGTTGAATTTGGCATGATTATCAATTTTCATTTTGCCTATCCATATTATAATTATTTCACATTATTATTATTATCTTTTTTGATTCACTATTTATAAGAGATTTGAATTAATATATTGCCTTTCCTTCTTTAAGAAAATTCTGACGTAAACTAACATTCTTTAAATACAATATACACTTACTTTCTAGCATCTAGTAAATACTAATATCAACATAGTATGTATTGAATACCAATCTAATAATTAACTATAATAACTAAACAAATAAACAGATTACGGTCTTAGCCTAATTACAGTCTTTTGCTGTCCTTTCAAAACTGGTTTGGGGCGATTTCCCTTAATTATACATTGTTTTATTCATAATTAACTTTACATTAGATCAGACTACTGGTATTGTATTCTCTTACCTTTTCATATGGGTTTCTAAATTTGTATAAAAACTATAGTTTAATTTCATTTATTTATTTTGGTTTACTTTGATAGAGTGTTCTGTCTATAAAAGAGGTTTTGGACCTTGGAGATTTTTCATTTCAATTAATTTGTTCTTGGCTGTATTTCCTTACTGCTCCTTATCTTACTGGGTATACTGATGATGTTACTGGGATAATAATCATCCTATATGGTTTAACACATTTTGTTCTGAATTGAGTGTATATAATTTCTTTGGATTTAGAGTTTTTATAGTTCTGTTAAGGCATTTTATTTATTATTGAGATTACTTCTTTTATGTTACTTTTATTTAATTTTATTTTACTCATTCCAGATTGCTTCTTCCCTTCTTTTTCTATGTGATATTAAATTGTAAAACAAGGCAAAATTTAAGTTATGCTACAATGGTTCTATGAATATCTTTGTTGAGTATAATTTGGGCACGTTCAATTCTGACCTCCCTTGAAACGTTGGCAACAGGACTGGTTAAACTGCGCGCTTGTAGGTTTACAGTGCCACATGGGCTTTGCTTCTGCTTTGTGTGTTGGATTGTTTTATTAGGTTTCAGCTATTCTCCTGTGAGACGTGTTTAGAATTGTAGCTTACTACGCCATACAATGGTAGGCAATTACATACTACGGTACTATTACTCTAGCGTGAGTGTGAATAAAGCTTTACAGAAAGTGTAAAATTAATTCTTATATTGATTAAAATTTTAAAGGCAATAATATTGAAACATTTTACTTTCTATGATATAGCAGTATTAAGCTGCTTCACACATTTGACTTAAAGTATAATAGAAAATATCTACCCAGAAAGTTATAAAACCCCCTTTCTCTTTGGGAATCCCTAAATCGCTACAACCGGCAAATATGTATATATAAATACCCGCTTTAATAAAACATTCTCCTTCGAAAATCTTTCATAAGGACTGAAGAAACAATCAGCTTCCTTCCACAAGCGTACTATTTTTTGAGATATGCTTTCCAACCAGTTAAAGGCTTTCTACATGTCCCTTTGCATAGAACCTATGTATAGAACCTCATCTGCTAATAATCTGCGGATAATCAATATAAAATCTTTAGAGATAGAACTCTGCGTTAGGATTTCAATTCCGCTAACTCTCATATTGGTACATTCAAACACCTGTAAAGCTGTAGTCACTTTGTGCAGCGTTTAATCCCGTTAATGTATACAAACACCGACTGTTACCTACTTATCTGTCGAGTTTAGTAACTCTTTATGTTGTACCTCTTTTTAGTTTTATGTTTAAGAAATAATAACGGCTTCGTTTCTACATCAATTTCATGAAACATTATTTTAAGTATTCAGTTATTTAGAAGTAATTTAGCCTTTTTTAAACACCCCTTCTCTGAGTAGGAGTTTTATTTACTGTACTGCATGAGATCCTTCCCCGTTAGTGTCTTAATTAACTGCATCTTAAAGGCATTGGTTAACATCTAGATCCCAGACGTTACATACTTAGCCTACAACAAAATCGGTGATTTCACTCCGTTAATTTATACAGTATGTAACAAAATACAAATTTTGTTTATTTAAAAAAAAATGTTTTATCCTTTTTATTTATTTATTAATTTTTTAATTAATTATTTTATTTGTATTGATGTAATTTTATTTCTTTTAATTACTGTTTTCATCAATGTAATCACTTAGTATAACCAGAATTATGTTTCTGCGTTAAATGGATTGTCTCTTGTACTAATCGATTAGCGGTCCTTCGTTAGTCTAAGTGTGTACTCCTTCCACGCTGTTAATCTCCGCTTTTCTTGTAGTCCAGGTATAAAATATTATTTTATATTCTTCTATTTATATGATTATAAATAATAAAAGCCAAAATTATAAAATTCCAGTTTTTTATTAACAGAATAATAATTGATCGATTTTAAATTGATTAGTGATTCGATAATTTACAGACTCGTTTCTCAGGGCGAGTGATTACAGTATATAAATTCTTAATATTAAGTCACAGGTTTTTTGAGCTGTTATTTTATAATAGTCAGAGAAAGGGCAAAGTCCGAAAAGTATAACACTTACAATACAATGCTTAATTGTCTAAAAATACAAATTATTATTTAATATGTAAAGGTGAATGATTAAAAAATTTTTTGCGAACCCAAACTGACGACGGAGTCTTGCCGTAGCTGCAAAGAATTATGGGAATTCAAAATGGCTGCCTCCGTGCTGCATATGTTGACTAACTCCTGCACTACGGAATTCTCTTCAAATAAATGTTCTGTTCCAAGTTTTCCTCGTCCCAGCAGTAGTGATTAACACCTCTGGTGATAGTGTAGTTGTCCTGGATCAGTGGTCAGTGATTCGTCTCGATAATCGGTGTTTAATAGTGTTCTTATTTCACTTTAGTCCATAAGGTCGATAATGGCAGATTTTGTCTCGATAAATTCAGAATTAGATTTATATGTTTTAAAATAGTTATTGCACTTTTTAGTGTTCAGTAATTGTTTTCATTAATAGTTTAAGCTATTAATTTCACAATTAGTTTAACAATTAATTTCACTGAATTTAGTGTTAACTCAAGTTTTTAAAAATTCGCGAGTTTAATTTTGATACGTTTGGTTTATGTCCACCATAATTTCTGGCATTTCCGCTTACATAATTGACTTTTACATTATATGACTGAATACATTTTTACTATTATTTTTTAATTTTATTAAATACTAAATACATAATCTCTTTCCATACTTAATTATGTGTTATTTAATACCAAATATGATATTTTTACAATGTTTTCTATCTCAAAATGCCATATTTACAGCATATTAGAATGTAGGCCTTAGTTTTTACTTCCTGTCACTTTAAATGATTTACCATCTTTATGAAGTTAGAATTATTATCGAACAAGATCCCTGATTAATATAAAAAGTTTATTTTTCCTTAATTCCTTGTAATTTTATGATTTGGTTATCTAAATTAAATATTATCTTTAAACTGGGCTTTCCCCCTTAGATTCCAGTGTTATTACACTTGTATTTTTTCTAATAATCCTTCATACATTCCTTCAATCCCTTTATAAAGTATTGTTACAGTTATTATACCCTGTGATTGATTTACATTATATAAATTTCATCCATTTACTTGATTTACTTAACTTATTTATCCATTATAAGGTTGTTGAGATTTACCATTTTGCCTAGATTTTACTTTTGTTCACATACAATGTTTATACCCATACAGCTTGCTAATACCCTTCTGAACTATTATTTTTTATAAACTCTTAACTAAATTACACTCATCTAACTACAGTAAGCTTTACTATTAGTTAATATCATTAAACAAATAAATATTTTATAACAACAACAAAAATTATACCCTATTTCAAACATTTAAGCCTGGGGTTCAATGAACTTAATATACACAAAACACATCTGTTTTTTCTTTATAAATTATTCCTTAAAATTAATTTTGGTACAGTCTTGGCTGTTTTTGTTTTATTTTAGGGATGTACCCATGGTCACTTCACTATTCATTGCCTGCTCTGCTTTTATCTTTTGTCAGTTTATTTAATGTTGTAAGATAAAGAGTGGCACTTACATAGAAGCATTCTTAGTTTATTTTCATAACAAAATAACTTGCACTGGTCCACTGTTATTCTTTGCCCTCTTATCTTTATTCAGTTTTCTAGTCTTATAGTATCAAGAATCTTATTTACAGAGGATTATTAAGATTTGTTTTTTCTCATTATAAAAATAACTTTCACTGGTACACTTTTAATTATACCTCTAGACACTTTTACTTATATGTACTTTACATTAGTATTAATTTTATGGTGATATACTTTTTTAGGGACCTTTAATCTCTTTTGGGGTTTTATATTTTAATTACTTGGTTTTTTCCAAAGTAGTCCTTTTATTCTGGATGTCGGTTTTTTCTGGGTATTTCCTTACTTACTCCTGCCCTACCTTGGTTTCTTCCAACAGTAGTCCTTTTATTCTGGATGTCGGTTTCTTCTGGGTATTTCCTTACTCACTCCTATCCTACCTTATTTTCTTCAACAGTAGTCCTTTTTTCTGGATTTCGGTTTCTTCTGGGTATTTCCTTACTTACTCCTATCCTACCTGGGTATTTCCTTACTTTATCTTGGATTTATTTTATTTTTTATAACTTATCATATATTGCATATTTGGTTTTAATTGATATTCTTTCTTCAGACTATGATTCCACTTTACTGTGGTCCTTAATTAATTTTTAATGTAGTTTCCTTTGATTTTATTTTATTTACCTTATTTATGATCATTTTTTCATTCAGAACAATGTGGATCATCTGTCATGCTACAGATTGCTCTCCTCCAGAATTGATTAGTTCAGACCATACTTTGAGTATGTATGAAATAATTGCTTATGATAATTTTTAGTTATTATATACTTCGTCTCCCTCCCCATTTCTATATCGGCTTCTTCATACTTGAGCTTACTTTTTTTTTCTTACATTGATTCTTCCTTGATAGTTATTGTTATCTGAGGTTTATTATTGTTATTATATTTATTTCTTCCTTAACTTAGTGCTTTATCCTTGGGATACTCATTCCCTAATATTCCCTAACACGTGAGGTGGGGCAGTCCAGAGAGGCACTTTTGGCTACATATACTCTGCTGGCCATACTACACTTGTTTGAGATCAGAGTAACTTCACATCTGCTCAAAACATAATACTGCTGGAATTATCTACAGACAGTCATTAAATAAAAATTATACAAGAATAGTCTATTTTTCGATTAATAAAAAACATCCTTGGATACCTCACTTCGTATTTGCTCAGATTTGCTAATATTTTCTATCTCAGTTATTCATCTTTTTAGTTATTCTTCTTACTATTTATTCGGCTAACGTTTTAGCTCTGCTGATATATTTATTCTTATCATGGTTGGAAGCTCTGTTGATATATTTATCACTTGTTATTGGGTGTAAACTTTTTCATCTGAATTCTCTTTAATTCTTTTATTGTTCGCACAATCTTCTTCTGGTTATCGATATTAATAGCATATATATTTTTTTTCTTAGTTCTTCTGAATTGTTCTACTGGTTTCACGTTATTACAGTTATTCTTCCAATTGTTTTCATTATAATTGAAATTCAAATTGTGATCATAGTTATATTATATTGTATACATATTTTTTTTCAAAATTATTATTTCGCTCTGGGTTTCATCCAAATTATTTCCTTAACATTATATTATTTATGTGGTCCTTACTTCTCTTTGTATTTCGTATATGTTTTATTATTTTCTTTCCAAAACTAGTTTATTCATATTATTGGTATAAGTCGTCCTTATAGTTTTTTAGAACTTAGTAATATAATAATCATTTTTCTTTACAATTCGTTTCCATAATCGTTTATTCAAATAATTCTTGTACGTTGTCCTTATATTTTTTTAGAATTTGGTAATAAATTAATCATTCAAAATTAAATTCATTGAATAATTGTTGTAAGTTGATCTTACGTTTTTGAATTTGTTTGATTTACATTCAAATTCAAATTCTAATCTTCTTAATTCCAAATTAGTTCCTGCAAATCATTTATGTAAGATGGCCTTACGTTCTTTTTAAATTTAGTTATTTTATATTTCCATTCAAACTTAATTTCTGTAAATTATTGTTGTAAGTTGATCTTACGTTCTTTTGGAATTTAGTTATTTTACTAAATTCAATCCTTGTAATATCTTTTTATGGAGGCCTGTTTATATACGCCTTTGATTTTTCCTTAAACAATCTCCTTTAGTTCATAGGTGTTATTGTTGTTTGTTTTGGTGACTATAAATGGTCCAGTATATAGTAGTAATAACTTCTTAGTTATTCCTTCCAGTGTGCTGGGTAGTTCGCGATTTTTCAGCAGTACCCTTTCTCCCATTTTATGTTATTATTCTTCCAATCGCCTTCTGATACTTGGTTTGCCGCTTCTCCTGGTCTTCGGCCAACTTGTTATAAAATTTTACTTTGTCAAATGTATAACCATCATTCATAGGGAACGCTATGATTTCCTCGATCTCTCGTGGGGGTGGTTTCTCGTACATGGCGGAGTATGGGGTAATTCCTATAGCTGGATAATGAGCTAAATTGAGGAACTCTTCCGTGGCTGCTAGATATTATTGCCATTTTTTCTGTTCGTGGTGACAGTACGTCCTCAGCATTCTTCCCACTTCTCTTAACGCCCTCTCTGCCGGATTACTACTTGGGTGGTAGACCGATGTTTTATACGTTTTAATCCCAAGAGATAATAAGGTATCCCGCCATCTTCTCCCCTTGAATTGGGTACCATGATCCGTTATTATTGATGAGGGTTTTCCTATTTCTGGAATATATAGTTCGGTTATCACTCCCAGAATTTTCAGAGTAGTTGCCCGATTAACCGGGTATAGCTTTATAAACTTTGTGAAAATATCCATTATTATTATTAGGTATTTATATCGGTGTCGACCGCAACTACGGGGAAATGGTCCGCAGACGTCTAAGAACACTTTCTCCAGCTTCGCCTTAGATGTTATGGGTATCATAATGCGTTCCTTCTTCTCGTTATTAGTTTTCACCAGTTGGCAAATATGACAAGATTTGAGGTAATTTCTGACCTTCCGATTTATGTTTTTTATGTGACAGCTCTCTTCTAGTGCCTTTACCACTTTCAGGGCTCCCATGTGGCCATACCGTATATGGTAATCGATTATTATGTCTTTTTCAATATTGGTTGGAATAATCACCTTCCAGGTTTCCTGATTTAGGGAAGTTTTAATAAATAATATTCCTTTATTTATATGGTAAAATTTAGATACGGTGTCATCTTGTTCTTCTAATAGATTCTTGATATTTTTCATCTTCGGGTCAGATTGCTGGTGGACGCTGATGTTCATCAATAGTGCTTCTAAATCTGATCTGGTTCTAATAATGTTGTAGATCTTGAGTATGCTCTTCTTCTCTCCCTCAAAAGTTTGATCTTCCAAATTAATCCGTGATAACACGTCCGCTACAACATTCTTTTTTCCCGGGATATACTCCCATCGTAGATCGTACTCTTGCAGGGCAAGTATCCACCTGGTCAGTCTGCCGTGACTCAATTTACATCTCCTTAAAAACGAGATAGATTTATGGTCAGTCCGGACTGTAACTGGATACCCTAAAATATAGGTACTGAATTTACCACAAGCAAATACTACACTGAGTAATTCTTTCTCTGTCACATTGTAGTTCCTTTCGCATTGATTCAATGTCCGACTAGCGAAGCTAATTACTAGATGGTGACCCTTCTCATATTCTTGATACAGTGTCGTTCCTAGACTGATGTTGCTGGCATCGCAGTTTAAGAAGAAAGGTTGTTTAAAATTTGGGTGGTGAAGTATTATGATTATTAAAAACTTGTCCTTAATGAGTTGAAAGGTAACGTCTTGCTCTTGACCCCAGATCCATTTGTTTTTGGAGGATAATTGATGTTGAAATTTGGCTGTTAGCTTTGAATATTGATTTTGGAATTTTCTCTAATAATTACAGAGTCCTAGAAATGACTGTAATTGTTTTCTATTCTTTGGTTTAGGGAACTTCTGTATTGCTTAAACCTTTTCTAATGCGGTGAGATTCCTTGGTCATCCAAATTAAATCCCAAGAACTGGACTTCTCTAGCAATGAACTTGGATTTTTCTAATTTAAGAGTTATATTGTTCATGGCTAATTTATCGAGTACGTGTTCCACTCTGTAGCAGTGTTCCTCCCAGGTTTCCGAGGTAATAAGTAGATCGTCTACGTACACAGTGGTAAATTGGAGTGCTTCCTGACCAAGTATCTGGTCCATGCAGGCCACAAAGATGGCTACTGAATTCACGAGTCCGAAGGGCAATCTCTTGAATTGGTAATTGCGCCCTTCGAATATAAATGCCATATACTGACGACTCTGTGGGTGCAACTCCACTTGCCATTAACCGCACACCGTGTCCCATGTACTAATGAACTTGGTACCGTGGAACCTTTTTAAGATTTCTTCTATCTCACCGGGCGATGTTCTGTCATTTATTATCATCTTGTTTATCTCGCGCGCATCCAAACAAAGCCGGACTTGGCCGTTTTTCTTTGGAATAGCTACGATTGGACTGTGAATGGAGATTGACTACTCTCTATGATGGCACTGCTGATCATTTTGTTAATTTCCGCTCGTACGGCCTCCTTCAGTGAATGCGCTATAGGATATGACTTTCGGTTAAACTCCACTGTTTCCCTGAATTGAAGTTTGCATTGATAGTTTTTTATCTTACCGGGTTCATCTGAAAATACTGATCGATACTTCTCATATATCCTTATTAAATTGTTAGCTTGGTGTATGGGTAATTTTTCTTTTGTGATTTCGCACCGGAAGTCACTTATTTCCTGTATCTTCTGTGACCATAAATCCTCTTCCGTGTTATTGTATACTATTTGGTTAATTAGGGAGTTGTTTTCTATATAGTTTATTTTCCGAAGTTGTTGGTGGATACTGCTGGGAAGTATTGTCTCGCTACCTACTAAATCCGCCGTCCACGTTATCCCTTCTGTAAACAGTGATACCTTTTCTTTGCTCAAATCGATGATCGCTGAGTTCCTCCTTAATAAATCGCACCCTACCAATATATTAAATGGCAATCCTATTGCAATTAAAAATACCATATTTATAGCTACACCCTTGCTAATAACATTTACGGAAACTTGTTTTCTTATAGTTTGGTTTTGGCGATCAGTGGCCCCTATTAATATAATATTATTTACAGGTAATATCGGCAATTTTCGACCACATTCTTTTTGGATTCTTTCCAATTCAATTGTATTAATTATAGATACGTTCGCACCTGTATCAATCATTATTTGCGCGAAAATCCCTTCTACTTCCGCGTTTATGTATATGATCTCATTATTTTGACTATTGAGGCTAGTGTCGTTCTCCTCCAATACTTCGTTTCTTATATTTTTCAAATAGTTACTACTAATGATGGTAATATTATTAGAGGCAGTTGCACCTTGCAAATCTTGTTCATACCCAGGAGATAGGAGCAGTGAAGGGTCGTGATATTTCATCACTGCCTCCTCCCGTTTAAATTATCATTGTCGTTGTTATTATTATTAGGGCCGACCGAGGTGTCGGTCTGGAAACTTTGAGTCGGTTCCTGCCGCTCCGTACGATGGTTAAATGGTTGTTCGTGGTTTGGTTGCCGGTCGGGATCATCTAAACTGGTACTTCGTCTAGGTTGATTGTATTTCGGACCATCACGTTCTCCGATTCTCCGCCAATTATCATAATCGTGGAAACTGTTCCGTCGCTGATGTGTATATCTTCTTTGACCATTATCTTCGGCCCTTATGAAATTCACTCTTGGTCTAGAAACCCTATTGTTATTATTGTTGTGATTTGGTTGGTAATTTCTATTATTATTGTAATAATGTTCGGTATTACCTTGGTTGGGGTTTCTCTGACTATTATAATTATTGTGGTTCTGATAATAATTATTTCTATTACTTGGGTAGCTGTTGTTATTCCTGTTAGGATTCTGGTTATTAGGGAAATTATTATTATTATTAGTGTGATTATTACTATTATAATAATTAGAATTTTTGCTGTTCCCGTGGTAGTTATTACCATTATGGTTATTATTGTTATTGGGGTACTGATTATTTCTTATGTCAGGCCGATCATTCCTCCTTCTTCTTTTCCGATAGTAGTCTTCGTTTTCGTAGTTTTCTAATAATTCGGTCATAGCTTGCACCGTCTTTATTTGGCTACCCCTTCTCGCTCTTATGATGTCTTCATCGTAGTGGTATGACAATTTATTTACTAGGCATTCCTCGGGTATTGCCGGTTCCAAATGTTTTGCAAGACACACTTTTCCTAAGAAATAGGCAGTCATAGTATTACCTATTTGGGCATTGTATCTCCCATGACAGATGTTATCACGTATTAAGTTATGTGTTGTCTCCGACCAGTACTTTGCTTTGAACATGTTCTTGAATTGTTGGTAGTCCGTGATTTCACTCCTATTCGCCATCCACCAATTGTCCGTCATTTCTCGGAACGATTCGTCTAACAGTTCCCGGTTGGTACTCCATCTATTTCCCCGATGTTTGGCAAAGTATTCTTCAATCCGGGCCAAGAACTCCATAGGTTTTCTGTTATACTGGCGAAAATTCAGCCATTCTCGATTTTCATTAACATAAATACCCGTAATGTTAGTGGGTCTATTTCGAATGACTTCCATCTCTTCTTGGCTCTGCCGTACTTGACCGGTTATATTTGTCATAGCAACTTCCATACCGTCACACCTTTCCGTGGCTTGGATCCGTACCTTCCCTAATTCTTCCTGTGTTTCTCTTCGGTTTTCTTCCAATTTGTTTCTATTGTTTGTTTCGATATTAGTTATTTTGGTGGTTACTTCTTCCTTTAAACCCTGTACTTCTCGCTCAGTCTGGCTACATCTTTCGTCAACTTCCATAATTTGTTGTTTTATTCCTATTGTTTCTTCTTCTCATCTCTTGGTTGTGGATTCATTATTAACGTTGATTTCCTTCCTCAACTCTTCGTTTAACAACTCTATCCTCTCATCTAACTTGTCCATATTTTCCTGGTTAACCTCTCTTAATTCTTCTCTTAAGAGTTGGTTATCCTCTTTCAATTCTTCCAACTTCTCCCCCATCTTTTATTCCATCTTCTTATTGTTTTCCTCCAACCTCTCTTCCATCTTCTTACTATTCTCCCTTAACTCTTCCATCAACTGTTGGTTGTCACTTTCCATTTTCTTACTAGTTTCATCAATTTTCTTATTTGTATTTTCAATTTTATTACCCAATTCTTCCTTGGTTGCTTTGAATTCTTCCTTTGTTGATTTCAATTCTTCCTTTAAAGACTGGTTGTCCTCTTTCAATTCCTTGCTGGTTTCCTCTATGTCCTTCCTTAATTCTTCTTTTGTAGATTCTATGTTCTTATTTATCCCTTCCATCTTTTTACTTAAGGATTGGTTGTCTTCTTTCCTTTCCTAACTCAATTCTTCTTTTGTGGAATCTATTTTCTGGCTCATTTGTAGGAATATTTCCATTATCTTATCCAACTTTGTATCTTCTGTTGTTTTGGATTTCTCGGACTCTTTCTCCTGTACATTGACTTCCCCTGTTTGTGTGGGTATCTCGGGTTGTTCCTCTTGTTGTGCGGGTTGATTAGGTACCGCAGGAGGTAATCTTCCTTCAATATCTTCAACCGGAGTTGCCTCTTTATCGTCCATATCGACCTCTTCGATCTCGTTTTCAGCTTCTGCCGCCCTTTTCTTAGATAGTGCTCGTTTCGGCATTTTTATTACCTTTCTTGACTTGATAACAGCTGCCGGCTAAAATTAGGAATTGGGCAAATTATTCTTATCTTATATGGCCTATCTATCACTAATTAAAGCCCCTTACGTTGGACGCAAATTTTGTTTATTTAAAATTTTTTTTTCTTTTTATTTATTTATTAATTTTTTAATTAATTATTTTATTTGTATTGATGTAATTTTATTTCTTTTAATTATTGTCTTTATCAATTTAATCATTTAGTATAACCAGAATTATGTTTCTGCGTTAAATAGATTGTCTCCTGTACTAATCGATTAGCGGTCCTTCGTTAGTCTAAGTGTGTACTCCTTCCACGTTGTTAATCTCCGCTTTTCTTGTAGTCCAGGTATTAAATATTATTTTATATTCTTCTATTTATATGATTATAAATAAATAGAAGCCAAAATTATAAAATTCCAGTTTTTTATTAACATAATAATTGATCGATTTTAAATCGATTAGTGATTCGATAATTTACAGACTCGTTTCTCAGGGCGAGTGATTACAGTATATAAATTCTTAATATTAAGTCACAGGTTTTTTGAGCTGTTATTTTATAATAGTCAGAGAAAGGGCAAAGTCTGAAAAGTATAACACTTACAATACAATGCTTAATTGTCTAAAAATACAAATTATTATTTAATATATAAAGGTGAATGATTAAACAATTTTTTGCGAACCCAAACTGACGACGGAGTCTTGCCGTGGCTGGAAAGGATTATGGGAATTCAAAATGGCTGCCTCCGAGCTGCATATGTTGACTCCTGCACTACGGAATTCTCTTCAAATAAATGTTCTGTTCCAAGTTTTCCTCGTCCCAGCAGTAGTGATTAACACCTCTGGTGATAGAGTAGTTGTCCTGGATCAGTGGTCAGTGATTCGTCTCGATAATCGGTGTTTAATAGTGTTCTTATTTCACTTAAGTCCATAAGGTCGATAATGGCAGATTTTGTCTCGATAAATTCAGAATTAGCTTTTATATGTTTTAAAATAGTTATTGCACTTTTTAATGTTCAGTAATTGTTTTCATTAATAGTTTAAGATGGTTTATTTCACTGAATTTAGTGTTAACTCAAGTTTTTAAAAATTCGCGAGTTTAATTTTGATACGTTTGGTTTATGTCCACCATTTTTTCTGCCTTCTTTACATGAATTAATTGCGAGAGCTCGTTCTGAAGTGTACTCCTCCACGTATAACAATCAACTAACTAACTTTCTTCTTCATACAAAAGGTCCTGGCCAATTTAATATTAACACGACATTGTTTTAAATTTCTGGCATTTCCGCTTACGTAATTGACTTTTACATTATATGACTCAATACATTTTTACTATTATTTAATTTTATTAAATACTAAATACATAATCTCTTTTTATAGTTAATTCTGTGTTATTTAATACCAAATATGATATTTTTACAATGTTTTCTATCTCAAAATGCCATATTTACAGCATATTAGAATGTCGGCCTTAGTTTTTACTTCTTGTCACTTTAAATGGTTTACCATCTTTATGAAGTTAGAATTATTATCGAACAAGATCCCTGATTAATATAAAATGTTTATTTTTCCTTAATTCCTTGTAATTTTATGATTTGGTTATCTAAATTAAATATTATATTTAAACTGGGCTTTCCCCCTTAGATTCCAGTGTTATTACACTTGCATTTTTTCTAATAATCCTTCATACATTCCTTCAATCCCTTTATAAAGTATTGTTACAGTTATTATACCCTGTGATTGATTTACATTATATAAATTTCATCCATTTACTTGATTTACTTAACTTATTTATCCATTATAAGGTTGCTGAGATTTACCATTTTGCCTAGATTTTACTTTTGTTCACATACAATGTTTATACCCATACAGCTTGCTAATACCCTTCTGAACTATTACTTTTTATAAACTCTTAACTAAATTACACTCATCTAACTACAGTAAGCTTTACTATTAGATAACATCATTAAACATAATAAATATTTTATAACAACAACAAAAATTATACCCTATTTCAAACATTTAAGCCTGGGGTTCAATGAACTTAATATACACAAAACACATCTGTTTTTTCCTTATAAATTATTC
Source organism: Magicicada septendecula (assembly GCA_034769895.1). Taxonomy (NCBI): domain Eukaryota; kingdom Metazoa; phylum Arthropoda; class Insecta; order Hemiptera; family Cicadidae; genus Magicicada; species Magicicada septendecula. Next base: position 626,363,956 of record CM068368.1, on the reverse strand, counting down.
CTTAAAATTAATTTTGGTACCGTCTTGGCTGTTTTTGTTTTATTTTAGGGATGTACCCTTGGTCACTTCACTATTTATTGCCTGCTCTGCTTTTATCTTTTGTCAGTTTATTTAATGTTGTAAGATAAAGAGTGACACTTACATAGAAGCATTTTTAGTTTATTTTCATAACAAAATATCTTACACTGGTCCACTGTTATTCTTCGATCTTATCTCTATTCAGTTTTCTAGTCTTATAGTATCAAGAATCTTATTTACAGAGGATTATTAAGATTTGTTTTTTCTCATTATAAAAATAACTTTCACTGGTACACTTTTAATTATACCTCTAGACACTTTTACTTATATGTACTTTACATTAGTATTTATTTTATGGTGTTATAATTTTAGGTACCTTTAATCTCTTTTAGGGTTTTATATTTTTATTACCTAGTTTCTTTCCAAAGTAGTCCTTTTATTCTGGATGTCGGTTTCTTCTGGGTATTTCCTTACTTACTCCTATCCTATTACTTGGTTTCTTTCAAATGTAGTCCTTTTATTCTGGATGTCGGTTTCTTCTGGGTATTTCCTTACTTACTCCTATCCTACTTTGGTTTCTTCCAACAGTAGTCCTTTTATTCTGGATGTCGGTTTCTTCTGGGTATTTCCTTACTTACTCCTGTCTTACCTGGGTATTTCCTTACTTTATCTTGGCTTTTTAACTAAATATCACTACTGCATTAACGACTCGGAACACTATGTTTTTTATAAGTAAAAGCATAAAGTTTTACCTTACAGCCTAAACCGGTTTTCTCCTTTATAAGGCTTCTTCAGAGGATGCCGTTGGTAGCGCTGTCCGTCTTGTTGTAGGCGACGGAATCGAGTTTCGAAAGATCGATGCTGTGTGTGTGGGGTGAGATATGTTCGAATAATGCGTGCGATTTGAAATGTGTCTGTTCGTTTAGGATGTCGTTTATATTTGTTTTTGTGTGTTTGTATATTTCCAATTGTTCTAGAGTGTCTAGTTTTCGGCCTTTTGTGTGTACGTGTAGAATGTTCATGTTATTGTCGATGTTTTTATATGTGTGGTTTGCTTCAATGTGGTGGTTTGCAAAGGTGGATTCTGTAGTGGAGTGGAGTGCTTTTGTGTGTTCAACGTATCTCTGTTTGAAGCTACGTCCTGTCTGGCCTATGTAGAATTTATTGCAATTTGAGCAATTTAGCTTGTAAACACCGGATAGATCGAAATTGTTTTGTGCTTTGTGTGTGTGTTTTGTGTTTTGATAGTGTGTGTTCTGTTTTGTTAGTAGTTTTATAAGCGATTCTGTATCTATATACTATATAAATTCTAATACTATACAGGGGAAACAAAAGACAATGTGAACAGTTACTAACGCACATAAACAAAATACATAAAAACATAACCTTTACTGCCGAATACGAACACAACAATACCATAAACTTCTTAGACCTCTCCATCACAAAACTAGAACACGGGCACAAATTCAGTATATACAGAAAATCAACTACAACTGACACACTAATAAACAACACCTCCAATCACCCAATACAACACACACTAGCTGCCTTCAGAACCATGATACATAGACTTAACAACATCCCCTTAGACGAAAAAGACTACAAAGACGAACTAAACACGATAAAATATCTAGCAGAATCTAACGGATATGACAGAACAATAGTCAGTAAACTCCTACACAAAACACAAAACAAACAATTCAGACAAAGACAGAAAACAACAAATTCATAACACTAACATACATCAACAAACAAACTGAAAAAATAGCCCACAAACTCAAAAAAGCAGGATACAGAATCGCTTACAAAAATACTAACAAAACAGAACACATACTATCAAAACACACACACAAAGCACAAAACAATTTCGATCTACCCGGTGTTTACAAGCTAAATTGCTCAAATTGGAATAAATTCTACATAGGCCAGACAGGACGTAGCTTCAAACAGAGATACGTTGAACACACAAAAGCACTCCACTCCACTACAGAATCCACCTTTGCAAACCACCTCATTGAAGCAAACCACACATATAAAAACATCGACAATAACATGAACATTCTACACGTGCACACAAAAGGCCGAAAACTAGGCACTCTAGAACAATTGGAAATATAAAAATACACAAAAACAAATACAAACGACATCCTAAACGAACAGACACATTTCAAATCGCACGCATTATTCGAACATATCTCACCCCACACACACAACATCGATCTTTCGAAACTCGATTCCGTCGCCTACAACAAGACGGAGAGCGCTACCAACGGCAGCCTCTGAAGAAGCCTTATAAAGGAGAAAACCGGTTTAGGCTGGAAGGTAAAACTTTATGCTTTTACTTAAAATGCTACTGACTAGTCACATGCCTATGTGTTTGTGCTTACTGAAAACACACTTGAAACCAGCAGAGCATTCTAATACCAGAATCTAGGAGAGTTTAATTTCTAATTTGTAGCTCAATATTAGATATAGAGAGATTGTTGCTACCTTTCTTAGCAACACCTGTTACGCTAGGGTGGTGCCATTCGTCACGCCTCTGCAGGCATTAGTCATAAACGTATTTCGCCCGCTGGAGATGACAGTCTGCTGGCAGTAATTTGGCAGACCTGTAACATCTAATCGAGCAGCTACCAACCTCCATAATGCCCACAGCCCCGAATACGTAGTAGAACGACTACGAACAGAACCGGATATAGATTGGAAGAATTGCTACTTACAAATACACTGGTCATTCTGAATACCACTGACGCCATATATTTCAGCAGCGGCAATGTTACATTCTCGGCCATTGATCTAACTCTATGCAGCTGGACTCATAATCGACACGTAACAAGAAGACTTCTTCCTGTTCACCATGGAAACAACCACTTTCCTTTGCTAAGCACGACTAGCGTCTCGAAGAGGGACGAGTGCGTTTCACGACTACCAACCCGGGAGCGGGTGAGAGTCTCATATCACGGACGAGAGTTTCTGTAGAATGCGGAACATAAGCAAGCGATCACAGAGAAGCGAAGAAATTTCAACAGAAAACGGGTGCGAGCTTTAGAGAAGCTGGTCGCTTACAAGCGCCTTAGGTCTACAGCTCGGTGAAAGATTCTGGCTGCGAAAAGTACAGTTCGGAGAAATTTGTATCCGGCATCACCTGGTCGATCCCAGTAGCGGAGGTCTGGAGGCGGATGTGGAAAATTAATAGTACGTCGGTGTACAAGCCTTTGACCGCCCTTGAACAGGTAAGTCAAGTGGTGTGCAACGATCCAATTGCACATGATATCACGGTCAGTAATTTGAATAACTGTAGAGATTTCCTCAGGCGAAAAGACGAAGCAGAGCAAGACGCTCTTTTTTTACTTAGATAGGGTTTCCTAAGTAAAAAAACATGGAAGCACAATATGTTGCAATGACTCTACAGGTAGAGATTTCGGGGTATCTTCAGAAAATTTATACCGAGCTTTTCCTTGGAACGTTTCTTCCGGATCCGCGTCGGGGAAGCAACCTCAACCCGGCGCGTGTTGGAGAACCGCATGCTGCGCGATATTATCGCTCTAAATAACATCGTTAAAGACACTGAGATTTGTATAGGAAAACGCCTATGCATTAATGACCTTACTTTGTTTTACTCTGCACCATCAACAACAATAAAAAAAGACATGCTGCAATTAGTCGTAAATAAGATCACAGAGGAAATGCCGAAAACGTCGGTGGAGAAAAACCCTGCGTTTATGTCTGTCGAATACGACTGACAGAGTTTCCTATGTTAACTGTGGAGCCCATATGGAAGTGTTGCTGATCTTATAAACAACCCTGTTTCTCTCAAAATGGATTATAGGCGCGCATCATACTCTTCAGCCATTGCGTCTAATGTCAAACAATATGATAGACGTATTTTATACGCAGGGATCCGTTATGCTACTGCAGCTTTTGTCACTAGCCCGACATTTAGGTTTTATTACGATACACAAATGAGGTCACTATAACTTAGACGTCATAGCTTGCAACTGATCTGTGTTTCAAAAATCCGTGCACTGCCAGTTCGTCTGAACCAGACGGCGATCCCTAAGAACGCACGGGCACATGTGTATATCCGGCGTTGCACACCTACTAAAATCGGCTGGTGTTCGCGTGTTGGAGTTATCTGTACAAGGTCCCAGCCGATCATAGCATGTAAACTACAACCCTGGCTGCCAAGTAAACCAGTGTGCCGTTTGTATTCAACCAATAAAGGTAAGTCAGAAGTACACTGCCTTGTGTGCACTCTGCGAGTACACTGCTAAATTATACCTATGCCGATTGACAAGCTCTGCGGTACTGTGAACACCGAGGCTCAAGGCGCTTTCCCATCTGCACAGACTCGCTGGTTTCATAACCACTTTGGACAACACAAGGTGATGAGACACTTCCTTACTACAAGAAACACACCATCTCTGCCATGTCTTGCTACACCAATGTTTCCCGTACTTTTATAAGGGTGCCAAGCCACGTAGGCATAAAAAGAAATGAAGACGCTGATTCTGCCGCACGAATCGGTGCAGACAGTCCAGCAGTAGACGTCTTTATTGTAAGACACGCCGATTTGAAGATCCCTGTTGCCTCAGCAATTCTTACCTCGTGGCAGTAAACATGTGTTAGACGAGAATAGGTTTTGCTCACAAGAGTATGCATAAAGCATCCGAATCTGACTTCGTCGTACTTGCTAAAACCTGAATAACAACGGCCAGTATGTACATATGGTAGACGACTTAAAGGAAAACATATTGTTACGACGGTCTACTTGATTGTCGTAGGTACAGTGGAAAATAAAATAAGTACAAGACGCCAATTAATTCACTAATCACCAGCTTTAATTTTTACAGTTAAACAGTTCGTAATTAACAACACAGTCTACTACAACAAATCAAATATAAATTGTTAACACGGAACAAAATGTCACTAATATTAAACACAATTGTATTACAATAATACCGCCCGTTATAAAACGCAACACTTCACTAAAAACCACTTGTACGTACACAGTAATGTCGCCCGCCAATCGCTGCTATACTCTTGAGCGTCCCTGAGTAATTGTATTTATAGCCGCCGAAAATTTAGACGATTCCTAATTGCGTCTTAGCGTCCGTATGAACTATGTAATTAACTGCGGCCTTGACACAGTCCGAACGGCTGGCGGCATCGAGAAGACTCTCGCAAATGCGTCTACAAGCACGTACGCCACACACAGTAGAGCGAGATTCTTCTGGCACATTCGAGAATCACGTAGATTGTTCTGTGATATCGTAGCACGGCCCCTCCTTAAGCCTGTTCGCCCCGAACTGGCAAACCGTCTCTGAAGTAGTACTTAGCCAGGCGATTTAGGAAGACGACCATGAAATTCCGCTGTCCTTCCTGTTGAATCCGATAAACAACATAGTTATTTCTTTTTTCACTGTGTAGGGTCCTCCCCAGTTTGACTGATGCTTAGGTGAGCGACCACGACGGCGCTTTGGATTAAACAACCTGATCTCCTTCTTGGAAACCCACACTATTGCTGTGAATGTCATACCGAGTTTTCATTTTGTCACTGACAATCTTCAGCCGTCCTCTTACCAAGCGATTCATTTCTCGCAGTTGGTTTTCTAATTGCGAGGAATAGTTCTGCGGCTCTTGCGACTGAGTCTGAACATTAAGTCCCCAGGAAGACGAATCTCCCGCCCAAACACCAATTTTGCTGGAGTCATGCCGGTTGTGTCGTGTACTGATGATGTATACGCCATGAAGAATAGTGGTGTACGTTGGTCCCAGTCTGTTTGGTTCTCGTCAACAACCTTCGAAAGATGCTGCTCAAGTGTCCTATTGAATCTCTCAACCATCCCGTCCGACTGAGGATGCAGAGGCGTTGTCCTGGTCTTTCGAATTCTGAGTAGATGGTATAATTCTTTAAACACTCCTGATTCGAATTTTCTCCCTTGATCCGTATGGATGTCCATAGGGGCTCCATAATGGCAACAGAAGTTGTGAACTAACTGTTTTGCCACAGTGCTAACCTCCTGATTTGGAATTGCGTAGGATTCCACCCACTTAGTAAAGTAGTCACTTACAACCATGATGTAGCGGTTTCCATCGTCACTACTGGGAATGGTCCAGCAATGTCTACGGTAATTCTCTCGAAAGGCAGTCCAACGTTATACTGACTCATTTTTCCCCTGCTTCTGGTTTGTGGGCCCTTGCTTGCAGCACATATTTCACATGTACGAACCCATTCCTCTACGTCGTGGCGAAGATGAAGCCAAAAAAATCGCTTCCGTATTTTGTCAAGGGTTTTGTTAAAGCCAAGATGGCCTCCAGATGTTCCATCATGCATCTTCTTCAAAACAGACCGCACTTTACTTCGGGGAACTATCAACTGCATGACCACGTCTCGTCCATCTGCACATTCCCAAGCCCTTTTCAGCAATCCGTTTTCTAAGGTGAGAGGTTCCCATTGTGCCCAGTAGCCCTTCAGCACTTCGGAACCATTGCAGATATCTTGCCAATCCGGGCGGCGACCTTCCTCTTTTGCTCTCATGATCGGTTCGATGTCTTCATCAGTCATCTGTTCTTGTTGACAGTCTTGTGTTGTCCAGCCGTCTGCTAGGAAATCTACCGTGATGGGTTGAACATGTTCGCTTGAGTTTTGTTCTTCATTTTTGTGGTAATGTCGGCAGTTTCCGGGCACGGTCTTCGTGATAAGCCATCTTTATTACCATCCAGGCGCCCCCGCCGATGTTGTACCATGACGTTGTACTCTTGCAGACGTTCGAGCCACCTTGTCAACTGTCCTTCCGGATTTTTAAATCTCAAGAGCCATGCAAGCGCGGCATGGTCGGTACGTAGTGAAAACTCTCTCCCATAGAGGTATTTATAGAAGTGCTCCAGAGCTCTGACAATTGCCAACAACTCTCTATTGCGTTCTTGCCTTGTAACACAATAATTTCTCTCTGGTTTAGAAAGCGTCTTGCTATAATATGCTATTACTCGTTCTTCACCGTTCTGCACTTGAGACAAAACTGCTCCTAGACCAGTATTGCTTGCGTCTGTGTCTACGATGTACGTCCCTTCGGAAGCTGGAAAAGCGAGAATTGGTTGCGAACATAATGCAATCTTCAAAGTCCTAAATGCTTTGTCACACTCTCTCGACCACTGGATGTTTCGTTTGTTTTCCGTTAGCTCATGTTTAGCAACATGAAGTTTAGCAATAGTAGCGAAGCCATTCACAAAACGTCGGTAATATGATCATAACATCAGGAAACACCGAACTTCGTGTTTACTCTTCGGAACTGTCCAGACTCTTACGGTGTCTACTTTATTAGGATCCATGCTAACACCCGATGCTGAAACCAGATGGCCCAGATACTGTATTTCTTTATGGAATAGAGAACACTTCTTCGGGCTCAGCTTCAGTTGTGCACCGTGAATTCCAGTTAGAACTTCCTAAAGGTTTTCCAAATGGTCTTCGAATGTCTTTCCGATCACTATGAGATCGTATAAGTAAACAAGGCAAGGTTTTCACGTCAGGCCTCGGAGTATCAGGTCCATCAATCTCTCAAATGTTGCCGGTGCATTACAGAGTCCAAATGGCATGACTTTAAATTGGAATGAGCCACTTGGGGTCGAGAAATTGGTCTTTTCCTTTAACGACTGATACTGCCTAGTCTTTCTCTTTCCAATTATTTGCGCACGCAGTAGCTTCAAATTGGCTCAGGTACGTCGCCCAGTGCATGCTTCCATCAAAGGTAGGAGCTTTGACACGAACTGTTCCTACTGCAGGCAAAGTGACTTTCTCTATTAACTTATTTTCTGCGTCTTTTTCTGTCTTTATCATTGGTACACTCAGTTCAGAAATTTTTTTTGGTTGTAACTTCAGGCACTGCTCGAATTCATTTTTAATCAGCTCTGTTATTATTGTAATTGAGTCTTCTATTTTTGTTGACATAGCTTTTTCCACACTAAAGACAGATTTTCCTACGTCAGTTTTTTTATTTGACATGGATTCTTCTACGTCAGATATTTTGGTAATTTGATTGTTAAGCTCACCTCGTAATTCACCTACGTCAAAACGTAGGAGACCCAATTCTGCTGTACTATGTTCTTGCATCTGTTTCTGCTTCTCTATTAATGCTTTGATGTCTTCTGTTTCACGCTTTCGTTCCTCTGCCTCCTGTCGTCGTCGTTCCTCTGTCTCTGGCATTAATGCTTTCTGACTTTCCTCAAACTCTTCTCTTTCCTGCCTGCGTTTTTCATCCTGTCGTTTTTCTGCTTCTTCCTGTATCTGTCTGCCTCAGCAGTGATTGTAAAGCTTCCATCATCTGACTGGGATCCATGTTTATCGATTAATTACGAATCTCACTCGTCTTGTACAAAGTGTCCACTGTTTCCACTGTTAACCGTTCTATCCCAGTTGTGACACCACTGTTACGACGGTCTACTTGATCGTCTTAGGTACAGTGGAAAACAAAATATGTACAAGACGCCAATTACGTCACTAATCACAAGCTTTAATTTTTACAGTTCAACAGTTCGTAATTAACAACACAGTCTACTACAACAAATCAAATATAAATTGTTCACGCGCAATAAAATGTCACTAATATTAAACACAATTGTATTACAATAATACCGCCCGATTATAAAACGCAACACTTCTCTAATAACCAATTGAACGTACACAGTAATGTCGCCCGATAATAACTCTCGAACCGAACTGTAAATATATCGCTGCTATACTCTTGAGCGTCCTGAGTAATTGTATTTATAGCCGCCGAAAATCTAGGCGATCCCTAATTGCGTCTTAGCGTCCGTATGAACTACGTAATTAACTGCGGCCTTGACACAGTCCGCACGGCTGGCGGCATCCAGAAGACTCTAGCAAATGCGTCTACAAGCACGTACGCTACACACAGTAGAGCGAGATTCTTCTGGCACATTCGACAAACACGTAGATTGTTATGTGATGTCGTAACAATATTATAGAAGTGTGCTGTGCTTTTTGAGACGTAAGACAGAGATGTAGGGTAAGAGGTGATCTGATAACAGACCTCGGTGATGATATAACGTTGATTGCGAGAACTCTGATGTTCTTAAAGTCTGCTGGCTTGATCAACCGATTATAAAGCAAATATTCTGGGAGGTAGTCCTTGTCAACAACAAAAGAATTCTATTCCTTTTTTTCTGAGTACTGATTGCAGGTGTAAGTAAAGTCTTAAGCTGCTAGTAGTAAATCTCAACATTTACTAAAAAATATCTGCTTATTTAAGAACTTTATTAATTAACAAATATGCAAAATTACATTGGATACAATTTACATTACAATCACAAAAAGTACATTTACAAGAATAGAAAATTCGTATAATGGGAATTTGCATAATATACCCAACTGATACATAGTTTGTTGAGTACTGTGTTAAAATATAATTGATTGGGAAAAACAAAAATATCGTTTGTTGTTAACATCGCGAAAAATATAAATATTATTTCTCTTGGTTCATCTAACATCCAACACCGACTACTTATATAAGTAAATTTTTGCTACTCAAAAATTTTTTCTCAAAAACTATGTAACTTAAGTAAAAATTCCCACATGATGGATCACTGTACTCATACAGTTACATTACAAGATTTTACAAACATTTGCAATGCATACTTGTATAAGACCGAAGTTTTTAATTTTTACAGCAAAGAAAATTCAAGACAACGTGTTTTTTTATTATAGTATTATTATCAACTGCTCAGTAAGTGATAGCACATTATTTTCTATTCTTCTTCTGCACCTCACGGAGTAGCCACTTTGCCTGTTCCGTTTTCACAGAGTATCTCTCCATGTCACTCTCGGTCTTCCTACATCTCTTGTACCATAGGGTCTATATCAAAACGCAACCCGTAGGTAGTATTTTCTATTCATTAACATTTATTTATTGTTAATATATATTTAACTTTCTAAAACTATACCATAAAGAAAAAGAAAATAAAACAAAAAGAAAAAATCATTTGTGTCATATCATTTTTCGTTTTAATTCCTGCCTATATTATTTGTAAATTACTTTCAACAGTTAAAATTAAACTGAACCACGAGTTTGGAAATAGTAACCAATGCTCACTTTTACAGAAAATTGGTGTGAATAGTAATTATTTCACTTACCAAAAAATCTGAACTCAAGCTGTACAAGGGTGTTATATATTTTTACAAACTGACAAATATATTTATGGGTATAATTCTTATCATTAAAATTTCCGTAGCTTCTAAAAATTCTTGATATTTTTCTAATAGTAATTAACTGTTTGCATTAACTGTTTACGTTACATTATTTTAAAGAATTGAAATAGTAACAGATTTGTACCGCTACGAATATCTAAAATTTAAATCTAGCCAGCAGAATTGTACAGGGAAACACAAAATTAAATTAATTAAAACGCTTGACCATTAAATACACAATATCAACATTAATTTTGTTAATGAAATAATGGATTTGGATCCTTCTGAAACTGGCTAGAAGCTGTCAAACAGACTGTAGACTACAGTTAGCAAATTTCTAATGTGCTAAGTCGTAGTAACCAGTCTGCGGAGTCATTTTGTACATCGACCAGAAAGAAAGTTGTTATTACATGACACGTGCTGCAGTGATACTGCTGGTGAGTGTCATAAACAACATGCAATTGTAGTAAACGGTCTTCCGCTCTTCAATCCAACTCCCTGAAATAAGTAAATATTGTACTACCAAAGAGTTACCGTCAACCATTTATCTAGGAGTTAATATTCATTATAAATCACTTGAAGAAATAGTCAGGGAAATCATGTGATCAAATGACCAAATTACACATTTTTCCAATGCATACTGTCATTATAAATATGCGTGTCACCCAATTACAAAACAGTTAACAATAATTAATTAACAGTAATTAATTAACAATAATTAAGCATCGTTTTACATTAAATACTACTTTCAGGCACTGAATCACAAAAATCAAACTACTTGATCCCTTTTAACACAAAGATATTTTATGTTGAACCAAGATCGCTTATATGGTGTAAGCTGTTGCAGAATGGTTTCTTCTTGATAAAATGGGGAACAATTGTGCAGTCGAAGGGGCAGCGATCATCCGGTAGGACGTTCGAAACTACTTAGATTAGCCGACTTTGCAAACATGGTCGAGTGACTGCGACGTAGATGACTACTACGCACACTGCCTACCTCCTAGGCGTACGAATGTATTGTGTCATAATCTGGTGTATAAATATTAGCGCAGGGACGTTCTATGCTAATTATTATTATTTACGGTAACCTTCAGCTTTAAATTACCTTTCTGGTATTCTGTATGCAAACTGGTGTGTAGAATGTTTCGATTAACTATCTGTTGACGTCTGTCAGTTGGTATATATGTACTTGCTTAGTTAAATCTTATGTTAATATAATTATGTGGTGTACGGGTGAGAACCATACATTATGTACACGTATTCTTACATCGCTTATGTAGTCTAATGTATAGGCACTTAGTTCTCATTACAGTCCAATGATAGTATACAATTGTGAAATCTATGTTTTCTTAAAAATTATATTATTTTTATTTTGGTTTCTCTGTCTGCCACATATACTTTTCCTCTGTATAACTCCATTAGGAGTTTCATACGTCCACTGTTTTGTTCAAACTTCGTTGTCGTTTGCATATTTTCTTTTTGCCATTTATATTATTTATAACGTGTTTAATTTCTCACAGTTTCAATGTGATTATCGTATTTTAATAACCGCAAATTACAATTATCATTTCCAACACATGGCTCGCTTCCAAGACCATACGGAGGACTTACGTTTAACAGAGCGCTATTATTGTTTTATGACTATCGTTATGGTAGCAATAATGTACAGTCCATTAGCGTTAACCGCATCAGCGTTCTAGTAATTTACTGATTCAATTCTCAACACAGTTTTTACTGCGCCATTGCAAATTTTATACCTAAGATATTTCAGTAATTTAAATCGTTAAACCATTAAAACATCATCGGGTTCCCGCTGCCCCTAATACTTTGTGATTTTAGGTATTATTATGTTAATCAAGTAAGTCAGTAAAAGAATGTTTGAATTATACCATTAAATTGTATTCCTATTTTTATTATTACTTTGAAAATATTTAATTGAATTTTATTTTATACTATTAAAGACGCTGCAAAAGTCATAGGCTACACTGAAAGCAAATGTCACTGCTTTTAAGAAAATGCGGGCGAATAGTTTAGGCAGGAATCGGAAACAATTTACCATTTTTGTTGTAACAATCTCATGACCTGATCAAGCAACAGCACTGTGAGTTGATGTAGAAGACGAAAGCCGAGCAGCGAGAGCTAATACCTGAGTTCATCCATCGTCTGAGAACACCAGACAGCGATCCAATGCAGAACTGCGTCGTGGGACCAACTGAAAAAGCGGCAGTAAACCCCAACGGCACAACGGTTCACTCGGCGTTTTGTCTAATGCCACAAAGTTAGAAGATCGAAATCTTGTCGCGAGAAGTTCAACAGCAATATCACCGACAATTTGAGGGAGTGGAGTGTGTGATAATTACCGAAATCAGAATTATCAGTTCGAATCTCATTCACCGAATAAATGAAAGACTGCAAGAAATCACAGGCGTATATGATCAGTCATTCAGAGAGCTACACATTATCTTCTTTAGCAATTTCCGACAGCTACTACCGGTAAATTTGAGACCAGTATATGAAGGTAGCCGAGACAACTTTGCGGAGCGACTCTGCGGCAATCGCTAACTACTATGAATGTGTTCAAGTGATGAGGAAAAGTATCGAGAGATGTCCATCATCCAAATCAAGATAGGGAACGGTAACAGGTTGGTACAGGACAAGATTGAACTTAGCGTAATAAGACTTCTAAATGTAATATAATGTAAAGTAATGTGTTTTAGTGAAGAATGTAGTGTAAGATGTTTTGGACGTAGTAATGCTGTATCATCAAAATAGCATCGGTTACAGGAAGAGAACCGAACTAACGACTGCGAGAAAGAAGCTACACAAGATGGGTGTCGTCGAAATTCGAGGGATACCGTAATCGATCAAACTAGCAGTGCAATTTCCATACATAATCACGGGGAATATATCGTCGACGGTGGGTTAGCAAACGGAGTGAACGGCAGTTAGAGACGGACTGAGCAACTACACGACGATAACATGTCAACAGGAAATACGAAGCCAGCGCCACCAACAAGACATCCTCGAAACGGATTAGGCTCAGGTTCAAGTTTTCAACGCCAGGCATAGATAAAGCGGCGACAATTAAATGCAAACATTACGTCATCTCAAAACCAGGCGAACTTAATTTGGCTTGGACAGCGATCAGCAGGGGGTCGGCAATCACTGGACTTGGCGACTCCATGAAATAAAAGTGAGGGCAGTTTCAACTAGTCCCAGCATCCACAACCACAATCCACAAATCACAAGGAACAACGTTTGATTAAATTACAACAGTGCTGACTAAACACAACAGAATTAGGTTGTTTACGCGGCTTGAACAGACACATGGGATTATATATCGCAAAGAAGAATTCCAATTCTACGTCGGAGCACAAAGTACGGCTCCGACAGTGAGCATCACATAACAAGTACAACGGTACTTCTTCGCCGACGACCAAATGGACGACAGCGTCAGAGTCACGATAACAAATACAAATGCGCAGAGCTTAGTTGCGCACGAACTCGACATTACTACGGTCGTTGCTTTGGTAATCAGATAATCTCGCTACCTCAGAGATTTGGATGGACGTGAGCAACTAATTAATCTCGAGAGATCCTAATTAAAGGCACACATGAACGAGTCAGGAACAAAAATCTTCATCCGTCCACCTCAAAACAAGTGTAGTCTATCAAAAGACGACGAAAAGTCAGCGGCGTTGAAAGTTATAGTAATCTAAACAGTCCCACTGAATGCAGATTGATTGACATTGAGTAATCGTGAGAAAACGGATAACTGAAGACTACGTGTGACACATGTGCCTAGTCGGTACCACACTCAACGGCAACTCACGCTTCATTCTCGGATGTGTTTATCTTCACACGAACTTCTCTATCTCGGACCTTGAAATGTGTCTTTCTGCGATGATGATCAAGTCCAAGAATATGATTGTGAATTCACAGGTACCGATGATAGTCATGTGAAGCTTTAACTTCGACGCTCCACGAAAACTACATGCACTTGATCCTTATGAAGATTCAATACAACTTAGGCTTTGTGCCTGCCACGCTGAGAACCACGTATATTGACTTAACTTTCGCCAGAAACATCAGCGTCGATCTCATGCCATACGAGAGCTACTTCTCGTACCATCAGCCCATCGTCAATAAGACCATTTTAGCCTTAAATAAGTACGGTACCGTAAACTATTCATTCAAAACACATTACTGCCTAGACAAGATTGCTGTAAACAGGTAAAAAATATAAACAAATAAAGGAATACAAAGAGATCTCCCTAAACCTAAACTCTGAGCATTGGGCTCATTTCTAACATCCACCCAACGCCTAACAGCCACGCGACGTATTCTACGCACAAAAGAACTGCGGTCTTGGCCCTCACACAGCCCCAACCATTTTTATTTTAATAATTTCGGGCAGAGTTTATTTAATGAATTAAAGTTTAACCTAATAATGTTCTGGAAACTTTATAGAAAGTTACAGAATAATTTCTTCTTGTATTGTGAAGCAAAATACTATCGATCACTGTCCCCGAAGTACTCATTGCTTTGGTATGCAGGAAAAAGTAACTAACTAAACTTCCAGGCGCAGTTTCAAAAGCAGTATAAGCATTTTTTGCCTGAATCAGTTATCTGTATTTGTTTTCAGCATCAGAATATCTGTACTTACATAGAACATTAAAGTTATATCTTTAAAACCTTGATACAGCTTCAATTGTTTACTGATATTATCCTCAACAGTTTCAGCTTGCCCTGATTCCCACTTCCTATGCTTGACTTTAAAAGAATTTAGTCTGATTTACACATCGGAGATAAAACTGAAATTAAAATCTGTGAGGCTGTTTTCTTTTTAGTTTAATTTCAAGCTCTCAAAATCAGTAGTAATCCATGACGTATTGCAGTAAACTTAAGCGAATTGAGTACTAAACATTTGGGTATAATTCAAACCACTGATACGCAACTCACTCGTCATATTAAGTCAGGTGACATTACCTTTGCTCCATATCTCCGTCTGAGATGTACAGTACCACTACAATCTTCAATTATATGTTTCACAATAACCGAGGACGGTCTTGTCCCAGTCACATGTAAGACGTCAGGTCCATGAGTCCAATTCGCAGTCTGGTGACGGCAACTTGTCCACAATGGTTTCGTTCACCTGCATTTGCAATTTATGGACGCTCTGCGTTACTACATACAATGTTAAATGCAGTGAATTCTATAAATTTTGACACACGTTAATAATGATGGTTGTCGCAGCGGTGTCTGTGTTTCCTCAGATCGCATGGCAAGGGCAGCTTCTTCATTACTCTCGGTAGGCCTACCTATATGATTTCTGACACTACATAAAAGAAAAATATTAGTCTAGATTTTCTAGTCATAGCATAATCTGTTGTAATAGTGGATTCACTGTGCCCACATTGACTAATATAGGTAGACAGCTCAGTGAATTAGTACAGCTATAAAAGCATTAACTCCAGTGTTCAGAGTATCAAATATTTTGACACATGGCAGACAGTTTGGCGGTATAGACTTGCTTCCGTGGACAGTACCCACGAGTGGGAGGCACCCCCCCGATGACAAACGCATTACCCATTCCGATTTCTGTTTTCTAGCCATCAGTGTAAAAATGGTATGACCATAAAAAAAATTCTCTAGGAAATATTTGAAAAAAAAAGGTTCAGTTCTGATGGGTTGCGCAGTTTCTTGCTGCTAGTGTCAACATTTACCGGAAAAGTGTGTCAACTCCCATATTTTTACTGAGAGATTTCAATGCTCGCAGGCCCACTTAAGGCTGTGCGACTACGAACAGAGCCGGTTTCATATTGGAAGTAGGCTATAGCTACTTATTTATCCATTGGTTTTTTGAAAACCGCTGAGTGCACGTATTTCAGCACCCGCAGTGGTACATTACCGATCATTGATGTATTCCCATGGAGCCCGGGTCATGCTGTCTCCATGGAAGAGACTACTTTCCATTGCTCATCACGACTAGCTCCGCGACGTGAACGTGCCAAGGAGGTGGTGCATGGCTGTGCGAACTCAACTACCTGCGCCGAATATTTTAGACCAGTGACGTTGGTAGCGATGTGGATCAGGACGTCTATCACTTTACGACAACTATCCCGGGAGCGGCTGATAGTCTCATTCCACGGACGAGAATGTGGAATGGGGAAGATAAGCAAGCGATCACAGAGATCGAAGAATTTTCAACAGATTTATACGGGTCTGGACTTTAGAGAACCTAATCTCCTACAAGCGCCTTAGATATGCAACTCGGCGAAAGACTCTGGCTACGAAAATGTCCAGTTGGGAGAAATTTATATCCCGAATCACCCCAGTAGCGGAGATAAGTTATGGGATAAATACAGTCTTTACAACTGGTATGATTTATCAGAAATTAAGGTACAGAAATTGCGCTGTCATTCTCTACAATACATGTATTTTGTATATAATAAAAAAGTAAAAAAGCACTAAACAAAGTTTTGATATCGCTGTATGCTTTATACAAATGAAAATCCTTAATGTTTTCATAAACACATTCATTTACGATTTGCTCTTAATGATGTTATAATGATGTGTGTGG
This sequence comes from Magicicada septendecula, assembly GCA_034769895.1. Lineage (NCBI taxonomy): Eukaryota > Metazoa > Arthropoda > Insecta > Hemiptera > Cicadidae > Magicicada > Magicicada septendecula. The sequence goes on along the minus strand of CM068368.1, from coordinate 626,347,151 downwards.
GGTGTGTTATCGCGTACGCGCGGGTGTTATCTTCTTTATATAACTCTTGTAATCCACTTCAACATCATTTAAATAAAGATTTCAGTTTACATACGCCGCCGCCGTACGCAAAAACTGTAATGTGCCTTCATATACAAAATATTTTTTATTTGAAACCCAAATTATTACTTTCTTATTTATTACGAAAAAAAAAATTATTATCGTTCGAACGATAGTGTTGTGGTTTCATGTGCACGTTTAGTAAAGTCGCTGTGAAGTAAATTTTGTTCCTGAATAAGCAGAACGTCAATAAACAAACAGTGGGCAATAAAGTTTAGTCAACGTGCAGTGTACAAGTTGTAATTTTGCGATCGTAGCGTTACATTGAAATATACCCGTTGTCACTGAAATGTCACTGTATTGTTCTGTAGTCTCACATCACAGCAGTGCAATATTAAAGTGACGCAATTTGTCAGCAGAACGGCCCGTAACTTAATATAACATCATTGGGAATTCGTGTTCGTCTCTGATTCTTTTAATAAGTTTCTAAAAAAACAATACAGTAATATCCATATTTTTAGCCACTACGGTAAGAATAACATTTTGTCTTAAACTAAAGTAAAATTTTATAATCAGACACCTATAGATGTCTTGGTTTAAATGCTTACTATTTTACTCTTATTTTCAAGTTTAGTTATAAATGTAACACCAAATTAAAAATAAAATTTAAATCTGTCAAAAGTTTGTTTATGTTGGAAATTTTTAGAATATTTAGTACTTCTATGTAAAATAATGTTGTGCTATTTCAGAACACGCTATAAAATTTTTAGCTAAAACTTTTCTAGCAATCAAAATAAAGCAATTTTGTAAACCTTTACTATGTCAACTGAAATATATTTTTTTTTTGCAGATGTTGGCCTCAAAAACTAGAGTCTTAAGAACTTGTTTCTCAATGTGTTGTCAATGAGTACTTATTAAGAAAGGAATGGATTTTGTATCATCACGTGAGAGGTAAATGATCGCAACTCCACATCAGCTGCTTCAGAGTAAACGAAAAGTAAAGATAATTACAAGAGTAAGGTGTTCGTTTCATTATGTTATTGAAAGCCCATATACTATACTTATTGTGATAATACATGCATTTTATCACAGTCCTTATTAATTGTATAAAGGAAATATTAGTTTCTGGCAACTGTTAGTAAAGGAAATATTAGTTTTACAAAAAATTTGCTTCCTTTTCATACTGTACTGCTGTGTTAACTATTCACGTTGGAGATACCACAGTTTACAATATAAAAAATACAAAGCAAAAAATTATAATATCCGATTACCTAGATTTTAATAAAAATTGGAGTTCTGACCGTTTACCTCTCACGTGCTGGTATATTGTTGATATTATGTCCAGAATAAATACTTTACAACCGGTTGATCACGTCAACTGCCTTCAAGGACAGAGTTCTTTCAGTCGATATCATCGCATCCGTAAGGCTGTTTTCAGATCATCTATGACACCGCATCTCTGCCACTCTGTCTTGAGTCTCGAAGACATAACACTCCTCTATAATGTGTTGAGTACTTCGGTGAGTACTTCAGCATGTGTACATGCTGGCCGTTGCTGTTCAGGTTGTATAGGTCAGGCTCCTATGTCCTACGTAATATTGTGATACAAAACGTTCTCCTACATGTTGCCATCTACCGATATCTTACTTTATTAATCACAGTTTTGTGCCATACTTGTTGTCTCGAGGTTAAGTACTGCTGATGTTGCAGCTACTTTCAAATCGATTGTTCTTTTATTACAGAGGTCTTCTTCAGGACTATTAATCACTCTGCATTCGGTGAGTTTTAGATTACTATAGCTTTTGATGGCGCCGACTTTTCGTCGCCTTTTGGTTGCGACACGTTCATATAAATCTCTGAGGTTGGAAGGTAATCTAATTTTCGAAGTAACGCATCCGTAGTATAGTCGAGTTTGTGTGCAAATAAACTCTGTGTGTTTATACCGATGTACGCTACCACTGATTTCCCACGCCTGCATCCAGACCTCCGCTGCTGGGGTTGACCGGGTGATTCGAGATACAAACTAAAGTAAAATTTTGTAATCATTACATACACTCACATACACAAACACACACACACACACACACACACACACACATGTATACTTGCAACATTACAAGTATTATAAAATGAATACGCTTCTGTACAAGTACGCAGCACAACTGTATAGTGTTAAACACCGGCTAGGTCGTAGGACGTTTGGTGTGTTCGTTGCGGTTGCACAATAAACTTATTTTTAATTAAACGAGTGAGACGTTGATGACATGAAATAATTACTTAAAAGAATTAATCCACGGTTTATTAAATATTCCAAAGAAAGTTTATTTTTTATTAAAATTTGAAACTAGAAATTTCAAAATATTCTCTTTTATAGTTACGCTCTGAAAACATAACGTATATTTGCTATTCATCACACATTAATAGCATATAGTCATAAGTATCAAAACATATGTGTTGAACAAATTATAAAATTCTTTTATATTGTTTGGGTGTCTGACTTTGAATCATAATTAAAATTTAAAATCATAGCAACTCGTTTATAAAAATAATATTTACTTTAAAAAAAATTGAACGGTTGCTATTAATATTTTAATAAAAATAATATTTAATTTAAGAATAATTATTTGTTGTTATCATGATACACAAAATAAAATTATTTCTAACACCAATATCCAATTACGTTGTTATATTTGAATATTTACACTATTTACATTTAAGTCTTTATAATTGCTTTACCTCATATTGTGTTCTTTATGAGTTCTTTGTTTAACTCAAAAATATAATTGATGTACACAAGACATCTCCCACTCGTAGTGCAATGCAGGCTACCGCATGTCCACGCCTGTACTTTCACGCACAAAATTTTAAAACTATCTTCCTACTCTCCTAGCATTAATTATTTACAAAGTACTGCCCTGGGAAAATATTCAAATATATATATATATATATATGTTCGATATACTAGGCCTACACAATCCGAACTCTTCAAGTGTTCTCCCGTAGATCAGTAACATACCTCGATAGGTATTGCTGTCCTAAGCGGAAAATCTTGCAGTAACGCATAAAGCATTAATATTGATATTATTAACTTTTTTGTACTTTGAGCTCATCGATTCAAGATAACGTATACGAAATACCTACGTTCTACGTCACTTATAGAATAGACCTGTCCTGACACGAAAACTCGCGACAGTCAGTACGACCTTCTATGAAGAGACCTCGAAGCGAACTGAACGAAGTGTTCTCGGCAGAGGACCGACTCGAATAATTTTTAGAACTTCTGATTGGTTGAAATCTTAGATACGTCATAGATTTTCATCATGATAGACTGACTTTAAGTTAAAATTATGTCCAAGTCTGCAAAGTCTAGATTTAATCTACAATTTGTATTACCCTCTTTCAGGTAACGATTTAAAATATGAACTAATTTCATTAAAAAAAAAACATTAAAATTATAATTCTGCAGCATTGAATATATGGAAAACGTAGCCTTCCATACAGTGCATACTCTGTCCAAGTGTTATAAAGAAATGTTAATTATTAATGAAGTTATTCAATAAAATGTGAATCACACGCGCACTCGCGCACTAACATTGCACTTAGACATGATAGAGTATAAAATTAAGGATATTTTGACATAACTAATTTTTTTAACCCATATCTTAATTCAAAACTTACATCTAATTTACAAAAAAGGTATAAAATCAATTTACAACTTCTCTATGATCGTCAGAGAATGTGTTATAGCTCTAATATCCTTTACTGTTGACTTCCGAGCACGGTTCTGTTGCTATATATAACAGAGTAGATGGATAGCGACTCGTAAGATTTAAAGAACGAATTAATTAACATAATGATTACAAATTCAGTTTGTGTAAGATGTGATATTTGTTTTAATGTTACGTAAACCCTAACAATTAACAAATTTTAATAAAATAAATATTGTTTTAATAACCGTACAAAAATTATATTGATAGTGATAAATTTTTCATATCTCATTAAACTGCAAATTTTCATAAATTTGGGAGTTGAGCAAAGAAGACGGAACAAAGTTGCTTGTCATTCATTCATTCTTCATGCGCCAATTTTTTTCTAATTAATGTTATGAAACTCTTGAATGTTTAATTTACTCTACTTTCAAGCGGAGCACGTTCTCGCTTGGGTTGCAGAGCGACTACGTGAGAACTCTGTGAATTCAGACTGCACAACGTGACAGCATCCTCCAGAATGAGGCTGCTGTTTAACTATAAACGACGTTATTCTGTATTTATTTTACTGCTGACTGTTTATCCTGGTTGTGTGCAAGAACGGTTGCTTACTTAGCGCAACTGTCTCGGTTTATTGTTTCAGTTTATTTGCAAACGGTAAACTGTAAAAATAAACAGTAACTGTAAGTAACGGTACTTGCGTCTCACACTCACTAGGCGACTGATTATAATTACTTAGATCAACGTTTACGTAATCATTTTATTACAGTTCCAGATCTGTTAAGTACAAGGTGAAACTGTGCAATTGAAGATAACAATTTTCGAGGGACTCCTAACGTTTGTTTTATAACATTTCCATAAAATCTGTGATTTCTCAAGTATTTTCTTAATGTAGGTTTAATGAAATGTTAAATAAAGTAGGTAAATAAGAAATGTTCTGTTCTTGTAAAAATCGTCTGTTTTACTTAGCCACTCTGCATAATAGTGCAATCATAAAGATCATAAAGACAAATTTGTCTTAATTACAATTTTCATTAATGCTCTTCAAAAATAATTTTTACAACATTTTTCTTCTTTGAATGTCATAGACGAATTTAGTGTAGTCTAATTCTTTGCATACACGGCTTGTAGATCGTCTCTCTCAAGTAGAAGCGAGTTTCTCCCTGGTTTGTCAGAAGACAAAATAAGTGACTCATAACTGTATAAATAGATGGGAGGGATATATTATTAGGCAGGTATATAGGTCTTACCGTTCTAGAAGCGACTGTCAATCCTTCGACCTCGGGCCGCGTGTTGTATACTGTATATCTACCCTCACTCACGCACACATAAATACACAGAAACTCACAGTGAGAAAATTGGAGATGAAGGAAAGATTTTATATTTTGTTTCAAGAACATTTTGATACGGATGATCATCATATTACCAATCTACACTTATAATAATGCCATGATTAACAACTTAAAATTATTTCGCGTCACCGCTCTAGCTATTCAGCTAATAAGGAGCTATTAAGCTATTAAGGAAATTAATAAGGAAATTCTATACCTACTTACAAACTACTTTTATTTGTAAATGCAAATAAATAATCAACATGTTGAATTTACTGTATATACTAGATCTCTTATATTTGTATCAATGATGACAGTAAATTCATAATTTTAATATTCTGGTATTTGAAGGAGTGTCACTCGTCTCTGATCAAACCATATTACAGGTACTTAAGTGGTGCCTATATTAAATAGTTCAATAAATATTTGGTATAAATAAATATCTATTATAAGTAAACAATAAAATATCCTAGCTGTGAAAGTAAGACCATTACTTTGATATTTGACGTAGACGTCCTAAGAATCTCTTTCTGACATCAAAGAGTTGGTGATTTTGGAAGTACCCAGGCTAGTAAATGTGAGGACTCAGTAACATTAGATAATTAAATGCACGTTTAAATTCACTTTCCATATTTTCAGAAAACAACAAGAGAAGTTTTCTACATAAAATCAAGGAAGTGAGTTTAGACTGAGAAAAACGAATTGTGAGACTTGGAAAAAGATAACTGAACAACCTTCAGTGGATTACCTTTTCTTTTGCCCCCTCTCTAACACATACACACACTCACTCACCACTCCCCCCTCATTCACTTGACCTCTCTCCTTTTGTTTCTGTCTTTCCCACACCCTCTCTCTTTTTAGGAACCTAAATACTGCTCCTCGACTAGTAGTAACCTCTAAAAATGGAAGGTTACTCGTCTTGTTGTTCTATAAACAACAGAGTTTACACTTTCCTAAGGTAAAAGTTTTTTGAATACTACACATTAACTACAGTATTTGTCTATCTAATGGGCTTTCCTCTTCTTGGTTTGGTTTATGTGGTCCGGTATTCATTTCACGAAGATTTTACTCGTTTAAATTATTTAATTCAGTTTAATTACTACCACGAGTTACATTAATGTTAATAACAGCACCTTCCATTCTCACAAATAATATCTCTAAGTTAGCTGTAATGTATACGATAAATCTGGAACAAAACCTCACAAGCTGTGAACACTATTATTAATATATTTGGCAACATATACATCACTTGCGGATCACAAGAATCCTAAACTCAGGCAGATAACCCTGCTTAAACATTTCTAAAGAAGTGGAAGCTGGATGACAGGAAAATGTACGCTTCTAACCTTCAGCTTTTTTTTTTAAGAATCTGTTGGCAGACAAATCCGACATTTTATTGTGTATGGCAATCACGCGTAAAACAGATTTGTTAAAACTTACGATGGTTATGTGATCAAAAATATAAATAGATTAAAACTATTTGCAAAATACGACGTACGTGCAGTGTGAGAGTTCAAAGTCTAGAACTTCATAACATACCACTATTACGTCAGCCACTAAGTGCACGAGCGTGAGTGTGTTTACTTAAGATATTTCCTATTATGAGGAAATTCGCTGCTCATATGACATATCACATATAAGTCATTTATATGTAAGCATATTACATATAATAACATTAACATCTTAGGTTGTATGAAATACAAATATAACAAAGAATGTATAAACTTATTGACAATTTATTATCGTTGCGTATTAATTATTCACCCATATTATGCATATTCACCCATTATGAATGCATGACATTACGCGCGCGTCTGTCCGTCCGTGTGTTCACGTGTGAAGTTCCGATGGGGAGAAGACGCTGGTACATGTGTGCTTAATAATACGTGGTTTCGCTTAAATAGTTAGGCCTATATTTTCAATTATTATTTGCAAACACGCCATTGTCAAGAATAAATATTCGTTGACACCGACTAAAAGATGGTACCATAGGTGTTAAAAATTATTATTTTCTGAAATTAAAAACAAACACTTATTAACAATTACTTAGGCCTACGTTTTAAAAAAATGACAAAAGAACTACTTTTAATACCGTATATCGTTTGTACACAACTGTCCAGGAAACTTAGCATAGCACTGTATTTAATCTGCATCTTTTCGAAACTGTTGGTTTGTCTATCAAAACTAACGTTCGCATTAGCTTAATTCATATTTTTATACACAAATCACTACATTTTAGAATAAGTTGTTCTAAAAACTGCATTTCAGAATTAATTTAAATTAATGACTCTTATAAATAATAAAAGCGTATTGTTGTTTACCTCATAGCATACACAAAATGGTCATTATCACGGGAAACCGTCTTCCGATCAAAATTATTTTAAAATTGTTATGAAGTAATGACTTAGTTCTAAAATCGCGTTGCTTACAATGGCGTCGAGGTCCTTGTTGATGGCGAGAATATTTCTATAATCCAGAGTCAAAGAACGTTCTTTCATAAATTTAAAGTTTTAATCCTGAAATAATTAGTTCCTAAAATATTGTTACAACGGTCTAACTGATCGCCGTATTGTATAGTAGAAAACAAAATAGAAGACACTAATTAAGTCACTAATAACCAGCTTTCATTGTCATAAATAACAGTCCATAATCAACTTGTACAATAATCCAAGTTAAACTTGTTAATAATAATAATAATATCAACTAATCGAATTCCGCACTATAATCACTTTTCACTAATGCACCAGCAGGTATGAGCTATTTATAGTCTGCAGGGTTCCATTATATGCGTCCTTGACAAGCAACTGAAAATTCTAGAGGATATTCAGCACGACCTTGGCAGAAACATGTACCGTTGGGCTAGTTGGAAAGCTTGTCTAACAACACTATCGAGAATCTATGAGACCGAACCGTATTACGAACACTGCCTCGCATGTTAAGAATCGTGTACGCACACAGTGTTACAGCTGGAATAGCCGAGAAACGTGTAGAACGTTCTGTAATGGCGCAACGATATGTCGGAAAACCCTGTGTTAATGACTATCTGAAGTGCTACGTTCTAAAGTGCTAAATTGTTCTAATATATTAACAAAGTATTATGTTCTCTGATTCTCTGATCTACCTGTTTCTACTTTTATATTATATCGTAGCATTTCACTAATCGTTTTTTTATCCTATAGGCCTATATGAAATTGTACTATAGTTTATATTCTGTTGGACGTCTGGGAACCTCTGTTTATCGGAATGTTTATGCTTGTTTATTTAATGCTCCTTTAAGTTAATTTCTCCACAAAAGGGTTATTATTGTCGACTACTTATAATGCTTCATAACTCGGCTTATAGGCTATACTATATACCCTTATTTACTATCATTGTTGCCTATCACAAATACGCTATCTACCGCAGTCAGTTAATAATGCAAAATTACGATATAGTCCATGTTTGTTTGTAAACAATATTATTCCTTTTCTTGCACTTGCTCTGTATCCCATTGTTCTTTAGGATTTCATTAGACGTTTATAGATCTAATGTTTTATTCAGATTTTTTTTACTTGTATTTTTCCTTATCATTATTATTATTATTATTATTATTATTATTAAATTACTTCACATAACGATTAGGCCTTTTTTTGTCTACTTTGTATTCAGCAGTGTCTGTAAACAATCACAAATTGAAATGATTGTGTTGCACATATGGCTGACGTCCAAGATCATACGGAGGAATTACCATTAACAGACTGCTACCCTTAGTTTATGACTACCGTTATGATAGCAACAACGTAAAGTCCATTAACTTTAACTGTCTCCCAGTAATTTATTGAATCTATTGGCAACTCAGTTAGTACTGTGCCATTACATGTCTTACAACCAATAAAACATACGACATTAAAATTGAATAAACGTTGTTGTTTAGAAATGAAATTAACAAAATTAGAGTTAATTTAAATAAATACAATAATTCTCTCGTAAGATTCCTTGTTTTATGGTTTAAAATCACCACTATTTTAGTTGTTAACCAAATTTTATATAATTATAATTATATAACATATATATATAACTATATAATTATAAAATATATAAATATATAACAAATATATTATAATTTAGTACGCACAAAAAATATGTATGTTTGTCATGGTGACGTGGTTACCTTCTCGAAGCGTTCGCATGCTAACTTGAGGAATCCTACGTAGAAGGAACATAACTCGCAGCTTTCAATTATGAAAATTTATTAACTTAATTTTATCTAACAGTAAATGTATTTAGTTAAAAACCGTGAGCGAGTCCGACCGTTTAGGGTGCTCATTAGCTAATAAGCGTATTAAAGTCATACTGAAACAAATCAATAACATGCATCCTAAAATACAATTCACAAAAGAAAAAGAAAAACATAACATAATCAACTATTTGGACATAACCATCACAAGAAACAACAACCACATACAATATGCAATATATAGAAAACTAACTTCTACCAATATCATTATACCTAACCATTCTGATCACCCACCACAACATAAAATGGCAGCATTCTATTCGCTATTTAACAGAATGTACAAAATTCCCCTAAACAAACAAGAAACTGACATGAAAGAAATATAATATACCAAATTGTTTATGAAAATGGATACAATAAAAATACTGTAAACAAAATAGAAAATAAAATAAAATATAAAATAAAAACTGAATTGTTATGAATTAATCAAAATGAACAACACATAAATAATAACAACAACAAAAAATGGGCCACATTCACATACATAAATAATAAAATGAGAAAACTAACAAAACTATTTAAAAACACAAATATAAAAATAGCATACAAAACTAATAAAAATAATTTACAAAAACTAAATAGCCCACACAACAAAGTTAATACAACAATTAACGGTATATACAAAATTGAATGCTAAGATTGCAACAAATGTTACATAGGACAAACAAAAAAAACAGCTGAAAAAACGTTATTTTGAACACCTAAACGCATACAAAAAAAAAACAGAAATATATAAATCCAATTTAGCCACACATGCAATAAACACAGGACATGAATACCCAGACATAACCAATGTGACACTAATAAAACATATACCACACAAAGGCACCATAATGAACATTTGGGAAAATTTACAAATATACAAACATAAAAGACAAAACAAACTAATACCTGAACAAATACAAATCAATACAAAACATGACACAATATTCAAAGCACTCAATATCGAAAACACACAAAAACTAACACATACACCACAATCACACACAATAAAACCAATTTGAAGTACCAGAAGCCAACAGGAAGCCACAATAATAATAGACAACAAACACATATGTACTTCACCAGACACAAAAACCGGAAGGCTGAGGATGGGTACAAGATGGTACCCGATACATGTTCCTAATAAGGAAAAAAGTATCATGAAGTAAATTCGTTATAAATATTAAATGTATTATATACATCAAGAAACGGACTGTAGAAGAAAGTGATTGAATATATATATAGGCCTATATATATTATAACGTCTCTCCTGTCAAGACATTATAACATAGGGAACCAGTTTAATTGTTTGCTGTTAATTAAACTAGCTGCCGTTTATTACTTACCATTTTTATTACAATGTATATATCAGGAATTTGTCCAAGGTTACATAAATTTATTCACTCTCTGGATATTAGCGAAAACATTTCTTTATTATTGTATCTTAACTACGGATATAAACATAATACCTTTAATGGTCTTCTTTTTATTTTTACTTTACTTTTAAGAGAAAATTCTTATAGATTCTGCATCAAATACTCTTTAAATTGTTACTCTTAGTATCTCAAAATCATACAGCTGTGTATTACTTTAATTACCACGGATCCGGGCTCTGACTTTATAATATTCTAACATACTTCAAAATCATCCAAACTATTTGAAGAATAGTCTGATGTAATTTCATATTAACTTTACCTTTAAGCATCATCAGGTTATTACTATAGCATTACAGAAACTACAAACATTAATATGCTAATATTTATGTGATCTAAAAAGTCTTTACAAGAAACTTTACTGTTCTTTTTGTTGAGGTTGTTAAAAACAATGTATGCACAGAAGTTATGGTTTAGTGTCACCTGAGTATAACGTGAGTCTGCGGCTGGTGGTCGAGATGATCCTCTTCAGTAGGTCTTCCTGGATGTAGTTCGTTGTCCATCTGGATCCTCCATTCAGTTGGTTGTTTCTGTATTGTGATCTAGGTCATGACACTGGGATTCTGCTACTTGGAGTTCGTACAGTTGTTGTCGTAATTTCTCTCCTGGCGTTGGTGTTCACTTTTCACATTTAATTTTTTTTTGAACAGCACTGATGTTACCTTTTACATGGTATGGAACATATCTTACCACTTACTTTTCATAAAGAGATGTGTCGGCTAAGTTTTTATCTATTAATAATATTTTCTCAACATCTGAACTACATTACTAGTTTTAAAGTTTCATTTCGCTTTCGCTACATGTGGATTAATTAAATGAGGAGCACTAACTTCTTGTTACATCGGTTTTAGCGACATAAACGTAAGTTTAACTTCACGACACATTTTCGAGCTGCTTACATGTCAGAGTTTCTCGGTCGACTGGCGTTAGTTTAGCGGCAGGGAGTATGGAAGCGGGCGCAGTTTACACGCCGAGAGAAAAGTAGTTCGTACTTTATTATTATTAATTGTCCATTAATTAACTACTATAAATTATCCTACCTTTCTTAGTTAGGAGTTAGGTATTTCCTTTATTATTATTACGTCTTTTATTTAAATAGAAGGATTATTAGTTTTCGCTTAATAACAGTGTACTTTGCATGTTCGTACTAGCCTTTTTACAAGTTGATACAGGTATCTGGGTACAGAAGGAGGGTGGATTATACTCTCACTTGTTATAAGAACAAAAAAATTAATTTGTGGTATTTAAATTGCCTTTGAATCGTCACATCCTCCTCCACTTAAAGATGACGACGGGACGACATTAGCGAGTATTAAAGTATATCTATTCTTTCGTGAAGTTCCCTTTCTCTCGTTTCTTAACTGCTAACTTAAAATTATTAATATATAAATAAATATTATTTATTTATTTATTACTCTTATTTTTCGTAACTTCACAATACCGTGGCCCGACTGATTATACTAGCATTGTGACGATTTAAAGTGTAAAAAAAAAAAATTAATAATAGAAATCGAAGAATGGGAAGTTAGTTAAAAAACATTAAATCATACTATTAAACCAATTACCCCTGGACTAACTCATGGTAGTGATGGGACTTAAATAAGAAAATTTAACTAGTATTAATTAATTAAAAACTGTGGAAGCAGAAGTTAAAGAATAAAACTGTTAACCCTTTATTAAACTTATCATGCAATGACCTGTGAATTCCGGATTCAACTTGTATACCGAGCCAGCATTAAATAAGTATTACGTGTAAACCATAATATAAAGAATTAATAATTTAAAGTCACTAGTGATAGTAATAGTTACGTACTAAAGTGAGTGCATAAATCAGTTAAACCCCTCCCCTTGTTTCCTGTAGTGAGTATAATTGTAATTTTGTTAGTCTTGTGTTTTGAGTTTCAGTTTGTTACAACGTAAGCAGCCTGTATAATTGGCTAGCGTCAATTATCACAGGTTCCCTGGATTATGACGTGGCCGACACGTCATAGCATACTCTAACTCAAGTAGTTAATTTTCTGCTTTATCATTAACCCTTTTCAGTGCGGCGCCATTGTGACTGTGTTACGTATTTATCCCTATATCTCTTAATTATACTACAGTAATCTAAAGTTGATCCCATACTCAACCTTAGATTCTTTCTTAATTCTAATATCTTATACTACTGAGAAAAGTGGAATTTCACGAAAGTAACATTTATTTTAATTTAAACACTCTTATGAAATTTGAATTCATTTAAACACACACATATTGTAACGGTACATAACCCGGTCCCAATAAAGTAAATCATGAGAATAAAAGTCAGAAATGGGTAAACTAAAGCTCGCTCAAAATTTAATTATATCACTCAATATGATAAACAATTTGAGTGGTATACAGTGCAAAGTGAGTGATAGTGTACCCATTGAGGTGAAAAAACAAAAGTGAAAGCAACGTATTACCAAACTGTGTTGTATGTTTTGGAAAGGATAAACTTATGAAAGTAGTATGTAATAATACTGATTGATTTTTGTAATTTTATTTATTTATTGTAATTTATATTGTATGAACCACAAATTGTTATACCCAAGTTAATATTATATTTTTTCAAATAATTGTGTTAGATTATAAGAAAACCCAGGGTTAGTTTTAAAAAACATAAAAATTTAAATACCAAAGATAATATAAAATTAAAATAATCCTATGAAGGAAATAGCAACAGGAAGTAGTACCGGGTATGAACACTATTCGAGACTAAATAAATAATATATAAATTTATTTAATGATAATAAAATGATAAAATATTTATATACAATGTCATAAAAAAAAAATTAACCAAAACATACTATGTAAATTAAATTAGTAAAGAAACCGGAATGGAAGCGAATTATTTTTCCATAAATAAAATATAAATTTATAATAATCACAAACTGCCTACATAATAAAAATACTATGTGTTACTAAGAGTGATGAAAAATAACAAGTATTGTTAATAAGATATAAAAATTTTGAACTAAACCGGAGAGTTGAAGTAACGATGCGACAAAAATTATAAAACATAACCTTTTTTGGACGTTGGAGGAGGCGAAATTCACACAAGAGTAATAAACAAAGTGAATACTAACTAATTATACCTGAGGAATCCAAATTAAATGGTGATATACATTAAAAACCAGTGGATGAAAACATTCTGAGGATCCAATATAGTTCGGCCTACTTCCAGTAGACAATCAGAAAATACTCCAAACGAAAAGGAAATAATAACGCAAGACGTACCTCATCACAGAATAAAACTTCAATCCTGTAAGGACAACACGGAGCGAGGTAATATAAACATTTTTTCGTAATAAGTCCAGAAGAAAACTCGTTTTTTAACAGTGAAATAGAACAAAAAATATTCATTTTATCATATGTTTCTTTCAAAGTAAACAAATACATGCTGCTCTCTTACGGCAATTCCGGAAACTACGTAATATTTGAAAAAATAAACAAAATTATTTATTAATTTTTTGATATTTGTAAAGCGTAGCAATTATCCATTTCTGACACTCTCATAACACAAAGAATTCACCCTGAACCCTGGGGAATTATTAAGAATTATGTAATAACTGATGTTTTTTATTATAGCGTAATATTGGGTAAATAACAACATATATGTTTTGTTCCTTAGACAGATCTATGTTTACTCGGTAAAGTCGAGATGATGTTTTTTTTTCAGATAAGATTAATTGTGATACCTATATTTTGGGTGGCAGGAGACAAAAGTCAATAATCAATAAAGCAATATTATTGAAAATTAATATTGAATTATAACGTGTTATAATTTATTGTAGTGGGTAGTTAATGAAAATTTCAGCACAACATACAGAAGAAATCGTCACAACTGAGGGGCAATAATGATACTTACTCTCTCTTCTGCATAAGGCTGAACAAATTACCTCCTTGACCCCAAATCACACACTCTCGATTTCTTTTAGATTGAGTAAAACAAGATAAACAAAATCCTTTATTTATACCTTTTAAAACGTCAGTTAGTATAATTCAAAAGTGACGCATACTGCGTGAGGCATATAATAACACTTTCGCAAGTGCATCCCTCACAAGAAATCGCACGTTACAGAATTGGCTTCCATCGCGGGGCTTGAAAAATAGCGACTGCTCATTTTACGTTACAGAATTGGCGTACAACTGTGGGGCGGAATTAACAAAGCTTGTAATTGCAATATACTCGCAAGTGTACACCTCACATTAAGCGGTACGTTACAAATTGGCGCTCAACGTAAAAGGGCGGTAATTAGAAAAGAATTTTGATATTTAATATAAAATATATATCAAAAAATCTAATTATCGTTGGCAGTTATGAGAAAACAAGAAATGCCTAATACCCGAGGAAAATCGGAGAAGAGGGCAGAAGAAAAGGAGATTGAAGAAGGTGGACAGGAACAAGAAATATAATTAGTTACGGACAGTGAAATGGACCAACAGACAGGTGATATAGAAGAAACCGAAGTAGTTATGGATACGGAAAAGGACATAGTGGAAGAGGATGCCCAAGGGGACCAACCAGATAAATCCACCCAAAAAGAAGATATGAGCATGCAGGAGATGTTGAGAATTATTATGGAAAGCAATAAACAAACAAATGATAAAATAGACGAAAAATTTAGGAAACAGGAGGAAACTTTGAAAGAACAGAATGAACAAAATAAGGAGAATTTTAAGAAACAGGAGGAAAACTTAAAACAAACTATGTATGAACGATACCATGAACTAAAGGAAGCGGTTGAAGGGCAAAGAAAAGAGATGAATGCAAAATTTGAAGAGAATAATAAGAATTTAAAACAATTTGAGTGTAAAATGGAGAATGTCAATAAGGAGATATGGAAAACTTTCGGAGAGAAGTTTGAAAATGTTAATACGCGTATCCAAAAAGCAGATACATACAAAGAGGAGACAAATAAACAAATGGACCATAGTTTCAATAATTTGGATGAAACATTGGACAGCACTTTAGAAGGTATTAAAGTAAGTCCGAATACAGAAGAGAGTAGGAAGGAAATAGAAATTACAGAATACCAATGGGTAATGCCATCTGAAAATAAAAATAGCCACAACAAAAAGGATGTTCAAACCGTGGAAAAGAAGACCAAGAAAATAATAAAAACATGTAGAAAGAGAATAATAAATACCAAGGAAGAATGGGAGATGATTACAGGTGGATTAATTAATGTATTCAACCTTCCAATTAACGAACAGAGGGAGTTAATTAAGTTTACATCCCAGTTAAATGTGTCGATGATTGAAGTGCATCAGAAGATAATAGTCAGATTATCAAGACGGAATATAACATTCAAATATTTGGCAAATAATTCAGAGGTATAGGGGAATGAAATGAGATTAAATATGAGCAAATATGTTATGTTAGAGGAGGTACAATACTTGTTAGTTAAAAAGGAACAAATTATGACGGAAGACCGGTACTTAAGTGAAAGTTTCATAGCAGCAAAGTGGGAGAGCCGGATGGTAAGAAGATTATCAAGGAGAGAATTAATTACGAACACCCCAGCAATCCGAGAACATGGAGTACCTGAAATAATGGACCACGGTTAAACAGACTCCAAACAAACCAGAAAAAAGGGACGGATTTTATGGATACAGGACCAAGCAACACATTGTAGATAATACCCCAAAATTCTAAAAAACTGTAAGAACAACTTACTCAATAATTATTCAGAAACAATATAATTTAAAATGAAGAAACTAAAAACCCCAAAATTCAAAAAGTGTGTAAGTACAACTTACTTAAGATATTTTGCAACCATTAGAATTAATAAAAAGCATGTAAGGACATCTTACTCAAGTTATTTTGAAACCATATAATTTAAAATGAAGAAACTAAAACCCCAAAATTCAAAAAGTGTGTAAGTACAACTTACTTAAGATATTTTGCAACCATTAGAATTAATAAAAAGCATGTAAGGACATCTTACTCAAGTTATTTTGAAACCATATAATTTAACAAACAACAAACCACCAAGAAAAAGAGAACAGATGATTAAATAATATTTATAAAGAACTGATTTAAAATGAAATAATAGGAAAAAGTATTATTTGTAATGGTAACAAACAGAAGAAAAATTAAATGAACAATAACAATTGATGGTAGTGTGCTCAGATAAGAAGGTACAATAAGAAGAATAAAGAATAATTTAATGACTCCAATGAAACTGAAGGAGGATGATAATTAATACAATAATTAGAATTTCTCGGAATTGAAGATTATATAAGAAGAAATGATACGGAGAAATATGTCACAAGAAGTAAAGTCAAAAGAATTTTAACATAAGGCCTATCAAAAATGTTATATGCTATTAGTTAATGGAAAAGAAGAAGGAATCAAGGAGAAGAAGAAATATATAAATAAATACAAACAGCTACAGTATGAAGAATCCCAAAAGTGTTTGGTACTAGTCGCTAATTGACTACTACTTATAATTTTTTTATTTTTATGTATTGACCGTAGAAATGTTCCGGCAATAATTTTTATGAGCAGGGATGATGTTCCCCTGGTCTCAGAAGGTGTAAGGATGGACAGCGGTGTATGGACCCAGAGTGGCCACCCGACTGGAACCACCGCACAAGATAGGGAAAAATGTTAGGGAAATTGAATATTTAAGGGATAATAATTATAAAATAGCTAAAAAGAGTGATATTGGATTCCAGAAGTATAAATGAAGAAAATAGAAGGAAGATAGCAGACTGAAGTTTAATTGATAAAGCGAGTATATAAAAGGAAATAGAAATGAGTGTTAAAACAAGTTTAATATGATTAGTGTGACCAGTCCTTATCAAATAAAATGTGGAAGTACCACTACCCAGAAATGAATAATTGATGAATTTGCCTCCAAGAGAGAGAGAGTTAAGTAAGAAAATAGCAATTACCACCAGTCGGAATTACCAGAGAGTATAATCAGTCGGAAATGAAACACTATTATGAAAACAAAGTCAAGACTATTAGAAGATTTGAACCAATCAACAATTTATTTCTATCAACAAGTTGAACTAAAATAAATTTGTTCTAGTGGGGGGGCTTTATGTAACGGTACATAACCCGGTCCCAATAAACTAAATCATGAGAATAAAAGTCAGAAATGGGTAAACTAAAGCTCGCTCAAAATTTAATTATATCACTCAATATGATAAACAATTTGAGTGGTATACAGTGCAAAGTGAGTGATAGTGTACCCATTGAGGTGAAAAAACAAAAGTGAAAGCAACGTATTACAAACTGTGTTGTATGTTTTGGAAAGGATAAACTTATGAAAGTAGTATGTAATAATACTGATTGATTTTTGTAATTTTATTTATTTATTGTAATTTATATTGTATGAACCACAAATTGTTATACCCAAGTTAATATTATATTTTTTCAAATAATTGTGTTAGATTATAAGAAAACCCAGGGTTAGTTTTAAAAAACATAAAAATTTAAATACCAAAGATAATATAAAATTAAAATAATCCTATGAAGGAAATGGCAACAGGAAGTAGTACCGGGTATGAACACTATTCGAGACTAAATAAATAATATATAAATTTATTTAATGATAATAAAATGATAAAATATTTATATACAATGTCATAAAAAAAAAATTAACCAAAACATATTATGTAAATTAAATTAGTAAAGAAACCGGAATGGAAGCGAATTATTTTTCCATAAATAAAATATAAATTTATAATAATCACAAACTGCCTACATAATAAAAATACTATGTGTTACTAAGAGTGATGAAAAATAACAAGTATTGTTAATAAGATATAAACATTTTGAACTAAACCGGAGAGTTGAAGTAACGATGCGACAAAAATTATAAAACATAACCTTTTTTGGACGTTGGAGGAGGCGAAATTCACACAAGAGTAATAAACAAAGTGAATACTAACTAATTATACCTGAGGAATCCAAATTAAATGGTGATATACATTAAAAACCAGTGGATGAAAACATTCTGAGGATCCAATATAGTTCGGCCTACTTCCAGTAGACAATCAGAAAATACTCCAAACGAAAAGGAAATAATAACGCAAGACGTACCTCATCACAGAATAAAACTTCAATCCAGTAAGGACAACACGGAGCGAGGTAATATAAACATTTTTTCGTAATAAGTCCAGAAGAAAACTCGTTTTTTAACAGTGAAATAGAACAAAAAATATTCATTTTATCATATGTTTCTTTCAAAGTAAACAAATACATGCTGCTCTCTTACGGCAATTCCGGAAACTACGTAATATTTGAAAAAATAAACAAAATTATTTATTAATTTTTTGATATTTGTAAAGCGTAGCAATTATCCATTTCTGACACTCTCATAACACAAAGAATTCACCCTGAACCCTGGGGAATTATTAAGAATTATGTAATAACTGATGTTTTTTATTATAGCGTAATATTGGGTAAATAACAACATATATGTTTTGTTCCTTAGACAGATCTATGTTTACTCGGTAAAGTCGAGATGATGTTTTTTTTTCAGATAAGATTAATTGTGATACCTATATTTTGGGTGGCAGGAGACAAAAGTCAATAATCAATAAAGCAATATTATTGAAAATTAATATTGAATTATAACGTGTTATAATTTATTGTAGTGGGTAGTTAATGAAAATTTCAGCACAACATACAGAAGAAATCGTCACAACTGAGGGGCAATAATGATACTTACTCTCTCTTCTGCATAAGGCTGAACAAATTACCTCCTTGACCCCAAATCACACACTCTCGATTTCTTTTAGATTGAGTAAAACAAGATAAACAAAATCCTTTATTTATACCTTTTAAAACGTCAGTTAGTATAATTCAAAAGTGACGCATACTGCGTGAGGCATATAATAACACTTTCGCAAGTGCATCCCTCACAAGAAATCGCACGTTACAGAATTGGCTTCAATCGCGGGGCTTGAAAAATAGCGACTGCTCATTTTACGTTACAGAATTGGCGTACAACTGTGGGGCGGAATTAACAAAGCTTGTAATTGCAATATACTCGCAAGTGTACACCTCACATTAAGCGGTACGTTACAATATATAGATAATAAGAATTTTATACTAATTAATCAAATTTAAATTATCTCAAATCAATTCAACTTTATGTACTTATAGCAATTATCACTCGAGACAAAGTGATAATATCTTTTTATAGTGGAAAGAAATTTCACACGAAGAGTTCATTGTGTTTACAATAACACAATAGACCAGCTGTTTGGGGAGTCTTGTTGTTTGCGTTGGGGTGTGTTGTTAACAAAGGAGGGTGAATTTGGACAATTCGGAACACGATTATTTCCTGTTCAGGACTGTCTATGTTGTCCACTTGGGAATGCCATTCAAAAACCTTATTTTGTTTACGGCGGAGAGCGTACATTCCTCGACATGTATCTAACATGAAATAGCCTGTAAATACCTACAGGTTTAAAATGGAATATTTTTACCAGCAGGGACTTGTTTATTACGGCAATATCCTAATACTAATATTATTATTTTATAATTAAAACTCTATTTATTTATTTGTTCACAAATTTAGAGTGAATAAATTTATGTATTCTACCAAGTTACTATTATTTAATTAGCAGATAGTACACAATAAACTTTTTTTACACAAAAGCAGAGTGGCGCATTTTATATTATAACTTATCCCTTGTCGTCTCTTTTTGATTATGTGCCAATTTATAATATAACTCCTTCCTCTCTTGTAATTAATGTGCTAATTTATTATGTATCTTATTTTATTATGTGTTATAATATTGTTAAGTATATCTCCTTTCCTCTCTATTTAATATAATTGTGTTAATGTGAGTGAATATTATGTATATAGGGTGTAATTCTAAATTTTCGCTCAAGCCTATTCTGTGTTGAAGAGAAGAGCAGAAATTTTTATTGTATTCTCCTCTCTTTAATACCTAAGCAGTCCGCGAATAGTGCTGTGGTTCCCAGACAATGGTAATTTGTAGGTTAACCCACCGCGTACGGTGATTATTGGTTACACTCTTTAATTATCTTATTTCTTATTCACACTCCATTAAACCTTATATAAATGAGAAGATATTGAAATTCTGAAATGATTCTTTATTAGTATTTAATATTTCTTGTCCAACAAAGTTGTTTGCCTTACGTTAGATACGAAAGGCTATAAGTCAGAAGTAATCGATTATCGATCGGATTCAAAGTTTTATATTAATTTTAGTTATGATTTTTATATTTCTTTAAATACAGGGCGTGAAGGTTCTTTCAACTGTTAGTAAGATCAGAAAATACATAAATAGGAATACAAGGTATTACAATATAGAGTTAAGTTTTTATTAAATAATATTTAAAATAATTGTAGTTTACTGTCCGCTTGGCATCGTGACTCGATGAGGCCGTGTGCAGATAACCCTTTCGTCTTGACAGCAACAGATCAGCATGCAGGTGAATTTTCTCTCGTTAGTCTACGTTCCAAGTTGAAAATAAAGTTTAATTCTTGGTCCTGGGATGATGTAGAAATGCCGCTCCTTTTGTTCACCAATGTCCGAGTTTTGTGGTTACGTGCTTCGACGGAATTCTAATCCAACTACGTTTTTCTATTGGATTGTGTAAACTGAAGTTCCAATATAATTTGGTATATATTTTCGTTTCGTTTACGTTATAGGATTATATCACTTTATGCAGGTAGTTATTTCTCTGGTTCTGTTAATTGATTAATTTAACATTTGTTCATTACCTGGAATTTGGCAATCCTAGTTCTTCCTTTATTTTTCGTTACTTTGTGTATCGTTTTTATATTGTCCAATGATATAATATGGTTAAATGATAGTGGACCAAACTATTGCGTTTTATTATTCATTTTGTTTAAATTTCTATGAACTTTATATTTAAATTAATTCAATCCTTTCTGATCGTCTTTTAACTAAACTGTCTTCGTTCATGTAAATTTTTCCAATAATCAAATCAACAAATTCTATCTACTTTGTCGTCCCTAGCAACCATCTTTTTTATTCTTATTCGATATTATGTTATATTATAATTATTTCATACAATGTTCTTCAACTCATCAAAATAATCCCTTTCTAAATTTCCATTATATCCGAATATAATCTTACTTATGGCTTGTTTACTAATTCTTATATATTTTGCTGTCTTTTACTCTTAGTCTGTTTATTTTAACAAATATTATTTTTCAGTTACCAAACATTATCTATCGGTATCATTGCACTATGGCATTATAATAATTTATTTAATTTGAGTTTATTTATTTGTTATTATTAATTATTATTAACTTCTACTAACTCATTAGATTTTATTTAGTATTTGTTACTAATTTCTTTACCTAACCTTTCTGATCTGACTTACTATATAATGTTATTGGTTGTTATAATGTCAGAAGGTATAATGATCTACTTCTGAATTTAACTTGTTACTATCTGCAATATTATAGAATCTTTTATCTATTTATAACATGGTTGTATTAAACTCTTTTGTATCTCGTTAACTATTATAGCCTTTTGTCCAAGTTTACAATTATAATCATCTTATTATCTAAGTACATGTATACAAATAATTATCTCTATAAAATCTAACAAACGCTTTATCGTGACCTATGGATAACACATAAAATGGAATTAATTAGTAATCAATTACTGAGTTCAACAACAGCTCTACAATGGTAAATTAATAACACATAATACTTAATTACCTAATATTCTATTAACAGAAAACATTCACTTGTTAACACAAAATATAACATCACTATCATGATAACAATATAACATGATACAATTAATAACAAGTACTTTTGAGTAACTTAAGTCATACACCATTTACTCATTCTCATCTACTTTGAAACATCAATTACTATGAAACAGTCAAAATTAGTTTTTACATTATGTGTCAATGTCTGTTATTTACCTCTCACTGAACCTTGAGGTTTATTATTATTAACATTATTACTTGCTTATCTTTTCACCTTGCATTCTTATTATATTTAAACAATCATGGGTTGGGTTTCTGACCTTTTACAAGTGTGGATAATTAATAAATTTTCTTCCCTATTCTAAATCTTATAATTGGATTTATGTAACATCGAGGACCGTATTTCTGTTACGTTACAATATGCGTCACGACGTACATAATTAATTTTTTTTTAATAGCACAGTGGCGCATTTTAGTACCGTAAAATCCTGTCGAGACATTATAACATTGGGAACCAGTTTAATTGTTTGCTGTTAATTAAACTAGCTGCCGTTTATTACTTACCATTTTTATTACAATGTATATATCAGGAATTTGTCCAAGGTTACATAAATTTTATAACTCTCTGGATATTAGCGAAAACATTTCTTTATTATTGTATCTTAACTACGGATATAAACATAATACCTTTAATGGTCATCTTTTTGTTTTTACTTTACTTTTAAAAGAAAATTCTTATAGATTCTGCATCAAATACTCTTTAAATTGTTACTCTTAGTATCTCAAAATCATACAGCTGTGTATTACTTTGATTACCACGGATCCGGGTTCTGACTTTA
This sequence comes from Magicicada septendecula, assembly GCA_034769895.1. Lineage (NCBI taxonomy): Eukaryota > Metazoa > Arthropoda > Insecta > Hemiptera > Cicadidae > Magicicada > Magicicada septendecula. Next base: position 626,323,837 of record CM068368.1, on the reverse strand, counting down.
TAATATTCTAATATACTTCAAAATCATCTAAACTATTTGAAGAATAGTCTGATGTAATTTCATATTAACTTTACCTTTAAGCATCATCAGGTTATTACTGTAGCATTACAGAAACTACAAACATTAATATGCTAATATTTATGTGATCTAAAAAGTCTTTACAAGAAACTTTACTGTTCTTTTTGTTGAGGTTGTTGAAAACAATGTATGCACAGAAGTTATGGTTTAGTGTCACCTGAGTATAACGTGAGTCTGCGGCTGGTGGTCGAGATGATCCTCTTCAGTAGGTCTTCCTGGATGTAGTTCGTTGTCCATCTGGATCCTCCATTCAGTTGGTTGTTTCTGTATTGTGATCTAGGTCATGACACTGGGATTCTGCTACTTGGAGTTCGTACAGTTGTTGTAGTAACTTCTCTCCTGGCGTTGGTGTTCACTTTTCACATTTAATTTTTTTTTGAACAGCACTGATGTTACCTTTTACATGGTATGGAACATATCTTACCACTTACTTTTCATAAAGAGATGTGTCGGCTAAGTTTTTATCTATTAATAATATTTTCTCAACATCTGAACTACATTACTAGTTTTAAAGTTTCATTTCGCTTTCGCTACATGTGGATTAATTAAATGAGGAGCACTAACTTCTTGTTACATCGGTTTTAGCGACATAAACGTAAGTTTAACTTCACGACACATTTTCGAGCTGCTTACATGTCAGAGTTTCTCGGTCGACTGGCGTTAGTTTAGCGGCAGGGAGTATGGAAGCGGGCGCAGTTTACACGCCGAGAGAAAAGTAGTTCGTACTTTATTATTATTAATTGTCCATTAATTAACTACTATAAATTATCCTACCTTTTCTTAGTTAGGAGTTAGGTATTTCCTTTATTATTATTACGTCTTTTATTTAAATAGAAGGATTATTAGTTTTCGCTTAATAACAGTGTACTTTGCATGTTCGTACTAGCCTTTTTACAAGTTGATACAGGTATCTGGGTACAGAAGGAGGGTGGATTATACTCTCACTTGTTATAAGAACAAAAAAATTAATTTGTGCTATTTAAATTGCCTTTGAATCGTCACAATATACACTCACACACACACACATATATATATATATATATAATATATAGCAAACTTGTAGACGGCATGTAGCTTAAATTAAGTTTCACAAAATGTTAGATTACATCGGGCACAGGCTTTTTTAAGGAAACTCTCTGTCTGTTACTGCATTGAATAACATTCTCTTTTAATCAAAAACGTATTCACGTTTACACAATTACAAATACTTTAAATTGTAGACTTTTCGTTCCTTATCCAGAACTACTACAATGGAACCCCTCACTAATTCGTCACCCAATAATTCGTCTCCCTCAGTAATTCAACACCCACTCAAGGTTTTTTTCTTTTTCTTTATTAACAAGTGCGTAATATATACGCTGCAAATTTAGCCGGGATAAGCCAGAAATTTGCTGATTGTGGCCTGAGTCTAATAATAGCCAGGAGAGCGGATTGCGAGAGGTATTGGTTCTGACATTTGAGTATTTCGTACTTGTGTACACGGCACAATAAGTGTTGTGTTGTGTTGCTAAAGCGTAGTATGTTTCCGAAAATTCAGTCTCTCCGAGGCCTTGTGCTGATTCCAAACATTTCTTGTGCATGTTTCTGATCAGTTTTCAAGTAGAGCTGCTCACGGTCAGTGGCGTCTACTAAGCATATTCCTTATAAAAGCCTCGATTTACCAAAAACATATACGAAATTCTCCAGAGTCTTCGGAAAGGTGAAAGTGCGACTAGACTGTCGGAAATTTGTGGTCCCACGTTCGACAATAAATGATATAAAGAAGAATGGTGATCGAATTGAAGAGTTTGTGTGCAAAAGCAAAGCTGCAGTAGCAAATCTGTTAAAAAGTAAAGTATAAACGATAGATCTCAGGAATGCTCACAAGGAATTCCATTAAGTGGGCCAATTATCGTTGAAAAACCTGTCTAAGTCAACCAAAAACTTAATAGTGACCCACATTTTAAAGCAAGTCAGGGTTAGCTCCATAAGTTTATGGAAAGCCATGATATTCGACAGCTACAAATCGAAGGGAAATAGCTCAGTCAAACAGTGAAATAGTCTCGATATATCGGGAAAACATTAACAAGTGCTCACATTAATAAACTGGGTTTGTGCGCGGAACAAGTGTATAATTGTGACAAGACGAGGTTGTACGGGAAACCTTTCCCACAAAGAACACTGGCAGCTGGCTCAGAATATTCAGCCTCTTGAGGATATAAGGTGAGAAAAGATTGCATTACAATTCTTGCTTGTTCCACTGCTAGTGGGAACCATAAAATGCCGTTAGCTGTCATCGGCGAGGCGAAAAAACCACAAAATTTTGATGATTTAGAAGACTGTTCATGTGATTCAAACGGCACCCAACACATGTTTCTGGCTGCTAACCTAATAAGCTTACTACAACCAAAGGGCCAAGGCGCCATTCAGTGTTTTAAGTAGCGGTACAAAAAGTGCTTTTTACAAAATTTGGCACTTTGTGAAAACGATGTAAACATTGAAGAGTCTTGGAAGGCATACAGTATAAAGGATGCTATCGCAGCTATACTGCAGCTGATGCCTGGGAAAGTATTCCGGAAAACCCTCTACAATCTGCCTGGAATAAGTTACGGTCATCTGAATCAGCTAAGCAGAACCAGAAGATCTTGAACCCACATCGGAATTGTTATATGTCTACCAATCCCTACTAGCATTTAATAATTTGAATGAAGATGACGTCAAAAATTGGTGACAAATCGACTTGTCGGATGTAAGCTACAAAATGTTTAGTGATGATGAAATTGTTATATATGTGTCTACAAAATTTACAGAAGCTAATGGTGATGAAGATGACCAGCCAATAAAACCTGCAATCTTTCACAATGATGTCATTCAATCATTGGCTACAGCAATCAAGAGCTACAAAGGCACAACTGCCTAAGCTATAAAGCTATAAAGCACAACTGCCTAAAATAATTTCACTGCGCCAAGTACACAATTTGGCTCTTGAAAAGTACGGTCGACAGAAAAAACAGAAGAAAATTACATATTTTTCTCACAATCATTAAACAATTTTTTTTCAATTACAGTGTATAACTGGTTTTAATTTGAAATTTCCAGAAATAAATATGTTAGAGCATAATATTAGTACTGTTCATTCATGCTGTTGTAATAAAACGTTTTATAAGTTATTGTCTTTAATCGGTTTGTTTCTTACTCTCTCACTAATTCGTCACCCCATGACTTCGGTCCCGTAATTTAAATGATTTATTTAGATTAACTAGATTTCTATATTTTGTTAGCAGGTTACAGGACTGTGAATGATTCCTGAAATTCAGATAGTAACGAAATATTTATTCGTAGCAACATTTTCAGCAGGCGTTTTGCGTTTGAATTCGCTTTTCGACGAGTATCCTGAAGTAAATATTAAAATTCGATATTATTTGACACACTATATTCCCGTTTAAAAATTTTTACTTTGACAATTTTTAATATTTATTTTCTGAAGAAAACAATTTCAAAATAACTAATAATATTACTTTACTAAATCAATTTTATGTGAAAAATATTAAAGAATATGGTAAAAAATAGAAGAAGGATACATAAAGACTTTATTGAAAATTTAATATAATTTATACGCGATGATTTAAGTCACTTTCTAATGTCTTTGAAAATGCAAACCATAAAACTGATAAGCAATGGACTTACTGTAGATAAACTGACCAAAGGAAAAATGAAAAGACACAACAGAAAAATTTCAGTACTATGCTGTGCAGGAAAGAGTAAATGCTGCAGGCCTTGTAGGACAAATTCATCTTGTCGCAATGAGATAAACAAACGGATTCTTCCCACCTGCAACCAGTACCAATTCCAAAACCGTAAAACTCGCCTCACTTGCGATCACCGTATTACCGCGACAGCAACTTGTTCACGGTTACGTAAAATTTTAATGAAACTTAAGAAACATACTTGAAATACTTGTGTGTGTCACTGTTATTTCTAAATTGCGTATTGTATATAGATAGAACCACTATAAGTGAATTATGTGAAGCGAATCGAATTGTTTATGAACGGATTTGTAGCTTGTTTGGACTTAAAAGAAAGACCCAAGTATCCGCAAAACAATGAGACTATTCATTTATTGATCAGATAAATAATAATAAAATTATGTACAATATAAGATTTTCTATCATTTCCTAAAAGGAATGAACGCGTCACAGACGAACCTCGAACCCAAAGACAGACGCTAAAAAATTAAAAGTTTAATGTTACAAAAGCGTTTGAGGTTGAGAGTAAAGACTTTTTAACCAATGAGATGACCTGATTTTACTAGACGCAAGAAGCAACTTCGACGAGGAGGATTAATTGTACTGTGACCAGCAAAGCGAGCGGAGCGTGCAGCAGTCAGCAAGATATTTTTCAAATTTGTGCGCGTCACCCAGTATTTCTTAGTAAACTAACCTCAATAGAGTAGCTGACCCTTGACGTGTGACAGTGCTTCGAGTGATTGTGAGAATTATTTAACATCTCTAGTGTATAATAAGGGCGATGAGAAGTGTTAATTACAGGGAGTACTATTTATTAACGATATTTAAAAATAAATGAAATATAATAATTCCCGATTGGTAAAAATTATATCGAACTATTCTAGACAAGTACGCACTGTACATGGCTAAACTAGAAAATGATTGTACATTGACAGGCACAATGAGTAAAAGTTCTCAATTAATTAATTATGTTGGTTAAATAAAATATTTTTTAATATTTTAAAGGAAATAATAAGCGGAGTCAAAATAATATCAAATATAGTAAGCAACAAGAATAAACATAGACGCTTACTTGACTACCTCTCACGTTTGAATCAAATTAATTGTAAAATAACCTATGAGAACTATCACTGCCTTTAATAAACCATCCTATCATCCTAAATATATGTTGAATATAGTTTTAAGATTTATATACTATGAATTAACTTATTTTAATAACTTACTCTGAACTATAGGTAGAGTTACCTATAAAGAACAAACGTTCAATGTCAACAAAGAGTCATATCGTAAATTTATAATCTTTTTGAAGAGACTCAAGTAATAAGAATTTTTACATTCAATAAGATACCTTTCATTGGTAATAATTAATCAAATAATATTATTTTAATGTGCAGCGTTATTGAACGCGTATTGCACCTATTGAAATAACTGACGACTGTATACCAGTTGTACCATGATACGATAGTTTTGATATCGTATTTGAGGTTAAATATTTTTTATTTTTTGATTATTATATATAAAGTAATATTATTCATTATAAACGTCTTTGTAACTTGTATCATGACAATTCAAAGAACTCATGAACTTTGGTAATAATAACCAAAATTAACCAAACAAGGTTCACCATAATATTGTATATCGTATCAGTGTTACCAGCCCTGAGCTGAAAGATTCTCATAAAATAATTAACTTCTTGTTGTTTAAAAAGTATTCATTGTTTTTAAAAGGAATTCAATTCAAATTAATTTGATGCTAATAAAATCATTGTTATCTTACCTGTGAATCAGTCGTATTTATTTCTCTTAAAATAGGCACAAGGAAAGTTCATTCAAGGAGCAATTGTTTCCCAAGGTGGCAGCATTGTTCTAGCGGCCAGTATTTAAATATTTTATTCGATATTAAATATACTTATCACCTTATTTACTGTCTGCATACTAATGTCAAAGTGATATATTTTGTGAATTATGTTGTGACTTTTCAGTAATACAGAGCCTATTGAGAAGATTGAGGACGTTCACCGATGGTAAGTGGGGAGGTAAACATATCAGAGAACATTTATTACAGTCCTTTTAAACAACTAGTTCGAAATAATAATAACACGAAATCATTTAAACAACAAGCACATAAACATTATTATATTACAACGTGACGAATCCAAGGTGTGGCATTATATACACACACGACCAGAAATAAATAATTACATAACAACGTCGCGTCCATTGCGGGGCTTGAAAGGATACCTCCAAATATTAAACACACCATTAAATAATTATAATATTACAATATAAAAGTACAAAATTAAGTAGGAAAATAAATAGTATATAAACAGTAGGAAATGTAAAAAGAAAATGAAATGTAAGAACAAATATACTGATAATATATAGAAAGATTGGTAATAAGTAATCTATCAAAGGACAATATTATAAAATAAACTTAAATAGCAATAATTAAGTAGGAAAGTGGTGATAATTAATGAACCTTGATAGGACCCAGTGATAATAAGTACATGAAATATAAAATACAATGTTAGATGGTGAACTAAAAAAGTGATAAGTAAGTAAGAAAGATAATAATAAATAATGAACCATGATAGGACCGTGTTAATCAATGAACTACATAAAAACACTAGGTGATAAAGTGAAGGGTAGTCAGGAATAAAGAAAGAACTTGTGATAATAGCCTATAAGTAATAACTGGACCCAAAAATAATAAATAAACTGTACACATTATAAGGGACAGTTGTAAGTAGACATTGGCATAGTTTTAATGAAATCAGAAACTGATTATATATGATATAACAATGTTTGTTAGAAGCAAACCACTAATAATTGTTTTCCATTATTTTAAGGAAGTGTTTTAGTATATAATAAGGATGGGAAGGAGTCCATTGTTTTATTTTAAAGAATTCAGTTTATATATTTATATTAACCACTGTTAAAAATAATGATAAAAGACTAATATGTTATGCTGAAAACAGGTAAAGGGAGTTATACACTGTATTCTATAAGTGAAATTATAAGGGAATACTAATACACACCTACTTTTCACTTTATTATATTTTGTTTTGGTTTTAATTAATCCCAAATGCTATTATGTTGAATATTATGTTTAACAGAACCGTTTAAAAGACATGTAAAACCTTAGACACTAGCATTGGCCTAAAAGGTTTGTTAAGGAAATATGTTATGTTATATGATGATTAAAAAATAATCAGATGTTATAGTTTAGTCTGTGTTATTACAGTAATTATGTTTAAAAGCACTTAAAATTAACAAAATTGACATGAACAGTTGTAATGGGTATAGGGAAGGTGAATTATGAACTCTAGGCAATAGGCCTATAACTGGTAACTAGAAATTTGTAAAATTTAAGACAAAACAATAACAATTGATAAAATAAAGTATACAATCGGGTTAGGTTTCATAATAATAGTGTAGGACACAAAAGTGGATAGAAAATAATTAGTTTAGAGGTAATTTACCAAAAGGAAACCAAATGAAAAATGTATGAATCTGTTATAATTTGAAAAAAGGTAACCTTATGAGATGTCAAAACAATTTGTAAACAAAAAGCAAACTAATGGTGTTATTATATTTAAGATTACAGGTAGTATAAGAGAGTTATAATAGTTTAAAGATTTTTAGTTATTTTGCATAGAAAAATGTTAGTTTTATATAAAAATGTTGTAAATTATCAACCAATGGGAGTTAGTGTTTGGAAGAGAGAAACTGTGGTAACCAGTAAATAAATTGTATGATTCCATTATTAGCTCTTGATGAGTGCAGACGTATTAAACCGCAATGAGTAAAGGAAAGAATTAATTGAACAAAATCTATAAAAATTAATGACGAAAATAATAAACTAAATTACAGAAATAACATTAACACTCACATGAATTTAAAATTAAGAGAAGAAATTAAATTATCCATGAGGAATTGCTGAGAAATCCCAAGTGACGGAATACGAACCATTGGAAGGAAGAAAATATCTAAAACCCATAAATGGATGACGGAATTTTCAATTACAAGGATGACTGCTGAAAAGTAAACACCTTAACAAAATAACTAAGAAAATAGAAGAATTTAATTAACTAAAAAAGGACAATCAGCAGTATTCGTGAGAAATATTACCCGGATAGAAGAGACAGAGGATTGTTAAGTATATTTTAAAATACGACTTAACAGTAACACACAAGAAAACCAAACAAGAAGTGAAAACACACTTTCAACATCATTTATCACTTTTTAACAAACTCTTGAACTTTCTTTGATTAAATGAACACCTCAAATTAAAGAACTATCTCAATCTAACATTGATTCCTTAAGTGAATATATATTTGAAAAATAAAATTTACTAAACTCAGATAACCTCCAAACGCTAAATCCAGTAGCTATAGTGTACCACTGAATTATAAGTATATCACATTTTCTATGTTATTTATGTGGCATTTGTAAAATTTTTTACTTTTATTAGTCCATTTAACAACATTTTCTGTAGTCCCAAGAACTTCGACCTGAGATTAGAAATAAACGAAAAACTCAACTCCATAACCCTAGTCTCGATACAACGGCTGGACAGAATAGCCAACCGCCAATAATGAAACATGCCGGCGCAAAATAAAATATATAATTTGGAAGAAAATGTAATAAGAAAAACCAGTTGATAATTGTTATTAAACATAATAGAAGCATTGAACTGTATGTTTGATTTTATTTAACCATTCTTTACAAAATTGAGTACTCACTTATCAAAAATTAACTTTGCAATTTTGGTTTACCAAGAAGAGTTGGCCAACCCGAAGTTGAGGCAGAAAATACGAATTTGAACGTCCGAACCGGTGAATAGACACTCTCCACTTGTAAGTATTATAACGGGGACAATCACGTTGTATTACAAGAATGACACCTATGAAGTTACTAATTATGTTGTCAATAATTAATCTAAATTCAATTGACACATCAGCAGTTATAAAGCAACAAATCACTCCTGTACAATAATTCAAGTTAGATTTGTCCAACACACAAGAATAAATGACCCATTATTACAGTTTTACACTAGTTAATACATTAATCACTTCTCAGTATTATATTATATTATTTATATATAATATATATTATATTGTGACGTACAAGGTCGCATAGAATAAGTAGTCGATAATTAAATAATGGAATGTTTCGGTTTATTAAAGATTTCTGATACATACAAATTAATCAATCTGTTAAAATAAAACAAATTCCTACTTGTGTTGCAAAATAAATTAAGTAATAGTTTCTTCTGCAAAAGAAAATTAATTATCAGTTTTTGTTGAGCTATTCTGTATATTTAAAATAGTTCTTTGCTACACTCTAATTAGATAAATCTTAATTCCTACAGTTTTCCTGTGTCTTATAGTTTATAATTGTTTTAGTTGATTGCGTTTATGTAAATGGTTTCACTTCCCTTGTCTGATGAACAATGTGTTGTTACTACTCTTATTCCTGATAGGTGTCGACAGATGATTCCTTCAGGTAGACGTCAGGTTCCTTCAGCATCTCCACCTGCGTTCCAGCTCTCAGAGGCGTTTCCGGGTTCGGCACTTCTATGAATAGTGTTGAATTACTAATTACTAATGATTTATATGGTGTATTTTACTATACATTATCCGGCTAGCTTGACGTGTTTATAAATCCTAGGCGGATAATCTTGAACTGTACCGTACTAGCACTCGAGATTAATTCAGTCGCAAACTTTACTATATGTCTCATCACTCTTGATAGACCTATTCCTAAATCAGAGGTAACGATTACACGTTATTAAGTTCAACGAGACTGCTTCTTCTGAGTTCTAAGATAGACTGGCTTTACATCCCATCACAGATTAATCGACTAATGTATTAGCCAATTTCATGGTCAAAATGTTCCCTCACCCTTACGGCACTAGTCCAGATAACATTCTACTTATAAGAATTTGCCAACAATGTAAAACGTACAAGTTAAACCGGTATAATTTAATTGCTTTCCTTTTGGCCATAAAACCTTCTTAATGAAGAAACTCATATATTTTTTCTTTATATTATTAACAAATATTACTACCACTAGGTCTTTACTTTATGCACATTCTGGTGTAAGTCGTATGTCGGACATTTGATTTACACAAAAGTTATTTAATTTAATCCGTTTTTTATTGTTATTTCGTAATACAGTTATTCACACGCGCACTCGCCATTTGCCTATGCATATGTTCGCACTACTTCATAACACTCATACTTTTTATACAGTCAAAAATCAACTTAATCTAACAATTTTGACATGAATATTACCTTCTATTTGACAACGTCACAACATGCAACCTTTACTTCAACAAATTCTCATTGTAACATGCTATCATAGCCTATGTCGAGAGTGAAATTATTATTTTATATGCAAATCTCACCTATTGCAATTTATATATAGATTTGGTTCAGAAATATTTGCTTGTTGTAGTACACGTTTCTGGTACTACGTGTGTAAATAACTCTTCAAGTTCCACTTTACACAAGTCCTGAACTAAGTAAAAATAAATACTGAAACAATGTATTCTGGAGTGAGCAAGTTTTTTCAAATTTTATATCCAAAATTACCTTTGTACCCTTGCGTAAATATAATAATTATATTACAATAATGTAATAATTATAATTATTACTCACGTTGGTAACAAAACGGGTAATCAACTGCCAATCTTTTCACAATGTCTAAATCAGCATCAATGTTTTGTTTGTAACATACAAACATCAAAATATTTGCGCCTTCCTGTTTGTGCCACTGAGATATTCCTAAACAACGTCAAAAACTGTATTATTTAAAAGGAATAACTTTGTACTTAGTTACCTAATGGAAACTCTTTAATTGTAGGACACAACTTTTTTTCCAGTACTCTTAACTTTTAATGCAACAGATTTTAATACTTTCATTCACTTAATTGAGAAGTAAAACGTTAAAAAACACAAAATTTAATCATTTTAACTTGTACAATATTGTTTAAAAATTTAATTCAATATACAAAAACGCTATTGACAACTATAGTGTCATATAGTTAAAATAGCTATATAAAATTGTATATCGTTATGTATACCTTGAATTGTACATTATCTGAATTTAGTTATAATAGAGAATCTACGCAGAGTCTTTTATTGGAGTACTAAAAATTATTGGACCTGGAAGCGGTTATAATTATTATTTAATTGCTGTAGTCACACTCAATAACACGGTGATAATACTTTCTAAAAAAAATTCAATTTTCAATAATGCAAGTGTTCTTTAAAATTGTGAGCTGCAGTTTAAAGTATTTATAATTTAACTTGTTTATTAATAATAACGGTAAGTTAATATTTTAATTTCAAACTGAATATTAATTAAAATTTGTAGATATTTGGCATTTCTTAGGATAGGCATGAGTAAAACTTTCCATGAATTTGTTATTACAATATTTAACTATGTTGCGCTTTTTTATTTTAAAAGTTACGTATGCTATCTTTACATTTTTCTATACATTTTGTATCACAAGCATAATAAGAGACATTGGTAGACAATAAACCGGCAGCTGTTACTGTTAAACCGGTAGCTTTGTGTCAGTAATTGGTCTCTTTCACCGATTTATAGTTCCCGAAGTAATTGTTTTCTTAGTATAACCAAGAGAGTAATATAGCCAAAGTACTACTTAGCACCCTAGTACACTTCTTAGTTTCTTAGTACCTTAATAAAAAGGGACGTTTCCCTTCGGCAAGGTAACGTGAATACTACAACTATTAACGTTTCAACTGAACTTTATGGAAAATAAATATGGCCTTCTCTTTAGAGAATTTTAGGTTGTTGGACCGGTTAGACTATTGATTTTTCCTTCTTTGTCTCTTCAGCCACACATTAGCTCTTCATTTCTAGGTACAGTTGACACGTTTTGTTTCCGAAGACAAGAAACAAAAAATTAACCGGGCGAGAAATAAGAGTTAATTAGAGGTAATTTTTGATATCTGCTCATAGCCGATGGACAAGGATACGATAAGGAATTGATAACGAATCAAGTCCATACGCTGGGAACGCCGTTGTACACGCTGCTGGGCATTAGATAAAGAGAACGTTAGTGTCTCAGAGGACGAAGCAAAGACAACGAGTGGAAGAAGGTATTAAGACAATCAATAGGAATTTCAGCTGAGGAAAGTGAAAGAAAATTTTAATTGTTTTACAACTCTCTAATTCAGATAGACAAAAACATTTAATTATGCGCTTATCCACATTAATACACTTCAGATAAATATTTATTACATTATGTTTCAGTTATATTCATATATTTAACGAATGAAAAACGATTTGTGAGACGACAATAATTGCTCATTTAAAAAGTAAATAACAAGTTTATGTATGTATTTATCTAAATTAACATTACTAAAAAAATGTTTTATTTCAAATTGCTTTCTTACTTAATTAATAAATTGCAACTATACTCATCAACTTTCAATTTTTCGAAAAGGTACATTTTAAAATGCACATTATTTCCATTGAATTGTTGCTCTCTGAAAGAGTGAATATTCAGTTCATAAGTGTTGCAAAATCCGTTTTTAAGGGTAGCTACGTTGAAAAATGTGAGTTAACGGTTTTCCAAGATCCAAGAAAATATACCTAAAAATGAGCATTAGTTTTTGCATTACACAAAACGTGAAACATGTCTCAAGATATCAGAATATAGCTTGAATTGGGCATTATCAACACATACTGAGTAATAATTTAACACGTTAAGTAAACGTAGTCTCATTACACTGAAAACATATGCGCGCGCGCACAGGCACACACACACACGCCTATATATTTATGTGAAATTATAGATATAAGCGGCCATTATTCAGCATGACATGATAATTTAAATGCCATAAATGGTTACGTTTTACATTTTCTGTACCTCTTTGCACCACAAAAACTACGCATATTATGACCCTTTGAAGGTTATTATAATTATTATTTACTTATTTGTTTGAATACGTGTACAGGACTAAAGTAAACGTTTCGGCAAACAAGATGCTCCTTTTTATATGGGGATGGTTTTATTTGGAAACAAATGGTTTATTATTTCTGGAAGGTTATTGAATGATTACACAGCTATTAGATTCTGCCGTGTAAACATACCGACCTTCAAAAGTATTGGCAAAAACATAAATTGAAATTGAACAGAGATGCATCATTTTAGTGTGCTAGTGATAAGATTTATTAAAGTCATATAAATAATTTTTCGAAAAACTTATTGGAATGTAATACAATTTTTGTTGGTTTTGGACGTAAACATAATCAAACTATATGTAACGCGCATTATTAATTAGTATAAAATTGGTAAAAATCAATTAAAATGAGCAAATCACAAACCCTTACGTAAAGAATTTTTTGTACTCAGATGCCCTACAATATGTTGAATTTATAAATTTACACTAGTAACACTAAAGATATTGATGTGATCATCTTTCTTCTTGTGAAAAAAAATATTAACATTAATATCAAAAAGATAGTGAATTAGTAAGTGATGTTTAAGAAGATAAAACGTAAGAAAATAAGGAGTTCCGAAAAAAATGAAGTCTTAGAAGTAAGAGTAAAGTAAGTCTAAAGAGTCTGGCGGAAGGAAGAATTTTTGGAATATGGGGTAAGAACCCAATCCGTATTAACGAGAACGGAAAATAACATATAATACACTATTATTGTAACAAAAAATAATATTTGTTTTACAAGAATATATTGTAAACGAAACAGCCTATAATTATTATTAGTATATAATATATTTATATATAAAATTGTAATGAAATAAGTATAGGTGAAAGACACGAAACACACTGAAGGGAGTGATAACTTTTTTATAGAAAAAAGAAAATAAAGTAAAAGATGTGAATTTGGGTTATGATGAATTATGGGTTAATGGAGAATAATTTGTAGCGGTCACAGGACCGTACGTAATATTTAAGACTAGGTTAATGAACCTAGAGGAAGCGAAAAGTGTGATGGATCTTAACGGAGTGACAGGATTTGCAATTAACACATTTTAACATAATAACAAGATTTATTATGTCTTACGTTGGTGACACAACTTAAGTATTGATAACTGTATGGGGCTGATTTAAGAGATATAAAACAGACATTACAGAATGCCCCTTTAACCCAATGTTCACGTTTCACAGCATTCTTTACAGATAGCTATTAATTTATAGTATTTAGAAATAGACATAAAAGATATATATTTCCAGACTAGCATACACGATGAGGGAGAATAACGCGAATATTAACCCAGTAGAAATGACGGAGCATACAAAAGTTAACCCTACCACTTAATTAAAAAAAAGCACTAATAACCTTTCAAGAATAATTATAATAAAAATAATGGTAATAAAGATACTCGGACTCCAAATAGATTAAGCAAGGCAACCATGCTCTAGTAGAACAGTTTAATCACCCCCTCATGGTGTATGTTAGACAAGTTACAATGGAACCAGTTACAACTTTTATAAACTTGAGTTCTTATGACCTTGAGGTATTTTCAGTTCTTAATAAGTTTGTTACACGGATTGAGTTGACAGATATTTAATGTCGAAAACAAGGGTAGACAGTCTATGGAGTTGATGTAGTTAGAAGAGGCATAAATGAAACGCTCCCACCTGTAAGTATGTAGCGACGAACTCAAGTTAAAACAGGATGAACTGTAGACGAGCAGAGGTTCCGAAAATTCTCCATGTGCTATGGTGAATGCTTACTGGAAGTCGTCTTTCTGGATCTTTCGATATAGTTCTGCTTTTTCTGTGCATTTCTTCGTCTGACGGCTTCGGGGAGGCCCTTAATGTAGAACCGCTCTGCTGGTGGTCACAGGTGTTCGCATGACGACCGATCTTCCCCCTTTTTCCTGGCTGAGGCAGGGACCCTATAACATTTTATTTGGGGATTAGCCGTCAGTTAATACACCCAGACATTACACTCTCTCGCCTCGGAGAACACAACCACCGCAATCACTTTGACAATAATCTTATTAACACATTGTTCACATTAACTAAGTTACAATGTACAGTTTTTTTATTGTATTCAATTCAATTAAATTCAAATCGTTTAATTTCATTAAATAATAATAATTAATTTCAATAAGTTTTAACTAAATAAGAGTTAACAAGAATTAATTTCGTCCTTAGACAGGAAGTAACTAGTACATTAAAATTTTACAAAGCATAAGGTTCTACAATAACGAATAAACCGGGCCACACACACGCTTACACAATTGTAACACACAGAATCCATAATTAAAAAAAATTAAAAAAATTAATTAAGTATACACACCTGAATGTCTTGAGGATTCTACTGACGCATGGAAAGGATACAGACACACATGACCTAGGCCGTCAGACCAAAGGGAACGCCCTGGTTGAAGGCTTGCTGAGAAATGAGACCGAAACAATTGTGTGTAGGTCGTACCTGCCTGCATAAAACAAAAACTGTCCCAGTTTGTCAAAAAGCACTTGGCTAACCTTACTAGCCACATAGAAAATCGAAAACACAGCGAACAGCTGACCACCAGACTGGTCACTAAATCGCGTCGCGGCAGCTTCGACAATGGCACTGCCAGGCACTGCTGCCAACTGTGTTGGTAGCCCTGAACCACTGTACACGCGCCGGGAAAATTCAAAGTCCCGGCACAAATTGGTATGAAATAGAATGATTGAAAACAATGAAACCTGGTGTGGGAGAGAGGTTAGATTAAATAGCAGAAAGTAATAAAAAGAGCTACACATTCAAAAATTGATTAATGCAGTATTCCGTGCCGGGAAATGGGAAAAGTACAGCACTATAGGGATACTATGTAAGCAAGAGACGAATAAAAGGAAGAGAGATTTAACTGATGTAATATAAGTATAATACGTCAGGAACAATTTAAATTGAAACAATGTTTAGAAGAGATATGTTTAAAGATTTAGTGATTTGTGAAACAAACAATAATTTCGGTGCTATATAACGCGCAATGTTGTGGACAAGTGCAGAGAGCTACAACGTGTAATCCACAGGAACTGGGTTACTAAAAGCTCAAATGGGATCTGTTTACATAATTATGGTCTCATAATGAAAATTCTTGCTTGAGCATCCATATTCAAAATAGATTACATTAACATAACTCCAAAGTATTTCATATTTTTTAATTTTTATGTAAGTTATATTATTACATTGTTCTGTGAGTTATATTTTATTAGTAAAAACAACTCAGGATCACATAATGTTCAAAAAATAAAATTTTTTGGAATACTTTTAATAATATGTAGGCCTACGTAATATAATAATTAGTACAAAGATTTTTAATAACATTATTACCAATTACTTTGTTTATTTTGCTTGTGTGGCATTGTAATTCGCATATTGTTAAACACATAGTTATTATTTAATTTTCAGATTTAAGATTTAAATTGTGTGTGTGCGTGCGTGTGTGTGCGCGCGCACGCTTACTTGCGTGAGTCTCTACATGCCACTATCATTTTTATTATTCAACATAATTTTAATTCTTGTGATTCAAATTACGATGTGTAAACACTTGTAGTTAGATCTACTAAATGTTTTAATTTCATTGAAAATAATCGTTTATTTTTTTACAAATTGGTGATACGGATTTAATTTGGAAACAAATAATAATAACTTTAAATAAATTTGTTCTGTACTGGAGAAATCGAGGTCCGGTACACAAAATCAAGTATTCACAATTTATGAGTAGACTGTTTTCCGCCATAAATCAGTTATTTGTTAACAAATTTGAACGAGCTAAAGAGCTGAACAAAGTTGTGGTGTCCAAATTAAAGTGGTCAACATTTTACGTATTTAACCATAATACGACAAAAATAAATTTTACAGAGCTCTTAGTGATAAAATAATTACAGTGGTTCCATTCTGAAATTTGAGATTGCAAAATAACCGCAATTTTTTATTTATTAAAGAACATTAATGTAAACACGTTTTTCAAATTTCAAATATCTCAATCGTTTTATAAGAGACAAAGCTTTCCTTGAAAAATACAAAATGATGACCAGACGGAAAACGAGACGTTTGCAGACCTACGTTTATAGGAACTTCTTCTTGTAGGGCTTCTTATGCACAGAATCAAAATATCTATAGTGAGGACACCTTTCACGTTATACTCTGTAAATCGTAAAAATCTGAAAGTTACATTTTTTTAATCATTGCAGAATTTATTATGTACGGCACAATTGTGTATTTAACCTTTTCTTTTATTAAGGCAAAAACAATGATAATTCTCAAATTTACCATTCATTTCATTTCCTGTAGACATAACAATAGTAAACAGACAATGTACTATTGGTATTGATTATTGAAAGCGAAAGATTAATATAACCTGCCATACGTTAAGGAAATTGTTAACTGTATAAAAAACCTGCAGTCACTTAAGTCTATACGAAGAATGTTTTTTATAGTATCCGTGTAAGCGTAGCTGTGAATACGTGGGTGAACCTTGTCGATCTTTCCAGGTCCTTGGGAAAGAGCATAGTGTGAATATTAAGAGAAGTAACACTTTCCGATCAAGGTTGGCTGAGTATGTGTGGAAGGTACAACTCATAGTTTTATGGAAAGAAGAAATATTAATACAGAATAGGAATAGTTCCGGCGATGATTTAAGGAAGCTGGGTTTATTCATAACCATCGTCATCTTCACGGATTAAACCAAGGATGACGGTTCCGGTCCCAAATGGGCAAATATTAGAGGTGGTCACCCCAGCGCTTCCTTGGAGATCCCACACCTGTCCGTCCCTTCGGCTTATAGTTACAGAGTTGTTTGGGAATGCGGCAGTCATCCATTCGGCAAAAATGTTTCCACAAATTCAGCCGATACTGGGCGATCCAGTCGAAAATACTCACAATATTCAGTTCCTGCGTATATCTGTGTTTCTTCTATGATCATGGAGAGAAATGCTGGCTGCCACGCGCCTGAGAAATCTCATTTCAGCCGCTTGAATGGGACTGGCCTGGTCTTTCGTTAAAGTCCAATTCTCAGACCCATAAAGAAGTGTGGGAAGAACCATCACCTTGTAGATTTGTAGGCGTGTTCCTTTACTTGCTGACTTAAGGGTTCGCCTAATGGCCCCGAACATAAGGTTGAACTTATGCAACTTATTCACAACGTCGTTGCGTGCATTATAAGACACACTGCAGCCCACGTATTCAAAATTGCTAACTTTTTCCTGGACAGTACCGTCTATAACAATTTTTGCCCGTTCGGGATCAGTTCCACGAAAAGCCATCACCTTGGTCTTACGTGTGGATATCTGCCATCCAGAGTCTGGATTGCACTACTAAATTGCCTCATATTCACTACTAAATAGTGTGGACGTATTCACTACTAAATTGCCTCAAATAAGGACTAGCTGGTTTTATTATTACAAAAAATAATTGCACTCGTTAGGTTAGCAGCGAAATTCGGAACATCTGGCTGCGTTCCATTCTTCCATCCTTAGCGGTTTGTGTAGTCGGTTTTTTCCACCTACTTTCACTTTTGACTATATAAGGGTTGAGCTTGTTGCGTCCATGTCGCGCTCGATTACCCCCTATAAACAATCCTCTGGCCCCACCTCGCCCTTGCGATGTTTGACCAACCATACGACCATGCTTCCATGCTTCTTACAAACCCGTGAAAAACACCAGAACCTAAAACACAGATTCTGTCCCTCCAATAATAATAATAGCAACCAGGAGAAACCACCCTAACATGCGCATGGCTACACAGCTTTACAGATGCATCAGGTTGGCCCGGAGACTCCGAATAATGGGGCACGTCCAGCTGCTGCCCGAACAATTTGTCCTTGAGCTTGTCCCTGGCGCAGTGTTTTGTTGATCTTAAGACCGTGCAAGTGTTCGTGTCATAGTGGTTGTGTTGTGCTTTTTTCACAGTAAGTATTTATTTGTATTATTTAGCCTTTTGATCATATACTATGTTAACATTTTATATTATATTTGACTAGTTATCACTCGTTGATAGGGTTTTACTAAGTGTGTCCGTCATGTCTTTCTTCATAGTCAGACTGAAGACGTTTGGGTAGCCGAAACGTCGCTCACTTAAATTTTTCAGTAACTGTAAAAGTTCGTCATTTAGATTGTAAACTTAAAACACAGGGTTCATCGACCGAAGACTCGGTGTGGTTTCATACACTCATTACTTAGTAGCTGTTACGTAATTTGATTGCAACAATGGATTTATTCCTGACCAGGAAACACAAACGTCATTAGCGCGGATCTGATAGACTTGTGACAGCTCTGGCGTTGGGGACACTATTTGTACAGTGCTTTCTCGGGTCAGCATGTTGACGCCCCTGTGACCTTTCTATTCTGTCCGGCTGTCAATTTTCATTGTATTAAGAAATTAAATTATACTATATTTTACAGAAATTGTTTACCATATTACGTATTTACTCGTCGCTGTTCTGTACTTCTCTTTTTGCTTGTATATTTTATGCAGTAATAAAGATTTATTAATATTAACTCTTGAGATTTATGCTAATGAAAAATATATTCTCATCATGCATACTGACTGCTAACATAATTGTCATAACAAAAAATTTTTAGCATCCGTCTTAATTAGTTTCGCAGTGTATTTAAGTCATTTTAACAATTTTCATCACAGGTACGGTGGCACAACCCAGTCTTGGCGTTTGACAGTTGTTATATTATATTATATATCGTCTTAAGAACACAGTTGTTATTTTTAGTATACATTTTAGTTTTCTTGAAACGTAACATTTCTCTATTCTGCGACGATATATCCTATATACCTAGGCTGATTTTACCTGGCCTGACTGAACTCTCACTGAAGATGTCTCAGCCGAACAAAGCAGATGAAGATGGTAGAATCTGTGAAAGGTTTAATGTTATGAAAAGTAAAACTCTCATTTAAATTAACAACGACCGTGTTGATTTTAACAGTCAAGTGCATGAAGATTTAAGCGCTAGACGGTACACTGCCTGTCTGCGGCTGAGACTGGGTTGGTTTGGTGACCTCCCGCGAACAGTGGCACTTGCAATTAGTTTCTTCTGTGAACACTTAGGTAGTTAATAATTTCTTGTCGACGTGAGAGGGTTCTTTGCACTTTCAAACAAACAGGTGAGACGGGTTATCGTTTTACGCCTGATGTGAACGTTTCTTTAAAGAAGAATGAAAGAAAATATTAAAATTTACACTCTTCCTTGTGAAAGTACTCAAAACAGAATATAAAACTGATATCGCTTATAATGACAGCTGAAATAAACCAGCTACATATTGATTTAGTATTTCGCAATATTTTCTTTTTATTATCTTTAACATTTTATTTATTCAATTTTCTACTAACTTATTTCATACATTTCGTTACTTAATTTTTTAACTACATTACTACATATATTTACCAAATTAAATTTTGTACCACAACACAAAATATACATGTAAACCTTATTTTCTTCTAACTTAATTTGTTACGTTTTTACTCACCAATTATTCTTTTATATGTTACATCATTTTGTTATTTTTAAGTGTTTTTGTATTTTCTTTGTATTTATATACATTTTATATTTAACTCATTAAGTTTTTTACTGTATTACAACATACATTTTGACATGATAATGTCTTTTGGCTGGCCATCATTTGAAAATTTCTGTAACGCTGTAAACTGTAACGCATCACGCTGCATGACGTCATTCTTGCGTGACGTCATTGGGATTGTTGTAAATAAACGTTTGTTTTGATACGTCGCAATATATATAATGTGTTAAAAATAATATCACTGCAAACAATTAAACCAGATTTATAAAGCGTCCTGAAAGTTTAAAATCAAGTGTTAGCACAATTTACCAGCCGGGAATCGTTAACTAAAACCGCGACCGCTAACATGCTAACGTCGTCGCAGATTAAAGACCTAACAAGCAAACAACACTGCATAGCTGTAGATAGGTTATTGGGGTTATTGTCTCTAGTTAATGGTTGTCTTCGTATGTGATTCAGCTAACGATCTATTCATTAAAATATTTGTCATCGTAAATGCAAATCTACTGTTCTTTATATTTAATTACTCACCGCAGAAATGTGAAGTATAACACAGATACATAATGTCATTGGGATTGTTGTAAATAAAGGTTTGTTTTGTGTTGTGGTGAAATACACTGCTGCTGGTATATAGTAACCATAACGTGGCGACTGATTAAAACAGCGTTCGACAATGGATAGCAGCGACGAGAAGGCTCAGATCAAGAAACGACAAAATGCCGAGCGAGCAAGAAAGTATCGGGAACGAAAGAAGCTCGAGAAGGAACAGCAACGAGCGGTTGCTGTCGGCGGTGAAGCTTCAATACCAGCAGCCCCATCGCAACAAAAAATTCAAGTACCGTCTGCCTAGTGGCAAAAGCTAAAGAGCATGATAATGTCTTTCGGCCGCCAGCTAAACGCAACATTATTATGGTTACTGACTGACTGATTGTTTCCTTTCTGCAAATGTTGCGTTTAGCTGGCGGCCGAAAGACATTATCATGCTCTTTAGCTTTTGCCACTAGGCAGACGGTACTTGAATTTTTTTATATCCTGCGTGCGCGCGCGCGCGCGCGTGTGTGTGTATTTGTTTTTAAATCTTAATTTTCTTAATAAGAGTGAGAGAGAGACAGAGAGTTTTGCACAAATTTGTCCGCGCGCGTGTATAGGCCCTACCCACACATACACTATACGCATACATTGAAAAATTACAATGTTATATAAGGACGTTTCTGTGGTAGCCTAATACCGTACGCAACTCTAATGTATAAATTACCGGCTAGGTTGTAGGACTTGTTTGTACCTCAAGTTCAATGTTCCTGTTGCACAATAAAGCTTACTGTTAGTTGTGAGGAGAAAGCATGAAATAACTATATAAATATGAAAAAATTATTGACATTTTAACAATTATTTAAAAAGATTAAATTTTGAGAAAAATATAAATTTGAAATATTCCCTTTATTTTGGAAGCTTTACACAGCATAAAACCACATTACGCATATTATACATCACACAGAAAAATACACAAATAACAAACATAAAACTATTTATTTAAACAATTATAAGAGTATTTCAGTTACTTGGGAGTCTGACATAAAATATAGTCTTTATATTATTAATATAAAAAGAATTATATTAAAAATTATTCTATTATAAATAGGGTATTTATATTATAAATAGACTTTGCATAGTATGATATCAATGTAACTATTTATATTTATTACACAGACCTGAAAAATTTACTTATAGTATTTAATTCAATATAATATATATTTTTTCAAGGAATACTAGTTAACGTGCATTTTAATTACAGGGGAACGTTGTAAGTAACACATATTAAAAGTACGTACTTTATACTAATTATTGAAAGTCAAGTAATGACTCTCTTTATAACTATTTCTTTATATAATGATTCAATTTATTTACTACCATTCTCGTTTATAAAAAATACTTGCTCATTTATCACTTGTTTTCACTGCTGTGTTACTGTAGCGAAGTTATCCTTGTGTGTGTGTGTGTGTGTTCGGCTCCTGGGTGATGACGATAATGATGAAGATGATGAACATCGATCTTTGGGTGTGTGTTTAAACTGCATGATGATGCTGTTGATGATGTTTTCGGCGTTCCCACGATCAGAGCGACATAGCAACCCTATCATTGTTACTAGAGTCTCTCCCCGCTGGCTCGAAATTTTCCCAGGTATTTATAGTATGGTGTAAGTCGACAGGTCTGAACACATGTATGCCCTCGCAGTTTTTCTTTAGTCCCACGTAGAGCATTGGTCCCATAAGCATTTTGTTATTCACAAATCACTTTTTCGTCCGCTTCTGTACTAATAACAGCGTTGATGTGCAAACCAGTAGTTGCATAAGAGTCATCGTCTTTCACTTGCTTCGTACACATAAATTAATTCTTTATTACCTACTAATTACAAGAATTGTTAACTTGTATTTAAATAATTCATTATTGTTGTGCAATTTGCATTCATTTTGCTTCTTCGTACGCGTCTTTTCACTCTTCCTGTAATGGCATTGTTTGGTTTGCAAAATGTATTTTCAAATGCGCTAATTATATTGAACAAAACATATATATTCTTATTTAATTTTCAATTATTAATATTAGTTCGTGCCCTAACCAGAGTTCACGCATACAAAGAAGATGTACTATACACAGAGACATAGGATTTCCTGTGTATAGAAACGAGTCACGGGCGTCAGAACTACTTGTACATACACACAAAATACATTGTCCACACGTGCACCTCCTAGCCGCCCATTAGCAACGCATATTGACATGTGTTTTAAAACAGATCCGTTCCTGTTTATACTGTTTGAAACTATTTACAGCAAGTTCTGCCTTTAAATTATCTATACGTACAAAAAAATAATATCCTGGAAACACACACACTCATATACGGCCTCCATGTTCTGTCTGTCTGTCTAACTCTTTATCCCTCCTTCTCTCTCCCTCTATCACAGTCTCTCTGTCTTTCTACTTCTCTCTATCTCTCCCTCACTCCCTCTCATTCTCTTTTTTCTCTCTCTCTCGCTCACTCTCTCTCTCTCTTTCACTCTTTCACTCCCTCTCTCTTTCTCTTAATTAAAAACAAAATTATTTCTTGATTAATTTGTTTATTTTTCAATTAATTTTTATTTTAATAATTTTTATGTTTCAATTAAATTTTATCTCCTATTAACCACATTTCTTACTAAAATGCTAAATACGCCCACATACTAAATTCAATTTGTTTTACGCGCGCTCACATCTGTATGCGCGGATAATTTATCTATATACAATATGTAATTTAGAAATAACAGTGACACACACACACACAAGTATTTCAAGTATGTTTCTTAAGTTTCATTAAAATTTTACGTAACCGTGAACAAGTTGCTGACGCGGTAATACGGTGATCGCAAGTGAGACGAGTTTTACGGTTTTGGAATTGGTACTGGTTGCAGGTGGGAAGAATCCGTTTATCTCATTGCGACAAGATGAATTTGTCCTACAAGGCCTGCACCATTTACTCTTTCCTGCACAGCATAGTACTGAAATTTTTCTGTTGTGTCTTTTCATTTTTCCTTTGGTCAGTTTATCTACAGTAAGTCCACTGCTTATCAGTTTTATGGTTTGCATTTTCAAAGACATTAGAAAGTGACTTAAATCCAGACATTAAATCATCGCGTATAAATTATATTAAATTTTCAATGAAGCCTTTATGTATTCTTCTTCTATGTTTTACCATATTCTTTAATATTTTTCACATAAAATTGATTTAGTAAAGTAATATTATTAGTTATTTTGAAATTATTTTATTCAGAAAATACATATTAAAAAAATGTCTAAGTAAAAACTTTTAAACGGGAATATAGTGTGTCAAATAATATCGAATTTTAATATTTACTTCAGGATACTCGTCGAAAAGCGAATTCAAACGCAAAACGCCTGCTGAAAATGTTGCTACGAATAAATATTTCGTTACTATCTGAATTTCAGGAATCATTCAGAGTCCTGTAACCTGCTAACAAAATACTGAAATCTAGTTAATCTAAATAAATCATTTAAATTACGGAACCGAAGTCATGGGGTGACGAATTAGTGAGAGAGTAAGAACAAACCAATTAAAGACAATAACTTATAAAACGTTTTATTACAACAGCAGGAATGAACAGTACTAATATTATGCTCGAACATATTTATTGCTGGAAATTTCAAACTAAACCCAGTTATACACTGTAATTGAAAAAAATTGTTTAATGATTGTGAGAAAAATATGTAATTTTCTTCTGTTTTTTCTGTCGACCGTACTTTTCAAGAGCCAAATTATGTACTTGGCGCAGTGAAATTATTTTAGGCAGTTGTGCTTTATAGCTTTATAGCTTAGGCAGTTGTGCCTTTGTAGCTCTTGATTGCTGTAGACAATGATTGAATGACATCATTGTGAAAGATTGCAGGTTTTATTGGCTGGTCATCTTCATCATCATTAGCTTCTGTAGATTTTGTAGACACATACATAACAATTTCATCATCACTAAACATTTTGTAGCTTACATCCGACAAGTCGATTTGTCACCAATTTTTGACGTCATCTTCATTCAAATTGTTAAATGCTAGTAGGGATTGGTAGACATCTAACAACTCCGATGTGGGGTCAAGATCTTCTGGTTCTGCTTAGCTGATTCAGATGACCGTAACTTATTCCAGGCAGATTGTAGAGTGTTTTCCGGAATACTTTGCCAGGCATCAGATGCATTATAGCTGCGACAGCATCCTTTATACTGTATGGCTTCCAAGGCTCTTCAATGTTTACATCGTTTTCACAAAGTGCCAAATTTTGTAAAAAGCACTTTTTGTACCGCTTCTTAAAACACTGAATGGCGCCTTGGCCCTTTGGTTGTAGTAAGCTTGTTAGGTTAGCAGGCAGAAACATACGTTGGGTGCCGTTTGAATCACATGAACAGTCTTCTAAATCATCAAGATTTCGTGGTTTTTTCGCCTCGCCGATGACAGCTAACGGCATTTTATGGATTCCACTAGCAGTGGAACAAGCAAGAATTGTAATGCAATCTTTTCTCACCTTATATCCTCAAGAGGCTGAATATTCTGAGCCAGCTGCCAGTGTACTTTGTGGGAAAGGTTTCCCGTACAACCTCGTCTTGTCACAATTATACACTTGGTCCGCGCACAAAACCCAGTTTATTAATGTGAGCACTTATTAATGTTTTCCCGATAAATCGAGACTATTTCACTGTTTGACTGAGCTTTTTCCCTTCGATTTGTAGCTGTCGAATATCATGGCTTTCCATAAACTTATGGAGCCAACCCTGACTTGCTTTAAAATGTGGGTCACTATTAAGTTTTTTGTTGAATTAGACAGGTTTTTCAGTGATAATTGGCCCACTTAATGAAATTCCTTGTGAGCATTCCTGAGGGCTATCGTTAATATTTTACTTTTTAACACATTTGCTACTGCAGCTTTGCTTTTGCACACAAACTCTTCAATTCGATCACCATTCTTCTTTATATCATTTATTGTCGAACGTGGGACCACAAATTTCCGACAGTCTAGTCGCACTTTCACCTTTCCGAAGACTCTGGAGAATTTCGTATGTTTTTGGTAAATCGAGGCTTTTATATGGAATATGCTTAGTAGACGCCACTGACCGTGAGCAGCTCTACTTGAAAACTGATCAGAAACATGCACAAGAAATGTTTGGAATCAGCACAAGGCCTCGGAGAGACTGAATTTTCGGAAACATACTACGCTTTAGCAACACAACACAACACTTATTGTGCCGTGTACACAAGTACGAAATACTGAAATGTCGGAACCAATACCTCTCGCAATCCGTTCTCCTGGCTATTATTAGACTCAGGCCACAGTCAGCAAATTTCTGGCTTATCCCGGCTAAATTTGGAGCGTACATATTACGCACTAGTTAATAAAGAAAAAGAAAAACCTTGAGTGGGTGTTGAATTAATGAGGGAGACGAATTAGTGGGTGACGAATTAGTGAGGGGTTCCACTGTAGTAGTTTTGGATAAGGAACGAAAAGTCTACAATTTAAAGTATTTGTAATTGTGTAAACGTGAATATGTTTTTGATTAAAAGAGATAGTTAATCAAGGCAGTAACAGACAGAGAGTTTCCTCAAAAAAGCCTGTGCCCGATGTAATCTAACATTTTGTGAGACTTAATTTAAGCTACATGCCGTCTACAAGCTTGCTATATATATATATTGTAACACGTACAAATAATTAAAGGTTCGTTAAACCTTTGTTCAACGTTACGCCCCACTGTTGTGAGCGCCAATTTGTAACAAGACCTGTATATGCTGGTTACAAATAAATATTTCTGGATTTTACAAAAAAATTTTATTCTTCGTATTGTTTAAATTAGCAGCCATCCTTACTATTTCTTTTATGAATTTGCTAACTGCTATAATTTTTTATTGTTCGACTAAGCTTTTCGTCATTACTGACATCTTCAGGTCTTAAACAACCTTAAGACTTCAGGTTGTTTAAGACCTGAAGATGTCAGTAATGACGAAAAGCTTAGTCGAACAATAAAAAATTATAGCAGTTAGCAAATTCATAAAAGAAATAGTAAAAAAATTTTAATTTAATTAAAAAAAATTTTCAAAAAAAAAAATTTTTGTTTGGTTATTGTTTAAATAATTCTTGTTATGTGTTTTGTCGAAAATTTAAAATTCTGTAATTTATTTATGTCAATTTATTCACTTTTGGTTAACGGTAAATACATTTGGAGTTAATCAGATTGTCTCACTTGACTAATCGATTGGCGATTTTCTTCTATGCTCCAGTATATCACTCTCCTTTAGTAATGGTTGTCTTCCAGTAAGTCCTGTAGTTAATGAAAACTCTTATATTAACTGGTGAAATAAATTTAAAACCAGATAATTGAATTATTAAATTTATTGACAAGTATTCTGAAAATATCCATTTAAAATCGATATTGATATAAAGTTCGACTCTTCCACAGGGATAATCGATTCTCAGTACAGGTTATATTATATAGTTATTTTATGAATGGTTCTTTTAACGGTTATAATTATAACAGTCAGAGAAGGGTCAAGCATAGAAAGTATAACATTACAAAAGAAACCTTTTTAATTAATAAATACACAATTTGATAATAATATATAATGTTTATAATGCACAATTTTATACCATATGATGACTGGATGAATTCAATCGGGAGAGTTCGCTTTGCATCACGGAACCATCATGGCGACGACTTCTCTAATGCAGTATAACAGGAATGGCGTCGCTGGATTTTCAGACAATAAAATTGCCTTCACAACTGGTTCATGATCTCCGTAATATTGTATAATGTCTATTGTGTTGTTAGAGGTGTTCTGGTTAAATGTTCCGTGTTCACTGGCTTTAAATGTTGGTATTTGGTGTGTTCACTGTTGTTGGTGTATGACGAAAAATCGTGAAGTTCATTGTAATGTGAATTATTAATGTTTAATAGTTTTATTGGTTTATTTCACTTGTATTCGGTTAAGTATTGTTTGTTTTCACTGTTTGTAATTGTGCTGTGCACTGATTATATGTTTAATATACAAATTTCGATAACTCTCGATTGTTCACTGATTTTAGGCTAAATTTTTACACGCCATTAAAATATTCGCTATATATGCTCTAAACCAACCGCTCTCTTCGAATGTTAATTAAGAACTGTTTTACTTCCTTCATCTCCTGAAATATCTTGCCAAGTTAATATTAGAAATGTATTGTTTAAATATAAATCACTTCCTCTGCATGTGATTTCAAAATACACATTATATTCAGAATATTTTTTGTTTATTGATTACTTTAGTGAACTAGTAATTACATAATTGGTTTTTCTAACTCCTTCTGTTTAATTTGACATACAATAGTCCATATTTATAAAGATTTTTGTCAAAATTGCTATATTTCTGTCATTTTGGAAATACAGGCTCAAATCTGTTTCCTGTCCTTGTCCAAAATTTTAGCCATCTTAGGTGTTATAAATATGATTATAATAAATTTCAGGTTGATATAAATCTTTCGCTTTCCTTAATGTCTTACAAATTTATCATTTGATCATTCTTTTAGTTATAATTCATGAATTTACTATTCCTCCTTTAAAATTGTTAGGTATTATGTTTTGAAATTTTTTAATAATTTAATACATCTTTTTATATTATTTGTTTAATATATAGTTTCAGTTAGAGTAGTTGGTGATTGATTCACCTTATATAAATCTCAATAGTTTACTTGGTTTATTAAACTTTCTTACTCAATTATAATGTTATTTGGAATTCATTATTTGGCCTAGATTCTATAGTTTTACATATGCTGTTTTTCAAATAATGTTATTTCTATACCCCTTCTGACATTCTAAAGTTAACACAATATAAAATAAAATTTCCTTATATAACTATTGGTACATGTAGCAATGTATTCATGCTCATAATACAAAAACAATATTGAAAATTAATTTCTAGTCTTTAAAGTTAGACATTTTGGTTTTAACTATTTTTTAAAATACATAACAAAAATTTTATAAACTGATATAGTATACATACATAAACATTTTATGCTGTATGAAACTGTTATATTAACAAACATTCTTATCTTAATAATAATTCTTATTCTATTACCACTTTGAAATGTGGAGTTCATTGGCTTTGAAGACAAACATAATTAGCCATTTAAAATTTTAATTTTTGTTAAACTTAATTTAATTTCAGTCCTTTCTGTTTATATTATGTATTATATTTTAATTCCCTGTCACAGTAATTATTCCCCACCTGCTCTCTTTATCACTTACATTTCTATGAATGTTTTTTGATAAAAAATGGCCTCTTCTATGAAACATTCGAAATATTTTCACAACAATATTTCATGACATGTTATCTCTGTAATCATATAAAATATAAAAGTTATTTAATAGCACATAGTTTAAGTAACAGTTACACCTTTACTTGAACTTTATTATATTAAAATAACTTCCACTGGTACACTTACACTGTTGGTTCTGACTTATATTTGAGTTCTACAATATTCTAAGACCAAACGTTTAGTTATAATGGATTGTGAAGATTTGTTTATTTTATTATATAATAACTTTAGTTGGTGCACTTCTATTCATACTACTAAATACTTTTGTTTTTAATTAATTTACATTGCTTTGAGGTTTTGGGGTGTTATACTTTCTTTGGTTGACATTAAAATTTGGTTTGGGGTTTATCATTGTTATTAATAGGTTTATCATGGGTATTCCTCGTAGTTCTCTCCCATCCTATATCTTCTTTTCTTCTCTTCTTCCTTCTTGGGTTTTCCAAGGTAATTTGTTTTTATTTTGTCCGTTGGTTGGTTCGGGGTATCTTCTTTATTACCTGCTCCTAACCTACCTGGGTATTCTCCTGATTTTATTTAGTTTCTTCAGATTTAACTTTCTTCATACTTTATAGTTGCATTTTTATAATTTAATTATACCTTTCTTTTATGGTGGTGTTTTCCTTTGATATTTAATTATTTTCATTTGATATTCAATTATTTTCATTTGATATTTAAGTATTTTCCTTCGATATTTCTTTTCAGTTAATTGTAATTTAATGTATTTGTGATCATAATGGAATTATTACTTAGTGGATTATCTGTCATGTTACAGATTGCCCTCCTCCAGAAGTGATTAGTTCAGACTATACTTGGTTTGTCTGAAATAATTGCTTATGATAATTATTATATTTTTTATTATTCTTAACTTCCTTCCATTTCTAATTTTTTCTCCTCTATATTAGAGCTTACATCTATTTCATTTTTAATTGATCTTCCTTGATGGTAATAGTCATCTGAGTTTCATATTTATTATTTTATTTTCATTTTTTTCTTGTTGTTTTATCCCTGGGATATTTATTCCCTATCATTCCCTAACACGTGAGCTGGGGCAGTTCAGAGAGGCACTGTATGCTACAAACTCTGCTGGCCAATACTTCACTTCTAATTGAGTACAGAGGCAAATCATCTCTGCTCAAAAACATATTAATACTGCTGGACTTATCTACAGACAGTTATTAAAAAAAATTATTTAAGAATAGTCCACTTTATGACTATTTAAAAAAATATATCTTTGGATACTTCACTTCGTATATTGCTCAGAGATTTTAATATGCCTATCTCAGTTATTCTTCTGACTTGTTAGCTTTATCGTTATCTCAATTCTTATTATGGTGGAAAGCTCTTTTATTAATATAATTATCATTGTTTATTCTAATATAAAGTTTTTGTTATTAATTCTTTATTCTTCTATGGTTTTTATCACAATCTGCTTCTGTTTATTGGTAGCATATATTTTCTGATATTTTTTGTTTGTTACTTAGCTTTTATTTATTCCACTAGTTCCATGTTCTAGCACTTTCTTCTAATTGTCTTTATTACACTCGACATTTATTTCATGATCATATTCATTATTGATTTATTTAATTACACTTATTTTTTGTTCCTTTTCTCAAATTACTTCTCTCTGATTTTTTATTCAAATGAATTCTTTAATTATTGTTTAATGAGGTTATTGTTTCTCTTTGTATTACTTTAAAGTGTTATTTTTTTATTTCAACACAAGTTTATTCATTTAATCGCATCACTGGTTTTTATTTCCTTTTATTTAATTTCATAGAATGTTTTTGTAAATCATTGGTTGTAATTTGACATTACTATATATTTTAGAATTGATTTGTTTAATTCTAAATTCTTTTTCTTTTATTAATCATAAATATTTTTCATAAATACTTTGTTTGTAATTTGATATTACGATATATTTGAATTATGTTGACTTTAACAAAATTCTTTCCTTTTAATTATTCCAAATGGTTTCTTTCAAATTTATTTGTAGTAACTTGATCTTACTTTATTTTGGAATTTAGTGTTTTTCACTCTCTAAATTCTTTTTCTTTTTAATTCCATAAAGTTTTTTAAAATAATTGGTTTTTAAGGCGTGCTTACTATATTTTTGAATTTATTTGTTTTAAATTCTACCACCTCATTATGTATCCGTACTCTTCTTTATCAGACCCATACTTATCGATGTTGACTTTGGAGTAATCATTTTCCTTCTTCTGGCTGGGATCCTTTTTAGGTTTTTGGTTACATTCTGCTTTGATATGGTTGATTTGAGCTATTCGGGGTCCTCCGTCGTTATTTGGTTCGTTATGCAGTATTTAATTACTAGGATATTCACTGACTACTACCCAATTTTCATTATCACTGTTATTTTGGTTAGGCCCGACCGGGGTGTTGGTCGGTAAACCTTGAGTGGTTGCCTGCCGCTCCGTACGAGGGATAGATGGTTGATCTCGGTTCATGTTCCGTTCTGGGTCATCAAAACTGTTACCTCGTCTATGCGGATTATTCCTTGGATCCTCCCGTTCTCGGCTTCTCCGTCGATCCTCCTCCTCATGGAAGCTGTTACGCCGCTGATAGTAGTTTCTTCGTTGGCGATCGTCTTCAGCTTGTATGAAGTTCACCCTCGGTCTGGAAAACCTATTATTATTATTGTTATTATCTGGTCGATAACCACGGTTATTATTATAATAACGTTCCGGGTTATTATAGTGGGGGTTTCTCTGACTATTATTGGAATTTTGGTAATAGGTTTTTTATTACCTTGGTAACCATAATTTGTTCTACTGGTATTTTGGTTACCTGAAATGTTATTATTATCATTATTACTATTGTCGTTGTTTGCGTTATTTTGGGGATTGGCACTGTTTCCATGATAGCCATTGATGTTGTTATTATTATTATTATTATTATTGTTGTATTGATAGTTCCTTGGTTCCGACCGATCATTCCCCCTCCGTCTTTGTCGGTAATAGTCCTCGTTCTCATAATTTTCGAGAAGTTCAGTCATGGCCTGTATGGTTTTGATTTGGCTGCCTCTCCTTGCTCGAATTACCTCTTCATCATAGTGATATGACAACTTGTTTACGAGGCATTCTTCTGGTATGGCTGGTTCCAAATGCTTAGCCATACATACTTTGCCGAGGAAGTATGCAGTCATTGAGCTACCCACCTGTTGTTTGTAACGGCCGTGACAGATATTGTCACGTATCAAATTTTGGGTAGTCTCAGACCAATATTTCGCCTTAAATAAGCTCTTGAACTGCTGGTAATCTTCGATGTCACTACGGTTGGCCATCCACCAATGATCGATCATTTCTCGAAATGACTCGTCTAACAACTCCCGGTTATTGACCCATCTGTTGCCCCTATGTTTGGCCATGTACTCCTCTATTCGGGCCAATAACTCCATGGGCTTTCTTTTATACTGGCGGAAGTTCAACCACTCTCGATTCTCATTTATGGGGAATTGTGTGAAGTTTGTTGGTCGGTTTCGGATCACCTCCATCTCTTCCTGGCTCTGCCGCACTTGACCGGTGATATTGGTCATCGCCGCTTCCATCCCGTCGCATCTTTCTTTCACTTGGTTATGCACCTTACTTATTGCCTCCTGTGTTTCTTTTCGGTTTTCTTCCAACTATGTCTTATGGTGTTCCTTGATCTGGGTAATTTCGGTCTTTATTTCTTCCCTGACTTCCTGTACTTCATTCTCCGTTTGGCGACATCTTTCGTCTACCTCCCTGATCTGTTGGTTTACTATTATTGTCTCTTGTTCCAATTTTTGATTTATAGCTTTCTTATTGTCGTTGATTTTCCTGTTCAACTCTTCCTTCGCCAAATCTATTCTCTCGTCTACCTTGTTCATATTTTCCTGGTAGCCTTTCCTTAATTCTTCTCTTAACCGTTGGTTATTCTCATCCAGTTTCTCCTCCATCTTCTTATTGTTTTCCTCCATCCTTTGATTAGTTTTATCAATTTTCTGACTCAAGGATTGATTGTTCTCTTCCATCTCCTTACTATTTTCTTCCATCTTCTTACTATTTTCTTCAATGTCCTTCCTTAATCCTTCTTTCGTGGATTTTATGTTCTTATTTATTTCATTCAAATCTTCCTTCAAGGACTGTTGGCCTTCCTTCCTTTCCTTACTCGATTCTTTTCTTGTAGAATCCAGTTTCTTATTCAAGTCTTCCTTTGTAGAATCCAATTTCTTACTCATTTCCTTATTGGTATCTCCAATTGCATCCATCTACTTACTCATTTGTAGGAACATTTCCATCATCTTATCCATTTTACTATCTTCTGTGGTCTTGGACTTTTCTATTTCCTTATCTGGGACATGGGCGTCCCCTGTTTGAGTGGGTACCTCGGGTTGTTTCTGTTCCGCTGGGGGTAATAACGTTTCTACATTTTCCACGGGTGTTGCCTCCTTGTCTCAAATATCGAATTCCTTTTCGGCCTCTGCCGCCCTTTTCTTAGAAGTCGCACGACGTTGCATGTTGTTTCCTTCTTTGACCGTATAACCGTTGCCAAGCTTAATTAGTAATTGGCCAAGTTACTGTAGTCTTCCAATCGCTAATTAAAGCCCTCTAGTTGGACGCCAATTTGTAACACTTACAAATAATTATTGGTTCGTTAAACCTTTGTTCAACGTTACGCCCCACTGTTGTGAGCACCAATTTGTAACAAGACCTGTATATGCTGGTTACAAATAAATATTTCTGTATTGTACAAAAAAAAATTTTAATTTAATTAAAAAAATTTTTCAAAAAAAATAATTTTCATGTTTGGTTATTGTTTAAATAATTCTTGTTATGTGTTTTTGACGAAAATTTAAAATTCTGTAATTTATTTATGTCAATTTATTCACTTCTGGTTAACGGTAAATACATTTGGAGTTAATCAGATTGTCTCACTTGACTAATCGATTGGCGATTTTCTTCTATGCTCCAGTATATCACTCTCCTTTAGTAATGGTTGTCTTCCAGTAAGTCCTGTAGTTAATGAAAACTCTTATATTAACTGGTGAAATAAATTTAAAACCAGATAATTGAATTATTAAATTTATTGACAAGTATTCTGAAAATATCCATTTAAAATCGATATTGATATAAAGTTCGACTCTTCCACAGGGATAATCGATTCTCAATACAGGTTATATTATATAGTTATTTTATGAATGGTTCTTTTAACGGTTATAATTATAACAGTCAGAGAAGGGTCAAGCATAGTAAGTATAACATTACAAAAGAAAACTTATTAATTAATAAATACACAATTTGATAATAATATATAATGTTTATAATGCACAATTTTATACCCAATGATGACTGGATGAATTCAATCGGGAGCGGTCGCTTTGCATCACGGAACCATCATGGCGGCGACTTCTCTAATGCAGTATAACAGGAATGGCGTCGCTGGATTTTCAGACAATAAAATTGCCTTCACAACTGCTTTATGATCTCCGTAATATTGTATAATGTCTATTGTGTTGTTAGAGGTGTTCTGGTTAAATGTTCCGTGTTCACTGGCTTTAAATGTTGGTATTTGGTGTGTTCACTGTTGTCGGTGTATGACGAAAAACCGTGAAGTCCGTTGTAATGTGAATTATTAATGTTTAATAGTTTTATTGGTTTATTTCACTTGTATTCGGTTAAGTATTGTTTGTTTTCACTGTTTGTAATGGTGTTGTGCACTGATTATATGTTTAATATACAAATTTCGATAACTCTCGATTGTTCACTGATTTTAGGCTAAATTTTTACACGCCATTAAAATATTCGCTATATATGCTCTTAGCGCGAGCTAAACCAACCGTTCGCTTCGAATGTTAATTAAGAACTGTTTTACTTCCTTCATCTCCTGAAATGTCTTGCCAAGTTAATATTAGAAATGTATTGTTTAAATATAAATCACTTCCTCTGCATGTGATTTCAAAATACATTATATTCTGAATATTTTTTGTTTATTGATTACTTTAGTGAACTAGTAATTACATAATTGTTTTCTTTAACTCCTTCTGTTTAATTTGACATACAATAGTCCATATTTATAAAGATTTTTGTCAAAATTGCTATATTTCTGTCATTTTGGAAATACAGGCTCAAATCTGTTTCCTGTCCTTGTCCAAAATTTTAGTCATCTTAGGTGTTATAAATATGATTATAATAAATTTCAGGTTGATATAAATCTTTCGCTTTCCTTAATGTCTTACAAATTTATCATTTGATCATTCTTTTATTTATAATTCATGAATTTACTATTCCTCCTTTAAAATTGTTAGGTATTATATTTTGAAATTTTTTAATAATTTAATACATCTTTTTATATTATTTTTTTTAATATAGACGCAGACGACAGTATACGAGCACTCTATAGTTGTGTCAGACCCTACGAAAGTCATTAGGAAGACATACCCTATCCCAATGCGATATGAGGAAGAGATTGAACTGGAAATTCGGCGCATGATCGAAAGTGGAGTCATAGAGCGATGGAACAGCAACTTCCTGCATCCTCTAGTGGTACTGAAGAAGAAAAATGGTGAAATACGTCTATGCCTTGACATGAGGGAGCTGAACAGCATTGTATTAAAGGAGTATGACTGTGCGCCAACTGCGGACGAATTATTTACTAAGTGTGAAGGAGCGAGGTACCTGATGAAGCCAGATTTACGCTCAAGTTTCTGGCAGATTCCAATTCGTGAAGAGAATAGAAAGTACACCGCTTTCCTGTATAAAAATAAATGCTACCAACACAGGGTAGTACCTTTCGGATTAAGCACGAGTTTGGTAGCCATCGTAAAGTGTCTAGAAAGAGCCCTAGGACCTGAGGTGGAACCCTACACCATGGTATTCGTAGATGATATCTTAGTTGTATCTAAAACGTTAGACGAACATATAAAACATCTAAGCACGATATTCCACAAGTTTAGGGAAGCGAACATATCCCTTAACCAAACAAATGTGAATTTATCAAATCCTCTATCCAATTCCTAGGTCACATTATTTCATCCTCTCCTATTCAACCCGATCCTATCAGAATTTCCAGCATAACTAATTTCCCTATACCCGGAAATCTCAAAGAGTTAAGAGCATTCTTAGGACTAACAGGATACTACAGAAGATTCTCACCGTTATATGCAAAGTATACGCAACCGCTTCTAGAGCTGACGAAGAAAGGACAAAAATGGAAATGGGAGAAGAAACACCAAAATGCCTTTAACCAAGTGAAAGAGTTATTCATCGAAAATATTATGTTACATCATCCTCAACGAGAAAGAAAATTCGTAATCTACTCCGATGCCAGTGACTACGCAGTAGGAAGTGGTACTGTATCAACAAGATACTATGGGAGAGCACCGAGTTATTGCCTACGCCAGTAGAGTCTTCAAAGGAGCTGAAAAACACTACTCCACATCAGAAAAAGAAATACTTGCTATAGTGTACGCTCTTAAGCAATTCAGATATTATGTTTATGGTACTCATTTTGAGATACATACTGACCACAAAGCATTATCATTTCTATTGAAATGCAAAGTAACAAATGCCCGATTATTAAGATGGATTTTAGCCATTAGCGAATTCTCATTCACCATTAAATACTGTAAAGGTAAAGACAATATTATAGCTGATACACTAAGCCGATACGTCAAAGAAGAATGTGAAGAAATCTATGAGAGCGAAAAAAAAGAAGTACGATTGTTATCAATTAAATTTAAAGAGAATGATGAAGTGAAACAAATGCTGAAAAATTTAGCACAACAGCAAGATTTGGACGTGACAATAAGGGAGATGAAGGACCAAGAACAGCTACCAAATCATTATAAG
Organism: Magicicada septendecula; assembly: GCA_034769895.1. Lineage (NCBI taxonomy): Eukaryota > Metazoa > Arthropoda > Insecta > Hemiptera > Cicadidae > Magicicada > Magicicada septendecula. The sequence goes on along the minus strand of CM068368.1, from coordinate 626,286,806 downwards.
ATACTTAATGGAATTCTTTTCAGGTTAGTAAGACAAGACTGGAAGATAGTACTAACGGACGACATCTTACAGAAATTAATTCAACATGAGAGTTTAGCACATCCTGCCGCTCTCAAATGTTACCTGAGTCTACGAGAGGATTTTACGATTAATTATATGTATCGAAAAATAAAGAAGGTAGTGAAGAAGTGTTACGAGTGCCAAACGGCGAAAGGACCGAATTTACACACATACGTGGAAATTCAGAGCATCCAGGAGGGGAACAAGGGAGAGCTAATTGCAGTGGATTTTCTGGGACCACTACCACGATCAAGTCGAGGTGTTAAGCACATATTGGTATGTATCGATGTGTTTTCCAAGGCAGTCCGACTGTACCCAATTATGCGACCCACAACCAAAGTTGTTCTAAACATACTACTACTGCAGAAATATATTCCGACATATGGAAAACTGAAGAAGGTACTCAGTGATCAAGGTGTACAATTCCAGAGTGAAAAATGGGAGAGGACGTTAAGGGAAAATCGAATACAACCTGTACTCATATCCATAAGACATCCTCAAGGAACCCTTGCTGACAGAGTCAACAAAGAATTAGATAAATATTTACGAATATACTGCCATGATCAACACAATAGATGGGCAGATTATTTACCATTTCTTGAAAAAGCCATCAACGAAAATTATAGTGAAGCAACAGGATATACTCCAATGGAATTGGAAGAAGATAAGAAGCCAAACAGATTTTGGACCAAGTATATACACAAACCTAATAACCAGAATGCACCTGTACCAATAAGTGTAAAAATTGAATACGCAAAGCAACGAATAATAGAAAGAGGTAACAAGAGAGTAGAGAGATTTAATCTAACTCACAAACATGGCATCTTTGTTTCCACATTGTTAATGCATATTCTAAAAATATCTTAAACAGCGTGGGTGATGTTGGGCAGCCTTGCAATATCCCTTTGGATGATTTAAACCTACAGACAATTTTGTTACCTACATTAATTTGTACGTTGTTGTTTTTATATAGATTTTTTACTGCTTGCGTCAGGGCTTCCGGTATTTCCAATTGTGATAGAGCTTTAAACATTTCTTGTCTGGGTACTATCATATGCTTTTCTAAGGTCGATAAACGCTAGATGTACTTCCCTGTTCTTCGCTTTTTTCTCTTCTATGATTTGTTGGAGTGTATATGTTTGGTCTACGCATGATCTCCCGGTTATAAAATCTGCTTGTTCTTCTCCAATCTTTCCCTCTATATTTTCCTCGATTTTATTTCTTAGCACCCTACCATACAGCCTTCCCATTGTTGCTATGACACTTATGCCTCTATAGTTTTCGCAGTCTTTTCTATCGCAATTTTTAAATATCGATGTAATTCGTGCTTCTTTCCATTCCGCCGGTAAATCTTCTCCATTTATAACATTCTCGAACATTCTTCCTATCATTCTCATAACTTTTTCGGTTCCGTACTTTACTAGTTCCGCTACTTTCATTGGGATTACTGCTTTCCTTATTTCTGCTCCCGTTATAGTCATTATATTTTCTGTTTCTGCCTCTATTTCTTCTTCATCGTTATTCAGGAATTCTTGTCTACGTTCCGTAAGAAGGTTTTTATAGTGTGTCTCCCATTCATTGTCTTGTATGTATTGAATATAGGTTTTATCCTTTCTATTTGTTCGTAATGATTTAATTACATTCCATGCTTCTGAACTCCTAGCTCCTCCTATATATTGGTCTACATTTCTAAACCTGTTTTCCCATGCTTCATTTTACTCTTTGCTGACCATTTCCTTCACTTCCTTGTTCTTCTCTCTGTAGTTTCTGTAATCTTCTTCATTTTTCGTAGACATCAATTTGCTATATAGTTTATTAGTTTTTTCTTTTCTTTTACCTCTTCTATCGTCTCTTCCTTCATGTCGCATTTGTATGTATTATTTACCTGTTCAATCTCTCCTGTGGCTTCTAGTGCTGCTTGCAGCATAGCTTCTTTTATGTGTTCATGTGTGATGTTTACTTCTTCATCATACCTAAATTCTATCAACTTTTGACCTAGACTTGCTGGTATAAGTTTTTTATCAATTCGTCCTGTAATAATTTAATTTTGAATTTTTTTTTCTTACTTGTTTGTGTTTATGTTGATGTGTTGTCTCTTCTGTCTTTGTTGGTATTTTGGCTCCTTTCCATGGGAATTTCATTTTTGCTATCAGTAGTTTATGGTGCGTTCCACACTCCGCTCCTCTCTGAACTCTGACGTATTTTATTGTAATTGTTGTTCTGTTCCTTATTATTACATAATCATTTATCAACCTCAGCTTTCTTGTTTCCTGTCCCCAAGTACATTTATGTATGTTTTTGTGTTCAAAGGATCCGTTAGTAATTTTTAAGTCATTTAGTTTACATAGGTCTATTAGTCTTTCTCCATTATCATTCGATATCTGTTCTCCATATGTTCCTACTTTTTTGTCATTTTTCCTCTTCCCGACTCTTCCATTAAGATCACCAGCTATTATGATTTTATGATTTCGTAGCTCTGTTTTATTTTTGTATTTTCATCTTGTAGCGTATTCATAAAGTAATCTTTTTCTGCAGCATAGCAGTCATCCGTTGAACCATAAACAGCTAGTATTGCTATTTCTCTACCATACAAAGTCAGGTTTAGTTTTATTATTCTTTCGTTCACTGGTTCCCATGATTTTATATTTCTTCTGCACTTTTTCTTGATAAGTTTTGTACTCTGATCTTTATTTACTCCACTCCATACATGTATTGTACCTTGTATTTCTTCTGTTCCTTTCCCTTTTTTCTTGGTTTCGGTGATGACTAATATGTCCAATTTCATTTTGCTAAATTCGTTTAAGATTCCTTTATCCTTTTTATTCCAACCTTGGATGTTCCATGTTCCGAACTTTAATCTCCTTTCTTTCCTCTTTTTCGTCTTGTTTTTGTTTTTGCCTTGGTTGAAGTTATCAACTGGAAATCATCAGCAGAACTGCCCCCCCCCCCCCGTTTCGGACGGGGCTCCCTCTAGTTGAGGTGTGGATTTCCACCTGGGGATTATCTTTTTTATTTTTCATCCTGCTTTTGTCTTTCAAACTCCTTCGATTTTTACGTGTGTTTGGTTGTTTATGCCTAAACGCCACAACCCCCATTTTGGAGGGCCTTTTTGTTCTGCCGCCCACTGGGGATCGTCGCCGTTTGCAGCCGCTCACTCTGAGTCAGACGCTGCTGTTGTGCATTTTTGGTCCGCCCCGGGTATTTCATTTCCCCGGTACCACCCATTATCTGGGAGGCATTCCCCTACCAATTTATTTAATCGATTTTATTTTACTTAAATATCGGAAGAGTTGAGATCTTAATCAAGGTGTTTAAGTTTAATCACTATCAAAAGTTTATATGTTGGGTCAGGAAGAAAATTTCTTTCTTCGAGTAAATTTCCTTGTCTGGCTACACTCGTATTGGCTACACTGAATGCCATTCAATGACTTCCACACTTTATAAAAATAAATGGATGCCACGATGGCCAATTGTGCAAGACAATATCTTAGTGGACTTAGCAAAGTCACAGTATTTGTTTTGTGCAATGAAGTTTTGCTGTTTTCCTGTTTATCATATTGGTCTTAATCAACAAGTCAGAGTTTAAGACATGCTCCTTAAATCTTAGTAAGAAGAAAACGCATGCTTTTAATCTTATTATTTACAGTTTATAATTATATTCAAATCGCATTACCGTACTTTAAATAAACAAGCAAGTTGAAGTTAATTGAATTTATTAGTCTGACCACAAGTGATAGTGCTATAGTTACAATACTGATATAATTACAAATCCAAATTAATGAAAAACAGTGGATGAAATAAAATCAAACCATTTTGAATCAAACTTTATCCCCTTTCCTACTCTTAGGAGTAAAAATATCCTCATTTACCAACCTCTGTTATGTTATATATTCGTCCAAATTTGAATCCATACATGCGATTTTTGACTTTAAAAGTGTCACAATAGTTTATAAATAGACTATAAATAATTCAAGCCTAAAAAATTGAAAACCAATTTAAATAAATTACTTATAAATATAAAATGTAATCACGGCAAATACGTATGCAAGGAGTCAATTTTTTCATATTATTATAGTATAAATAAAACAAGCTTATTACGTTGCTTGTGCCATTTTGAAATCCTATACAAAATCTACGCTACAATTGAATGTATTTTCAACTTTTCTATTCATTTCTATTGTATAGTCTACGTGGAAACCACATACTCCGTTCACAGTTCACTGAAATACAAGCTATTACTGAGGCACTGTATATTGTTCTTGTTGTTTTCCTTTCCAGAATAACAGTGCTGTAAGTAATAAAGTAATTGCATGTGCTCAACGTATGAAACAGTTGGCTGCATATTGTCTGTTGTGAAGTTTACAATATCATATTTCTACCGTGTATCATTGCTATTTTATCCTTAATAATTTTAAAAAGGAGAGACTATACCCACCTAATGTTTATTTGTCAAGAATTGTCTAAATTTGGATCTTGTAAAGAGATTATTTATAAAATATTTTTCTTTATATGTTTTAGTAACAGCTGTCACAGCCAAACATATTACTTATTATTAGCTGCTACAAAATTAGATATAACACTAAGTTGATTATTAAAGTACTCAACTCTACATGAATTTTTAATTCAAATATTTCAGAGGGCGTTTTACGGTTTGAATAAGTATCTTGGAATTCTGCATTTTTAGACTACACATTAAAATAATATATTTAAAAACAACAGTCTGTAAAGGATTTAGAAAGGCATGAATATTAACGTAATTGGTTACATTTAGTTCTTTACGCCTTTGACTCGTAGACCATAGGGAAGTGGTGTACAAAGTAAATGGATGTTTTAAACACGATTCTGAAAAAAACAAAGATTACAGATATTTTTAGAACAGAGTGCATTATGGTAAATATTTTAGGAGGATACATGAGAAAATCAGGTTGTTGGTAACCTAACATAAAAGAAAGAAAGGACTGAAGTTTGGGAGATTTATTTATGCACAATAGCGTAACATGTTGCTACATTACTGTAGCTATTAGACTATACTAATATTGAAAAATACTAGGGGAGGCGATGAAAGAGGTCCTTTTGGCAAACGGCTGCAAACATGAACTTGAATAGATTCTGGGGACAGACAATCCGTCAGATCATATAACGGTTTTAAAATATGGCTCTCACCACGTCGTGAACTGAGGTTGACCCAAAAATGAAATATTCATTTTTTTTTTCATTTTAATAGTACACTCCCGCAAATCAATGTTTTGAATAGAAAATTCTTTACACAGTTTAAACTCGCGATGCAAACGACATGTAAATTTTATTGTGTACTACACTTAGAATAAGTGTACATATGGGGATTCAGAGGTACCGTTACCGTTCTCACTGGCAACAGTAAACCGTTTTCACCATAAACAATGAAATTGTAAATGTGGTGCAGGCTCTTTCACAGACTACAAAATTACTGAGAAAGTTAAAAATTAGGCAGAGGGCTTCATAATTTCGAGGTGAGTTATATATGAAGTATACCATTTGTTTGTTATAATTTATAATAAAAATAGATGATAATACAAAAACAGAAAACTATTTAACATTGTTCTGTCTAATAGACAAAAAACGTAAGGAATGATTGAATGAACTTATATATGGTCTTAAACGAATGCTGTTTGCGGGGTTGGACAACCTAGACAACCGTAGAACAACGATATAGCGACGAAAATATTTATTAAGAAAGAGAAGCCTCAATTGGAAATAACCTATGCGGAAGGGGATAATAAAAAGGTAGGGAGAAAAGCCATTTCTCTCCACACTTCATAGGGAAGAGACTAATCCAAAATTACGTAGATTACGTAAATCGCATTTTTTACGTAGAATACGCCTTTCCCCGCATTGAGTATGGGCACCTGTGCTGAAACAAAAGTGTCTACAGCAACAAAACAATGAACCATATCTGAATACTACTGTTATTAAATGTTAAGCTACGACAACTCCAACTACTCTTTTGATTGTAAAAACCAGTTCTGTATTATTAAATTGATAGTAATATCAAAGATACGATTAGAATAAAAACGCGTGCATTTTTGTCGACAGACATGTTACGTTGTTAGAATTCACGTTTCCACATTGAATGAAGATTATGCTTTAGGTATTATTTAATGCGTGTTGTAATGTATATTGTTACGACATTACAGAACAGTCTACGTGTTTGTCGAATGTGCCAGAAGAATCTCGCTCTACTTTGTGTGGCGTACGTGATTTTCGGCGCATTTGCTAGACTGTGCAGAATTCGCGCGGCCGCACGCACTGTGTCAAGGCCGGAATTAATTACGTCATAGAAGAGCTAATACGTAGTATGTGGAATAATCTAGATTTTTGGCGTGGCGGGTTATAAATACAAGCACTCAGGGACGCTCATTCAGTTTATTGTCGGGCGATTGCAAGTTATTATCGGGAGATATTACTGTTTGCGTTCAAGTGGAGTGTTGTGTTAATAATCGGGCGTGACAATTGTAATACAATTATGTGTTATATTAGTTGACATTTTATTGAGTGCGAACAATTTTTATTTGATTTGTTTTAAGAGACTGTGTTGTTAATTACGAACTGTTTTACTGTGAAAATTAAAGCTGGTGATTAGTGACTTAATTGGTGTCTTGTATGTTGTTTTCCACTGTACCTACGACGATCAAGTAGACCGTCGTAACAATATCTTTAACATTAGTATTGACCATTACAACCTGAATGTGGTAAAAACGGCGACTTGAATCTCTATCTCTGCTTACATAAGTATTTTACTAATCAAATCATCTCTTTCTTCTTCAGACGATTAGGTGGTTTGAGTTACAACTACTCTTATAGTATTTTGAATATATTAATAATAAATAATATTTTATATTTTGAACAAGAACATGTTTTTTATAATGTACCATTTGTACTTTTTTTATTTTAATATTATTCTATCATTTGTACATTCTGTCTCTGAAGTTGAAAGTAAATATACTAAATTGTCGAAACATTGTAATAAGTAATAAAAAATATATTCTTGTTAAAAATGTGAAATATTATTTATTATTAGTATAAAATAAGAATAGCGGGAGCAATTATGAATATGTACACACACACACACACACACACACACATATAACCTACATATGTGTATACGTATCCTTTTTACCATATCAACCTTTTCAGTGCTTGCAAGTGGGACATGTTACCTATTACTGTGTATACCGAAATTTAAATTTTTAGGCTGTAGTTCTACTTTTAGTAAATTCACACATTAATTACACTTTCATTTTATATGACATAGTATTGTTTTCACATAAATGTTAAATGTAAGGAATATTTTTAAATTATAGACATATTAAAGTAAAATAATAAAATACTCTCTGGTACCTGTGGACTTGAAATCATAGGATATCATAGATATTATTGCACAACAACAAAATATGAAATATTTTCTGATGTTACATTCGTTTGTAATTGGATATGCCGGCATTAATATTCTGAAACGTGTTTTGCATTTAATGTTCATTTAGGAAAGGCAGCTGGCTACGTTAACGTGTATAACGGAGCTGATAAATAAACATGAAGTTCACGGCCTCCTATCTGAGGGCGAACTAATCCTTTGAAAACAGAATTTATTAGGTAAATTAAATAACCCTTTAAATTCAATTAACCCATGCGTTACTCATGCCTAAAACTTTACCACCTTATGACATTGATGTAATTTACTGTGAGGAAACATTGCTTCTGGCCGTCTGTTTTTCACTACTCTTTTACTGTTTTCAAAGTTGTCATGACTTCTATAGGAAAAGCAAAAGCCCATGCTTTCAATTTGACTTCAAAATTTTTAAAGTTACAAAAAATGTACAGAATGAATTAACCTACTAAATTTTTTAAATTATTTTCGTTCATGGGTCTAAGACGCAATTAGGAACGTTCTGGTCTGTGGCATTTCTGGTCTGTTTCCACTGTATCTACGACGATCGAGTAGACTGTCGTAACAATATTTTTGAAAGAAGAAACTTTAATGTGGAATTTCCATATAATAAATGTCTTTCATTACTAAAAAGTAGAAGATTAACGTGGTTAACACAGAATCCCCTCATTTTGTTCATCTTTCATTAAACTCCGTGTGTTACAAGGCCAGGTGATTACTGCCAAGTACCTAATCATCTTGTTTAGAATAAGCTTCTCTCTCTCGAGTGCACGCCCACCCTTTGTCACACACACATACTCACTCAATCTCTCTCTCTCTCTATGTCTCTCTCTCTCTCACTCTGTCTGTCTCTCTCTCTCTCTCTCTCTCTGTCTGTCTGTCTCTGTCTCTGTCTGTCTCTGTCTGTCTCTCTCTCTCTCTCTCTCTCTCTCTCTCTCTCTCTCTCTCTCTTCCCCCCTCTAATTGGCTCTTAGGAAGTATCAGCATAACAGGTGCTTAAATAAGACTTAACATGACATACACCATGTACATTCATATAGCCTAATTTTCCCATTGCAGTGTTCCAGTGCCATTAATGTTATTTTGTAATATTTCCTACAGAGCCAGGGCCGCTGAGCACATTCTGCATCGCAATCGACGTGCGATAGCAGTCTAAAAATCGTGTTATGTTTGTCAGAAAAATGGCGACGTAACAAAAAAGATTGTCGCAGAGTAATTACATTGTACAAAGGTACTTGGTTAGAAAAATCGAAATTAATGCTTGGTGCCGTACGGTTATATTCTCTACCTACGCTTGGGTGAAAGAGCACACAACCACAATATTTTCCCCTGACGAGTTCGGTATGTCTCCCTGTACTGTTACACACTGTAAGAGTTAGGCTCTAATTAGTAATAGGGGATTGGGGAAAACTGTCGAAACTGTAGTTTTTCCCCTGTGCGATAGAAATTCCCACAGAAAATTCAAAGTTGGCCGTGTATATTAATAGCAGTGGGTTTTTGACGGTATATGTCGTGAAAATAAAGAATTCTGTACTAAACAAAACCGCTGAAATTCTACTTGACACAATTAATTCGAGCCTGCATAAGGCTTAACGCGACTACATTTTCTGATTTGAGGATAGCGTAGAATATGTACCCAAACTACAGGGGATGAATTTGCGCCATTTGACAGTCAATCACAGTTACAATTTTGTAGATCCTGTGAATGAGACACATATCGTCGATCGAGTCGTTACCAGATGTAATCGTACCTTGCTGAACTCATGTTGAGGTATCACCACAAAAGCAATTGTTTATTTCACCAAGTATGGACAGATATTCATGCACAGTCACGTTCATAATTATGCACAGTCGTAATTACAATCATAAAAATGACATTTGCACAGTAATTTGATTAATATTTTCCAGTTTAACTTTCCAGTAGCGTATTCACGGATTATTATTTGCATTATACATATTCCCCCTATTGTTCCAATAATTTCAATCATAAAAATGATATTTGCACAGTAAGTTGGTTAATATTTTTCAGTTTGAGTTTCCAGTAACGTATTCAAGGATTATTAATTCCATTACACATATTGTTCCTATTGCTCACATAATTACATTTTTAAGACAAATTAATTGATAAGTTGAAGCTATTATGCTAATGATTTTAATGCCAAGATAAAACCGTTGATCGGTAAGAAAAGCACAGATCGATGATAGTGATATCAATTGGTGAAGAATATTATGTTTGAATTTGAGAAACGATATACCGTGTATGTTATTGGCACGTAAATTTATTGTGAGAAGCGCGTATACTTTCGAGTTGTTTCATTCATGTACATACAAACAAAGCGTGTGATGAAGCACTCTGTTCACTTTGTATTGAAGTCTAAGACATTGCTCAGTAGAAAAGTGTTGTTTGCTTTGTCCCACTTTGTACTACAATATGAAAAGTAACAAAGAAATTTTACTGAATGCAACAGCAAACGTTACGTATACAATCTGCTGCATAGCGTTTGCTCAGAAGGTTACAAACAGAATCGTTAATACTATAGTGAAAAGTGTTTTACACGCTGTGTAACGGTTTTCTCTTAACCACTTTATCGTCCAAAATAAGTAGGTGGTAGGTATGAAAGTTATTCAAAGAAATGAACTACGTGAACGTTCATGGAACTGTGTAAGTACGTGAGCCAACTAAGGCTACAGGTAAAGCTTAACTCGTTGTTATTATCACGCTTTTAAAGGTAAATATGTCAAACATTCACACATCTGGTAACTTTATAAAAAGGATAACCACTTGCGATTTTGTTATTTACCAATAATAATTTATACGTGAATATTTTTTTAGAAAAGTCGATGTTTTGGCCTTATTAACAGCCAATGTTCTAAATACGTTCAGCTCTTACTTCTTACTTTATATAGTTAGAAAACCGAAAGGTTTAAGTGCACTGTAGATACGCTATATAAAGAGAAGCTATGGTTGTGTCAATGGGACTATAAGACAATGCGCAGCCTCTTCCTTTAGTATTCATGGAGGACATTAAGAAAGCAGTTGAAAATCGATTTAACAGTTCCGTAACTTGGCCGGCAAATCTATATATCGGCAGTTTAAGAAAAAAAGGACTATGTTAATATATTTCCGTGTGACATCGGCACCTCTCATTCCTGAAATATTACGACGGACTGTATTCAGTTATTATTCACGGAGCTCATTCTTTAATCCTAGCAAAGGGAATGCTGATAAGAAATGTTTACGATTTTCCCTCAACAGACATCCAGAAGTTTCCAGCCAAAAGTTGCCATGCTAAAGTTCCCGTTTGAACATAAAACGTAACATATTCATAGTGAATATTATGAACACTTTACAGAAATCCTGCCAGACGTATTACATAGAATTAAACACGTATTGGAAATCTTCCAAATTTCATTAAGATGACAGTAGATTATTACATATGAAAGGTAGAAAAGATCACGTCACGTAATTCTGCAACGTAAAATACCATTGTATTTATTTTATGTCGAATTAGCTTAATGAATTAAGTGTCACCACTAGAAAATATTTTGCACCAACGTAAAAATAGTGTCTTTTTACTGCGTAACCACATAACATTTTCAATAATGTTTTCAACTACAAAACAATTTTTAATCATCAAATTATTTGTTAACAACTTCCATAATTTAAAATCACTTGTATCACACTGTGTGTCTTGGTAATATTCCCTACTATACATCAGGACGTTAAACTCTTCACTTTTTGCGTCTCTGTAAAGTCGTAACTAAAGTATATGATGTTTATATTTCTCTAAATGTCACATTTTATTACAAGGTATACGTCAGACTGTCATATTCGACTAGACATGTATATTGTAACGTAACAGAGTTGAGATTCCCGACGTTACATAAAAAACTGTAAACATGATTTAAAACAATGCCCAAAGCATGTTATAATTAAATACAAGAGGGTCCATCTCACCTGAAAAATGCAGTAAAGGTACCTAGTAAGGTTACTAAGTAATAAAACATCAAAAGTGTACCTAAATCTAAAATATGTAATGAGTAGTATGAGATGTAAAACATAAACATTGTGTCTAGTGGGATGAGTTTAAGGTGTAGGAGTTGAGTATAGTATACTGTTCAATTAATATTTAATGTGTTATAAAATGTACTTGGTGTTGTTCTGTAGCATGATATAGTGTTTACAGGATATTTATTTTATGTTTTGTGTGTAGTAAGTTTGGAGCTGTTGCTTTAAGGAAGTACTAAGCCATGGGTACTTATGTTATTCATGTTAAAATTGTATTTAGATAATATAAAAATGAGTACATTTGTTAAGTATGATATTATGTTAAATGTATTTACTTTAATTCATTAATGAAAATGTTTAAAATAATATTTGTAAACTTGGCCAGGAAGACAATAAGTATTAATCAGTTGGCAAGTAGTTCTTATAATTATGTAAATAAAACCAATGAAGGGTTCAATTATGAACTAAATAATATAATGAATTGAAACCAGGAAATTAAAATTGATATAAGTGGCCATAAGCCAGTGACTATTTGTACAGTAGGTCAGGTAAAGAAAATTAAGTTAAAAACAAAACAAAATTATAACAGGTGTAATAAAACCAATAGTTTAATATTTGGAAAAGGAAATTAATACCTTTTTAATAAGTCCAGTCAGATGAAATTGTAGTAAAATGTATATGGTTTAATAAGGCAGATTAAGTGAGAGTTTTATGTGATTTGGTGTAATTCCAAGCATGGAGTATTTTATTAAATAAGAGTAGTAATATTTTCTAATTCTGGCTCTAGGATATCAAATATTATCCAATGACAGAAAGTAATTGTTGTTAGGGTAACTAAAATGCAAGAAATTTTGATGATTTCAGCATTAGATTGTTATATGCTATTGGGAACAGTTCAGTAGACAAATTTAAACATAAAAAAATAAAATAAAAATGAATCAACCTTAATAAATCCAATGTATTAAAGCCAATCCATTAAAACAGAACTGAATAATAATTACTGAACTAGATTTCAGGAAATATAATTCTACACATCCTCAAGTTTACGGAATTAATAAATCCTTCTTCAAACTAATTCTATCAAAGGAATGATGATGAACCCGATTTACAATTAAACTATGAATCTTCTTGAATGGACAAGAAGTCAAAATTAATGCAAATATAAACCAAACATACACAAAGAACTTTTGGGTATTGAAGAACTAAACCTCACTTTCAAGAAATTGACGACGTTGTAATACTACACCAATTCCACTGGGACCGGCAACCACTAGGATCGCGAAGAGGAACGAAGAACAGAAGAACTCACGTTACACTCCGGGACATCACCTTTCAACCTTTATTGATAATCTGGACGCATTTTTTGGTCAAAGTAACCTCATCAGTACACCTTCATGCGGTTATAAACAGACACGGCTACCTCGAGTATAGTATTGTACGATAACAAACCAGCTTATATTTAATTTTATACATTAAGAATTAATAACCATTTGTAATACTTAATAACCTTAATTTTGCATTACCTGGCCTTACTAATCGTTAAAAGAATCACATGTACCCTGGGATAAGAGATAAAACGAAAATTATATTTAAATTGTATTATGCAGTACTAGTCCATTAACAAATCGATTCAGCATTGTACGATCGATATTACGATCAGATAAACTGTGAGAACGACTGTGGGAATTTAAAAAAATAATATAAAGAAAGAATCCTTCTTGTATGTGATGATGTTCTGTGTTATTGTAGAATAGGTATTGTATTTTGATTGGGGAGTAATTTACAGATAAAGAAGGTGATTAAACTGTCAAGTGAAACTAACTAACCTACAAAAACGAGTCAATTACTAATAGCAGCGCTCGTTGCAGACAGCTGGTGAATACGGGAGAGTGCCGAACTAACGCATTCTCTTCGCCACACTTGGGTCAATTTAAATAATACGGACCGAATAGGGTTGGAGAGAATTACCGAATTATTAACTATCATACCCGTAATATAGCGTTATTCTCTGGTAAAACACTTAGTAATTGATTAACACAGGGCTATGTTCAACATACGAGTTGCAGCAACGATATAATAATTAATTGTTTTCTTTTTATAAATTAATATTGAGTTGCTGGAGGTCTCATCTACAACAACATAATAAACATTTTCCTTTTAAACAGATCGAATTGGTTAATTTAAAATTTTTAAATTAACTATAACCTGTAACTGTAATTAAATAAGAAATACAACCAATATAATACATTTAATACAGATTGGCGAACCCAACAGTGGGGCTTTTAAACATCCTCAATTATAATTAATACAACGTAATCGTTTAATATTACAATATTGATATTTGATTATCGTATATCGTATATCGTATATTGACCATATAAAAGACGGGTAGGACTAAAACAAAAATGGTATGTTTTGTACGTGAAAAACAAAATTGTCTGATTTGGGTCACAAAGGACCTTAAGCAATTAGAGCCATAACAAACCACTCTTTGGTGCGGGTTTTGTCAGGCGAAGTATTTCGACTGTACTTTTTAGAAAATGATACCAGAACTGCAATACAGTGAATGGCAAACCGTACGATAACATTAGACCAGAGTTTTTCTGACCTCAAATAGACGGTATGGCATTAAAAACGTTGATTCAGTACATCGTGTCGTCTCAAACTGTCACACTGCGCGTGAAACAATCATTTGTTTAGGAGAAACATTTCCCGCCTGTCCCTTTCTACGCAACGGCTACCAGAATAGGCCTTGGACACGACTTCTTGCATTGGGGTATGTGAAAACTCGTGTAAAGGTCGACAAATTATAAACAATTCCTCAAATTCCTCAAAGGTAAAGATTCCACAAGTTGTTGGTGAAATTGAACAGCACATTTGTTGAAAGCTCATTGAAAATTTCATCGAATGAGGAAAAATGTGCTAAAAACGTTACGGGGACACTTGTCTGATGTCATGTTCCTAAATCAACCGCAGTAAGTTCATTTATTAAATAAATAAATATTAATATATTAAATTGTCTATAGTTTGTTAATAAACGAGAATTTTATTAAAACATAAAGTCCTATCTATATGGGATGCCTCTGACTTTTTCAAAGATCTGACACACAAATGATGTAATAGATATTAATGAGCCAGCTGTCGCAAAATGAACAAAACGCATGTGCTTTATTATAATTACCAGGCCGTGTAAGTTTATTAAATTTTAGGTTATCCTGTGTGTCTTTGTTTGTGTGTTTGTGTGTGTTTGTGTGAAACAAAATTCTGTCGATTCACTATTGTATTTCACTGTTATTCATGGCCCACTGGAAACCTTTATCGCCTTTTATAAGCAATCTACCACACCGACGTTTAAGAATACGTTTTATGTAGAGTTAAAAAATAATCGTTTTGTAAACTAAAGAAGCGATTATTCACACACACACACACACACACACACACACACACACACACACACACACACACACACACACACACACACACACACACACACACACATCCACATAATCGTTGTATTTTTTAAATATCGTAATTAGATTTGCCTGAAAAGCCCGGTGTAAATGACTATCTGAAGTGCTACATCAGCTAAATTCTTCTAATATTTGAAGAACGTATTATGTTCTTTAATTCTCTGGTAGGCCTACTATTTTTATACTATATGTTAGCATTTCACTTACGGTTTTTGTTAGCCTATAGGCCTATATGAAATCTACTATAGTTTATATTTCTGTTGAACGTCTGGGAACTTCTGTTTATCGGAATCTTTATACTTGTTTATTTAATGTTTCTTTAAGTTAATATCTTCACAGGAGGGTTATTATTCTTGCATACTTCTAATGGTTCATAAGTCGGTTTATATACTTTATAGTTTTATGTGCTAACACTGTTGCTTGTCACAAACATACTATTTACTGCAGTGAGTTAATATGGTAAATTACCCTATAGTCTGAGTTAGTTTGGAAACAATATAACTCCTTTTCTCTCTCACTTGCTCTATATTACAAATGAATTGTTCTCTAGGATTTCATTAGACTTTTAATATTTTAATGTTTCATTCAGTTTTTATTTTTATTTTTATTTTTCCATTACTATTATTATTGTTTTAATTACTTCATAAAACGATTAGGCCTATTTTTTCTACTTCGTATTCAGTAGTGTCTGTAAACAATCACATATTGACATGATTGAGTTGAAAATATGGTTGACGTCCAAGATCGTATGGAGGGATTGCCATTAACAAACTGCTACCCCTAGTTTATGACTACCGTGTACCAGCTACAAAATGTTATGGGAGCAATATTAGAAGCTCTCGATATCAATACCAACTTTGATAGAATACAGTATGCATGAACTATGTTACGTAACACGCGTTATCGTGTCTTCAGCGCGTTGTATACTGCAAATAAATAAAGTGTTATCAAACTTCTGTGTTTTGTGTGTGTGTGTGTATGTGTGTATGTGTGTTTAGAATGTTCTACAAAATATAAGATAGGTTTAGTACAGTATAGTATACTGTTCAATTAATATTTAATGTGTTATAAAATGTACTTGGTGTTGTTCTGTAGCATGATATAGTGTTTACAGGATATTTATTTTATGTTTTGTGTGTAGTAAGTTTGGAGCTGTTGCTTTAAGGAAGTACTAACCCATGGGTACTTATGTTATTCATGTTAAAATTGTATTTAGATAATATAAAAATGAGTACATTTGTTAAGTATGATATTATGTTAAATGTATTTACTTTAATTCATTAATGAAAATGTTTAAAATAATATTTGTAAACTTGGCCAGGAAGACAATAAGTATTAATCAGTTGGCAAGTAGTTCTTATAATTATGTAAATAAAACCAATGAAGGGTTCAATTATGAACTAAATAATATAATGAATTGAAACCAGGAAATTAAAATTGATATAAGTGGCCATAAGCCAGTGACTATTTGTACAGTAGGTCAGGTAAAGAAAATTAAGTTAAAAACAAAACAAAATTATAACAGGTGTAATAAAACCAATAGTTTAATATTTGGAAAAGGAA
The DNA here is from genome assembly GCA_034769895.1 of Magicicada septendecula. Lineage (NCBI taxonomy): Eukaryota > Metazoa > Arthropoda > Insecta > Hemiptera > Cicadidae > Magicicada > Magicicada septendecula. The sequence continues at coordinate 626,270,281 of CM068368.1, read as the reverse complement.
ATTAATACCTTTTTAATAAGTCCAGTCAGATGAAATTGTAGTAAAATGTATATGGTTTAATAAGGCAGATTAAGTGAGAGTTTTATGTGATTTGGTGTAATTCCAAGCATGGAGTATTTTATTAAATAAGAGTAGTAATATTTTCTAATTCTGGCTCTAGGATATCAAATATTATCCAATGACAGAAAGTAATTGTTGTTAGGGTAACTAAAATGCAAGAAATTTTGATGATTTCAACATTCGATTGTTATATGCTATTGGGAACAGTTCAGTAGACAAATTTAAACATAAAAAAATAAAATAAAAATGAATCAACCTTAATAAATCCAATGTATTAAAGCCAATCCATTAAAACAGAACTGAATAATAATTACTGAACTAGATTTCAGGAAATATAATTCTACACATCCTCAAGTTTACGGAATTAATAAATCCTTCTTCAAACTAATTCTATCAAAGGAATGATGATGAACCCGATTTACAATTAAACTATGAATCTTCTTGAATGGACAAGAAGTCAAAATTAATGCAAATATAAACCAAACATACACAAAGAACTTTTGGGTATTGAAGAACTAAACCTCACTTTCAAGAAATTGACGACGTTGTAATACTACACCAATTCCACTGGGACCGGCAACCACTAGGATCGCGAAGAGGAACGAAGAACAGAAGAACTCACGTTACACTCCGGGACATCACCTTTCAACCTTTATTGATAATCTGGACGCATTTTTTGGTCAAAGTAACCTCATCAGTACACCTTCATGCGGTTATAAACAGACACGGCTACCTCGAGTATAGTATTGTACGATAACAAACCAGCTTATATTTAATTTTATACATTAAGAATTAATAACCATTTGTAATACTTAATAACCTTAATTTTGCATTACCTGGCCTTACTAATCGTTAAAAGAATCACATGTACCCTGGGATAAGAGATAAAACGAAAATTATATTTAAATTGTATTATGCAGTACTAGTCCATTAACAAATCGATTCAGCATTGTACGATCGATATTACGATCAGATAAACTGTGAGAACGACTGTGGGAATTTAAAAAAATAATATAAAGAAAGAATCCTTCTTGTATGTGATGATGTTCTGTGTTATTGTAGAATAGGTATTGTATTTTGATTGGGGAGTAATTTACAGATAAAGAAGGTGATTAAACTGTCAAGTGAAACTAACTAACCTACAAAAACGAGTCAATTACTAATAGCAGCGCTCGTTGCAGACAGCTGGTGAATACGGGAGAGTGCCGAACTAACGCATTCTCTTCGCCACACTTGGGTCAATTTAAATAATACGGACCGAATAGGGTTGGAGAGAATTACCGAATTATTAACTATCATACCCGTAATATAGCGTTATTCTCTGGTAAAACACTTAGTAATTGATTAACACAGGGCTATGTTCAACATACGAGTTGCAGCAACGATATAATAATTAATTGTTTTCTTTTTATAAATTAATATTGAGTTGCTGGAGGTCTCATCTACAACAACATAATAAACATTTTCCTTTTAAACAGATCGAATTGGTTAATTTAAAATTTTTAAATTAACTATAACCTGTAACTGTAATTAAATAAGAAATACAACCAATATAATACATTTAATACAGATTGGCGAACCCAACAGTGGGGCTTTTAAACATCCTCAATTATAATTAATACAACGTAATCGTTTAATATTACAATATTGATATTTGATTATCGTATATCGTATATCGTATATTGACCATATAAAAGACGGGTAGGACTAAAACAAAAATGGTATGTTTTGTACGTGAAAAACAAAATTGTCTGATTTGGGTCACAAAGGACCTTAAGCAATTAGAGCCATAACAAACCACTCTTTGGTGCGGGTTTTGTCAGGCGAAGTATTTCGACTGTACTTTTTAGAAAATGATACCAGAACTGCAATACAGTGAATGGCAAACCGTACGATAACATTAGACCAGAGTTTTTCTGACCTCAAATAGACGGTATGGCATTAAAAACGTTGATTCAGTACATCGTGTCGTCTCAAACTGTCACACTGCGCGTGAAACAATCATTTGTTTAGGAGAAACATTTCCCGCCTGTCCCTTTCTACGCAACGGCTACCAGAATAGGCCTTGGACACGACTTCTTGCATTGGGGTATGTGAAAACTCGTGTAAAGGTCGACAAATTATAAACAATTCCTCAAATTCCTCAAAGGTAAAGATTCCACAAGTTGTTGGTGAAATTGAACAGCACATTTGTTGAAAGCTCATTGAAAATTTCATCGAATGAGGAAAAATGTGCTAAAAACGTTACGGGGACACTTGTCTGATGTCATGTTCCTAAATCAACCGCAGTAAGTTCATTTATTAAATAAATAAATATTAATATATTAAATTGTCTATAGTTTGTTAATAAACGAGAATTTTATTAAAACATAAAGTCCTATCTATATGGGATGCCTCTGACTTTTTCAAAGATCTGACACACAAATGATGTAATAGATATTAATGAGCCAGCTGTCGCAAAATGAACAAAACGCATGTGCTTTATTATAATTACCAGGCCGTGTAAGTTTATTAAATTTTAGGTTATCCTGTGTGTCTTTGTTTGTGTGTTTGTGTGTGTTTGTGTGAAACAAAATTCTGTCGATTCACTATTGTATTTCACTGTTATTCATGGCCCACTGGAAACCTTTATCGCCTTTTATAAGCAATCTACCACACCGACGTTTAAGAATACGTTTTATGTAGAGTTAAAAAATAATCGTTTTGTAAACTAAAGAAGCGATTATTCACACACACACACACACACACACACACACACACACACACACACACACACACACACACACACACACACACACACACACACACACACACACACATCCACATAATCGTTGTATTTTTTAAATATCGTAATTAGATTTGCCTGAAAAGCCCGGTGTAAATGACTATCTGAAGTGCTACATCAGCTAAATTCTTCTAATATTTGAAGAACGTATTATGTTCTTTAATTCTCTGGTAGGCCTACTATTTTTATACTATATGTTAGCATTTCACTTACGGTTTTTGTTAGCCTATAGGCCTATATGAAATCTACTATAGTTTATATTTCTGTTGAACGTCTGGGAACTTCTGTTTATCGGAATCTTTATACTTGTTTATTTAATGTTTCTTTAAGTTAATATCTTCACAGGAGGGTTATTATTCTTGCATACTTCTAATGGTTCATAAGTCGGTTTATATACTTTATAGTTTTATGTGCTAACACTGTTGCTTGTCACAAACATACTATTTACTGCAGTGAGTTAATATGGTAAATTACCCTATAGTCTGAGTTAGTTTGGAAACAATATAACTCCTTTTCTCTCTCACTTGCTCTATATTACAAATGAATTGTTCTCTAGGATTTCATTAGACTTTTAATATTTTAATGTTTCATTCAGTTTTTATTTTTATTTTTATTTTTCCATTACTATTATTATTGTTTTAATTACTTCATAAAACGATTAGGCCTATTTTTTCTACTTCGTATTCAGTAGTGTCTGTAAACAATCACATATTGACATGATTGAGTTGAAAATATGGTTGACGTCCAAGATCGTATGGAGGGATTGCCATTAACAAACTGCTACCCCTAGTTTATGACTACCGTGTACCAGCTACAAAATGTTATGGGAGCAATATTAGAAGCTCTCGATATCAATACCAACTTTGATAGAATACAGTATGCATGAACTATGTTACGTAACACGCGTTATCGTGTCTTCAGCGCGTTGTATACTGCAAATAAATAAAGTGTTATCAAACTTCTGTGTTTTGTGTGTGTGTGTGTATGTGTGTATGTGTGTTTAGAATGTTCTACAAAATATAAGATAGGTTTAGTACAGTATAGTATATCAGTAGCTTCATAAAACGTAGAACAGTTTTTCTATGTACATTAAAAATGCTAACAGTATTTATAAAACACCTCGCGAACACACGCACACACGATCCAACGCACACGCACATACGCACAGTCACTCTGTTAAGGGTTCGAATTTATCAGAAGCTTGTTTGAACTCATATGGTTAAGTGGTTATACTTAAGAGAACGTACTCAGTATGTAACGAATCACTAGTTTCACTGTGTACTGAAGTACAAGGCATTACAGTGATGGAGCATATAATTCTCTCTCTTTTCTTCAACCGTATTGACACAGCAACATGGACGTGTCAGATAATTGCTACAGTACTCTCTACAAGTACAGTCTGGTGCATATTCTATTCCTTTGAACTACACGTGCAACCTTAAATACTCAACGAAAATGATTTATTCCCTTCATAAAATTTATTTTATTCCCAGTGGATGTGTCATCTGCACTAATCAGATTATTGGTTGAAAACAACACATATAATTTACGCTTTTCATAAATAGAGTTAGAGGAATTCAAACCAAACCAGGCTTAACAGAACACAAGGGGTTTTCAAAGTGTCCTCGCCATACAATAACTCGTCCTAGATATAACTTTTAATATACAATAAAAGTGCGGTTAAAAGAGTAAGCAAAGAAAACCATTGCAACAAGAATACGCTCTTATTACAAGGGACATGCAGTAAATTTCCCTGTGTTAAACATCAGAAAATAGTAAGAAAATTTTAACGGTACTGATAGGGTTTGTTGAACTGTTGTGGTGACACTGCAGTAACTTTACACATCTGGAAGTATTTTTATGAATTTCGGTTATATTTTTACATCATTAATATAGAATGTTGTACCCGATTTTAGGCCGTGTACTAAAATTTAATTGTTCAAGCTGTTCAAGCATTCCACTTATATATTGCCTGCCACAAGGAAAAGACTAACCTTTGGAAAGACACTGCAAAACACGTATAAAGCTCAGGATTGTAGTTAAATGGAAAATCCCTGCCGTAGTGTCAAAATCGTTACAGCAATGCTCGTCCTCAGCCAGCATTAAAGAAGCTGCGCAAATGGTGCACGTACGACACAAGAACTTCTCTACAAATTTGGGCGAGAGATATTGAATCCACATACTCTCCTTTCCTTGCACCTACAAACTTCCTCCTCCACCCTCAATTCAAAACGGGACAGGCATTCGAGAATGATAACCAGGTTACGTAAGAGGTCAATTACTGACTATAGTAAACAGAACCCACGGTTGTATGAAATCAATTTGGAAAAAATATACCCCGTATTGACAAGTGCCTAAACAAGAATTTTGAGTATGTAAAAAAATAATGACCGCATATTTTTATGTAAATGAAATCTTTTTAAAAACTAGGTTATATGAATTTTATCATAAAGTAGGAAAACGTGCTTTCTGGTTGCCCCTCGTACATGTAATGAAAATATTTGTTTTACTTTTATGACTTAAAGGGTAATTTACAACTATATTTTCAAACTTTATGGGTTAGTAGCATAATTAACACTTAAGTAATTAGCATTCTTACCGTCTTTTCTACAACTATTACTGTTTTGATTTTCAGACTACTTTGATATTTATATTAATTTTTAACTATATTTGACATATACAAATATATGAAAATATGCCTTATCTAATCTTTCATATAAAGCCTATTTAAATAAATGTAAGCTTACAATATAGTAAATCAAAACTTCATATTATATCTAAGAAAACATTATAAATTTAAATAAAATTGCAAGATAAAGTTTGTTTTCACTTCTTTATAGATCAGTTTAAAATCAATAGAAATATTTTTATGACAAGATATTTATAACCGCTACTTTATTAAATAATACTCATTGTAACCTTTAAGAAAATTGCAGTTCAGCATACTCATTATCTACCTAGAAATAATGGCGCACTCATCTGTCTTGCTGTCTACGGCAAACGTCCGCCGTGGTGCTCTTGTGAAGGAAGCACGAAACTTAGTGCACACAAATTTGTGTATATATCGCTGTGGCAATGAATTGTAGTGAGTATGGTCAAATAGTCTCAGCTAGCGAACGCATTCAGTCCGACACGAAACCACATGTGCTACGCTTCATAAAATTCGTATCTTTAACTTTTTTGCCGATACCCACAGTCTTAGAAAGTGAATGGCTGGCATAGGAACGAATAGACTTGCAGGTGTACAGATGTGTTGGTAGGCTGGCTTTAAAAACAGAAAGTCCAAACTTTAGACTATTACTTTACTTTTACTAGCAGGCTTACTGTCACTTAGAATATTTATTAAATACACTTCAAACATATACTAATTTAGTTTTAGGTATACTTATTTATAGCAGAAGCTCTCAGACGTAAACTGACTATCATATATTAAAAATGCGTTGTAAATTTGAACCACATGCTTATAACTACATAAAGGCAGTACGCATAATGTTTATCGATTTTTTAAAGGTAAACCACAAGGTATTAAAAATACTGTAAGTAGAAAAAAAAGAATATTACTGTTTTGACTTTTTGGAATGCCATTCAGGTAGGTAGAGCCATGGAGTCTTGAGTGTCGCATTTTAACATGCAGGCCATTCTGCTGACACGGCGTATCACTTTAATATCGTACTGATGTGAAGTGGCACTATGGTAGAGTGCATTCAGTGACATAGTGTACTTCAGTATATTGTGGAGCGTATAGTAGGTACGATCGCAAAATTATACCAACATGTACACAGCAATCTATCTCTACTTTATTGTTCACTGTTTACTTCCTGCTTTGCTGCTTGTTCAGGAGCAAAACGTACTTCACAGTGATTTTATTAAATCAATGCGGGTAACCATAAGGCCTCCAATGAAGCAAAAAACAATAATGGTAAATAATTATAATTTGTTCTGACAATAACTTAAAGCCTTTATATAATGACAAAGTGTAAGTTGAACATAAATTAAATCTACAATGAGTACTTATTGAAATGCATTAAAGTCGGAATAAATAAAACAAAGTATGCAAAAAACTATATTATTTTCTCTCGGTAGCCAGTTATTTTACGGCGAACTATGAATTAAACTGTAACACAGTTATATAGAAGTGTATTATATAATAAAATATTGTTACGGGTATGCGATAAGCAACCAGCGTGGCGTGTGCCTTGAAGAAGGTCGGTACAAGGTTGAATTTGCCAGTGTTTCCTTGCAGCCATCGTCTACGCGATTATTCCCGACGCTTTATCAGGGACTGGTAGAATCATTTTTCTACCTGAACAGGATAACAATGCAGTGCTCGGGAGCGGCCAGCCAGTCATTTGTGTACTGCGAAGCTAAGTGGTGGAGGTGTGTTATTAGGCAGTTCCCAATTGACATTTACATCGTGTTTAGTGTCTTTACAGCGGATTGTTTTAAACTGGTAACTGTGAATTCTGTGCGACATGTATCCAATATTACTTGCATCATTCATTACGGTAGTGATATTTATAATTTTGATATATTAGTATGTGTTAGTCAACATTAAACTTAAAATTTCTCTTTGTTTTTGTATTGAAACTATAATAAAAGTTGTAAGTAACAATTCACCTGTGTTCAATTATTCTTTTCACACTGTTCAATTACGGCGATCCATCCGGCCGTCGTCAGTTCGTGTTTACATTCAAATTCAACGTAAACAGAAATGTATGATGTCAAAGTTACTGCGGTGTTAAAAAATATGTTGGACACTTTGAGAAATTAAACTATTACACAATAAAATTTTGTGTGTATAACATTTCAACTGCGATAACCATATCCCTATGTTCTTAATTCATTTCTGTTCAATTTACCTGAAAAGTTTGATACATTCTACACTTATATTTTATATATGTATTGAAATAGATAAAAAACTGCACATCACTGAAATATACGATCGTTACCAATATCTCAGGGAAAATTAGGCCTAGGCCTAATTCCATCTACCTTGAAAAATTTTTATAGTATTTATACACAGTTTAATTATGACATATGTGTACTGGTTATTGTTAACCACTATTCAAGTAGACGGCTCTCACAAATTTTATTCTCAAGATTAATATGTTCTCAAGATTTCATAATATGATACAAAATAATATGTTAACAGAAATATATAAGAGATATCAAATATGTTACTATTAGTATTTATAGCAATATGTAGTCATATAAGTAACAAAAACAGACAATCAGACATTCCAGAATAGAATTCATGTCCCATTATATTGTAACGACATTACAGAACAGTCTACGTGTTTGTCGAATGTGCCAGAAAAGTCTAGCTCTAATTTGTGTGGCATACGTGACTCTAGAAGCATTCGTGAGAGTTTTATCTAAACCGCAGCCGTGCGGACTGTGTCAAGGCCACAATTAATTACGTAGTACACACTGGTGCTAAGACGCAATTTGGAACGTTCTGGTCTGTGAGCGGAGGTATAAATACATGGCGACAGCGGCCTTAGTTTTCAGTATAGTAGCGATATATTTTCAGTGCGGTTCGAGTTATTATCGGGGGATATTACTGCGTACGTTCAAGTGGTTATTAGTGAAGTGTCGCGTTTCATAATCGGGCGGTATAATTGTAATACAATTGTGTTTAATATTAGTGACATTTTATTGAGTTTGAACAATTTTATTTCATTTGTTGTAGGAGACTGTGTTGTTAATTACGAACTGTTTAACTATAAAATTAAAGCTGGTGATTAGTGACTTAATTGGTGTCTTGTATTTAGTTTCCACTGTACCTACGACGGTCAAGTAGACCGTCGTAACAATATACTAACTATTTTACAGTTACAGATTATACAGTATATATCCCCTTCATGTATTTCTTATATTTTTCGTTAGGACAATATATGTTGTCTAACTTATAACATCATTAACGAAATAAAGTATAAGAACGTGACTCTTTTAGAACTGGACAGGACAAAATTTTCCAATATAAGTAGGAAAAATCATAAATAAAACAAGCATATTTATTAAACTTAAATTACTGTTTATATTAGATTTTATACCGCTGCCGGGCACATAGGCGACTTCACTTTCCTTTCAGCTTTACGAAAAATGAATGTTACCAAAGCTGTGTCTAAACATATTATCACCAACTTTTTTTGGTTTTTTGGTAACAGTCGTTATTAGTAAATATGTTTCGAAAATGTTCGTACTAAATTCCTTTATTTACATATACATAATTTCTCCACGCGTAAATAGTAACTGTACAAAACTGTGTAAATAATAGATATGTATTATATAAACATGTAAAGCGGATAACGCAAGTCAAGAAAGCAAAAAGTCTCATCTATTTTATCACGGGAAGTAAAAATTCTAGATATTTCTGAGCGTCCGTTCATTCTTAAAATTATTCTATTAAAATGGAAAGTTTGATATGAAGTTTTTAATGTGCTGATATTAGCAACCTCTCTGCTTTGCTTCTGTCAGGATTTTCCAGTACCAAGTGCGTCTAGGTACAGGGTAACGAAACTTGCATATCCAAACTTTTGTAGTTAGCAGTAATTATAAGGAGAGAGTAATACTGATTTTAAACTCAACGATTTAGAATTACATAAACATCATACGATACATGAAGGAATGATAATTTTTCGAATTCTAATGCGATAACGTCTAATTATAACTATAATATTACTGAATCAGAATACAAAGTTTTATTGGTAAACATGTAAAAATTTGACCTTGTAGCCTGAACCAGTTTTCGCTTATTTTAAGCTTCGTCAGAGGCTGCCACTGGGAGCGCAGTCCGTCTTGTTCTTGGTGACGGTGCCGTCGTTTAGTATGTGTGATTCGAACATATCACACCGCAGGCATGATGGATCGTGAAAGAACCGTCGTTCTGATGAACCCATCTCAGGACTTGGCAACAACGATTTTTTGAAACGCTTCTGTCACCACCAAACACCGCTCCACAGCTTGTGTATGACATGGAAACTTGTCAAAATTCCATTCAGCTGCTGTTCCTGACTTTATTACACATGAAGATCCACAGGAGATTAAAGCAGTACTACCTACAAAGCGTAGGCTCAAGCCCTTGAAAATGTTGACTATGAACAGAGACGGACATTTTGTTTACTTATCTACACAAAATTTCAATTCATCAGCACTTATGTAGTCCCTGATATATTCACTGATGATGAAGTCTTACATAAAATGGAATTACAAATGTCCATGATAATCATTACTGGGCAGAAAAAAACCCATCACACAAGTGTTTTGAAATTTGTTAGACGTTATTAATTCTAATTTCGCTAAAAACCAAGCCCTTACTTTGTTATAACTACTATTAGTGAGGCTATTTTAAAAAGTAGTAATAACTTTAAATAAATGTTTCTAATACTGAAGGAACCGTAGTCCTAATCAGTGGCGTAGCTAAGCTTTTTGGCGCCAGGGGCAAGAAGATCATCGGTCGCCTCGCCTTCACAATTAAAATGGAGCAAAAGTGCAAAAATGAAGGCCCATCCAGTGAATAAAGTACTTGTTAAGTGCAAATGTGTAGAATGTTTTATGAAAGCACACCCAGAAACGTCTTAAGAGTATTTTGTTGAGTGAACATTAAGAAATTACGTATTATAAGTTTAATAATACCGGTATTCAGTTTGTATACATTTATTAGTAACAACTGTAGTCTATAAAAAATTTAGTAATATAACAAATTTATAATATAAAAATGTTCTAATAAATATGCAAATTCCTTGTAGGTATAAACCTCATTGTCAAAACAATATCCTAAAGCAATATAAAGTTAAACAAAGAACTACATTAAAAGTAATAAAATAAATTACTTACCATTACAGGTTAATGGTTCCCTCTTCTATTAATAAACGCTTAATATTTATTTTAAATATTTAATAAATATTTAAAACGAGACGTTCTAAAATGTAACATTCCTGGTCTTAATTGATGCAAAGTCGGTTATTAAATCACTATAATCTAAAGACGAAGCAATGTCGTTTTCAATTTAAAATATCGCTAGATTAGATACCCTGTCCTGAGATATTGTTGATCGTAGGTACGATTTAATCATTTGAAGACACAGACACTGGTAAAGTAAGAAAAATTTTTAAAGCTGTTGCTAGTGTTTTGTAGACTTCTAATCTCACTGAAGAAATGTATGGTAACAGTCCCTGAGGTGTAAAGTCCATTTGTCCTCCGTTTACTTTAGCCCTTTTTAATAAAAATACGACGTATTTCAAGTCACTGAACAATTCTTCACTGTTTAGGTCATGTGGATACAGTTTTGCAAGCACTGTGCACTTAATATTGATTTGGGAAAGCTGTTCCTTAAAATGTATATCCCCATCATTTACGTACGCCTCAAATTTACAGAGGAACCCAATGCGTTTTTCTAACTATTTTATGTTAGATAAACGGCCTGAAATTACAGGGTCAAATTTAGCCAAGTATTTTAACAAAGCCAAAAAGTTTTCAGGATTTAGATCGTTAGTAATTGACTCTCCATATCCTTTCAGTGCCGGGTTTTTGTTGTGCAAGAGTTTGTACTGTGGCAATGACCCGTTCGAGGATTTCTTTCCATGTCTTACCTCAGGGGTCTCCAAACTTTTTCACTTGAGGGCCGAATTGAAAAATCTTGGAAGTCAGGCGGGCCAACAACATATTGTGTATATATATATATATATTTGTGTGTGTGTGTGTGCGCGCGCGCCCGCGCGCGTGTATGTGTGTTGTAAACTTATTTTTCTTTGAGTTTACGAAATAATCAAATCAATAAAATAGGTAGACCTATTTAAATAAAAATTAAGCAGACTTATCCAAAGAAAACAAATTCATTTATTCAAATTAATGTAAGTAAACGTAAGGAAAAAATAACATTCAAATATATTTCGTATGTATTATTTCTTGGCTTTCTTATGTACGTATGGGATGTGTGGAGTTGCTTCTGACATATACAGTAGTGTCTGTCCATTTTGGGTCAAATTTTGATCCTTCTATCACTAGAATGGGTTTCAAGTGTTCGTCTAACATGTTAGCCCTGTACTTTGATTTTACAAAGTTCATTTTTGAATACGTTTGTTTGCAGGTATGTGATCGATCCAAACATTGAAAGCATTGCTCTTGCAAAGTTTTTTATTTCCTTGAAATCATCACTCAGTGACTGGCAGCGAAAGCAAACTAAAAGAAGTTTACTGTTTTAAAGTAAAACAGTATCTTGTTTAGTTATTTAGTAAAATGTTAAAATATTTGAAGTATTTTGACGATCTATTGTGCCGGTGTTTGCCTAACCCGGCGGTCGAAGGTTTTATAAAAATTGGTTTTAATATAACGCGAACACAAACGTCGGTTAGAGCGACGATATTTGGACGGTACCGTTGAAACGGCGCGCGCACTCTATGGGCGAGTTTTGCTGTTTGTTGCATCGTAACTGCTTAATTCAGTTCCATACCAGCACGCATCGAAGCAACAGACTCCCAGAACCGAACAGACGGTATTACGTAGTTGTTTCTTCTGCACTAATGGCAGGCTAAATTTACGAGACTTCCCGGTAAGTAATCATAGCATCTTATAGTATGCGTCAAAAATAATTAAATTCAATTAACGTAAATGTATGCAGCCGTATGTGAAAGACGAATGTATTTGGTGCGACCTGGCAGTGTGTGTATTAAAAGATTTATTTAATTTTCAGTATATACAGCTCATATTCTTTTCTCAATTATTATAATACAAGAGTCACTGTAATTGTTTCATAGAGCGTTACGTAAATTTATAAGCTAACGTCAGTGCGTATGCATGGAGTTGAATTGTGCAAGATAGGCACGCGCATGCAACAGACTGCACGCGTGTTCTTTTTAATTAATTATGGCAGTAAAAATAAATTGTGAGACCACCCTTAGATGAAACACTATTAATATTTTATTTGTGTGCAACTGTGAGTGCCTTGAATGTGGTCATTTTCTGACAAATTAAGATAATTGTGGGCCACGTGGCGCGGCCAACCTGTTTCATTATGTCGGCGCTTGTTAAGATCTAGTGCAAGTGACATTTTACTCTACACCTTTTAATAATATCTTTTATTTAGTGAGTTCATCATCCCCTGGTAGACTTAATTACTCTTCAGGCAATTTTCAAAAAAATAATAACCGAAACTTTGTGCATTTATCTTGAGTTGGTGGAAAGGCCCGTTCTGAGGTTATTTACCTGGAACTTGGGTGTATATTTTTACGAACAGCATTTCTAAATTTTTGTGAATTCCCAGGGTTCTCGTCTAAGCAGGAGATTCTGGTCGATGCTGATGGAACTACACCTTCATCAGCCATGAGCCATCACACACACCTGTTCGGAAGAGGGAGTTTGGTGAACAAACACGAGCTGCATCACATGCTCATAATTAAGGTGATATGAACTCTTTTATTTTCGTTGGCCGGGCCTGCCGTGCTCCTGATGTACAATTTAAATTTCTTTTGTAACCATGTGCCCACGCGGCTAGACAGTCTGCTCTGGGGTGTGTCAGCCGAACATTCATTATGAACATCATGTGACTTTAATAATTCAACTTCATAAATCTAAGTACTATGTTTGTAATTGTGTGCTGCACTGGGGGAGCGTGCTAGAGTTCTTTTTTTTACACTTAAATATTTTTGATATATAGCCAAGAGTCGTTACACTAGTCACTACAAAATTAAGTCACATGTTAGGGGTTCTGTTCCGGCTGGTTCAGAACGGGTTGATATTTTAATTTCATTTTGGTTTAACATGTAAGGGCTGGGTGGTTTCGTTTTCGGGCTGTTTTCTGGGGGTAAAAGGGGACATAGTTTTTTGTCAGGCACATGTTCATTCAGTTTAAGGCAGGTTTGATTCCTGTCACATATGGTCGAGTACATGCTGGCGCGCTCCCACATCTGCTAGGATACAACAGTCGGTTATTATAAAATCATTTATACACAGCCATCTGGCTTTAACAGAAAGGAAATTTTATATTTTTGTGGGCATATACTGATTAATGTTTGACCTTGTAAAAGCATATACTGATTAATTTTGACCTTGTAAAAGCATATACTGATACATGTATCCATCTGGATTTATAAAACAAAATTAACATTTTAGAACCTCATATCAATTGCTTAAAATCAGGCGATGAGGGTTTTTCCCATTCATATGCTGTCTAAGAAACTTGAAGATTTTCATATGCTCATAATGGGCCAATTATCAGATGCTATCTATACATATGGGCAGTCCGGTCTCTCTTTGTGCTTTGTGAGTGATTATCATCCTTTTGGGGTTTTTTTTTATTATTTAAATTAATGTAAATTAAGGAATTATAGTGACTGAAAGTTGAACATTTATGATTGCCGGTCTTGAGGCTTTGCAGAAACACTGCCTGTCGGGCAGGCCGAACATGTGTATTCTAAGGGTATTAGGTGTCTATAATATGTGTACATAATTATGAGTGTATGTGTCTTTATGTTTCTGTACGTGTTGTCAATGTTAAGTGTTAGTAACAAAAAAGGGGGGGAATTATATAATTTTACAGAATGTTGCCTGATATATATATATATATATATATATATGTTCATAGGGATAGATAGATATTCTTTGACACGATTAAGGATATGGGAATTATTTATTTATTATGTATTTTGAGGGTTATTGCCCTTGCCATGTGATAATTATGTGATTTGCAGGATATTACATGTAACGAATTATGGGGGCAAAATAAAAGTTGTTATTGTTAAATTACAGCCGAGTTTCATTGCAAGTCCCGTCATACTGGACCCAGCGCATTTTTGGCTTCTCTAGGCTCTGGCCTAGTTTTAAATAACTTGTGGCTTCTCTTTCAAAAATAAATAAATACAAAAAAAAATTTTTTTTATATACAGCATAAAAAAGAAAGAGTGGTTACACTATTTATAAACTGCATGCAGCATCGGCCGGGTTGCCGCGGTCCGAAAAATGAACATTTGCGGACCGGATCCGACACGCGGGCCGTAGTTTGGAGACCCCTGTCTTAGCTGCTTTACTCATTTGTTCCTGAAGTAGATCATCAATAAGTCCCCTTCTGTTTAAAGAACGTTCCAATTCCTTACATTCCTAAAAGGCAGACCGATGAGCAGGACTATTTTCATAAACCTGAATACGAGGATTTAACTTTCGCCACGACGAAACCCCATTTTCACTATTGAAATGGCTTCTTTTATAGTTTTTTTGTGGAAACAAAGTGCAACAAAAGCAAAACAGATTTTTTAGTTGGAGAAAAACACATCCAATTGCGATTTAGCTTCTCGCCATTTTGCAAAGTTTTATCAAACCGATACTTGTTTAAAGATCGTCCAGCTTCAACTTCAGGAAAATGGCTGTCCTTGGTTCTGCAACTAACTTGTTCCTCTATTCACCATTATATCTTGGAAGGATTGAGATTTCTCACTTGGTCAAGCTCCCATATCTTGTACAGCAGCACCGAGAACACGGTCTACATTGTTGCTAGTAATTTTCTGTCCTTCATCGCCTGTAATTTCAAGACTGCACGATGCAACATCAACCATAGTTCTAGCCAACTGAACCTTGTAACTCTACTTTGGCACTTTCACAGTTTGAAGTATTCATTTCGTTAACTTTACTGTATTTATCAACAGCCTCGTCGCTAACAACATCCATTTTATGATCGCAACTTAATTCCTTGTTAATTGTAATATTTTGACACTCATGGTTTGATTTTCCTTGAATAAAAGACTTCATAAACTCTTTGGAACTTCTTGTAGCTCTTAATCTTTCTTCCCTCCTCTTCCAAAACAGGGCACCACCGAGTTTACTTTGTTTCATATCAGCTTCAAATAAAATTCAAAAAAATTGATTTTCAGTAGTAGTATTAGTATGATGACATACACGTGAAGTATTATAGATATAGCCACAAGAGGCACAAACCAAAAACAAACCGCACACTCAAGATACTCATAAACAACTGATAATCAACACGTTCGCTGCGTCGAACCGGGAAAAACTGCACATACGTAGCCCATGTAACGTTTTTTATACGTTTACAAATAATATATTTGTCTGTATACAAATAACAATCAAGAATATCTACACAAAGCTAATCCTGTATGATTACCAGTTACCCTTTGCGCACAGCAACTCACTACAAAGTCGCAAAAAATAATGGAGACACCAAGTGAATACAAAGAGCATGAACACTTTTAAAAAACCGTACTGACCAAACGTCTGCTCATCACTCGCACGCATGATAACAAAACTCATTTAAAACAGCATGCACTGTTTAAAAACACCGAGATAAGAAACCGCACAGACTAAACATCCGTCGCCACTAATGAATAATGAACACGGAGAATGAAATGATGTATTGCACAGATAGGGACGAAGAGACTCTGTAACAGAGTAATTTGTATAGACTAATACTGTTTATTACGCAAGGTATGACAACAGCAAGCTGGCTGGTTATGCTTCTTTTATGACTATGTTTATGACACGATGTTTGTACTTTTATAAACTTAAAAACAATTTTTTCAAGTCTACGCTCACTTTGCCGCCCTCCTGGCTACGCCGCTTGGGGCGGCTGCCCCTTTGCCCCCCTTAGCTACGCCTCTGGTCCTAATTATGAAATTAGGAATTTTTTTTAATTCATTAATTTCATTAATGTAAACATATGTGCCAAACTTCATTAAGATATCTCTGTTATCCCTTGACATATAAAGTTTTCTTTAAAAAGTACAAAATGGCGGCCAGACTGAAAATAAAGTTTCCGGACCTGTTTGTATGCGAACGTTTTCCTTGTACTGCCACAAAAAATTCGAATCTATATAGTGAGGACATCTTGAAGCGTTATGTTACACCCTGGCGTGTATGCGTGCGAGCATGCGTGTGCGTGTGTGTAATCTTATAGTATATAGTATAAATTTTATATTACTTTTAACGTCACATATTATTTTTAAGAGTACAATATTTTGCACGTTTACACTTCACAATTATTATTTTAGATAATTCCTTTTCCTGTAATACAAATGTTTCGTCCTTGCTTAGTTACATGATATTTTATATTGATTGTCTACACCACTTATTTATTAAATAATATAAACACACTTCCAATTATAGGTAAAGTAAAGCTTTTTTTAATGTCGTAACTGTTAATACGTAAATATTTACATCATAAGTAAAACACTAATAAAACTGTAATTAATGTGTAGTCCTTCAATGATAAAATTCACTCCATGTAGCAGTAAATCGACGTCGCTGTTCGGGAGAAATACATTTTGAACGCCTTCAATGCCCCAAATAGGCATTTCCACACACGGAACCTGACAAAAGTGTAGCCCATATAACCAATGCTGTAAATTAAAGTCTTGCCACAATACATAACCGTTGATATTCAAGGTCAGCAAAAGACAATTTTCAATTTTACTTTTAGGTTAGGATATGTTGGGGTTTCATTTTTCTGTTTTAAATAACTAAAAGACCTAGAGTCTACAAATAATATTTTTGTGTTTCTCAAGCAGGGTATGTAATTGATAACGTAACAAAAAAATTGTAATGTAATGCTCAGATCACCCTTATCCAAGCTGTGAAAACTTGTTATAAATAAAGTAAAATTGCATTTATTATAAGTAAGTCACATTCTAAAACAAATTATTTAAACGCCTTAACATACAATATATATTTGTTTAAAAATACTCATGTTTAGAAACACACACACACACACACACACACACACACACACACACACACACACACACACACACACACACATATTCAATCACTTTCTGCTACAGTCCGTTTCTCGATGTATATAATACATTTAATATTTATAATGAATTAAAAATATTAAATATAATATATATAATATATTTATTTATTTTATTTCAATCACTTTCTGCTACAGTCCGTTTCTTGATGTATATAATACTTTAACATCCATAACCAAATTTACCTCAAGATATACTTTTTTTATGAGAGAACTGGAACTCTCGAAACATGTTCCTAATAGGGGAAAAGTATATCTTGAGGTAAATTTGGTTATGGATGTTAAAGTATTATTTATTTTAGAAACATTTACATGTTGTAGTATATGGTTTTTGGTACTACGTGTACAACTCTTTAAGCTCTACTTTATATAATTGCTGATATTAGTAAAAATTAATGCTAAACCAATGTATTCTGGAGTCAGCGACACTTATCAAACTTTATATCAACATTTACACTTCGGTAAATAGAATCACTAATATTAACAAAAAAAAAAACGTTAAAAAACTAATGGTTAGTCTATTTATAATGTCTCAACCTGCAAGAATGTTTTGCTCCTAGCATATAAACTTCAAAACACGTGCGTCTTCCTATCCGTGACCTACTGAGACATTCCTAAGCAACGTCAACGATTGCATGATTAAAAGGTCTAAAACTAAAATTCCTTATTTATTAAATAACTTGCTTTACACACAATTTTTTCCTTGGATGAAATATGTTTAAAACATTTTTCCGTTCAAATATTACAGCGTTTTAACCCGTTTGTATAAAGTTATTAAATGTTAAAATATTAATAATTTAAAATAATAGAATTATTTTTGGCAAGTTTAGTTAAAATAAACCTTTAAAATAATAGTATATCTATGTGCCAGCAATCACACTTGTCGCTGGACATCATACAGTCGAGAAGTCACAATCGTCGTGCCATAGAAGACGTCGCATGTACTGAAACTTGACCAAAGAATGGTAGTCGCTTCGACAGTCTCAGAGTTTTGATTCATGGACGTGTCCTCCAGTGTGACAGGAAGTTCAGCTAAGCTCCTTGCAACATGTACAAAATTTACTTTATTTTGTTAATATCACTCAATTTTTTTATTTCGTTAGCACTGTACCACATAACCTACACGCAGTTTTATGAAAATTCGTGTAAAATATGAAGACTTACTACTGAATCCAACCTATTAACTTATCACGAAAAACTAAAATTAATTTCAATATAAATTAAAACGTTAGAAAACTATTGGTAATACTAAACAGAAATCGTTATCGTTATCGTTTCGGTAATTAACGTTATGTCATTTTCATACATAGAACTGAGTGATACTGATCACGTAACAGTTAATACGTAACTATTTAGATCATAAGTAAAACACTAATAAAATATCGGTATGGAGGACCATACATGAATTCCATATTGTAAGATTTATATTTAAAATCATTTTCGAAATGAAATATTACCATAGAAACTACTTCTTTCTACTTACTGCTTCAGCCTTAACCACAGTACTGTGGTCACTAACGTATACCACCTCACGTTATCGCACTCGATTTTCACTGATGATGGAAGTCGATGGCATTGCCGAAACGTCTGGTTTTGTAGAAAACATTGGACTACGGCCAAATATCCCGGGAAGGAATTTTTACAAAAACTACTTCTTTGTTGCCGATAACGTTGTACACATATGTATAAAAAATATGCATAAAATTAATGGCTTGTATAAGTTAATGATTGATCTCCATTAAGTAGTGCTCAAGTTTCCAAAGTTTTAATATCATGATGTCCGTAATTAAAACATCAGAGCAGGTATAGTGTGTATGAGGGGACACCGTGGACAAAAATTTTCAACATTTCCTATTGAGCGTTGCTTAGAGTAAAGCTGCGAATCTACAGTGTACGTTTCACAGAACAAACACGCGGAAAAGAAGGAGCGCTCCGAAGTCACTCATGGACCCTCAGCATCTTGCAGAGGGTTCATTCCCTAAAGACGAAAAGTCTGTCTATGAATCGTTCCTCTGTAAACACGTGCAGTTACACTGCCCAGAGATCCACAGGAAGCAAATCGCTATCCACGCTGGACACTTTTTCGGCTTGCACGCGTTATGTTGGTATGGGTTTCGGCACTTTCCATTTAAAAAGCGTGCAAATGTAAGAAAATAAACATGAATGAGGCCAGAAATAACGCGAATTTTGTGTGTGTGTGTGTGTGTGTGTGTGTGTGTGTGTGCGTGCGTGCGTGCGTGCGTGCGTGCGTGCGTGCGTGTGTCTTCCCTGCCTTTTTATTGCGGTAGTCATAATAATAAAATGGAAAAGTAAACATTACATAACTGAGATATGCTTGCCTGCCACGAACGATATATTTTCTCTCATACATGATTTACATTAAAATGAAAAAATTATAATTTTATTGCCTGGCAACAAAATTATTTTATTTTTAACAATTACCATTGTTTGAAAAAGTTTAAATGAATTTTCAAGTACTTTACTGTTGTTAAAACGTAAAAGTTTGCAGGTAAACTACCCCTTCCCCAATACCGATCTTCACCAAAATCAAGTGGCCTTGAGTTCTCTACAATTCAGTGACGTATGCAAAACATTATTTGATTCTGTTTGAATTTGCGGCAGTTATCGTTTGCCATAGAAAATACGCTTGATAAAAAACGTTGCAGGTAAACTACCCCTTTCCCTTAACCGATCTTCACCAAAAACAATAGGTCTTGAGAACTCTACAATTCAGGGCTGTATGCGAAACATTATTTGATTCTGTTTGAATTTGCGGCAGTTATCGTTTGCCAAAAAAAAAATCTACAGACACATAGACAGACAGATATACAGACACACAGACACAGACACACACACACACACGCACACGCGCGCGCACACACACACACACACACTTTTCGAAAAACGACTTTTTTTCATGTTTTGAGTGTAGTACAATCAGAATCTGCAATAACCTCGAACACTTTTTTTGCCATCACCATACTTCCATTTCCTTAAGGAATATGGAAGTAAAACGATATATGGCACGTGTTTTGAAGTTTATATGCTAGGAGCAAAACAATCTTGCAGATTGAGACATTATAAATAGACTAACCATTAGTTGTTTAACGGTTTTTTTGTCAAGATAAGTGATTCTATTTGCCGAATTAAATTTAAAATCAGTAAACCAATTCAATTAGTACAAAATAATATGTAGTGTACTCTCATTAATATTTATAATTTACATAAGCCTTTCTAGATGTGAATTCATCTTTTGGGATCGAAATGTATATCATGTATTGGTTGAATTGGAGATAGGCAATCGATATCATTATAATCAAAATCAGTAAAAATTGGATCTGGTCAGTTGAAGCTGCTTTTCAATTACACTTTGTCAACCACTTGTTATGCACATGTAATTTGTTGTATGAATGGTATTAAACTCATTAACGTTTACCTCACTTTACATTTTCACTTTGGTTTCACGTATTGTCTTTATTACCAACGTGAGGACTCCGTGAATGCAGACTCCACAACGCGACTGCATCCACAGAGTGTGACTGCTGTGTTACTGTTACCGGCCTTATTATGCACTTACTTTACTAGTACCTGTTTGTCCTCGCTGTTGTGTGCAGGCAACAGTTCCTTACTTAGCGCTTAGCGCAACTGATTGCTTGCCCTAGTTTATTTGTGGCTGGTAAACTCTACGAGGAAACACAAACCTCAAGTAATATTATTTGTGCCTTCATTACATCACTTGACGGATAAATTATGTTCAGCATTTGTTAAGCGTTATCAGAAAGTATGACAAACCTTTTAAACAAAATGCACACGCTTTATCTTTACATAAGTGGGTGATCAAGGCTTCATGATTTTATCAATCGCAATCGCTTATCAGTGCCATAATATTTCCCATTTTATATATTTTGTATAGAAGAACATACTAATTGTCATTTCTTCTTTAAGTTTAAATGTTACTGCGTGTTTGTATTATGGAATTAGTGGTTACTAACATACAGATTAAGCCTATCATTGTATTTGTGTGTGTGTGTGTGTGTGTGCGTGTGTGTGTGTGTGTGTGTGTGTGTGTGTGTGTGTGTGTGTGTGTGTGTGTGTGTGTGTGTGTGTGTGTGTGTGTGTGTGTGTGTGTGTGTGTGTGTGTGTGTGTGTGTGTGTGTGTGTGTGACAAAATAACATACAATTTAACTTAGGTCTAACTGAAAACGTTCGAGAGCGCACAAACACGCACGTGCGCCTACGTACAAACTGTCGTACCCTATAAGTGCATTTGTGAAAGGGCATGGCCTACCTGTATGTCTGCGATTGCCCGATTAGCAATACTTTCCCCTTCAGTAAAACAAGCATCTTTATTATCAGTCTTGTTTTTTTGTTTTTATTCGCAGCTTTATCTGTATCCACCCCTTACTCTATTTTTTTGTTTGATTTAGAATTCTTCGCTAACTGGAAGATTTAATTTCTATATTAAAAAATGAACCAAATTCGAATTTTTATTTTGCTCTACTAAACTGTTAGCAAAATTTGGCCTTTTCGCCAACAATCAAATATCTACACATAAGGACTACCGGCACATGTCAACAATGATAACTTTACATCAGTTACGTGTACGTTAGTAGAGGAATTCTGGCAAACATAGGGGGTAGTGGGAATGATTTATGACTCTAACGTCACCGATTAATGATGTCACTTGACCTGGCGGGGTGACGGGTAATGACGTCACTAGACGAGGCGGTGTGAAATTGGTCGTTTGAAATTTCGGGAATCGGGTGCTTGACAAGACAGCTGGTTTCTGTGTGTTAAACATTGCATTTGAATGGTAGCGGATACGAGTCAGCTGGTTTCTGCTGGCTTATGACGTTACAGATGACTGAAGGGGGACAGCAACCAGGAGGTGAGGCAGCAGCGGTTACGAATCAAAATAAATTATGGTCCCTCCAGGATTTAACCCGGCACCTCCGGTACTCTAAACTGTCATGATAACCACTATACCAAGAGGCCTTTGTTGTTTAACAGTAATTATTTCTGTACTTTGTTTTTTCTTCAAATAACGCTATTATAACACATTATGTCGGTCATATATAGTAAAACATAGATATATACCCAATTACGTGGTTTGCACACAAATAGGAATATATCTAATTCTCATGTTCAGGAAATAAGGATTTCATATAATTAGATAAATGACTGATTATATCACTCATAAATAGTACACCACTGATAAGCAAATGTTTGGAAGTATTTATTTTAAATTATATTAATCATATCTTTGAAACCTAGCGCACTTGAGTTCACTGATCAGGGAGAACTGCTTGTTGTTTCGGTGAAAGGCTGTGTTGAACTGAAAGTTACATCAGCAACGCAACGGACACCAAACCTCGCCGCGAGATCGCGCGCGCTGTCTGACAGGGCCTTCCCAATATCGCCGCGCTAACTGACGTTAATACACGAGTTTATTATTGAAAAAAAAAATTTCTTTTTACCTTCGATCGCCGGGTTATGCAAACACCGGCACACCCCCACCCCAAAAGGCAACCTGGTTGCCCCACACTTGAACTCAGGGGGGTACCCTGCAGTGTACCCCCTTCCAAGGTGATCCTAGTGGTCCTTGCTCTCAGGACTGCGGCCATCCCCATGCGACCCTCTCCGCTATGCCAACCCCACGGGACCGCCCCAACACGCCACCCTCTCCGGTGACCATCACCTCCTTCCACCGGTCCCACTCACATACCCGTCCGAAGACCAAACAAGGTTTCTCCCACCTTGGTATGTGAGTGACCGTACTACGTCTCTTCCACCTCTTGGACCGACCAGCCACATGCACCAACAAGGCATCTCCATCCTTGCCATATGGCTGGCCCACATCCTTACACAAGGGCGGACGGCCCCGCCTAGCCAGACAGAGAGGACCGCACCAAGGGCATGCGAACATTAATCTCAAATCTTACTTCACCTTTGTTCACACACCATGACTAGCAAGGGGGTTTTACTTCTCTGCCGACGTCGATACACAATATATACAACCCTCTCTCTCAACAAAAAACACCCGGGAAACAACCGGAGAATGCGGCATGGACCGACACTACAATGATCAACAAACAAATTCAACTACTATAAACAAAGAAACAGCAACAGCACACTATCACACTCCATCAGAACCTTCAAAACAGGAGAAACTGACAATCTCGGGGACCACAATCTAAGGTGCACTCTCGGCAAGGTTCTCTAACTCCTTATTGATAGATTTTTTTTCCAAAGGGGAGGGGTAGGAAAATTGGGAAGATGAAACGGGGCAAGGATCATTGAAAGGTCAATAGCTAGTACTAAGTGTAAGGACATGGTTCCCTCCGAAAAGGAGAATGACTGGAGAAAACCAAGGCTCGCGTGGGCAGGGACGCAACCCTGAAGTAGACGAACACCACTGGGACTGTGGGGAACATCTACCCGCTACCCGTTAACCGTTTCTTCTTACCTTTCGATGACGGACTTTAGGTAATCTTTCCTTTCGGACACCACTCTCGGAGAAATTATCTCGCGTTGAGCTGTACTGGCGGGTTTCCTCTGAATCAGAATCAATGCAACTTACCTCTCTGCTTTCACTCCGCTTTGGATTATCCTCATCATCTAAACTCCCGGCTTCTGCCTCCCCTGCTTCTCTTTCTTCCTCTATTCCTTCCTCCTTATCCACTTCCTCCTCTTCTACAATTCCCCCTTCTTCGTCCCCATAATCCAAATCAACCTCATGACACTGCACCTCCTCACCAGCTTCCAGTCGCTCGTCTGATCCATCTTCAACAGCATCTTCACTAACCTCTTCTCCAATCTCATTTTTACCAACACGTTCATCATCAACGTCATCGCCATCACTTCCACTACCACCATCTGAACACTGCACATCCTCATCTTCTAGTTGCTCCTCTGGTCCGCATGAAACTTCTTTCCGTTCCTCGGAATCCTCAACACTACTTACAGAAGGCATCTGCACATCTTCACACACTACATCATTCTCACTCACACACTCCACGACGCTGCTGCCAAATTCCTCCTCAGCTTCTACCTCATCTACTTCTACCACACTTGCAGCATGGATATCCCCTTGTCCACCCGCAACCTCAGAAACACTTGCAGCCTGGACATCCCAGTGTCCATCTGCAAACTCATCCTCTTCAGTCTCCCTAACACCTATAACTATACTTCCCTGTGCAGCATCCGCAGACCGCTCTTGTGCCTCTTCTGTCGATTCCACTACTTCACCACTTTCAGCAACTACAACGTCCTCAACATTTTCCACCCTGGAATCCAGCTGTCCAGGTTCATGTGCGATGACTAAATTAATTTCTACTGGCGATGGTAAAGCTACACCATCAAGTGACTTCTCATATCCCTGCGTAGGCGATAACGATATTACCGGATCTGGATCCGTCACGAACCGAGATGGAGACACCGGAACAAATTCTGCGGCATCTGGATTCAACCATGACGTCCTCTTCGAGTCCTGTAACTCAGTATCAACAGACGTTTTCTTGTCTTCTTGTGTTGATCCCCCGAAGCCATTCCGCTTTTCTTCTTCCGTTTCACCTTCTTCATCCACTACTGTATTAGGCACTTGCGATTCAACTGGAACCGTTAAAGTTTCCTTTTTCTCTGAATAGGAATAACGCCTTGCTACAGGCTCCCTACTTACCGCTGTTTGTTCCCTAACATAATTTCTTCTTCCCCTGTTAATTTCATACTTCTTTGTTTTCGGTGCTGTAGCTGTTGTTACCGTCTTCTCACTTGCCACCCCCTCGTAGCCTCCATTACTTCCGGAATATTCAGACTTACTGACAGTCTCTTGTGTTCTCCTCCAACCACCATGTTTGTCCTTTTTACCTCTTCCTAACAAACCACTGGAGTATTGGACATCTGTAGCAGCTCTTCCCCGGGACTCGTCAATCTCCTGGACCGTTCTGGAGACCACACACAGTTGTTCAAGGTCCGCAAAACAACGTGGACGGTCCGCGAATATCAAACGAGATCTCTCTTGGGGATTCAGTCCTTCCAGAATTGCTTGTATAACTTCTGTCTCGGGCAACCCCAACCTTAACACCCGGGCAGCTATCCGTATATCGTGCACGAAGTCCCCTAACGCCTCTTCGTTGGCCTGTAGGCGATAGAATAACTCAAACTTAAGCTGGGCACGTCGTCGAATGGGTAGGAAGAAGTTCAACACCTCCCCATGGAAAGCGTCAACACTGCCACCCCGAACGCAGAGTGTTGGTGACCAGCTCAGCCAACGGACCCCGGCAATACGGGTATATAAGGGACAATACCTCCCCATCGGACACCCCCGGGAAATCTGCCAACTGCAGCACCAGGTCCAAGAAAACCAGCAGCTGGTCCTCATCAACTCCATTCACCATCGGAAATTTCTGGAGAACGCCTGAAATGGGATGGGGCAACTTCTGATAGTATGCCGCCGCCAGAATTGCACAATTCACAATACACAACAACAAAACATAAATTCCCACGAAACACCTAACATAAACATGACTTACAAAACATAGTCACAAAAACAGAAAAAACTCAAGTACTATCCTTCCTTTGAGCGACCCCCGGGTTCTCTAGCGCTGCGGAGACCTGGCCTACTCCTGAACCAACCTCGTCTACACCACTGAAGGAAACAAGCAACAACCAACAAATACCTAACATACATAACACCAAACACCAATCCGACACACACGTCTCACCAACACATAACTAGCAATCATAAACTAGTATCAAATTTCGAAACCTCGCAACACAGGAATTAAGTCAGTGACGGTACCGACTTCCGATCGGGCCATACCGCATCCCGCTAATGCCACACGCTATAATTTGACCTCGAATTACTTATATTTTATTCTCCCCCCAGGCAAGCTTGAGACCCCCGGCAGTTCAACATCTCGAAAATTTTCTAACTATGTATACCTGCCCCGTGGTGCGATCAGACTCACAAGTTGAAAAAACAACCTAACCATTACATTGACGTACCTTGGCCTATGTTTCAATTTCTTTTTTTGAAAGAGAGGCCACTAGTTATTTAAAACTAGGCGGAAGGCCTAGAGAAGCCAAAAATGCGCTGGGTCCAGTGAGACGGGACTTGCAATAAAACTCGGTCGGTAAACAGTAATAACTATCTTTTATTCTTACTTAATCCCATAACTCGTTACATACATATATATTACAATTCCCTTGAGGTGCAAATATAACAATAGGCTTGATAAAAAATAATCCCAATATATTAACAAATCCATCTTAATAAGGCCATTTCAATTCATCCCATATATATATCAATCTGGTTCCTTAAGCAACATCCTATAAATTATTTAAATCCCCCCCCCAGATAACACTTAACACTAGCATCACATACTGGAACATAAAGACACATATACATATAATATACATCGCAGCTAAAACTCATGTTCAACCTGGCAGACAGCCTGTATATTCTAGCAAACCCGCATATAACTGGGAGGAAAATCAGTATACTTCATAAAGCCCCAAAACTGCAATCATAAGTTTAAGCTTCCAGCAACAGCTGGAATTAAATTCATAAAAGAAACCACAACCCCTTAACTCCATTAAAAATGAAAAGCAAATTTTTAAAGAAACCGAATGGATAATAATGACTAAAAACTGCAAAGTCAGGGTGGCATGTCAGCCCATATGATTTTATAACATCTAAGAAATTGTATATTATAAGTATATCAAAATCTTTAAAGTTTTTGAACTGTATATAACAGTGATAAAAACCCTTATCACTTAAGTTTTAAAACAACTGGCATAATTTTACAAACTGTTAAATCTTGTGTTAAACCTGGTTACAAATATATATATCTATATACCAGGAATTCATTCTTTAATCATAATGGTTCAATTAAACAGACAAGTCCAGCAAGCAAGTCAGAACCTAAGTTACAATAACCAGTACCGCCTGTATGATTTTATAATCTCAAAAATTAATAGTATATGCCCACAAAAAAATACATTTTTAATATCAGACATCTGTACATAAATTAAATTAAAGTAACAGCATGTTGTATTCTAGCAGCTGTGGAAGTGTGCCAGCATGGGCCTGACCAGGTAAGACAGGTGTCAGACCTGCATGAAACGGTACCAACGTGTTCCTAACTTGTGTCCAAAAAAAAACTATGTAAATTTTAACACCCAGAAACAGCCTGAAAACAAACCCCCCCCCACCCTTAAATGCAGAAAAATAATAAAATATGAACCGCGCCCTGAATCAGCCGGTTCAGAATCAAGAAACACATGACTTAAACTTAGATTTAAAGAATAATAACTCTAAGGGCCTTTGCATAAAAAGTCTATGAAGAAAGCAAAAAATAAGCTCTGGCACGCTCCCACAGTGCAGCACACAATTACAATTACAATAATAGTACGTTATAGTTATGGATAATGTTCATGGTGACTGTCTTGGTGACACACCCTCGATCTGACTGTTTAGCTGAGTAAGCACATGGTTCGAACACAATTAGTAACACGGATGTTCTGCGGGCCAGGCCAACAAAAAGTAATAATAGAGTTCATATCACCTTTATTTCAGCGGAGAATAACCTCTTTACGGTTGGTAAGCAAGCTCCCTCCTCGGAACAGACGAGTGTCGGGTGGTTCATGACTGGTGAAGACGGCAGTACACCAGCTGGGGCCACGTCTCCGTCTAGGTGCGAGAACCCGGGAAGTCTCGAAAAATTAGCCTGCCATCAAGACGAGAAGAAAATTGCCCAAGTAGACTGTCCAAGGGAGAACTGCTTGTTGTTTCGGTGAAAGGTTGTGTTGAACTGAAAGTTACATCAGCAACGCAACGGACACCAAACCTCGCCGCGAGATCGCGCGCGCTGTCTGACAGGGCCTTCTCAATATCGCCGCACTAACTGACATTAATACACGAGTTTACGAGTTTCTTATTGAAAAAAAATTTTCTTTTTACCTTCGATCGCCGGGTTATGCAAACACCGGCACACATATGTGCCCATTGTGAATGTGGTGATTGACCAATTTGGCGTAACGGTACCCGATGGCCCATACCATGCAGAAACCAACTATCTCGACCTCTGTGACGTCATAAAAACACAGAAACCAACTACCGTGGCATCTGTGACATCATTATCCACAAGACCGCCTCGTCCAGTGACGTCATTAGTCACCACCCCGCCAGGTCCAGTGACGTCATTAATCTGAGACTTCAAAGTCATCAATCATTCCCACTACCCCCCTCATCAATGCCAGAATTCCTACTTTCCCTCTAATTAGGTTTTGTTTATAAGATGTTTCTTAAATTAAATTTTTGAAACACAAATATTGTAAACTTAATAAAGCGGAATAATTTCTAATGCACTGATAACTAAGTCCCCATGACTTACCTACTGTCAAATAAATGTACCTACCCCATCAATACGAGCCCTTAACTAACTATAGAGTACTTAAAACAGTCATACTAATGATTGTTTTAAATAATTTTTCAGTTTATTTTACCGTAAACCACGTGTCAGATTATTTTAAGTGTGTGTGTGTGTGTGTGTGTGTGTGTGTGTGTGTGTGTGTGTGTGTGTGTGTGTGTGTGTGTGTGTTAAATTGTATGGAACAATAACAATTTACTGCAAATCCCAAGCGGACTGCTGTTATGATGATGTCCGTTTAAAATAGGATAATGAATTCATAAGAATAGTGAGAGGTACAATATATCTAATAACTCATTAGATGCAATTAAGCTTGTGTAATGTTAAAATGTTTGTTTTAATGAAATAAACGTCGTTTAATAAAGAGTCTATATATATAGGTTGCCTTCGTCGCTGTCTCACATTAACATACAAACTTTTTGAGCTCTCACATGCTTGAGTGCTTACAGTCTTTTTTATTTAAGAGGAAATTGCAATTTCATAAATTATATAATATTGAAATATAAATATTGTTTCTCAACACTATTTCAACAATATGTAGACCCACAACATAACCATCTTCTAAATTTGCCTGATTAGTATATTAGTTTCCATTCATATCTCCTTCGGCTGTCAACAAATAAACCTTAGAACAAATTTTTCATTTTTATTTCTGACAAAACAGAATATTTTACTTTGATTTTAAGAAAACTCGGTTTAAAAAATCTGGTGAACGGTGTTTTGTACTTATACGATGTGTAAGCTTCATAATATCTACGTTAGTCAAAACGTTTTGTGCAGTATTTTTCCTATTATGTTTCAATAGATAAAAACTTTTTATTTAACTTACTTAGTTAAATAAAAATTTTTCTGGAAGAGCACAGCTAATACAAATTTCAATATCGTGACAATACTGACAAAAATTCATGAGTCATAGCACAGAATAATCATATTTTAATTGCTGGTGTATTTAAATTTTTATTATAAACACATTAGAAAAACTTGTTAACAGTTAATTAAGTAACATTTGCGTTTTTTTTAAATTAATAAGGTGCGTGTAGCTAAAAAATTAGATTCTTGTGTCTTGTCTTCATATTTACATTTCTGCGAACCATGGGTAGTGTGGACCATGTGTGATTCAGTGCAAGTGTCTCAACTGTAAAAAGCTATATTGTTTATTTAACACTATTCTGTTTCATTTCATAGAGCCAGTCCCTATAATTGTGTATAAGCAATCAAACCCCATAATATTATGAAATACATTAAGGGTTAAATCAAGTAGATTAAATATTCGCAACTAACAGCTTACCTTGTTCTTCCTTAATAAATTGCGGCGTTCAGGTAACAATGTTACGTGAGCCAGAAAAGCGTTCATAGAATTTCTTAGTTTTCCACTGTCTTTTTACAAAATTATGCAATGTACTTTTTACACAAGAAGAGATTTGATGTTGTATGTAGCGCCAGGTGTCATGAATTACAGACAGGCTAGTTTCATTTTGCTTTAGTTGATAACCAGTTTTTTTTTTATCAACAGACGTTCACCGTAAGATAGTTTTACATTATAGAATTCTTGCCAAATTCACTCCAACATTTTGCATAACGTCTTTGTACAGTGATCTTTATAATAATTAAGGTCTTTTAATCACTCCACCAAGGTTCTTTATTTTCAAATCGTCTGTGTAAATGAGGCCAATTCTTCTTTTCCAGAAACTTATCACAACAACCAAGCAACGTAAAACTCCTCGAGCATGGGTCTTTTTGTGTCAACTACTAGTGTCAATTAAGTAACCTCTTCCATTTTAACAGTAATGGTACCTTTTTTCGTTTTACTCTTCTCTCCTCGTTTGCCACTCTCGGCACCTCGTTAATCTTCTCTTTGCCTGTCGAATGTTTTTTGTTAGCTTTATAAAACGTGTCAATGTTTCTGTAACATCTAAACTTTTGATTGGTCTTAATACTTGGAAGTCCGGAAAAAAAGTAGTAAAGGTCATTTAGTAAAAATTCTTGACATTTGGACACTGTAACGACACCAGCAGCTTTAATTCACTAAAGTATTTGTTCTCCTGAGACCTAATTTTAAAAACTTAACTTGTACGCATGAGAGGAGTTATTATTATTGGCTGGTAATTATCACATTTAGGAAAGGGGCATTATAAAAATTGGTTTCTTTTAAACATTCTTGACTACGCATGTAGTCCTACTTGTGGAAATTATTCAGTGACTGAAAAAACATTCTAAAGACGATAAGGAACTGAAAGGCAGTTTCAGAGTTTCAATATCTAAATATTGGAAGTGATGAACAATATTCAAATGGTCAAAGGCCCGTTGGGGCACTGAAATCTCGTCGAAGGCGACAAGCACTGCGAATTACTTTGTCAATGACTCGAGAATAACTGCCTCGGCTTCGCAATTGACCTACTGCAGTAAACGCTCGACAAACACCGTTATTACAGCACTTCTCCTATATTATACAGATATATGATAAGCAGCGTATACAAAAAATAATAGTGAGCCCAAAATTAAATATTTTTTTAGTCTACACAGTTGGTAAAGAACCTTCATTCATTTCGCTAATAAGAGGGAGCGCTCTGCCACTAAATAAAACCCCTCACCAAGCTGATTGCGTCACGTTGTATATTCTTAGACAAGTTTATATATTCTTAGCCAAGGTCGCCTGTAGCAAAATGTAAACTGAAGGTTCCAGTGATGCCTGCAGTAATCGGGGATTCTCAAATGTGGGTCGGGATCCTATATGGGGTCGCGTAATTAAATGTGGGGGTCGCAGAAATTTTAGCATTACTAAAACATACGTGGACGAGCAACGCCTGAAAAATAATTCAAAACCAGTTTGACAACACTACATGTACACAGTAAAAGATGAGAAACTTCTTACTTTATGAGTGTATTAGAAATGAAGGTTAAACGTGATTTTGAAGAGCAAGAGTAACTTCCGCACCAGACATTCAGGCGCTTCGCTAGTCGAACAAACCTTCGCCACTAAGCAATCACTTCTATGAAGCCGTGTGGCTTACGTCAAGTTTCACCACATGACAAATTCTCTCACCGTAATGTCCTTGAAAAAATTCACACTGATTTCCCTGTTTATTTCAACGAAATTGTACTCGCGCATTTACAAAACAAATATTTCTTTTATTAGAAATTTATATTAGTTGTTTACCCAAGATTAGTAACTTAAATATTGCCTAGCATACACCTTAACCACAGTGTTTGTATCAGCTAACTTTTCTGTTCTCTATATTCATAAATATCATTTATAAGAGAATACAGTAAACATAATTTGTTAATTGCTATCAATTTTCTTCTCTGAGGAAACGTTTATTGGCTATTATTTAAGACTTTTTTTTCTTTTTTTTTGACTACTTCAGACATTTTTGTTGTGTTTACTTACAGTTTCCTTTTTTAAAACGTTTTCTTCCAAATTATTTTAATATGTTATTCTTGCATTTTAATGTATTATTATAAATTGTTATAATATTTTTAATAATGCATTAATGCATTAAATTTGTGTGCAGAATATAAATGAGTATATTGTGTGTCTATAAAATAATAGGACTGATTCTATGATATTAGTTACCAACAAAAAATGACTAAGGAACTGTTTTATCCCCTTCATAGTAACTCTTATTGGAAACCAGATCTTTAGGTAGAAGTTAGTACCACTGAGAGGATGTGTTAAACTATCAGCTAAGTTATCTGGTCCGTCAAAATTTTTTGAACATTCTCCCCACTGTAAAAATTGTGGTCCTGATGTTGGCTCTCAATTTATTGAAACAACGAGTAATTATATGAGTTAAAATCTGGGCAGTAAATCTGGGTTAGAGTACTAGTACCTTTTTTGCCGAATCTTTCTTCCCGAAAACTGCGATGTGATATTGGATTTATCGTGAAGAAAACAAAAAATCTGGCCGGACTTTACATGTGTACCAAAGTTTTGGGAACTGTATGGTGATATAAATTTAGTTCACAACCAAGTAATTTAAATTCATTATTATCTACAACAAACAGTCAGACATGATAAGGTATTATTTTCTTGATACATTTGTATCCGATCGTATTGTGCTTGATTGTCCAGAACAGGGTTTATCCTCAACACCTTCACGACCGTCCAAAAATGCTTTGCACAATCTGAAAACTGAGCACAAGATATGGTTCCATCTCTGCAAGAATGCTTTAACTTGCCAATTGCTTTTTCCTTTTGTGTTTGCTAAGTTTTATAGTGTGTCACAAAACAGTATTCATTAAAGAGCTCAATTTTATTTTGTAACGTGAGACAAAAGAGACGTAAAAACAATAGCACAGTCAAATCTAGTAAGATTAGGAACTTGAAATTTTTGTAAATATAAACAAAATCTATTGTTATGATCTGTTTTTTCTGGTTTCACAGTCTTGTCATTTCGAGGGTTGAAAATCCGGTTCAATTCCTTTTAAATAGATTCCGAAGAAAGAAAAACAGATTTTACAATGTTTGTAGACTTAGTTGGCCATCAGCAGGACATCAGCAATATCTTAGTAAGAGGCAAGGTACAAGTGTCATACTTATTGCACTTACGTGAAATACAACTTCCGGTGAAGAAAAGTGGAGCTATTACATCAATTGTCACAGTAAACACCTATAGAATAACAGAATTGTCTAAGAGACTTTGTAATCTACAACGTCCACCGATCAACACGAACTAATAAAACACACGTCTCGGCCGCATATAAGACAGTGGTTTTGTTATTAAGAATCAACATTTTCTTATTTTTAAGCATAACACACGCGTTGTTGCCTGACGTTATTAAACGTTTAATTGTTGTTTCCTGAACACTAAAGGTTTCGTATATTCTACGATGTGGTATCCTTGTAGGGTCTCTTGGTTGTACGTCAGACGATATTAAGTTGCCAGTCAAAAGTCAGTCAGCCTATTAAGTTGACTTTCCACTGAAATTATTATAAATTTTTGGACTTTTTTGGCTATAACACTATAATATGAAATGTGTCTTTAGAAGTGACCGTATAGCTATACAAAAATTCAAACTTAGGTAAAATTTAAAGACAACCACATGTGTTATCACAAGGTAGAAAATATGTATGACAGCTATACAACTAATTCTGAAACCGTCAGTATCTACTTCATTACTTAATCAGTCGAGTCACAATACACATAGAATACACACAATTATGATAAACACATTAATTGTTGGCACTAGGAGTGACTTACTTTCAATAGATCGTACAGCGTGTCCACTAACAATAATTGGACTGAAATCACGACAGAGCCAACTACTTAACATTCTTAGGAAAATCAAAAAAACCTATCTCTTTTTTCAGTTAAATCACAAACCATTGATAGTTCTCCAGAATCTAAATGTCACAAATTTATCAAAATGATGACACGAACAAATGAACAGTACAAATGCCGTCCCCAACTCCACCACAGTCACAAGTCTATCAGGCCCGGACTAATGATGTTTACGTTTGCTGGTCAGGTATCGATCCATTGTTGCAATCAGATTACGGAACAGCTACTGAATAATGAGTGCAGGAGGCAATTCCAAGTGTTGAGGTCAATGAAACTTTGATTCCAATCTGTGTTTTGTAACATTTCTCGATTAATATTTACAACTAGCAAAAAAATAAAATATAAAAAAATAAAAATTTTTATTTATCACTCTTAATATATTTGATTTATTTCGACGTATCCGAAATCTAAAATTAATAATTCATTGTATATAAAGAAGATGTATGAATAAGTAGAGTTTGCAGGCTTGAACATTGCAATGTAGTGGATAAGGAACGTTATTAAAAAATGGTAGTTTTAACATGTCAGTTTTAGACTTTTAAAGAAATCTTAAGTGCAGTGAAGTGGTGCGTAATAATATTTAGCCGCGTGTGCGAGGGTAGTAATTATTTTTGAGATATTCTTAAAAAAGTTAATCGGAATAACTATGAAAGTATGGAAAATTCTGATATAGGATTTATAATCAAATACTGATAATAAAAAGACCTACCTGATGACAGTAGTTGTTTTAAAAATTAATAACTGAATGTATGCGCTTTTAAGTAGGCTAAAAAGTTTTTCTAGCCCATAAAATCGGTTGATTATGTCTATGTATTATTTTGGTTGATCTACCTTAAAAACTACTTTAACATATTATGTAGGCTATTATATATAATTGAATTTTGTGTATATTCACCAACACATAACACAATGTTAAGCTTTACAATATGGCTGAAAGACTTCTTGTTTTTGCTATATATAATGTAGCAATAGTCCCTAGACATTTGTATATGCATATTAAAGTATTCAATCAAAGGAGGATTCATTGATGTTTCTAAAATCTTATACGTATTAGAAGTAAAACCATAATTATTTTCACAAAGTATTGTCATAATGTCTTACAAAAACTGACATATTTCTTCGTTTTCCTATTTAGAGTAACAATATTTCTTGTGTCTAACAGTGTAAGCTAGATTTTACCTTCATAAATGTCAAATGGTGAATATAAAAATTTTCAATAATTTTTCTCATTCTGTGTGTATGTTTCGTTTTACAGCAGTTATTTATCCTACCTTTTCGTTTAAGATTCGTTTAAATAGTATCATCTAAATCAAACGATATGTATAAGTCAGTACGACTGTAATTGTGTATCACACAAACATTATGTATTCGTGTAGTACAAAAATATTTGCATAGACTTTAGTTTACCATTGGTAACACGTTAAGATTATAATAGTTGAGTAATACACAGATGTACAGTTTGTTATACAACGGTGTAACCAGAATACATTGTAATCGAACTTGACGCGCAGTGTTAATAACATCATATAAACAGCAAGTAATTTTAATACATTTTCCTTATGCTACTGACTGTTTAGAAAGGAAACATTTATTTTTCACTGTCAAGTAGACTCAGTAGACTTCTATCATTGTGAAATATACGATTTCCAAAACAAGATGATAAACAATTTTTTTAAAATGTAACTACAGTAGATAAAGATAAATTTTGGTGATAGCCCGTCATTTCTAAAGAAATTGTAAAATAAACTTTGTGTTTATAAGACAGTATAAGCAAACTGATAAACCTGCACGCACGCCCAGACATACACACGCGCTCGCAGACACACACCCACATATTGCAACGATAAATGTCTTTGCATATTTACTCACGACAGTATTTTTGTAAATAATTAATACTGGGAAGATGATAGAAATAGTATCAAGTAGTATTAAGTGTATGTACAGGCAAAGATTACAGGCTGCAGCCTGTCAAATTGAACACCTGTTGATGTTAAGCATTGTGCGTGTGTGTGGTCTATCGGTAGAAACAGACATTGTGCTACAAATAGGGGAGATCTCTGTGCACGCGTGTATTTTCCTTGTGTCAGTAAATTCCGGTCACTACATGAATTAAACCAATAATATTAAAGATGGTTATTTAATGAAATTTGCATTTACAAACTACATTCCGCGGAAAATCCAGGCACAGTAGATCCATTACTCCACAGAAACGTTTATTTTTGTTTTGTGTCCGGATTATATAGTTACTGAAGGTAACGAAAAAGTTCATGCTGCAGTAAAACACGCTGTAGACAGCCATCAAATCAATGCAATTGCCATATTACCTGACGACGCGAAATCATAACCAACATTATTAACGTGTGACAGCAGATGCAGAATACAGGTCAGAGCAAAACTTTCTGCTGTGTCCACAAATGCCAAATGGCACGTTAACGCAATCGTTGTGAACAAGTTTGTATCACCAGACTGCGGATTCTATAACTTAAAACTGTACTACTCTCGGTGAACTCACACAAAGACTCAGTATAAAAGGTAACTTGAACGAAGATCTCAGAAGTGATGAGTTTAGCGATAGACAAAAATCTGTCCTTCCTAAAAGCAACAAAATTATTGCATTTCAGGCAAAATTGTTTTGTTCCTGTGCATACAAATTTCAATTGTTATTGGTTAGATAGACTGTAGGTGAGAATCGAACATATAGTTGAGCAGCACTCCTGGCCGAAGTCGTTCGGCTACAGGTCATATTTGCCAAGTGTGTGTGTGTGTGTGTGTGTGTGTGTCCTTAGTATTTACAAAACCTAGAAAGTGGTTATAGAAAACCAGAATCTAGTTTATGAATACATAGAGATAATCCGATATCACTCTGTCCTTTATGTGTGACAGTAACGTCCTGATATATACTGTTGTGTATAATAATGTAAATCAGTTGACTTCACCTGATACTAAAGTTAACCTTAGTGCCGTTATTGTTCACTAACGCTCTGGAGGTTACTAATTTACGAAACTGTAGAACTTAGTTTAACCGACATACAAGATGTGATGTGAATTGTCGTTATGGAACCATTCCACATAACTCACCACTTACGCTACCCACAGGGCCCTTAGCTAAACTATCACATCTGATTATACTTCAATGTATTTAACAGTGTTTCTTAAACTATATTGTAAGACCTACTTAACTTTTAATTTACTGTTATCTTCCTATTCACGTGCTACAAATTAATTTACGTACTCGTGTGCACGCCTCGACATTAATATTTAGTGTTTTCCAATTTGTTCACCTTTTCTCATATTTTGCAATCATTTCGTGTATAATATTTTACAAATATGAGTACTTTTAAATAATAAGTTATGTTTGACTGTTCTTTTAGAATTTGTGAAGTGTCCTGTTCAAACGGTTTTAAACACTTTTAATTATTATGCTATATTAAAATATCATCTTTAGAATTAAAAAATTTGTAATCAGGTATATTTATATTTAGATGTATTAAATTCATAGTAGCATAGAGAGTTGAAGCTAAATGCAGTCCCTATTAATTCATTGCTTCGACAGTACAAACCAGCAGAATATGCGACATTAAATGGAAATCCCATACGTATCTTAAAATGATACGATATTACTAAAAGTAAATATCATATTTTAAGATAAATTCATCAACATGCCTTTTTACGCTTATTATTATAAAACACATAAAGTCGTTAATTTTGCATGCACATCAAGTAAGTACGACTTATATAACTAAGAAACTTAACACCGGCTTCAGTTATTATTTATTCGTTACTGCGAGATTCGTTTGATTATCTTTTTCATTCATAAGGAGCTCAAACGGAAAACTTTGAAACGATCAAATAAAATTTTATTCTTCGTATTGTTTAAATTAGCAGCCATCCTTACTATTTCTTTTATGAATTTGCTAACTGCTATAATTTTTATTGTTCGACTAAGCTTTTCGTCATCACTGACATCTTCAGGTCTTAAACAACGTCTATCAACTGTACGTTGTAGGCTTTTATACTTTAGAAAATAACGGGATTGAAGAAATTAACGGGAGATTCTTAAAACAATTTGACGGACGTTAGAAAAAATGCCTAACGGAAAAATGTAGACAAAGTTCCCGTGAAGAGCGGTAGCAGCTAGAACCAATAGGAGGGGCGATGACATAAGGGGAGGGGCCTAAAGTATAAAAGCCTACAACGTACAGTTGATAGACGTTTAAGACCTGAAGATGTCAGTGATGACGAAAAGCTTAGTCGAACAATAAAAATTATAGCAGTTAGCAAATTCATAAAAGAAATAGTAAAATTTTATTACTAAAAAGCTAACAAACAATTTTGCTTACTTTATGACAATATCGTACTTTTTTTTTGTGTCTTCTATTCTCGACGAATAACCTACTTCCGCTCTCTGTCTCTCTCTCTCTCTGTGCGCGGACACACACACATACAATCATTTCACATCCAACCCTGTTATTGTTTTTACTTATTCATCAAATTTAGATGCGAGTGTGTACTGATAACTATGTGTTACCGGTATTATATTTTTCTGAATCGTAACGTGACATGTTATGTTTTTTACAACATGTTAGTGAAATATTTTTCTATGCGTTAAGAATGTTAAAATGTTTTATTATAATGTTGCATAACATTGTTAATATTTTAAGTTAGACCAGATAATTAGAAAAAAATACTCTTTTATTACGCACGGAATGTTGTGACTTAAGGTTTGAAATATTTGAATATTTTAGACTATCCTAGACCTAACATTGTAGCTTAACTAAATATTCAATTATTTTTAATTTTAATATAGCATTATTACAAAAAGTATTACTGAGTATTAAGAATGTAAATATTGTAATTGCACCAGTAATTTACAAAAAAAGATGTTGTAAATGAGTAGGCCTATAGTCGTTTGAATATCCTGTTACATACAGAGTCAAGAAGTACATTTGCTTATTAACAAAGTATAAACAACAATGATAATTGAATTTTTAAGTTTCCTTAGATCATGAAAAGGCTTTAGAGATATTTTTTTCAATTCTTTTTACTTCCATGTTCCATAAGGAAATGGAAGTATGGTCGTGGCGAAACAAATCGTGTTCGAGATAACGGCAGATTCTGATTGTACTACCGGTACCATCAAAACATGAAAAAAAGTTATTTTTCGAAAAGTGTCTGTGTGTAGAATTTTTTCTATGGCAAACAATAACAGCCGCAAATTCAAACAGAATCAAATAGTTTTTGCATACAGCCCTGAATTGTACATGACTCAAGGCCCATTGTTTTGATGAAGATCGGTTAAGGGAAAGGGGTAGTTTCCCTGCAACGTTTTACGGTTTAACAAGAGTAAAGTGCTTAATTTTGAAAAGTGCTTAAAGTATCCTGAAAAGAAGGTCATAATACTCCACTGTAGGAAGGTAGATGAAATATCTGTAAATTAAATGGTAGTTGAAGGGGGAAGGGGGAATTTTTTATAAATTAAAATGGTAGTTGATGGTGGAGGAGTTTTTTTATAAGTTTTATATGTGTACTACGTTATTGACAACAAAGAAATAGTTTCTATGGAAACATTTCATTTGACTTTAACAAAATTCTATATTTTTCATTTTAATTTAAATCACGTATGAGTGAAAATATATCGTTCCTGGCAGGCAAGCATATCTCAATTATGTAATGTTTACAATTCCAAAGTTTTATTATTGTGATTACCGCAATAAAAAGGCCGACAGGACACACGCACACACACACACACACACACACACACACACACACACACCAAATTCGCGTTATTTCTGGACTCACTCATGTATATTTTATTATGTTTGCACGCTTTTTAAATGGAAAGTGCCGAAACCCACACCAACACAACGAGTGCAAGCCGAAAAGGTGGACATCGATTTGCTTCCTGTGGATCGCTAGGCAGTGTTGTTGTATTAAAGCAATTAATACAATCTGTGTACTTATTTCTATTATGATATGAGAATTATAAACTAATACGTGTATGTGTGTATGTATGAAAAATATATAAATATTTTTCTCCTTTGGAAAATTGTGTGCCCCTCCTTCAAAATATATTGACCTCCCTGATGGCTAGTTATTTACTAGCCTGTGTGGAATATAGCGTAATGACATGGATCAGAATGGTGGGTGTTAAACAGGAGACATAAACGTATTAAGGAAGAAATGTTTTGCTGATAAATTTATAATTATACGGGTGAACAGATTAGTCGTTCAAGAATTCAGAAGACAAATGGAAGGAAAGAAAGAAATCTCGATTTATTTCTCGATTACTTTAAAGTCTCGATTTAAAAAAAGAAAAATGACTAGTATAGTATTGACAGGAAAGACTTTGATAACACTACAGACATCCCTCGGCCCCTCGCAGCGAAAGTCCAATTTCATTACAGGAATCAGATCGCAGCTACCTTTAGCTAGCTCTTCGTTCGACCTACACACATTTTATCCAAAAGTACAGTCTTTCCTCACGAAGGTTGAGGATAGTCTTATCCACCTGACATGGTGGTACCATTTTAGCTGATACGTAATTTTTTCAGAACTCAAGCATCTACTTATTTAATTAATATTTAAATGATTTTACATATAAATTTTAGGACATGGAAGTC
Organism: Magicicada septendecula; assembly: GCA_034769895.1. Taxonomy (NCBI): domain Eukaryota; kingdom Metazoa; phylum Arthropoda; class Insecta; order Hemiptera; family Cicadidae; genus Magicicada; species Magicicada septendecula. The sequence continues at coordinate 626,229,344 of CM068368.1, read as the reverse complement.
ATGTATGGTTCTCCATACCGAATTTTTTAATAATATAAACGTTAGAGCCTGTATCAATTAACCTCAACATAAGCAATATTGAAAATATGTGAAAATGTGACACTACTTTAATAGAAATATAAGAGATGTATGAAGAATTTTATAGTCGTAAATGAAAAATAACATAAAATTTGTAAATCTCTAACATATGTTATACGTGTGTCATAGTGTGCAGGTAAAAATCAAATTCTAAATAACATATAGTGTAATGACATTACTCTGAACCAAAAAGACTCTGAAGTGAATTATTCTCCTCACTGTCAGAACTAAATACTTTGAATACATATTTGACTTCCTACCACAGAAACTTGTTGTTCAATATATCATTTTTCCGTGCAATCTAAATGTTATACAAACATTATTTGGTAAAGGCCTAACATATGTATTTCTTAAAAATTGTATAAAATACTCAAAACCATTTATACACAATTTGTCTATGAATTTGGTTTATGTTTTTTTCCTGCAAGTATGTTTAAACGTTTTGTGCAATGTCTTCTTAAATAAAGTCGGTTGGTCGAAATGTGTATAATGAATAAACATTTAATAAACAAATGTTAAAAGTATATTAAATGTAGGCCTATTTGAACGTAACAAGTAAAATAAGCAAAACTAAATTGAGAAAAAAATAAAGTTTGCTTGCAAACAAAAGCAAGAAACACGAGATTTTATTATTGTTGAAGATTTATTATTTATATTTATTCTTTAATGAAGTACTACTGTAGTACTTTTTACTTAAAACCGAACTAATAAAAACTCGTAAAACAATTTTTTTCAAATTTGTCTACTCGTTGTTGAGCTTTTAAACTAATTAGCTTGCAGATATTAAAACAAATATAGAAATTATAGTTTTATAATGTAATAATTAAGATTACAACATTTCAATTATGTTTGGCAAGGAGTTTAGAGGCCTAAAATGTTTCAACGAGTAACCGGTTTTAATTTCCATCTAAAATTACTTCAGTGCTGACTTTTTTGTGTTTTGACAGCTGACTGGAGAATTTTGCAAGGATGAGGAAACAGCGCATCGCTGAGTGGCTACGTAACTTATGGCAGGGTGACGTAACAGGCTGGATTGTCCGTTCCCCTTCCAGATGCTACTCGACTACCCTACCGGCATCAAGGCTCGCTATCTCAGTATCATGCACGGTGGCCGAAGTATAAATACTGGATTTTGTTGCATCTCAGTTCAGTGACACCTGTTGATTTTACAAATGCGGTTGGCAATGATTATTGCGGTTTATTTAGAAGTGTTATGTTAATTAGTGCAAAACTGTAAAAGGTAACAACAGTTATTGTTGGAAAAATGTAATTATTGTACAAAGTGTTATGTTGGTTTATAACTGCTGTTTGTGTCTAATTAATCTGTGTAATTAGTGATTTCACTGATGTCAGTTATTCTGTTTCCACTAAACAATACGAGTATAGTTGTGACCGTCGTAACAATATATTTATGTATGAATTAGTAATTAACATTTTGAAATCTTAAATAAATCTTCTTGTCTCGTTTTTATTTTAAAATATATTCTAATATGCAACAATTAACAAAATTTAATAAAATAGGCCAACACAGTCACATAAAAGGTTATAAAACAGGATTCTAAATACATCTGGGAATGTTGAAACAAACTGCCTACAGTACACTGATTAAGAAAACAAGTTAAATACAAAATTAATAATTTAAAAAGTGACTCATTTAAAGAATCCTGACATTAGAAACTAACATATTATTTTAATTATTAAAAAAACCTAAGAGTTTACGTTACTCCTTATATTTTTTGGCAAAGGAAAAAAGAGGATTTTTGTTTCTATTTAGCAAGATTAGAGACAGAAATGAACAAAACTACCGGAAAAGGGTTTCGTTTTTTAAATAACTAGCAAGTCATGATAAATAGTGTGCACGAGATTACTGAAAAATATTTTGTGTACGTGTGTGTATCTGTGTATGTAGGTGGATGCACTAGCTCGTGTACTTCCAGACAAGTAGTAGATTTGCAGTTAAATAAGATTTCCAAAACAATGCACGAAAATTTTAAATGTGAAATAAACAACCCATTCAGCAGAAACTTTTATTGTTTACAGCAATCACAGAATGTCAGCTTTAGAATTTTTTCTCTTGAAAGAGAAGGGAAAACAATAGGGTGCGCAAGCTGACTGTCGTAGCTGATTGCAAACTACCGAATTTCGCCAGATGTTGTAGTTTGAGACTGGTAAATTCATAAAGTAAATTCATATAGACTGTGTCATGCATGTAGAGTAATATTTCTTCAACAATTCCAAACTTTTCTTTTCTCATATTGAGGCAAACCAAGTTTACTTACTGAACAGTTCGTCACTTTTAGCCACACTTCACGGCGATATAGTGCTAGACGCTTATATCATTGATGTGATTTTTCCCCAAAATGTCACTATTGTTTAAGCGATCTTATTTCATTAACGGCGGAAACCAGATATGAAAGCTAAGTTATTACACACTTTCATATTCATACTACATGACAGCATACTGATATAATTAAAACATCCATAATTGCCTTTCCCACTAATTTTATTTTGCCGAATGTTTGTAATATTCAAAACTGTGAATCAATTAAAATTTTTAATTTATTATGAATTTAGTCCTTATAAGTTATGAAATAGTTCTGTTCAGATAAAATGATGTAAAATTTATCGGAAAGTAATTGTACTACCACTGAGTTCTTCATAAATGCAACTAATTTTGCGTGTTAATAATTTTGGCTTATTTAAGCCAGCAGTAAATATACGGCATGCAGAGACGAACTGTGGTTCAATGTTGTCTGCAAATTTTAAATTCGCTGAGAATGAGAAAATTTATTAACATAGGCTTTCAGTCTCTAATATAAGTGAAAACTTACAAATATTCAACACAATGCAAAACTGTTTCTGATTTCAAATATTAAACATATATATAGAAAGGAAAATGTCAGTTATCTCTGTCAGATTTACACTAATATAGGCCTACATTGATTTTCTACATAGTTTACCAAATTTTTGGTACTGTATTTAATACTTTGAAGGTAGTTTCAGTATTACAGTATATGTTCTTTTATATTCTGTTGGACAGAATTTTGTATTGTTACTTGTATTTTGCATATTTGTTTAACACAATTTTGTATAACTCCTAAGCTATTCAACTTGATGTAAACTTTTGTAATAACTAATGACAGCAGTGGTACAAAATGTTATAAATCTCTATCAAAATTGTCAAAACGTTTGGTTCGGAGAACTATGAGTCGTAAAATCGAGTAAAATGTCCTGCACATCCGTTGAAACTAAATATGTTGTCTAAATCTATAGATTTTATTATTGTATGAAACTGACACTGGCGAGGTCTCCTCTCAAGCAAAGTGCATTTACTTTTTAAGAATATACCAAGAACTGGTGTCAAACAAACTACATAAACTCTTGTGATACCAATAAAATATGGCAGTAAGCTACTTAATATTTATTACGAAACTGTAGCTCAGAATATATGTAGAGGCGACATACACTTGCTACACAAACAACATGACGAAACTTTGTATGCTTCACGTGATGGTAAAGTGTTTATTATACCTCTCATGCATCTTACCAAGGAACTATAAACAATTCCAATTTGATAAAAAATATCTTAGAAAGATAGTGGTTGAGTAATTTTTCTAAACAATTGTAAGACTAGCAAAAAATTAAAGTGTCAATATTCTACAAATTTATTTTAGAATAATAAATTTATCAGTTTTTGAGCATTTCACAGGAACTGCTATAATTAAATCAAGATAGAAAATTATCCCTGCATTCTTGAACGTATTCTTTTGCGTTCTCCCTTCTAGCTGAAGTCTCGTTTTTAATCATGGGAAATATTCGTTCACAGTAATCATCGTCCACCTTTTCCACGAAGTATTCCTTCATCGCTTTTCGAATTCGTTGGGCTACAAGAAGTAAATTAATTTTTGTATACATACAAGCATCACATATAAGCATACATAATACACTGACACACCTACTTGAGTTTATTAAACATCCCAGGAAAATTAAGCACAATCATTAACACCAGATTCTTTCCGTATCAGGATGTATCCAATGTTAGTAACATAAAAGGGCAAAAAATGTTTTCCTTATAATTGTCTAACAATTTCTGACTTATATGTCTCAGACGTAGTAGGCTAATTACGAAAAAATATCAAGTGAATTATTTGTGTTTTCAATTTTCAATTACATATAACTTTAAACACGTTGTTTCTTTAAATATTACTTCTCTACTTTTTCTACATAATGCTAATTGTAGATACTTGTATATATTAAAACACAAACGCGCACACATATGCAGAGAAAAGAGAGAAAAGAAGGAGAGATAGAGATATATTCAGGAAACTGATTAAAAACTGATGCTTAAAAAGTTAAATATTATTATATAAGTCTGAAGATATATTAAGAAAACGAAATTATTTTTTAAGTTCCTCCCATCCAGCTACTTTTGGTTTATACTACTTACTTTTTACTATTTCATTTATCTTGAATGCAATACGCACTAAATTGCAGCCATGTATCTTGTTATAATTACACAGGGTCTACGATAATAAGAAATCACTACAGCTTGCAACACTAATGATTTTGCTTAAGTTTAATGTTGCAACAATTCAACTACAATTTGCGCTAAAGTTTCTACAATTTCTGTAAACATTGTGTTTACTGAAGGTAATTTAAATCGTTAAAGATCCCCTCCCAACATAAAATATAGGCTACAAAATGATGAGTCTGGTAATAAAGTAACCTTAATAGTAAACTTCTTAAAAATCAATTGAGTCTAAGTTCTTGATACATTCATTAATTGAGAGTCGTTTATTACCAAACTAGACTAAATTTGTCTCTTTCAGCCTAGAATTAATCCTATTAAAAAAAATATATTGGTGGCTATACCGTCACTACTCTTGTGAACACATATTATTTTGGATTCTCAGGTTACAGGTTTACTTTGGATACACAGTGACGTCGGAATGATGATTATATTTTAGCAACCTACAAACCTATACTAATTATTTAATTTATATTATCTATACCCTTTCTAAAGATAGCTGTGGGAACTGCATTATTCTATCTCTTGTGCGTGCGCGCGCCCGTGTGTGGGTGTGGGGGTTATGGGTGTGTTTCTAATCTCATTCGGTTCTATACATTTTTTATATAGTACTTACTATTAACATAGTAGTTTATTAATAAACAGGAAAATATTACCTCTGCATTTTTTCGTGTCAGGAATCTTCTTATAACTTGCCATCCTTGACTGTGCTAACTAAAAAAAAAGATAATAATAATGAATGTTTGACTTCAATTTTATATGTTAGCCTACACTTTACATATATAGATTACAACTAAAATATTTTTCTTCGGTTTGATATTTTGTAAATTTAGGTGATTATAAATAATTGCAGCAAATTTTATCGAGAAATCATGCTCAAATCTGAAGTAGAATTCCTCAATAGCTATCAGAAAATACTACATAAAATTAAAGTTAAGTGAAAATCTTTCTTTAAATTACCAATGGTAGGCGTCTTGCATGAACCACTGAATTATCCATAAAAAGGTCGTGAGAATCCTTTCCCATTGAACTTCCAACTAGGAACTTACGCTGTGGAATATATCCTGTATACCTGTAAAAGTTAACATACTGTATAATTCAAGAAGGAAAATCATTCTTCATATATGTTAAGTACTGTCGAGTGGCATTCGGAATATATTGATTAACCGTGTGATTGTACCGAGTAATTTTTAAAGCTCATTTGGTTAATAAACTGGACCGTTTCTAATTTACTGGGAAACTTGGTAATTGTGTTATAAAAAAATAATGTTTATTAGAATTGTTTAAACAGAATGTGAACGCTGAACAGACAGTTTGCCTAACACGTAAAAACAGTTTAGATATAATAGTCGAACAATCGTAAACTAATAATTACATGAAACAATGGCATGAATTTTCTCTGTATTGTTTGAAACACAAAACAATGAATTATAAGATACATTTTATAAACAACAATACGTAAGCTGTGGTTTTTGACATTTACTCCACAATACTAATATAAATTTATAGTCTACTTTAAAATACGCGATCGCGCACGTGTCTATGATTATGCTATCTGTCTACGGTGTGTTGTGCGTACGTGCGTGACTATGCGAGGCACCTGCATGTGTATGTATATCTGTGTACATTCTACACAAAGAGATTTAAAACGTCCTGTATAGTACGTGGGCTTCAAAGTGCACACAGTATTCTGGTGAATTTGGCTTTTATGTATCTGCTAAGAACACAAACTACTCTAATTTTGAAAATCACATTTTAATAAAAAAAACACGGTTTTTGACTTACTTTAATAAATCCTGCAACTTTAGTAATGTAATCTAATATTTTACTAAGTCTCGTCAAACGAATCTGTTGTACAGACGCAGAAAAGACACATCTGGTCTCTACATCATTGTCAGTAACAAAGGTTATTCACACTGTTACACTTTACAGCCTAAGTTTTCTTTCTTAACCCATACATATTGAACTCACTTTATCTATCTCATTTAATCTTACTGTTCTATTAACACAAAGCATTTTGTCGAAAGCATACTATACTTAATGTTACCTGTGTTAATGCAGTAGATAATTTTGGTAATAAAAAAGTAAACAGTACAAACCCAGGAATGTGATGAGGTTCTGCAGTTTTCCAGGGATCGAATTTTACCTGTTGACCAAACTATAAACATTAGTAACACGTGTAGAATAAATAATCTTTTCTCCATACTTATTCTCCTAACATTCCTAACACTTTTCTAAATTTAGAGTATTTCGTGTAGTCTTAATATTGTGTTATGTGAAACAACTTACTGTATTATATTGTGTAGTGGTAGTGATGTAGTTCAAGTGTAATAAAATAATGGATTAAGTGTTTTATTTTATATAGCATAGAAGAGATAGTTTCTTATACAAATATTATAAAGACAACATTTCTGACAAAAGTATTTATAATTTTCAGGTATAATAATTATTGTTGCAATAACATTCTTTCATAATAATCTGACATAATTATTTTTATATAACTTGTATAAGCATAACGCAGTAGTAATCTACTTCAGTTTGTATTTATCGTATGGAATGTATAAACTTTCTTACCGTGCTGTAATCTAGTGGTACAAAGTGAGCGGCCATTTTCCCAGCGTGTTCTGTTTCTGTATTAGAATGCATAAACCCAGATATATGAAAATTACAGTAAGTACTGTGTTTACAAGTTAAAACAAATTGAGTAAAATGCATTGTTTAATCATGTAATGTCTAGAAGAAGTTTAATGTTTATTAAGTGCGTTGTCAATATCCTTAGAATTTGACGTAATATTATAAAATTATGTATTATATAAAAAAATAATAATAAAACAGTCATCAATTGCATTGTGTTATAAAGACCCAACAATCTATTAGAATAACAAAAATCATAAATATCTTCAAAATTGTTTTATGAGTGAAACAATAGTATGCATGTACACATCATGTATAAAAAACGGAGTAAAGCATTTATTTTAATAAAGTGATACTGTATATAATAAAAATAGGCTATTAATTAATATATTGTGTTTGTCACTTCTTAGATAAAATTGTCCGTTTTTGAGCTATGTATATTGTTCGATTTTCGTAATTAGCACGTGTGTTTCTATAGCTATGAAACAGACAATTTAAAACTTTTAAGACACTTCAATTAACGTGGTTTTTCTAAGAAAAAATGAAGTATCATAGGCAAACATGCATTTTAATTCCGTTAAACATTGTTACTGTCTTAACCTTTGGTTTTCCTGATACACCAATTGGTTAAAACTCTGACCAAACATTAACGTTTTTTATTGGACTGTTTGTTGCTACAAACATGGACGGTCTCAGGGACTTTTAGCTTGCATGTGTTAACATATACATAATTCAAAACGCCATATAAATTAAAACGTACTGCTTTACAATTTCTGAATGCGATCCCTGTCGGCAGAAATCTTACATCCTAAGGAGAAATATTTGAGCTGAACGTCTCCCAGCGTGGGCGTGCATTCGAATAACATCCATAGACGTAAAAATGAGCATAATATTTCCTCTATATTTTACTCTGTTACTCTGTGTGTGTGTGTGTGTGTTCTGCAGTGGGGGTGCCTGTCCGTCTATCTGTCACTCCCCTTCTCGCACTCTCACTCTCACTCACTCCTTCTCTTTCTCACGCACGCACACTTTTGTTTTTTATAGAAATATTTATACCACCTTACATGTGATGAATATAACAGAAAATTTTGACATACACGATACAATTTTGATAAACTAAACTACGAATACATTTTGAGACAAATAAATGATTTTGTATGTTGCATAGTAACAGTAAACTAATTGTAATGTAAATAACATTTTATTCTTGTAAAATGTTATTCGGACTTTCTGTCCAGTTTTTCGATTAACTTTTTATATAACTCATCGATTATATAAGCATTTAAACAACAAAATTAAAACAAAATTTGACATTTCTAATTTTCACACTGACACTTTACTGAACGAGTAAGCTATAAAATACAATAAAAATAATCATATAAGAAAACATCACTGAAAATATCAGTCATCACTGTGTTACAAAAGTTGTATTAATCACCATTACTAACAATACCGTTTGTATATCTTCTTCTGAATATTCTAATTTCCAGTGTCTCTCGGGCGAACTTACGAGTAAGGCTGACATTAGCATAGGATATATAGTTCAAAATTCGTCTTTTTTAAACTAACATTTTAAAAATTATACAGATATTAAGTCTATTTTGAATTAATTGATATTTGCATTTTCAATTACAATTAATATTTTGCGAACGATAAAGTACAGACCAGATATTATGGCATATTGTATAATCAAAGTTTTTGTCTGAAACGAATTTATTAATGAATTTCTTATTATATTTCAATAATGCTATAATATTATTATCGAATTTTTAAATAGCATTAAAATTCATCGTTTACAAGCATTTTAACTTTCCTTATAAGAAGGATTTTCTTCTTTTTTCCCGGCAAAGATACGTATAAAAGTTATTTTTTAACAGCCAAAAGCCAAACTATAAAGGATTTAACGAATCAAGCAAATTATATACGATTTTCATAAAATTAAAGTACATAAAGTACACACAACATGCGCTTTTATCAATAGAAAAATGCGTTATAAAATAGTTCATAGACATATAATAAATACACGTGTTAAATTTTGTGTGTGTGTTGAGGTATGTGTTAAGTAATTAACAAGGAAAATAAAATTGATGACATGAAGGAAAATTGTAAGGAGTAAGCTAAGTAATGTTAAGGAGAATGCGTACTAGGTAAAGACTAATACCATCTTTAAAAACACACTTCTTCATTCTATCTTTTTAAACGTAATTCTAGTTTTCCTTATTTTTACCATTCCCTTCAATTGTTTTGTAATTTAAGAGGTTATTCCACACTAGGTTAAACTATTACATACCATGGTACGAAATCTTTTTTTATTTTTGAAAATTAATAGGCCTACCCTTATTATTGTGTTGCCGACATCTTGCAAAATGCAAATGCAGTATAATGCAAGTAAAAGAAAGCATTATTGCAATTAAACTTAATGCATTCAATTACTAGTACTTAAGATATTTTAACTACTTTACGACAGTCTTAAACTTTACTACAGCTGTTAGAGAAGACAAATTAATAGCTGTCTGAAGCTTTGATGAAAGCATCGCTCACCAACAGAGTTCTGTTACGAACGCTTAATTTAACTTCAATCGCCTGAATTTGGCATTTTCTTTGTCGACAAACTAAATTTGTTAAATGTAAGGGTACCCAGTACTTTAAATTGTTAGTTATTCTTGGATGAATTAAATTTGCTTATATTATAATGTAGTAACCTTTACTAAGGTTTACAAGACTCTTTTGGCACCAGTCATTCAGTGGAAACAATGTATTTAAGCCACACTTTATTTCGATACTATATGTTACTACTTAAAATATGTTATTACTCAGAATTCTCGTAATCTGATTGGTTCTTCGGTAACATGATTAGCTCTTTCTATGATTTTCTTACAGATAGTAAATGTTCTTGTCCAATAAAATTTACAAACAGAACAATTCTTGTTCAAAAAACCTGGAATGTTTTCCGACCGAATTTATTATACTTTAAAACCTTTTTACTTAAAACATGCATACTTTTAGTTACTGTTTTTTTTTTAAATAACTATTATCACCAGATAGGTCTTTTTATTATGAGTATTCTGATATAAGTCCCATTTCAAAAGTTCCCATACCTCAGAATAATTTGAACTAACGTGCTTTTTATAAATATCCTGTACAATCATTATGTATCATTGCACATGCGCACTACACACGCGGCTACATCCTTACGCACAATTTCACACCACTTAAAGTTGTTTGACAAGCCTAAAAATACTTAAAACTAACATTTTTTACAATGTTCCTTATCAGCTAATTTGTTACATTATTGCAATATCTACTTATTCATACAATGTCTTATATGCTTTACTCTCTGCTGAATTTCATATGCAATTAAAGTGTAAATTTCAATATATATATATATATTTCAATCACTTTCTGCTACAGTCCGTTTCTTGATGTATATAATACTATAATATTTATGACTAAATTTACCTCAAGATATACTTTTTTCCTTTATGAACATGTTTCGGGAGATCTTGTTCTCCCATCTTCAGCCTTCGCCATCTTGTTTCTGGTGAAGTATTTGTGTGTTGGCTTCTGGATGTTATTGAGGTAGTTTGTTGGTCTTTGGTCCTTTGAAGTTGCATTATTGTGTGTGGTTGTGGAATTAATACCAGAACAAATACAAATCAATACAAAACATAACACAATATTCAAAGCACTCAACATCGAAAATACACAAAATACAAAAACAGATACCACAACCACACACAATAATGCAACTTTAAAGGACCAAAGACCAACAAACTACCTCAATAACATCCAGAAGCCAACACACAAATACTTCACCAGAAACAAGATGGCGAAGGCTGAAGATGGGAGAACAAGATCTCCCGAAACATGTTCCTAAAGGAAAAAAGTATATCTTGAGGTAAATTTAGTCATAAATATTATAGTATATATATATATATATATATTGTAACGTTATGTTTTCCCCTCATAACCCTGTAATGATCCTCAATAAAGGATCCCCCTGTAACTGGATCCTCAATAAACAAATTTATTAATACAGTAATTAGCTTCTAGGTAACACAAGGATGAAATCATATAATACAATTTATTTACTCGTATGAATAAAATAATGTAAATAAATAAGAGTATTAAAACTAGTGAGATAAGAATGTAATAATAATTGAACAATGAAACTAAAAGTAAGGCTACATGTGAGGTTATGTACCATTATAATATTTTGAACAAAAGAAAGAACTAAAAAGCATTGTAAAATCCATGAATGGTGAATAGAAAGTGAAAACTACATATGACGTAGTAAATAAGACAAAAATAACTAGATAATAGTGGGTATAATTTGAATTATAACTTGAAGAAGGAGAAATATGAGACACTGAAACTTATCAATATTTGTCTGTAAAAAGAACAGTTTTAATGTAATCCATTTAAACAAACTATCTTGTATAAACAATACTAGGATCTTTAGTATTAGTATAATATTCTAGTAGTGAAAAAAGGTTGAACCATTAAAGAATAAACAATGTAAATCATGGAACAAGATACACAAGGACTAAACTTTCAGGTTACTGATTCTGAAGATTATAACGCTTCGAATATGAACGAAAAACAATATTAATTGACAAACTATGTTGTCAAAGTTTCTGTAAAGTGTGAAGAATATTTTAGAATAATTATATAATAGGAAGAAATATGTATTTTTAAGATAAGAATGGAATTAAGGGTCACTATCATAGGACAGTGAGCCTAAAACACTTGTTTATGTTATTTATATTAACTAATAGTTAATTTATGTCATTATTAGTGTGGTAAACGTTGTAGGCAGAGATCAAGAACAATCTTGAATAATTGTCTTATAAGAAAAGTACTTATTTTCAACATAAGAAGGAAAATAATGGTACAGTACTATGGGGCAGTATACCTGAACAACTTATTTATGTTATTTGTAATCAATTACTGCTAATAATTGTCACTATTAGTGTTATGAAAGTGAAAGTCGAGGATCAAGAACAATTTAGAATAGTTGCCTTGGATTATAAGAATTGTTAAAATATGAAAGGAAATAATGTTCAAACTACTATAGGCCAGTATGCCTAAGTAACTTAGTTACTTTATTTTTGACTATATATTCTTAAATTTTGCTATTAGATTTGTTTCAAAAGTTTAATTAGATTATAGGGAACCGTTGTGATCAGTTATACCATAATGAAGTTAATTAATATGAATATAAGAAAGATAATTAAGATGTCAGGACCCAAGTTTGGGTTAGGCCTAGCTAGCCAACATGATTTTTATAATATTGTGACCTTATTAATTATTGTAAATAATGTTACACTCTATTTTATGTATGTAGATACCATTTTGCTATCGTAATTAAGTAGATAAGTCAAGAAAATTAAAATTGTTATGTAAAATTCTTAATTAATACCAATGTTAAGGTTAGAAGTTTGTAATTACTGAACAAAAACCTATCGTATGGGGTATTAAATGTGCATCTCAAACAGTGCAGATGAATGGCAGTAATGAATTTTTAATTGGATATCATATAAGGGAATTATATCAATTATAAAAATGTTGATCAATTCTGAGCACCTGTAAATACTTTTGTGAAACCCTTTATTTTAGACATGAACCCCCGCGAACAACGCTTCAAAGCGTCTATTTTCACGACAATTGCCGATTAATTACGGAAATTGGAAGAGATTGACCAATCAGAACTCATCACCTGTCAGTCGGAGCAAGACTTGGGTTAAGGTGAGAAGGAAGTCTACAGTGAGTACTCAAAGGGGACACCACGCTCCTCCTGCGACGAAAAATGTCGTGTTTAACCTAGTAAAGCCAGTCATATGTTTTAACCTTACAGTGCGAGTTAGGTTATGTGCTATGTCAACAATTGAATTCCTAACCTATGACCGGGTCACCTTAACTGAATATCGTATCAGTGTTGTGTAGTGGATAATATATGTCAATTAAACAATACAGTGAATAAAACATAAAAGTGAAATAAATAAAAGAGTGTACAATCAAACAAATATGGTGTTAATTAACCAATAATACACTATCTAGGACTTAAGAATTTTGTATACACTTCCAATTATTAGATACACTTATAAGTTATCAGATCACTATATTTAACCACTTTCACGATTAATTTTCATGTTTATTTAATTAAAATTAATTATTGTTTCGATATCATTCGCCTTTCAATGAACACTATAACCAAACTTTATCACACTGACATAGTCCGACACTTGTTTTGTTCACAACTATAGATTTAAGTATTTATTTTGTATAATTCCATTATTATTACTCTTTTGGTGATGTTTTTTCTTCATATAAGATATTCTTGTTTCTATATCATGGTCAAAAGAACCCAAGAATTTAATAATTTTATCGTAATTAATACTACTGTTTACGTTAGCTAGTAAATCTAATGTTGCCAACTGTGAAACCAGTGATTGTCTTTAGCCGGGTCAATCAGTTTCTGTTATGAGAATTATTCTGTTAACCTAAATTTAAAGGAAGATAAATGAATACCAAAGAAAAAATAAAAGCATGTTAAAGGAAAATACTGTTGTATGAACCCTCATTATTATTATTAGTGGCCGTTTTGCCTTACTTGGAAATTCATTTTATTCGATCTTCACAGGTTATGTTGGCGGCAGTTCTTTAGTAAATTATTCGCACCAATTCAAAAGTTTAAATGAGTAAGTAGAGTTAACCTTGTGAAGCAAGCAGCACATTCCAGTATGTTACTTAATGTTATGTGAATGGTAATTAATTTAACTAAAGGTTTTATATTTATTTACATTAACCAGCAATGTACTGTTTGAATTGCACTCCCTTAGTCAAATAATTAATCAGTCAATTTCACAACTCTTCGCACGTCAAGAACTTTAAATCTAATTGATTTTACAGAACTGTTATTTACCAATATAGAACGCATTAATATTTTTGTGCGTCAACATAGATACCTAAACGAAGTTAGAGTTATACCATATGGTTAATTACCTTTTATACTCCTCATCACATTAACAGAAGAAGTAAACCAGGTAGGTCAACGGCATATTACTACCACAGGACTACCACAATACAGAGTTCTCATTTTAATAGATTGCAAATCAGTGTTAGACGCATAATCGTAAATACTAAATTATAATTCTCTCTCTCTAAAAATATTTAATTTTACTTTATATATATATATATATATCGACAGAACACAGGATATGAGTTTCATATAATAGGGATACTACTGCTGTAACACATTCTCTGACGGCCGGCCATAGACATGTTATAAATGTAGACATGTTGATTTTGTTCTTTTCTTTGTAGTCGTAAGTTTTGAATTAAGGTATGGATGAAAACGTGTGTTATGTAAAAATATTCATAATTTTTTACTCTTTTATGTCAAGTAAAATATTTGTGTGTACGTGCACGGGTGCGCGCGTGATTAAAATTTGTTTAAATAACTTCTTTAATAATTGACACTTCTTTTTGAAACTTGGACAGTGTATTCTCAGTATACTCCAAATCTAAAATTTTTATTTTATTTTTTTTATGAAATTAGTTCTTTTTTTAACTCTTTATCTGCAAAAGGGTTATAAAAAATATAGATTAAATCTAGCCAGGTCTTTGCAGTATCGGACAGAGTTTTAACGTGGAGACTGTATATCACAGTGACCATCTCTGACGTTGATAGAATTTCCACCAATCAGAAGGTCTTAATTTTAGTTGAGTCGTTCCGTTGCTGAGAACTCTGGTCATAGTAGGACGTACTGACTGGCGAGAGTTTTTCGTGTCAGGACAAGTCTATTTCTATGTGATAAGTCACTAAAGTACTTTAGTACTAAGGTACTTTGGTAGACGGTAGAAGTTTATCGTAGTCGTAGCCATATCGAAGAACTCAATAAAATTTAAGTAGATCTTATTTAGTGCTTTTTCGTTATACAGTGCAATATTTCCGGTCTAGGGACAATAATACCTACCGTGGTGTTTCTGAATATAACGCGAGAATACTTGAAGAAGCAGGAATTGTGTAAGAAAAATACACATGATCTATTTGTACCCAGTTACAACCTTGAGAGTATATTCATAAACAACAATATATTCCGACAACGCAGCGCGTGTGTGCGAGACGTGAGTGATCGACGTAGAGGTCATCGAGCGACGCGCGGATCAGCAGCGAGAGTGGCTTGCCAGATGTCTACATAACATTTGGAATTCTACAAACAAGTAACCATATATGTAAAACAAACCCAATAGACTCTTTTATTTACAGACAATTAAATAATAAACAATTTCATGGTAAAACTCCATAAGACAATAATAATTATTAATGTGTTAATTACTAAAATTTTCCTACTTCCAGATGTAGATCCTGTGTTGATAATTTTAATTAACCTATCTATGCAATAATAAATTAAAGGCTTGTCGCATGACAAATGGCGCCAATTGTTCAATTTCACACACACACACACACACACACACACACACACACACACACACACACACACACACACACACACACACACACACACACACACACACACACACACACACACACACACACACACACACACACACACACATATTGCAACATTACGTCTGCGTACGTTACTGTGCATTGTCCCAGTAAGTTAAGAAAAACTTCTAAATAATCAATTAAATAAATAATTATTAGAATAAATAATTAATATTGTCAATATTTTTTAAAAAATGCGTAATAAAAGCTGTGAGTAACCAGCGAAGGGGAACAATGAATGTGCAGGACAGTACTGGGATATCACGCCACACACAAACTAAGACTGTGTACAGTGTAAATGATGTGTGTGTGTGTGTGTGTGTGTTAGTGGATGTGTGAGCCAGTAGAACGGGCATAGCGTCATCCCTGAACAAATGTGAATTAAATAAATAATTTATTTAAATTTTGGTAAATTCGTGTAAGATATGACAAAACAAATTACGCCACGTTATTAATAATATAAAGACGCCCACATGTGCAAAATCTAGTGCGAAAGAAATAATACGAGGGTCATTCAATAAGTAAACAAACAAACAGCTGTGGAGCAAAAACTTTTTATTCAATCAATACAATTTTTTTTTACTTTTCAACGTAATCTCCAGCAACGTCTATGCACTTGTCCCATCTCTTTACAAGCTTTTGTATTCCCTCAGTAAAGAATTCTTTTTCCTTGATGTCGAAGCCAGTTTTGGACTTTTTCCTTCACTTCTTCATTGCTGTTGAACTTGACACCACGTAAAGTCTCCTTGAGTGGGCCAAACAAGAAAAAGTCAGATGGGGCAAGGTCAGGGCTATAAGGGGGATGAGCCAGGATCTCCCAACCTACTTTTTTATTGTTTCGAGCGTCAGTTTTGCCGTGTGTGGGCGGGCATTATCGTGAAGAAGAATCACACCTTTCCTCTGCCATCCTGGACATTTCTTCTTCAATGCAGGCTTAACTTTGTTCACAATCATGTCGGAATAGTACTGACTATTGATGGTACGCTGGTCTTGTAGGTAATCACAGAAAATTGGGCCTTGGGAGCTCCAAAATATGGTTAACATTACCTTACCAGCCGATGGCTGGGTTTTGAATTTCTTTTTGGCGGGTGAACTGGGATGCTTCCCAGTCATGCTCTGTCGCTTTTGACTCAGGTTCAAAATAGTGAATCCAAGTTCTTGGTTATAGTGGTTCCAACTCCAAAAATCTTACTTCGAAAGTACTGTCCTCAAGAGGACACACCATCGTAAATAAAACTGTATTGGTTATGTTTATGCAATATATTATTGAACAGCTGATAAAACCTCACAACGACGTTGCCAGGTAACACTCCTGAAAGTTTCAATCAGCTGCTACAATTAATTTCTTTTCTACAACTGTTTGTCTGTTTACTTATTGAATAGCCCTCGTACATATTAATGCAGTGTAAATAAGAGTGAATAGAACCAAGAATAATTGAAGTATAGACAATTTGTCAACATACAATTATACATAAAAAAATTACCGATCATATGAACATCAAGTAATAAACAAGACTTCGCATGTTGCGAATAAAATTAATATAAGTACGAAAAATAAACGAATCTGTAAAGGGACTCTCGACAAACTATAACAATATAAATCGTGCACAGAATGGTTGAAACATGATTTTTGCGCCCGACAGTATAAATAAGCGAGGATCGCCAGCCTCGACCCTCATTTCACTGGAACACATCTGCAGCCGAAGGCTATGCCCGACTGTGGAGCATCCCAGGATCGATACTCCAGTAGTATGGAGATAGCAGCGTACAAGTCATCTGAATACTGAGTGGACCAGGGGGACCGGACGACGTACTCCAGGAGGATCAGACGGCAACGGAGGATCGACACAAGGTACAGGAGTCAGGATCATGACGAGGAATCACTGAGTATCACCGCACAGCAATAAGGTGACATGAAACCATTTTTACTCGTCAACCAACGAGTCATAAAAGACATTAAAAATAAAAGAGTAAAGAGACAATGATAAACGTTAATAGTGTAAATTATGAATGTAAAATCTATTTGTTTAAATTGTAGTAATTTATAACGATATTTAACATTTACGAACTTATTATTATCTTTGAAATTATAACGTAGCATAAATGTTTACGTAATTCTAAATTTGATTGATATTTCATGAATACGATATTCGTATGTAGGAACACAAAGCAAAGTAGTAATAATAATATAAAAAAAATGCAATTTAAAAGAAATAAAATCTGAGCAAGTCGAGACTACATTGTATATTATAAAAATTTCTATTTGTACATGTCAATTTATATCTTCTGTATTATATTTATGAATATTTGTGTAATGTTATTTGTATAGTAACAATAATTGTGTGTATAGTAAAAATATTACGCGAATAGACTAATAATGATAAAATTTTAATTTTTGAAAATTTATTTAATAAGGTTTTGAATGATTTTTACAAAGTCGATATGATATAAGAAGTGTTATTATTATTTACAAAACACACCATACACCTTTTCTCTTTATAATATATATATATATAGGATGTCAGAAAATTTCTTTATTCTCTAAATGTCAGAAAATTTCTTTATTCTCTAAATTGGTCTGTATTACGTCTAATGATTAAATGTGAATATTTGTACCTTTTGTTTGTGTAATATTCTTTGTTTGTGTAATAAGTAATAAAAAATATTAATAAATAATAAAAGATAATAAATAAATAATAAATAATAATAATAATAATATACAAAAATGTATATGCTTACCAGCATTAAAACAGTTGCTCATATTACCCCAGCCTCGGGGTAATATGAGCAAACTACATAGCAAAGTGTTACTTGAATGGCACATGAAACTACGTAAAGATAGGAGCATTACACTTTTAGCTTAGCTACGGGACATACCAAGGAACAAAATAGTGGAGTATTTAAAACGGCATGAAAGCTTGACTAGAAGATTTTTAAAAAAAACGTCAACTATGCTCATATTCCCCCGACTTCCCCTATACATAGTCACCGGACAAAAGGCTTGTCGCATGACAAATGGCGCCAATCGTACAACTTTTCGTTATTTTCGTGACCCTAAAAATGGCCGTGTGGCGAAAACGTTCTGGTGGATGTTCTGCTCGAGCCCCGCTGTTCGTGGCGTACTGAAGTCCTTCTCTTCTTTCGGCGTCGGTGTGTAGAGTCCGCTGCCGGCCCAGTGAAATCCATCGCTGGTGCGGTACAGGAGTGCGAAAAATGCAAAGAACGTCCGTTCTACTCTTCGGCTGTCCCTTCCGGCTGGCTTTTCGTCGATGTCGTCCGATAGATGAGAGGAGATGAAATGCGTCTGATGGCGTCAATAAATAATACTTGCTTCTTGTGTACAAGAATATATATTTTATATATTTACAATGTTTCTACAATATTAACTGTCATCTTCAGAATATACAAAACAATTAATAACAATTGGTTTCAAAATTTTATTTGTATTAATCAGTGGCGACTCATAAGATTTTAGTTTGGTACGGCTGCACTAGAATTTTCAAAGTATAGCATTATCATATATTATTAAAATTTATTTATTATTATTACATATTTTACTTGATTTAAAGCTGATGCTGTGACAAATCGTTGGTTAAATCATGTTCGGTGCTAATGCTGCTGCTGCTGTTTGTGATGTTATTAATTTTTAAATACAATTAATCACAAAACACTATAAGCATTAAAATTTAAACAAATTGTAATTTTTAATTTACACATTAAATTTTATTTTTAAATGACTATTTAATTGTTGGTTGCATTTTTCATAAAAACAGAAATAAGTCACTGATTCCTTTACAGTTTTATGTAAACATGAAGCCCATAATCCGTTTTTTCCAACCGGAAAATTTATTGATCATTGGAATTAATAATATTTTCAATCATGTCTTTCTTATGCTTAACATTCCTAAAGCAGCAAGACGGTCTTTTGTCATTGTGATTCTTAGAAAACTCTTAACTCTTTTTAACACAGAGCAGCACCTCTCTGGCTCTGCAGTATTCATAGGATTAGTTAGAATTAATTTGAGGAGAGTGAAAACTTTTGTACAGGAATCAGCGATTCCTGTATCCAACACGATTTTGTACATTTTTACAATCCCTGAAATAATGAGAAATTCTCCCTTCTTTTACAAAGCAAATAGTTCAGTTTTCAGACGTTCATTACACAAAAAATGGTAAGCTCAGATAGGTTGAACAAAGTCGGTTGAAGAATGTATATTGTTCTAGGAGAGCAAGAAATTTGACAGCTGTTTATTGAAAGAAAATCTCTCTTTTACCTGATGACATATTGCATCGCACACCTCTTTTGCAGAAATAAGGTATTGCGAATCCGTTTTCCTTTTTTATTACGAATGGAGGGTTGAAACATTCATGAGTTTCATGAGATTTTGTTGATCAGAAACAAAAGGAAGTCTACTTCTTTCTTTCATGATTGCCTGAAGAAATGCACTTATTACGCTATATATACTATTTGAGTTAAATATCTGTAACATATAGTGTACGCATTTCTTCTGCTTCTTGGTTTGCTTCTTTATTTAGGACTACGTTTTGCTTCCGTCCAGAAAATTAAATCCTTTTTCTCTAGTTATGGTAGAAAAGGTTACAGATATTTTCCTAATTATCTGTGAATACCTTACCCTCTGCATAAAAACAGATAACGTAAACATGAATGAAAGTACAATAATTAAACACTAACATTATCACAATTTTATATGAAACACACCTTTGAGTTAAATGTAATTCTAACTTGAATTGTTATGCTTTAACTAACTTAGCGTTCGAAAAAGGCTCTGTTATCTAAAACAGAGTTACATTGTTATAGATAACAAACTCCATCACGTACACAGCCAAACAAACTTTACTTAGAATACTGTTGAATTATTTTGAAAGTAGTATCTGAGATTACAATGCTTTTTTTTCTAAAATCTACTTGTAGCCTATTATCAAAAGGTAAATTTTTTCTTCATAGTGCAACCAAACAGTTGTTCCATTACGCACATTGTCATGTTATATTAGAGCCTATAGCATATTATAATTTACTTTGGAAGCTTCAAATAATATACCTTCTGCAACACACACTTCATAAGTGGTACAAAATAATATCTATAATGCCGAACTGGATGCAAATATAATTTACTTGTATGCAAAGTATTTGCATTAAATAGAATTTAATAAACACATTGTCACGATATTAATTGATGACTCGTTGGGCACTTGGTGAAACATATTAATACAAAGGTTTTGTAAAATATATAAAAACACTTGGTAAGTTTCACAAATTTTTTAATTAACTCTGACAGCTGTTTCGACTAACTTAACCCATTGTCAAAGAGCGAGTGAACTATATATACTATTTGAGTTAAATATCTGTAACATATAGTGTACGCATTTCATCTGCTTCTTGGTTTGCTTCTTTATTTAGGCCTAGGTTTTGCTTCCGTCCAGAAAATTAAAATTGCTTCCGTCCGTATATTCACTCGCTCTTTGACAATGGCTTAAGTTAGTCGAAACAGCTGTCAGAGTTAATTAAAAAATTTGTGAAACTTACCAAGTGTTTTTATATATTTTACAAAACACATTGTTAGATCAGATTCGATTAAACTTTTAAACTAAAATAATAAAATTAATATGATAATAACAAAGTAATACCAGGAAAATTATATAACATAATATAACTAACTACGAATATTATGAGGTCACCAAGTCATTAAGAAAATATTCACCCGTCTTATGTGTACTACAAAGCAACTCCAACCACCCAGATAATGCATCCGACCTGGCTTGTGAGGGGCTGTCTCACGCAGACTAGGGTAAATACATCGATGTCTACAAAACACGTCGCTACCAAGCATAATATAGAAAATGAAATGACCATTGAAATGGATACACGAGGACACATCAGGAAAAATAAAAATAATTGTTAACATGATGTACTCTCAGAGAAATAAGCACTTAAAAAAAAGAAAATATATTGGCGAAATATAAATTTTATGTAGACCAAATTTTAGATAAAATAGCTGAGAAGCAACAAGTTGATTATAAACTATCTTACGAAACTAAATTTTTCCTTTTGATTTCTTTTTACTTAAAGTAAGGACAGCTGAGCGTTAGGTTACGGAATAGTGTTTGCAAATTCTATTATAGGCAAGTGTTTGTGGTTCAGAAACTAACAATTTGTTAGTTAAAGTTTCAGCCCAACTGTGTAGCCTACATTGCGTTAAAGACAAAAATGCTCGTGTTTTGATGAAGCACGGAGCTGCAGAGCTTAGTGTAAACTTTCAGTTGACTAATGACGACAGTGACGGCAGCCGGTATAAATCTTTATTGTAACTGTCACAAACTGTACGTCCTTGTAGCTCTGATATATGAATTTATAGTCAAAACGTAACATATCACAGCAAGTGAACGAAGTATCGAACAAAAACTTGTTTATTGTGAGGGCACTGACACTCCAAGTGGTAACGTAGGGAGCGGATTTTACGTAAATAAATATTTTTGTAAGTAATTAAATATTTTTCATATCTAGTTTAATAATTAAATATTTTCCATAAATAGGTTATTAACACATATTTTTAACACAGCCGAAAAAGAGCGGAGGGGAAAAGTTTTCCCGGGAATAACCTTCACCTGCCATTCGCACTGTTGCATAACTTCTATGTGAGTCATTTTAACGAGTCGTTATTTTTAGTTTATTCAGTCTGGTACCAGTAATCCGTCTATAAACAGGTATTTCATAGTATCTAAACACTTCTCTTCACATAAGTACGATGTCAGACTAAGGCTGCTGACACGCAGGCAACTATGTTGCGCCACTCAGTCGCTTGTACCAGCCTTCTTTGTAACGCCACGCAGTGGCTCGTGTGAATGGGTTTGCTTCAGAGACGCGCCACTGTTCATTTGCTTAGCGATAAAAGATTGTTTCATTTAGTTTTTACATCAGTTTCATCATGGACTCTGCCGAGGAAGTTCTTCTTCTTGCTCTTCTCGTACGTCGATGACGCCGTCGATTCTGGATGCACCAGACAACGTGTGGACGGTTGGTAGTGGGACAGTTTAATACACTAATGAGTGAGCTAAAAGCGGACAAAGCAAAATTTGTTAACTACTTCAGGATGTCACTGAATTCTTTTGTACACAAGAAGTACACAAGTTCCATGGCAAGACACAATGATATATTGACCTTTTTCAGAGAAAGCTTGTCTGATACTGTTTCACTATCAAACCATAGTAATAATAAAAAATATTTTAATAACTTATTTTGTGTCTTATTAAAAGTATGTTCTTACCTAAAATATATCTTTCAGTGGAAATATTTGTTTGAAAATAGAAAGGGTTTCTATTTATGTGAATATTGTTCGTTTGTCACATCTAATTTGTTTCAAAGATTTTGATAAATTATGTTAAGAACGTTACACCCACGTACACTCCTCCCACCCTACATCCCTCTCTCTCTCTCTCTCTCTCTCTCTCTCTCTCTCTCTCTCTCTCTCTCTCTCTCTCTCTCTCACACACACACACACACACACACACACACACACACACACACACACACACACAATAATCATATTACAGTAGACGAAATATTAATAAGTTTGGTGTTGAGTAATCGATTAACTATTGCTTTCCTGTAGGCCAGACCTAAACTTGTTTGCAACTGTAAACTGCATTGTTCGCAAGATTGTTTTGACTCATATGTGCTCAAGTATTGTTTGCATAAAACATTGTTGAGACCGTCTCGCCTGAATTTGCTAATATGTTATTATGTAATTTAGAAGTCATTGCAGTTTTTCGTGTGTTGTAATTATGATACTCAACAGTAAATAGTTATGGCAAGAAACTGATCTTGCAGGGAGAATATTGTTACATATTTGTTACACTTGTGGGAGCCATATGAGCTAGATGCAAATGTATCCGACTGTTATGTAACGTTTTTTGTGCCATGTTACAAATCCAGGGAACCCATCCTAATTGACACCAGCCAATTATATGGGCTGCCTACGTTGTAACGAACTGAAATTAAACTCAACACAATTAACAAAATTAATTAAGCTAATTATTAGGAAACAAGGGAAGGTATATCACTGATTTATGCACTCACTTCAATGTGTAATAAGATGACTTCTCTTTATTAACAAATGATATGAAAAGATCCCATAACATAATTAATTAGATTAAAATATTCAAAGGGTTTTCTGAAAAACTAGGGATCATAATGATCATGTACTTTTTTTACCTCGGATCCGAGTTTACTTTAAATATATTGCAAAGATGTCTGAGTATTACTATGTTCATCTAGGTGCTTGCAAGACTTCTTTTACCATTTGAAGAATGGTATTATTTACTAAAGAGATTAAAATTAACATTTACAGATATGAAATGATATGTACAACATATGTAAAGTTGTACTGGAATTTACCTCTTGAGGGGAGACGTCATCTTGCTTACTAGTTGTTAGTTTTTTTATTCTTTGTTTAACTTATTACATTTCTTAACACAACTTTCTACATTTTATATATTAAAACTGGCTCGCCACGTTTAGTAGTGGTAGCTAACAGTTAAGCTTAAAATTAATCAATGCATTTTTGAAGAGCTCTCGCTCGTAGGTGTGTACGGTCTGACGGCTGCATTGTCACTCTTTATTCGATTCGACTGGCACATTACAACGGAGCGGAGCGAGTACTCCGCGATAATATAGTCCCTATTTTTATTTAAATTGACATTCTTATTACAAGAAACAATACATTAATTATACATATATAATTAATGTATTGTTTTAACTTCTACTCGTGCCTTCAAATTACTAATTACAAACATTTTGATTTTTATACTTTCCCAAGTTACAGACGGCCCGCTAAAC
The DNA here is from genome assembly GCA_034769895.1 of Magicicada septendecula. Taxonomy (NCBI): domain Eukaryota; kingdom Metazoa; phylum Arthropoda; class Insecta; order Hemiptera; family Cicadidae; genus Magicicada; species Magicicada septendecula. The sequence continues at coordinate 626,204,735 of CM068368.1, read as the reverse complement.
ACGTTGAGTCCGGAATTAAACAGGTCAACGCATGATGACTTGCAAAAGGGTTAACTGGGATATTAATAGCTTTTTACAATTCGATTTTTTTATTAAATGTTTAGTTAAATTTTCCATTTACATCTCATACTTATCCTGAGTTAGTACAGGGGCTTTAGGTTTAATAGTGCGATTTAAAAATACTTAATTGCTAGTAAATTAATTTTTTATTTATTAAAGATTTTATTATCAATTAAATCGTCACAGTTACGGAGAATGATGTCACATTCTTTATGGTGCAATGCCATAAATACGATAGTTATTAGAACAAATTTTACATTCATATTTACTCAATTATTGTTTTATTATTTTTATATTATTATTAATATTAATAAAACTTTTTGTACAAGAATATATTTTTATTATGTTTTCAATATAACACTGTTGAAATACTGTTAATTTAAATAATTATTAATTTGATGATTAATATTATCTGATGATGTTTATTGAATATTATTTAAACACTGTTATATTAAAAAAATAATTAAAAATATATTCTTGTAGGAAAAGTTTTATTATTATTAATAATAATAGAGAAATTGTATATAGAAAAACATGTTCAAATTGGAATTGCATGGGACCGAAGTTTTTTCCGGATTGCACAAGTTCTCGCATTATCCAAAAATTAGACATTAGTCAAATAATGCACTTTGTAGACCTTGTATATGTATTTTGTTTCTATTCTGTTACATACATCTATATTTCTGTCATAATATACTCACACAAAAAAATGTCTACCAACTTTAGACATTTACTGATTAGAAACATACCTGATTTATTTTTCATCAGGCTGTCCATTTCACTGATGCCTCATACAAAAATAGAACAGAGCTCTTTACATGCTTTCCCTTTTGTCATTTTGTTTGAATATTCATTGCATCTCGGGTTCCAAATTGCCGGTCTCTGTTTCACTTTAATTATAAATCGATCAGAATGAAAATACGACATGATAGTTTTAAAAGTTTTAAAATAGTTTTTAGAAACAAGAAACTCTTAAAAAGTTTAAAAACAAATAGTAAGAAAAATCAAAAACTTTTATAGAAATTACAGTGTTAATACACGCTTCACAACACTACTCTGAACACTGCTGTGGCACCACTGAAAGTGGCCCATGTGCAAGTTCCAACGCTACAAATCGTCGCCACTAGTGGCGGGACCGGCTTCGGCCTGCCACAGACGCGTGTCACAGTCGCTCGTGTGCAAGAGTACAATTTTTGTAAACACTGCTGCAGTCACAATGTAGTATGGGACACGGGTGTTCATTTTACAAGCTCTAAACCAGCTAACTTCCTAACTTGATGTCATCGGTCCTCGTATTACATGATACTGTTCTTGTTGCGTCTCATACAGTGCTCGCCTGAATGCCTAAAGTAAAATGTAGTAATAGTTACCTATTCCAGCAATATGCTAAAGAATTTAAATGAATATTCAGTTCAGACTGAAAGATATTATAATTCCAGCCTTGTGGAAAATATATAAAAACTGATCAACGATCGTAAGTTATGGAACATCTATCCGGCAACAAGCATATCGCTGTGGCTTCACGTTCTAGTTCAAAACAAGTGCTTTTAGTTGAAACATTACCCTGCCCCTGCTATTATTCTCACATTTGGGACCTATGTAGTGTCGTAAATTTGATTCTGATTTGTGCAGGGCTTTCGTTTCAGCAAACATTCCTCTAAACAAAGTAATCAATCTAGCGCTTAAATACTTTCTCGCGAAGTACACCAACTTAGATCCTCCGCGTGAGTCTACTTTAAGAAATCAGTGTCCTCAAAACTTCTGTCAAGAAACATTAGAAAATATCAGAGCTGTGTGTAAAAGTGAAAAATTATAGGTAAGCGTTCATGAAACTACGGACTCGACAGAAAGAAATTTTGGAATTATAATTCTTGGTGTGCTTCAAATGACGAAAAAGATTCTGAACTTCGTTTTTGGTAGCTTGTAAAGAAATATTAGCAGCAAATCACAGTAAAGTCGCTAGGTTGTTCAATGAGAGCATGCATTTGTCGTGGCCGAAGCATTTTACATACGGTAATGTATTAATGCATTGCTTTTTATTACCGATGCAACTTTGCATATGAAGAAAATAGCGGAAGCCCTTTTTTGTCAGCTATCCAAAATTGATTTATGTTACCTGGGTTTGTGCATGTTTTTTTTAGACAGGCTGTGTGAGACTATCCTAACGTGGACAGATTGGTATCGAACGAAAAGAAAGTGTTTGTTAAATCTCTTACGAGAATTGATATCTTCAAAAACTGAAATCCTAATCTTCCATTACCACACTCACATTGTCATTTATTGGGGAACATGGCTTTCCGCAGTGTTATATTATGCAGATAACTTTGATAGTGACAAATCACTTGTTTACGCATTGGAAAAAGATAATGCTTCATCAACAGAGATCCTTCAAAATATGATAAACAACAGTAGTGTATGAAATTAATTGGGATAAATTTCTGTTAATTTGAGTTTTATGTGCGATTCGATAAAAGTAACTCGAAAAAACTAAAACTTCTTAACAGAAACTATTAGTGAAATATGTGTTGTTAAAAACAAAATCAATTGTCTCGCAGGATAAAAAAATGGATACCTTCAAATATAAATAACGTTTTTGTTAAAAACACTCAGGATTTGAAATCATGGAGACCTTCAAATATAAATAACATTTTTGTTTAAAACACTCAGGATTTGAAATCATAAGTAAATTTGCCCTCGTCCTAGAAGGTCAGCAAGTAGACATTGAAAAGGTATGTCAGACTGACTTCATGTAACATAAAACGATCCTATTCCCATTATCGGGCTTTGTTCCGAGATTATCGGCAGTTGTTTGTAATGGACAATTTGGCGTTTATTGCATTGTTATTGCCACTTAGGACGCATAAGCTAAGTTTGAACTTATTTGGTATACTTTACGTAGCTGTTATGTTTTATAAACATTTACGTATAAAGAATTTAATTAACAATTATACTTGTGCGTGGAAGGTAATCAATTAGATCATAATTAATCCAGCGCACCTTTTCGCATACTTTAACACATTTACACAAATACAGAAAGACCCATACATGAAAGTATTAGAAAAAAAACCATTGAAATGTAAATTATGTTTGAAGCAGCAGTTAAAAGAGTTATTGTTTCTTGACGATCGCAGTACGATCTCATTAAAATCAAACGTGTTTCAACCAAATCAATGCGACTACCACCAAGGCACTAATAGGGCATAACGCAGGATATATGAGTATCAACTTTTATTGCGATGTCGTAGGAAAGCTGAGAATGTTTTGTGAACACTATTTACGTTTGAATGGTGTACTAATATTCCATACTGTAAATTATTAACAACATGCTGACCTCATTGTGAACCCGAAACGGGTTGATCATACACTCACAAACTGCCAGTAGGCTTATAAATTAGAACAGCTGCATACACATCATTCAAGTTGTGTAATTTTTAAACCATGCATGTAAGGAATACAATGCATTCTTATCAAAAAATAAAATAGTACTACTATCACCAGATATAATAATAATAATAATTATACTATTATCTGTTGCTAATGTAGGTCTACCTTCGGTACGATACGGTAAGGATACGATTTCGACGTTGTTCATATATTTTGATTCATACAGAAATATGTATGAGATACAGGAAACGGATTGATCACATGCGTAGGACACCATGACACCGCACTCAGTCTGCCTGCACGGTCTCTTTTGTTTGATACAATAATACAGCGGTCGTGTCTGGCATGCCTTGGATACACATTGGAAAGGCACCTATACCGTATTGGCTTCCACCTACACGCATGGAAAGGCACCTACACCTTATTGGCTTCCACCTACACGCGTCGAAAGGCACCTACACCTTATTGGCTTCCACCTACACACGTGGAAAGGCACCTACACCTTATTGGCTTCTATCTACGTGCGTGGAAAGGCACCTACACCTTATTGGCTTCCACCTACACGCGCGGAAAGGCACCTACACCTTATTGGCTTCCACCTACATACGTGAAAAGGCACCTACACCTTATTGGCTTCCACCTACACGCGTGAAAAGGCACCTACACCTTATTGGCTTCCACCTACACACGTGGAAAGGCACCTACACCTTATTGGCTTCCACCTACACGCTTGGAAAGGCACCTACACCTTATTGGCTTCCACCTACACGCGTGGAAATGCACCTACACCTTATTGGCTTCCACCTACACACGTGAAAAGGCACTTAGAGCGTTACGTAATTGTCTTTCGAAGCAACAATTTATAAAATCCGGCAGCAGTAAAATTAAAAACAAAAAATTGTAGTAGTTAATTTTTAAGGTGCTAACATGTCTGACCATTAGCGCTGGGGACGTAACAAATTTTATGGTCCCTGTGAGGAAAGAATGCTGTAGGTTTCGAACGTTCTGTAAAACAAGCGATGAGTACAGAAAGAAGTCGCACCTCGCCATTAAATTAATAAATTATTGTTTTCTTGAACTGTTATAAGATTTTTAGTACATCATACTTCACAGCCTAATATTGACATGAAACGTAATAATACGTGGCGCAAATCACATAAAATAATGTTAAAAAATGTCTTTGCTTGCCCGTCAGTGAAGTAAACTAAACTCTTTGTCGTAAAAATATAAGTACGTTTTAGACGGAAAATGATGCAATCTGTAGGATCACTTATCCTTATACTTGGAGAGTACTTGAAACAAAGTTTCTTTTGCTATCGACGTGACGGATTAGGTTGTCCACATTACTGTAACTCAGCGCGTGAAAGCTCTTGTACATAGTGACCTAGTTATACCAAGCATTGTACAGGTTTGGAATGTAATCTGACTGCATAAATTCTTACAAACCTGAAGATAATTATCCACATAGTCAAAAGTTGGAATGTGAAATTAATAATTATGCTATAATAAATTATGTGTAATTGCAGTATTTAGATGAATAATGTTGTTGCATATTTTAATCAATACTAAGCCAAAATCCTTTATAAAAGAAGAATTCATTAAAATAAAAGAAACTCTTTATCAAAACATCAGATGTGTCAGGGAAGCAGATGATCAAATGAAAAAAGGAAGATACTACAAGTAGTGAATATAATCAGAGCACTTTCATAATGGCATTTGTCATAAACAATAATCGTCCATAGTGAAATTTGTATATACTTTGCCTGTGAAAGATTTAATAATCGAAGGAGATAAAGAGTACCAATTGATTGTTGAAAACGGGAATCGATAACTAAAACATTTCAAAGCGTCAACGCCTTGTTAACTGTTTATTGTTACTTTAACTGCTTTAAAAGTTTTCCATCAAATAAGAACCATTATTCATCAGTGCCGCTACATATGCGAGTGACGACAACATGAATGTTTTATGAATTTCTGGATAGATTTCAAGACTCCTGTATCAAATGCAGTAGAACCCCAAAATATTTTAATCATGTTGAGCTAAAAAGCTTTAATGCATATATTCAGAAAAGAGCTACTTGAACTTGTATTCGGATTTGCAAGTTGCTGGAAATACCAAATCTTACGTGAGGAAATTTAATTACCGTAAAAATGTCTCTGTCAGATAGAAGGCTACAGAAAAAGTAAAGTGGTATTATTGAATGGCCTGAGTTTGAAAGAAAGAGGCTGGCATTCCAAGATGTACTGAAATAGGGATTTAAGAGGGAAGAGGGGAAGAAAGACAGAGAGTTTTATGAATGGAATAACACAGCCTACAAAATTATGATTAGAGAGCCTAAGAAAGACAGAAAGTTAACAATGGTTGGTAATTAATACAGTGAAGAATAGAATGAAAAATTGAGGTAGTAACAACAATTTATAGGGAACAAAGACAGAGTGTTGAAGTATACAAGGGACGCAGATACAAAAATAACAATTAAATAAATGAGAAAAGTAAAAGGTGCAAAGCGTGGAACATTAAAATAGTTATAGGACGTAGAAGACTATAACAGAATAAATCAGGATAAAATATCGACCACCTACTTAAAGTTTTGCTATGACCAGTCCACAAAATACACACCGAGGTAAAACCATTAAGGCGCATTGTCAGTCTCATCTTTGACTTTGACTCCTCAGAGCAGTGTGGTGCATTTAGACACTAGCAATTGTATAGTAAATGGAACATTGAGTATTAAACGATCCGAAAGAGTGAAAAGTTAAGGTTTTGTCTAATGAAATCCTAGCATGGCGGAAAAACTACTTTAATTTTATTATTTTTCTTTAGGTTCATAAAACTTTTTTGTATACAAATACTCATATATTTCGTTCTTTAATTTGTGTAGGTCTTTTATTTATGCATATTCTGTGTAAGTATCATGTTAGAATTTTTTTCCACAAAAGTTATTTAATTAAATCTGTTTTTTATTATTATTACATACCTGTTATACATATTAGTTATACATACCCGCACACGCGCACTCGCCATATGTCTACGCATATTTTCGCACTACTTCACAAGACTAATTATTTTTTTACTATCAAAATTTAACTTAAACTAACAAATTTTGCAAGTATCTTATTGTATATTATACAATGTTTGAAAACACAGTCTTTACCTAAACGAATTCGAATGCTATCTTATGCCAAGAGTTAAATTTTACTTTAGATGCAAATTCCACCTACTGCAATATATATAGATACATAAATTTTTCTTTTAAACTTTTTTTAGTTTGGCCTATTTAAATATTTTTTTATATTTATTAATTTTTTATCTGATGGTAGTTGAATACTACCGAAACAGTGTAATTCACAAAATAATACAAAAACATATTCTTCTTAAAAGTGTTGTTATTAATAATAATAATAATATAAAATTATTATATTCTGTACATTTAGCTACTGTGACAAATATGTGTTGTAATTTCTCGTGAAGACATTATCCAATAGTTGGTTGGAAACAATAGGCCTATATATTTTTTGTATCATGTGATACCTTATTCCGTACAATACCGTTGAGATTAGCTTCTATAAGACGACCGTAGATTTTTACGGTGGAAAGGCTATCACAGCGGGCTTGTCCGTATGAACTTTCATAATACTTCTAACATACAAAATTAAAATTATAATTAGATAATATTAAGGTATTATTATAAATAGGGCTGTTAATTTTAACTAATAATTTCCCGTGTATCTTGCGATCGCTCGCGCGCGTGTGTAAGTGTAAGTGTGTCTGTCTGCCTGTCTCTCGGTTTGACTGTCTGTCTGTCTGTCTACCTTTTTATGTGTACGCTTCATATCACCTAATGACATGTGTAATTAAACGTTCAATATTTGAAATCTGAAAAGTAGAAAATGGACTTCTCTTAAAGCGCATTTATGTTCCCCTGTCTTTGAATTATTTCCCATAATATTTTCCACTGATGTAGTTGTGTTTGAAGATATCCGTTTCATTTAATTCTCTCTGAATTCTACGAGAAATGTTGTAGGTGTTGTGTGAAAACTGCCATTATATAAACAAGAAAATGTAGTTAGTTGTAAAATAAATGATTATTTTTACTTTCCACATACACACATGCAGACGCACAAGCACGCTACGCACGCGCGAACACACGCACACACTCGCGTACTCTAAATAATTAACTGCCGGGCTGCCGGGAATAATTTGCAAAGCTCACAACTAACTGAAAAATCCTGTCTCTCTGTGTCTGTATATCCTACAATGTGATCGTACTCTGGTTACCTTTTTAGTTAAATATCTGGTTACCTGGTTATAAATATAATTATTTTCTTTCTTTTCTGGTTTAAACTTTATTTTGTTGTTTATTGTAAAATATGTGTCAAATTTAATTTCAACAATGTAGCCAAATTAAAATTTCTAAAGAATCCTGTTTTGGATAACAATTTAGTGACCCATCATAATTTCTATTCTAAACAAAACGTTCACATTGGTATTGGTTTTTTTTTTTTTAGCGTTTCTGGACAAAGTAACTTAATGAAACACTGAGCTGCAACATAATTACGCTAGGACATACAACTAATGTAAATTTAAGGGGATAAGGTAGTTCAAGCGTTTCCCAAAAGACAATAAGGTAACCTGTTTGTAAGATATAGAAAACTGAAGTACAGAATTTCAAGTATTTTAAAAGTTATTTAAAACTGCAATCGAATAAACCTACTCCAAAACTGCAGACCTACTGTTGTTTAAATTATTTTAATATATATCATTATGGCGGTTTTCCCTTGTGTTCGTATATTGTATTTCACAATATGGTGCGCTTAACTGAACTAATATTACCCTTAGTGCAACTGAAATTAATATTATATTTGAATTGCATTACTATTATATTACTATGGTTATTACTATATTATTATAATGTTATACTTTCTTTCGTTACTTTCCTGCATTAATTCTTTTGGCACTTGTATTACTTCGTTTCTGTTGTTTTTCGTTGTCTGAAAACATTGTCTTCATTGAAAATTTCATGTAACTAATTTGAAACATGGCTGCGAGGTTTGTGAATAAAACTCCAGTAATAACTTTGGTTCACACTCTTTTGAATAAACATCTAAAGTCTTAATCAAACCAAGGATTTTATACGCAAGCTTACTTGCGTTTGTAGAACCAGGTAATTTGAAAACTTGCTACAAACAGTAATTTGCTTGTTAATTCAAAAATGATTAAAGTTGTAAAAAAAATAGCTCTGAACATATACATCGCATCTGCAAGCAATTACCTTTGTGTTAAACGGTTATTTTGCATACGCAAAGAAGTTGACACATGCACAGACGTTTCGAAGTAACCCTTCTCCTGCATTCTTTACACATTATTTTATTCAGATTATTTTTATTCATTACTTCATTCTGAGCTTAAGTCGATTAAATATTTTATTATACGTTAGGCAATAAGAATAAGAATTTTTTGCATACATATTGCTCTCTCTCTCACTCTCCCGGTTCTCTCTCTCTCTCTCTCTCTTTGTTTACTATACAGCGCACGAATGCACACACACAAGTTACATATAATTAATTTTACCTTAATCCGTCACTGTGACCGCTTGGTTTCTGTCTTCTTACGCGTTTCGGATTAAACTTAATCCATCATCAGAGTAAAAAATTCGTCAGTTGTGACTTCGTTAAAACATTAAAAAGACACTAAAATACATCTATGTATATGTTGTACAAACACAGCGATGTACGCGGATGTGAGTGCGCACTCGACACCGGTTGACGACGTACTGCACAGTTTATTTGCGTTATCATGTTATCTATTGTTGTGTTGGGGCGTGTACTCTATGGTTATGTTATCTATAATCTTATCATATAATGTATGTGATTTAAATGCCAACTGTTCGTTTAGTATATTATTAGAATTATTTCTGAAGGCCCGGTAAATTTCAAACTCTTCTACTGCATCCATATATCTTTCCTTTTTGCAAATGTGTAAGGGTTTGCAATTTGCCTCAAAATTTGTGTAATTATGATTTAATGAAACGAGATGTTTAGCGTAATTTGATTTATTCATATTTGAAATGCTCGTGGGTAAGTGTTTTTTATATCTTTTGAAAAAACCCCTGCCAGTCTGACCAATGTAATGCATGTCGCAGTCATCACATATCATCTTGTATACACCCGTTCTTTTTTCAATTGATGTTCGTGTGGCATTATTTAACATTTTTTGGATATTGTTATTTGTTCTAAATGTGATATGGATGTTATGTTTTTTAAATGTATTTCTAATGAGCATTGAGAAGTTATTGGTATAATCAACCGCCCTATATATTACGTCCATCCTGACACGGTGAGGGTTGTCAGTTCTGCGTTTGTGTCTAAGCATCAAGTGTTCAACTAATGAGTGCGCACTCACATCCGCTTACGTCGCTGTGTTTGTACAACATATACATAGATGTATTTTAGTGTCTTTTTAATGTTTTAATGTTTTAACGAAGTCATAACTGACGAATTTTTTACTCTGATGATGGATTAAGTTTAATCCGAAACGCGTAAGAAGACAGAAACCAAGCGGTCACAGTGACGGATTAAGGTAAAATTAATTATAATAATTGTGACGCGGATACCAGTACAATGACTTTAAAAGTTACATATGTTTCAAGATGAAACAACACTGGAAAATTTAGTAACTCAACAAATCAAATTTTATGACGTGTGACACTAAAGTCGAGCAACCGTCTGAGTAAAGGACTATAACAACTTACTAAAATTTATTACTAAGTGATATTACTATAACTTAGTAAAATTCAATATTACATCATCCAATGTAGGAAGTCATACCATCACGTCTGGACTCCTACTTTACAGTGAGCCGATAGCCGATTGCCTAGAGTATCATTTAACAACCGAAATTCAAACTGCACCTATGAACAGGATAAAGTTAAAACAAATAAAACCAGCAAACATTCACCGTAAAAGCAATAACCTTGTGGCGACGTAAACTGAAATTCAACTGGAACCGTTCCTAATATTATGATAGAGATTTTCACTGGGCTCAGTTTATATTAAACAAAAACGAATTTTTATGCTTCACTGGCTGTTACTAGTGTAGGTAAAATTTTGTTTAAGCAAAAAAATATTTCAAATTTATTAAAGTCTTAATACCAACAAGTTTGAAGTAAACTTTATCAGACTAAAGTGTAGTGGAAACAGGTTTCCAGTTATAGTGTGGGCGCAATTTACTAATTTTTCTCTTATAAAGTGGAAGTTACAATTTGAGAGACAGAGAGACACCGTATGTTGCAGAATGTTACATATTTTTACAAAGATATGTCGAGAAAGTTGACGCTTTATTGTAAAAGTCTGTAGCGTCTGCATTACAATTTTTGTTATTTAATTTCTTGTGTACGTTTTGGATAAAATGCTTATTTTTACGAAACGTTACAGTAATTTAAAAGAAAATGCTTTATGTAACAATATGGATACGAACTGAAACCCTTTGTTTTTAAATACTCTGCTCTTTACCCTTTGGTGTAACTTTAATTTTAATAAGCACATAATTTTCTGTCCCGTTATCTTTTTACTAACTGATTTCCATGTCCTCCTTTAAGTTTCTACTATCTCTATTTTTCACATTCTTTTAATTTTCATTGTTTTTGTTTTTAATGTCCTAGACGTGAAAACTATACTTACAGAGTAAAACGTAAAAAATGACTTCACTAAACTCAGTCAGATTCTATGCATCTTAATATACTAACTATTTAAATTCCGGTATCCGTCTAGCCGCCATTTTGTGATTGAAGTGCCTTAATAAAATAGGGTACGTTTGTTTATATTAATGCCGTTTAAAAAAGAAAAAACAAGGTTAGTTTGGATGTCAAATTTCAAAATGGTGACCACCTTAATTTTTAATCACTAATACTTCTGTTAATATTAATCTTATCAAATTGTAGCCTAAGTTAAATGTTAGGCACTTTGTTGTCAGAATAACGACACCTTGTTTGTTTAAATCTGCTAACAGATCACCAAGTTATGGCAGAAAACAGCGTCACCATAAATTCTGACTACTTATTTTTTTGTGCCGGTCTTCGATTTATCCAGTACAGGAAAAATGTTTTGTTATTACTACTTTTTTAAAGTAACTGAAAAACAGTAATGTAGGCCTATAACAAAGTAAACAATGGATTTTCAATAAAATTAATAACATTCAACAAATTTAAGTACAACTATTTACACATCATAAATTTAATTTCAAAAATTAAATTTATTTGGAATTTATACAAAACGATAATGGCACCTTTTGATTGGTTAATCATCTGTTTGCCTTAGTGATTTCAATATGTGTACCACATTTTAAAAACAAACCATAATCTTTTCTTCAGATATAATCTTAAGAACACAAAATGTCAGATAGACGGAAAACGATGGCGTTTCTGGATCTATGTTCATAGGAACGTTCCATATACATTAATGCATAAATCCGAGTATGTAGGTATAGTGCGTTCACCTTTTAAATTACACTCACTATAAAATGTTAAAAACAAATTTGAGTTAGCCTGTACGTAGCGTAAAATTTAACGCTATAACTTTACTTCAAAATCCATACAGAAACACCTACTACTTTCGCATTAAATACTAATTCAGTACTGTAGTATTTACACTCACACTACAGTTACATTATTTTATTCGTGACAAATTTCTCTTTGTTTTAATAGTTATCTGTCTGGCTGCCAGCTGTATACAGATAGTTTTTTACTAAAGTTTCTTTAAGCAAATACGTCTACTGAGCCTAAAGCAATACTTTTGCACATTTGGATTATGTTCATAGGAAGCGTAATAACAGAATATACACCAAATACATGAATATTGTTATTTCCCTTAAAGAAACTATCAAATCACGTTAATTAAAATAACTCATAATTCAATAACCTTATTAACACCCTTCATAGAAGTAGTAGAATCATCATGGTAAAGTAAATATATAAACATACATTTTAACCACGTGGTAATGTGATTAACGAGTTTATCGTGTATAAGAGCAAGCAGTAGGGGCAGAGAGAGTTTTTAAACAAACTGTGTAACTGTTTTATCATCTCTAATTGTTAAAGCACAAAACTAAACTGTGAAGGCATTATATATTTTAGAGATCTTATTTCAAACTTTTGTTATACGCACGTAACATATATCTGTAAAAATTATTAACATTCCCGTTATGGCATAATATGAAACTATAGAATAATATATACTGTATTAATTATCGATTACTATTTACTCTAATTATTATTATTTTGTCATAAATTAAATAATACTATAAACTATATTGTCAGGCTAACGTAGAAAACGCAACACAAGGGAAAGAATGAAAGATAAATTAGACAAGAGATAACTATAAATGGCGGAAAGCTCATTATTCACTTTACTGATTACAGCTTCGTATGTGTGGAAGCTATTGACATGTGATTACTTTTTACAGACTGCGAGCTAGCAGACTCGGAGATTAGGTGCGAAATGACTTGGATTATTATGAAACCAGGAAAATGGATAAACTCCTTGAATGCCAGTCTATTGCAGTTTTCTATGTAATAGAATTCATATATATGTCCATCAGTCTTACAAGCAGTTACTACAAAATTTAACGATAATATCAGTGTAAATAAATGAGATAATATATTCTCATGGTTTTTCATTTATAAAATAATAGAAATACTACAAGATTGTCTTGTAATTCTTTAATGCACTTTTTTATTTTTAATATTGGTAAGTGACTTTATGCATTTTTGAAGGAAAGTGTGGCAGGTTAAACTCCACATGTTACAGCAAGCAGAGGTATTTTCAATACTTTTAAAATTTTATTAAAACAAAGTACTTGACACTCAATTGCTTACGACTAACGGATTGCATAACTTCTAGAAAATACAATCTCCTTGGTCAATATTTGTACCCGAAATTGTTTTTGTATTAAGTACAGTATGGTGCGGTTGATTCCGATAGTTTTTAAATCGATTTTATTTTAGGAGAGAACGATAGCTAAAGGAAAATGAATTAACAGTAACATAACTTAGTGGCGAGAAATGCAAGCCACTAAACGAGAATACTTTGATAAACTATGAGTATGCAACAATTACATAGGGTAGAGATTTTTGCACGATGATTATTTGAGATAGAGAAAATGAGACAGCGGGAACGCGGAAGAGGAAATAAACTCGCTTGAGTAGTGTCCGTAACTACAGCATAATAATCACAGTCCCTAGTGACCTAAAAAATCGTAGCTTGGGAAATCTTCTTTCTGCTCCTCTCAACAAAATCAATACCGTCAGGGTGTTTGTGCATTATTTCGGCAGACGTTCTTGCTAATAACACTGTTTCCGGTTGAATACACATCCATATATTTCTTTCAAAAGCCATTGGTTTTAAAAGGCATGAATTTCTTGCTAATTTTCACAGCGTTTAAAATATTTTATCGTCGTAGCTAAATATTGACTTCAAAGTTTAAATGCAACTTTCAGTTCTTTTGTTTAACGTTCAATTTAACATTGTTATAAGAAGTATGTTTAATTTAAGTATAGGAAGTATATACTATGGCCAGTAATGTGTATTGACCACGTGTTTAGTTTGTCCATTAGTTTTGGTTATACATACAATGGCAAGATATTGTAAGGCTTCTGTACCACTATTTAAAGTATAAAAAAAAATATTGCGACAATACAAGCATGGGCTGTAATGCGCATATATGAAATAAATAAATATTTAATTTAATTTTAATAATATGTAATAGACGAGCAGGTGTGAAATTGGAAGCTGGCTTTCAAACAGGAATCAACAAGAAATATCACGCGATTACCGCTGTAAGCGTGTACACAAGTAACTAGAATGTGTGCGTGAAGCCTGTTTAAGCCTGAAAGTTTGCAACCTCACCCCAAGTAAATGCTAAATTAAGAGTATTTTTAATTTTAAGCAAACCATAAATGTTAGAAAGAATGTAAAAACTTATAAAAATGCGTAAAAATTGGACACATGTGCAGTGCAAATTCTACGTAATTCGGACACTCAGTGCGAATTCTGTGCGATTTTTAAAGCATAATAATTACACTAATGATGCGATCATTGTGATAATTACATATCATGTGTGTAATTAAATTAGACAGTATCAGATCACCTTGAAATCCGCATTAAACAGTGCGATTGGTAAAAAAGTGCGAATATGTGAAATGAGACGAGAGTGGGGGCACTCAAGCCATGGACAGTTTTTGACATGCTTATTCCTGAGCCAACAGGTGTGGTTTTATTGGTGGATATAAATACGGGCCCAGGAGAGCCAAACTCTCTCTTCTAACATTCTTCAGTCGTGGCGGTACGCTATGTCCGTCTGAGACGCGAATTTTTAATTACTTTGGACAAAGTTAGACGCTATGTCTAACATCAACAAGACTTTTATATCGTAACTATAAAGTATTACGGGAAATGTTTTGATTTCAAGTAGTAATGAGAAACAATAAATAAAAAGTACCGTAACTAAAATCGTCGGACGTCTACGAGCAGTCTACAACTAAGAACATCAATTCTAGACAGATGGCGAGAGAACGTCTAGCAGAGGAACGAGACACAGAGCACTAGAGACGGTTCTATCACAACAGCAACCGATCCAGAGCAAAACGTCATTGCAATCTACAGCAGCCAATGTACCATGAAGGAAAAGAGACGGGAGAACGAGCAGTGAGACCAGGAAGGACAAGAGGACCAGGAGAAGCGGACCGATGGATCACTGGAGGACATGGGACAATCTGCAGAATTTAAGGTGACGAAAAACCAATTTATAATTATCAAAGAATAAAGACATTGAAAGACTTTAATAAAAAAACATTTTTAAAATTAAAGAATAACTATGTAGATAGAGATAAGAGAATGTAATTTACGTGTAATCAGAATATTTTTTATGATTTTTCTTTAATGAATGAACAGTCAATGTAAAGATAATTTAAATCCTTGCTTGGAGAATTAAAAATTAATTTATTTATTTAAATCTTTTTATTGAAAGCACATAAAGTAAAGTAATTGGAAATAACCAATTAGTTGTGTTAAAATGATTATAAAGCCGTAAAAGGTATGTCAAGTATAGAATAAGAATGTATTAACAAATTTAAAAAGCACACATTCAGACTGAGTAGTCGAGAAATTATAATATAACGAAGAAATGTTTTATTTAGAATTGATAATATAATATCTAAGCTGTAAAATCTATTTTTGTGATGAGAATACGGCAAGCGAAGAACCTTCGAAACCATAGATAATGAATATTATATGGCGAATTAATCATTATTTTTATATTATTATTTTTATTATGTTTGTTTGAATTAATAAAGGAAAATATATTACGATTTCTAAAAGGACTACTCTTATTATAATTACACCTGAACCCCAATTATACATAGGCCTACACGTTGTTAGTAATATTATATATAAATGTTATATGAGTATAAACACAGCACCAATTAAAATTACATTAAATACAGCAATGTATACCGTTGTAATATATAACAGATCGCATTGAGCAATGTAAGAAGTGATTAATATTAAGTTTAAAACTAAACGTGAAAATGCAAGTTTCTGAAGAAATATACATATACGACTTCCGAAATTGGGGGAGATAATTTTTATAATCCACGTGCCTCAGTTAGATACATGTTACATTTAACATTAATAATAGTAGTATCAGCAGTAGTAGTAGTAGTAGTAGTAGTAGTAATAGTAGTAGTAGTAGTAGTAGTAGTAGTAGTAGTAGTAGTAGTAGTAGTAGTAGTAGTAGTAGTGGTACTAGTAGTAGTAGCAGCAGCTGCAGCATCAAGGAATACTAATAATAGCCTAGTAGTTTTGTTGTAAAATAATTACTGAATCAATGTGCCTTGCTTAGATACATTTTACATGAATCTCCAGTCTCCAATGCAAAATTTTCCCACTCGCATTGAACACAGGGAATAGAGGGAATAAAGAGTACCTTGAAACAATTTGTAATCAGCGATAAATCTAAAATCAATGATTTTAAGTAATGCCTAAAATACACTGTTCGCCTTGAAAAGTAATTTCAATTGATTTTACTTTTCCTTGTTACTGATGCAGTTTTGTATAATTAGTTTTTACTACTCAGAAACCAAAAATGTGTTTGAATTACTTAATTTAATTATATTCATTAATTTCTTTATTTTGTTATAGGTTGTCAACATAGAAACACACGGAAGCGTGCATTTATATTACATATTCACTTATATATTCCACTTTTCTTCCTCTCCTTTAAAATAATAGTACTCGCGATGTTATGTTCTTGCTATATTTAATAGGTGTCTACAAAACCTGCTGTCATAATTCATAGGTGACATAAATGCTGCAGTTACATGGCAACTAAAAATTAAGTAAAACGTTGTTATCATTTTGTGAGAACTTGGGCTTGCCGGGCAGTGAGCCCGTGGTCTAAGGTTGTTTGTTGCAAACGTTTCGGCCGTGCCTTCGACGGCCATCTTCAGTGCAGAAGGCTGAAAAAACACTGACAAAGAACAGTCAGTGACCACTGAAATGTGGCTGAGGCTAGTGGCTGTGAGTATGACACCCATATTTATAAACTTTTGGAGTCGGCTCGAAGTTGTCTGACAACACCAGCCAGTCGGAAGAAAGGCAGATTCTTATTGGTTCGTCACAACTCGAGTCCAAAGAGCACTCAATGAGAGGGACTCACCCCGCCAATTCATTGCAATGGATGCACGTTTTTGAATCTGGATAGACTCCATATGCAGGCGAGGGAATACGCACTCACCGACGACAGAAGCCTCGCCTCTTCAAAGTGTACGCGATGGTCGGCATTGGCGAGTGCGTGCTCCGTTATAGCAGACTTTTCCGGCTGCCTCAAACGACAGTAGCGGCTGTGTTCATCAACCCGGGCATGTGGAAGTTGTACAACTGGCCGCATGAGGAAGGAACTCCATAAACTCCGCACAACGTGTACAGGTCTCTGACGTCCTTTACTGGTCTCAGAAACTGCTGGATTGTCGGTGTTGGGCATAACGTACTCTAGGTCCTGATATTAAAAGGGTCTTTCCGTGCTCTAGAAGTATTTATACCAAGGATTCCAGGCGACAGATTTACCGTTTCAGTTTAAACATTTGCAGGTTAGAAAACAACTAGCATTTGCTACGTCCATTAATAAATCTCAAGGACAAACCGTGAAAGTTGCTACATGTTCTAGTTCATCATATGATCAATTGTAAATTGCGTTTTCAAGGGTATCTGCTTGGGGAATTTTTATGTTTTCGATGAAAATGGAGAAACCACAACTTTGTTTATGAAAGAGCTTTAATTTAATAGACTATAAATTAACTTTTTAATTTGAGTATAAAGTTTTAAGAAAGTAAGAAGTATGATTTATTTTCGGATACAGCGAAGCGCGCTGTTACATATAATACGTAATCATTTTTAGGTATGTAAGTTTTAGTTAAGAAATGGACAAGAGTTAATGTAATTTTTGTGTAGAGGTTTGTTATGAATTTGTTTAAATTCGTAACAAATTCAAGAAGAATTTTTATGAAGAGATTTTTAGACATTTTAGTATTTAAATTATTTTTCATATACTAGATAGTTCTTTTATTTTGAATTACTTTTCTGTATTTACTTGTTTACAGATCAACGAATAATAAATACTGCTGTTTAGAAGGATCTGATTTATCAACTCAGAAGTGTAATTAATTTTAAAAAGTAGAAATGGGATTAAACTGACAAGCATAACTACATACAATAAAGCGTAACTTGAAGGGATGAAGTAAATAACTATTTGGAATCTGTAAAAATAATGAGAAAATGTTTCAATACTTTTCTAGATCAGTACTTCCTGTATTAACCGTTTATTCGTCCCAGTTTTCTTTCTTCACTTGCAGTCGTTTAACAAAATTTTACAACGAATGTGAAGAGCTTAATGCCTACTTAATTAATAGCAGTACCGAATGTTATGTGTGTGTGTGTGTGTGTGTGTGTGTTTGTAAGTTTGTGCAGCTCGTACTATCAAATCCTTGTACTTTCAGATTCAACAGTGTACAGTTCAGATTGGCTTGCTGCCCACTTGTTTCCGGTGAATTATTTACATTCATAAACAAGACGATCTTAATTTATTTATAAAAGACTTATATTAATGTTAGTTGTAATATGAAATACTAGTTACAAAATACGAAATTTCTTAGTTAATTAGAAATCATTCTGTAGATGCGTATACATTGGGAGCTAAAATATATTTCTAAGTTATTAGCAAAGTAATATAAATTCATTTCGGTTTACGTCCTCCTAAAATAATGCTTAGACCTGGTCATAAAATATTGTATTTGTAACGAGTTTAAAAATTTAAAATTTTTTAATAAATGCAATATTGCTAAAGACATTATAACATAAATTGCCCCACTTTTGTTTCTACCTGAGTAAGCTACATAGTTACATAGAGATGGCTACATTACGGTCTACATTCTGATTGTGTGAATTATTTCATCCTTCGTAGACTGATGTTCGATATTTCAAGTCAATATGTCGCTTAGTATTACTTTGACAGCCCATCATAATAAGCACCTCAAGCATTGTTTCAGCAATGGAGAGTTATAAAATTTGTGGCCTGATTAAAGACTTAACTTGAAAGGATTAAGTGTAAAATATATAAAAAAAAAACTGGATTCAACGTCCAGTAGCTCTTCTTTATTAAATAAAATAGTCAAGTGCTTAATTTCAGAACTAAAAATGTGTCGGTCGAGCCAAGCTGCTGAACTAAAGCCCCGTAAAATTATTACGCTAGAAACAATTAAAAAAAATTACAAGAACGTTGTAAAAGGTCGTAGAGTAAAAAAGAGTGAGGTGTTTGAGACTTCTAGGATATCAACGGAAAGGGTGCGCAGAATACCCTAGTATTCATATACGTTCATTTATCCGCAAACTATAGATCACGGATAATAGATTGCGGGCAACTTCTCGTCTCAAACAACTGTTGCTGGCTACATGTGTCTGCTAGTCTACTCTAGATAGCAAGTGTTCGTCAGAGGCAGCTATCTGACGTCACATTCCCACTACGTTATACAATTTTATAGTGGCTAGTAAACCAATCATGTCCATTGTTGTACGACAGTCGCTGGAATGTGTGGGGTGTACGTAATT
Organism: Magicicada septendecula; assembly: GCA_034769895.1. Taxonomy (NCBI): domain Eukaryota; kingdom Metazoa; phylum Arthropoda; class Insecta; order Hemiptera; family Cicadidae; genus Magicicada; species Magicicada septendecula. The sequence goes on along the minus strand of CM068368.1, from coordinate 626,185,136 downwards.
ATTCAGGCGAATCGCAAACAGCTTTAAAGATTTCAGACTAAGCAGTTATCTAAAACAAAAAAAGGTACTCATGCGGAGAACGTGTTTAAGGATGCAGTCGGATTTATAATGTTTTTTTTTTTTAATAAACGCTTTCGATTCAAGAACTGTTTCAACTTGTGCTAAGTACAGCCAGAAAGTATTGCGGATGTATGTCAATATTGCCATCGTTTCCAGTAGATGGCAAGGTGGTATAAACGGAGCACATCCGCTCTTCGAAGTGTAGTAATTTACAAGCAAAAGCCACTGTTTTCCGTTCCAGCCGGAAAGCAACTGCGCGTGGTATTCTGCTCGTCAACAGCTCGGTGCACACTTGACAGACAGCCGGAGTGCAATTGCTTGTTTGTCCGCGAGCAGATGCCGTTAATGGATACTAGGCAAAACTGTGCACTATATAGTGCCGCGTTTGTCAGAAAGCTGACAAAACCAATATCGAAAGGATTGTTTGGATTACCAGTACCTTAGCAGCGATGATCTTGAATTACATTAAAATAATGTACTTGATAAAGGCTCCCAAACTTGATAACGGCTTCAATGACATTCTGTACATTTTCTGTCAGGTGGATTTCGTTTCGGCAAATTAAAAATAACAAGAGATAACGTACAAATGGGAGAATTATTTCAACTGAACAAAATGTAGCACCGTCTCCTGTGATAGTGTTATCAAATTTGTCAATGCAAGACGCTTCCAAATTGAATCTTTGAGGAATATACTAACTGTTAATTAGCTACAATAATTAAATACGTGTGGGCTACATAAAGTCATTAATTTTATATATTCGGTAATAAGCAGATGATCACGAGATAATGGATTAACAATGTCCCTTTACTGTATGTATATAATTACTAACAAATAATACTGTGAACATTCAATGTTTAATTTTGTGATTTTAACATAAATCATTTTAAAACTCTATTTTATACAAAACCTATCTGTAGTTACTTAAAAATTATGAAATACATACTTTTTTTAGGCCGTGATCTAACTTTTTTTTACGTTTGCCTTTTATTTAATTCAATTTGATAATTTCATAAAGTAAAACCTATTACTCAACTGCTCCTTGTCACTACTCAGCGCTAGGGGCCTGAATCCACGTTTTACGTAAGTAATTTAGATTCTATTCTTGGTTCCACAGTCGAATGAGACAATAGGCAAAATAGGGAAATACATTACGCTTATGTGTTTTATGTCGCGACTTGAAAACCAAGTACTAGATAAGTCTACAAAATGTACACATTAGTAACAACATTTTAATTCTTCAAGTTTTGGTATATTTTCAACAAATTTAGCCCAAAAATTAAGTCGGTAAAAAAAACTTTATAAAACCATCGCACAGTCGACTTAGTGCGTATTAAAATATAAACTGTCCTTACGCAAGATGTTCTTGCTCCATAACAATAATTTTTTTTTGATATGCAGTCCAGTTTACGTACATGATGCACATGCTATTTAATTTTAATAATATTGTTGTCATAACAAAATAAAATATAAAACTACATATCAAATTTTTCAAGATAGACTAACACATTAAGCTAGTGAATTGTACGGAAAGAATCGAATTTAATTTTGGTTTAACTCCCAATGTTCTATCTTTATTGGTTTCCAAATTATTGAGCGAATCGTACAAATATACTTCAGCGGTCGCGCTGCGTACTGCCGGACGTCCGTTCCCGTGTTTATCATGACGTGTTTCTATTAAGGCGTTGTACTGTTACAGAAAGCTTTAGAAACACATTTGTTTTAATTGAAGACTTAAAACAGTAAATCTCTCCGCAGTTTTTAGAAAATCGTAAATTAAAAAAATATTATTTAATATACTCGAATAATTATTACTTGAACTAAAGTATCTACTTTAGCAAATGAAATAAAGTAAATACTATAAAAAGTAAAAAACAAATTAGTAATAACAACAAAGTAATTAGTAAAATATAAAATAAATTAAAAAACAATAACATAACAACAAAATCAACACAGTAATTGCTATAAAAACAAGTGAATGTATGACTAAAACAAAAGGCATTATAACAAAAAACAAATACACAAAACTAGAGTAAAACTGAGCACAGAAATAATGAAATCAAATAAATAAACTAATAAAAAAAAAAAACTTAACAAAAGAACGACAGAACTCATCAACAAGAACCCAAAACGCCACCAATGAAAGGAATTATAAAGGTAAATAAAACAGAATACCCTATAATATCATTCATCAACTTCAAATCAGCATCAGCTTACAAAATAACAAAACGCATGGATAAAACATTAAAAAAGAAATCCCACTATAAACTAATAAAAACACCACGAATCTAATTGACAAACTAAAAGACATTAAAATAAACAAATACACAACATTTGCATCATTTGACATAACAAACATGTACACAAACATACCTATCAAAGAAACAATAAACCTCGTTACAAAAAAAATCCAAGGTAAAAATAAACAAACAAAAATTATAAAACATCAACATACTACAACAGAAATATTTTGAATTTACCAACGAATTTTACAAACAAGAATATGAATTACGTACTATTAAATTTGTATATAGAAAAAATTACAATAATTACAATACAGTATTGGATGCCAGCATATATCTTATCTTTGCGGTTTTGCAACCTATGTGCTATGTTGTGCAGTGCTGATTTGTGGCAATGGGTGAATACCCTGCATCCATGTTCCCTCCATTGGATTTTCACTTTCCCCAGTATCTGAAGAACTTATGCTGCAGTGGGTGCTACTCGATGAGCTACTGGTTAATAGCATTATACAGGGCTCTACATTCTACATCATCTTGCATGTTGTCTGCATCCCATAAAGTTTGTTCCACTTTTACAATGTGGTAGCAGTAATTCTTCTACTGGGCTTCAGTAATATGGGAAAGAGCATAGTTTATGAGGCCTTCATTAACCTTTCTTTCAAGTGCCTGTTCTTTGCTACATCCCGTTTCACTAGCTCCAGACTAATTCAGTGGGATCAGTTTACAGTGACACAGTGGTAGCGTACATACGAAAAAACCTCTCTTCTCTGTCAATTTTGTCAAGTTTCCCAATATATGAAATACTGTTCCCTCACGGCGTTTACGAGTGCCAGCAATTCCCTTTTTAAACTGTCCTCGATGAATTCTATGCTTTCGATGACAGCCATTCCTTAATGTTACCAACATTAGATGCTGTTGTTGGCAATTTTGCAATGCGTCTGTAGTGGTAGGGTGCATTGTATATTACAATGATACTTCCTTTCTCCAAATTCATTAGCAGCTGCTCCAAAATCCACTTTTCAAATAACTCACTGTCCACTTCGTCATGGTAGTCAAAAGAAATTTTTAAAGAAATAACAATTTTGCATTTTTACAAATCCGTTACGTCCTCCAGCATGGCAAAGAACAAAACGAGGATGGAGTTTGAAGTCGGATGTTGAAGACCGACGGTCATTCCAGTTACAAATGCATATTTCCGCATATAAATTAATTTTTATATCTCTCCACGCTTTCGTTACAAATTGACCTACATTCACCCAAGTTTGATCGAGGAAACGATATTCTTATTTTCTGCCCTATAACGTTTCATTTTCCTCAAATAGGAATGAAGAAAACAATTAACTTATATCGTTCCGTCCAACTAAGAGGCCTTTGTTCCCTCTTTTTTATATTTAAACCCTCTTACGTTTAATAAACGGTAAAACGTTGTTATTTTAAAATTTAGCTGGGTGATATCACTGTTGACACTGTTAAGCACTGAACACCAGTTGGCGGCTCATTTGTTCTAAAAAATCGTGGACTTTTTGACGAATTGTGCACCTATCAAAGTCATCGTATTTAATTTTATGGCTGCTTTTAAGTAAATGTCCTTTCCTAGGTTTTTTGATGTAACAACTGAGCCTTCTTTAAACTGTAAAAAATAATTTCTTGAGTCTGTAAAACGTTCTCAGACTTATTCCCGTGATTTCACAAAACTCTTTGATGCTACTGTTTGATTTATTGTAGTACTTCATTTTTAAGGAGTCGTAAACACGCAAAATAATTCCACATCTAATGCTGCTGTAACATTTGTAAGTGTCATGTTCCATCAATTAAAACATTGAATCATAGCACTGATTGTGTAAAGTGTAATTACGGTAGGTGTTATTCATTATGGAATACATTTATCATATTCATCCTCAACAAAAGCTGTACACGTTTTTCATGAAGTTAAAAGCTACTCATTGAAGTAATAATTATATGTTATAAAATAATTATTAAATAATCTATTTCAATTTACGATTCCTAATTTTTGGACTAAATTTGTTTAAAATATACCAAAATGTGAAGAATTAAAGTGTTGTTACTACCGAGTACATTTTGTAGACTTATCTAGTACTTTATTTTTATCGGTAATGGTTTTCAAGTCCCGTAATAGGAGCGAACGTAAAACCCATAAGCTCAATCCATTTTCCTATCTCGCCCATTAACTCATCCGACTGTGGAACCAAGAATAGTTGCAGTTCTGACATAAGTACAGTAATTCAAAAAGGTTTTTGTATTTTAAGAAGACATATGGATACGTTTTCGCTTAAGTGGACATATGCTTAAAGTTATAAAAACGATTACATAGAAGAAATTATATGACAAAATTGATTTGTAAAATTGAATGAATAAAAACACTCTAGAAGTTATAATAATTATGTTACATGATATAATAAGATATGATATAACTAGATGCTATACCTAAACGTTGCTAGAATATAACTTGATTTACAGACAACTAAGCCTGCAGATACTTGGAAAATATGCAGACAGAGAATAGATTGTAATAAGCGTACGGGAGAGTAAGAGGCAGAGAGATAGATAAATAGATTGAAGAGAGAGAGAGGGAGAGAGAGAGAGACAGACAGACAGATAGACAGACAGACAGACAGACAGAAACGGAGACAGAGGCAAGCAGGCAGACATAGAGAGACAGTCGATGATTTTTTCCACGTTTTAACTTTAGTAAAAATTTATGAGTATGTATTTCACTATACATAGTGTACTAAAGCACATTAGTATCTCTGGATTTCTGCACTAGATATTTGGAGATACATTAGTATAGATGAGTATTATCGAAGTAGTTAGCAGTAGGCAACTATAGATCGCCTGGTAATAGCAACGTTAACGGGCGATAACTGCCTGTGACGTCAACAGCGTGCGATTATAGCATTACTGTACAGTTTAGGGTGAAGGGAAACAGCATCCGAGAGTCAATATTCTCCATGAAGAAGTTTTTACACCATATAAAATTTCAATGTTTGCATTCATGTTGTGTACTATGTACGATATCGAAACGAGATTCAAATTACATTCTCCGTTTTATAAAGATGGTTTTTCCAAACCCATTACGTACACCTCCTGCTCCTTTTGCTATTAAAAGTGATTGAAATCACGTCATTAACCAGAGCATAGACACCTAGTTTAAATTTACGCTATACACACTTATGTGCATCCCGACACTTGTTTATTCAAACGCAAATCTTGTAAATTTATTGAAACCAAATAATTATTATAAGCTGTAAAATTTTTCTTTCTTCATCTTTATGTAGAGCAAGATATTAATATTTTTGTGGGTAATTACTTATGAAGCTGTAACGTGATTACTAATAGTAAAGTTGGAGACATGCAGTGATAACTGGAAAATAACACAGAACGACCATGTTTACGATTTATGTTCTTTAACATAGGATATAATGACACATATTTTTATGCAAGTATGTAGCTTATTAAGAGACAAAAATATAGATTAAATTCAACCGTCTAACGAAATAATGTATATAAATGACGTAGAAATCAGGGAAGGGATGAGGCATTACACTGAACACAATAAAAGTGAAATATTCTCTGCGGGGTTTGACAGCGAACGAGTCTAGTATATAAAAATGTAGATTTTATGACGGGGTAGCTGAATATACTTTACTGTTGGCCGTAGAAAGAGAGCAGTCAAAAGTAACGCCTTATAAATTACAACACGTTAACAACGAAGCGTGTTGTTAGTTACATTATATTCGACGATAGCATAAATAAAAATCTGTTTCGGTAACTCTGTAAAAAGTATTTTACAAGCTAGTATCTTACTTACGCCTGCAATCCACGTTCTTCTCACCTAAATTTACACCCCTTTTAATAATGTAATGGATAATGCTTGCAATCATATAGAATTATTACTGTTACCTTTGTATTCCTACTTTTGTTCGCCACGTCTACAATTTTGATGTTTACCATGGATATAATTTGAATGAAATGACAAAATTTTTAGTCATTTAAATATTCATACTAACATTTAGGAGAAAACATTGTTTTATATACTGTATCTTAACGTCGGTAACAGCAGATAAAAATTATCTGAGGGAACATTTGGGAAAATTTCTAAAGCTCCACAGAACACAGATCTGAAATGTGACCTAGATACTTATAATGTTGTTTCTATAAATATAATGGTTAACAAAATAAAATATTTTTCGGAAATTCTAAACACGTAATGATTGTTTTATTAATTTTTTTTCTTCTATTCTAAGCCTGAACCTGTTGTTGCAACAAGAAACCCTTCTTTTCTGCCATGCCTTATAATCTGTTATAACATCAAGCTTTCATCACAGTTTACATATTATCTAACCAATTTCATCTTTGATTTAATCTTCATCTCCTCTCCAACGTCACGCATAGAAGTCAAACGTCTTTTTTTTTAAATTCGGAATAAATTCATTAATTTTGAACATGCTTCTTGACATTTTATGTTTTTCTTGCTACACAACTTTCCTCTATAATCCTTCTCAACTTCTGTATTTTCACTGTTTGGAGCCGGACACTTTCCTTTTTTATCAGCGTTAGGAAATGTCGTTAAAACGTCGAAGTGAATACGATTTTTTGGGATTAGATTCATTTTTCCGAAAAATTTACTTAACAAAGGATTATTTTATTTTAACTTCTGACATTACCCGTTTGGTCTGCTTACAGTACAGCCCAGTTAACAAAACTCCTTCATTTATTCATTTCCTTGATTTCACAGTTTTACTCTGACTTCTCCTACCCTTTATATAAGATTAATCTTTCCTGACGATCATCTTTAATTTCCTTTGATTTATATTTTCAGATGAAACTCTGATCATGATACACGTTTCTTTTTCCGAATTACGGGCTACAACGTCACCTGTAAGCCTTGGGTGTGTACTCTAATCACGGGCTACAACGTCACCTGTAAGCCTTGGGGTGTGTACTCTAATCGCGGGCTACAACGTCAACTGTAAGCCTTGGGGTGTGTACTCTAATCACGGGCTACAACGTCACCTGTAAGCCTCGGGGTGTGTACTCTAATCACGGGCTACAACGTCACCTGTAAGCCTCGGGGTGTGTACTCTAATCACGGGCTACAACGTCACCTGTAAGCCTCGGGGTGTGTACTCTAATCACGGGCTACAACGTCACCTGTAAGCCTTGGGGTGTGTACTCTAATACAACGTCACCTGTAAGCCTTGTGGTGTGTATTCTAATCACGGGCTACAACGTCACCTGTAAGCCTTGGGGTGTGTACTCTAATACAACGTCACCTGTAAGCCTTGTGGTGTGTATTCTAATCACGGGCTACAACGTCACCTGTAAGCCTTGGGGTGTGTACTGTAATACAACGTCACCTGTAAGCCTTGGGGTGTGTACTCTAATACAACGTCACCTGTAAGCCTTCGGGTGTATACTCTAACAGCTTTAATTCTTATTGTCCACATTTTCCCTTCGGTTAGGCCTTTGTCTAGACGGTTAGACCGTGCCTATGGACATCTTCAGTGGTGCGCGAACAGACATTTCAAACAGCCGCGTAGAACTACAAAGAATGCAACTACAAACATTCTTTGTTTGTAGTTCTACGCAGACGTTTGAAATTTCCGTTCCAACGCCACTAAAGATGTCCATCAAAACGTCTACATTATTTATAGGTATTCAAGCCTACGGTCCGACATCCCGGAAAATTTTTTAAACACTGGCCGTGAAAGCTTACGTTCCTTTACTAGTTTGTATTGCTTTCGTTCTTTATTTCTCGCTCTTTATTCACTTATTTGGTCTAGAATGTTTACAGATTTACCATTCGTAGTGACCATGAAATAAGCCTTTCCACGTTGACTGTGGAAAGGAATAATTGGAATAACATCAAGTAGACTTGGAACCAACAGGCATGCGTAATTGAAACGCCTCGAGAATCTAAATTCATACCGATTCACCCGGACTTGTACTCCATGATGTTGTTCTTTGGACCGTAATCTGCTTATCAAACGTTAATGATCATCCTTGGTCTTTGGAGCCTTGTGATACGTTATTTGTTTACGATATCATTATCTACAACGATTTCAAGTTATTTGGAAGTAAAATTTATTTTCACTATAATTATTTTGGTTTGGTATCCCAGTCGGGACCAATAATGTATAAATGTCTCACTTCGTAGCCCATTAGGTAATTTATAGAATCTCAATATTATCTAATATAATTTATAGTCCAACTGCCCGAGAACAAAAATAGAGTTCAATTGATTAAATAAAAGATTGATTGAGTTTATTAAAACTGAAATTAGTTATAGCTGAATAAAGTTAAGTAGGCCTATACCTCAATGTGAGGAAATCATTAATTTAAACTGATCACCCTTATATTTGCTACATTATTAATCAAATATTTATAATATATTTTAATATGCAGTACTATATTAGTAAATAAAGAATGGGAATTTGTGACGTGATTGGCACAAAGCACATAATTACGGCGCCGTTATGGTTTAGTAAATTTCGTATTTATATTGCCTCGGACGCCCGGTGTGCGTTGAAGTCATGCTCGCGCATTCTGGTGACTGAAAAGAGCATGTGGGTTCACTGACGACTGTGCCAAGCACAGGTCAGTTCCATTTCCTACTGCTGATTCACCATCTCTCGGCGGCGAAACTTTATGACGTGTGCTCATCTTTATATCCGTATGGATCGCTAATCGATAAAATACCTCTGGTTCCTGACTCGTCGAAGTGCTCGAGAGATGAGTATGACTACAATTCCATCCGTGATCATCTGCTGAGCAGCTAAGCTTTAGCTGAATTTTGCCGTCGAGAGAATGTAACCTGAATAGAATGAACCTGGGTACCCGAATCTTTCACCCTCTATCTGCAATGAACTGTAACGGGGACTTCTGTGACCTTAAACTACACGCAGGCAGCTGATCGCCTTCTAACCACGGAATACAAGGTGACCATTTTCCATAATTTCAAGCTCGAGTTTTGCAACAGAATTCACACGTGACTGACACCTTCTACAAATCAAATTACATTCTCTTTGAACTTAACTTGTAAAGTGATATGAATAGACAGAACTTGACGTGTGCGTAGAGCGCACACTTGACGTATTGTATGCGGCTTAGCGGCCATCGCCAGCTCCCTTAATTTTTTTGTAACTTAATTTTGGGTACCTTATGATATATATACTTTTTATTCAAGCCAGTCCGGCTGAACTACATGCTGGAACATTCATGAATTACCATGTCAGCCTTGCACATGCTATTGTCGAGTTTCACTTTTTTTACTTTAATGATGTTTGAAGTGGCTTACAGTTGGGCGGTGAATTTCGCTAAACCCTTGCGCTTATTATTTTAACTTTTAAATTTATTGTTTTCGATTCTTTTGTCTCTTTCACTCTTTCGGGTCATGTCTGTGCAAGGGATGCCTGGCTTGGGCATGCGGCTGGGGTCCGGTCATTTCGATTTCTGTGTGACTTTACATATTGTAAATTGCTGTTTTTAGTCTAGTCTATATTTCTATTTAGTTGTTTTATTTAATTGTTCGAATTTAAGTTTTCGGTTGATAGTGGGCTGGTTATGCTAGCTGACTTGCTGGCCACATGTGTCACTGCAGTATGTAACAAAATATTTCAAATTCTATTAATGCAGAACCAATTTATTTTATATAATAGATGTTAGGCTGCTATGAAAGGGCACACAAAAAGAATTTATCTGTTTCTATGCTGTTGTAGCACTCATATAAATAACATATTATTATTGATTATAGTGGATCACACATTGTAACTTTATTGTTTAGAACTCTGCGTATGTGATTATTACAATCATAGAATCCTATATTTCTGATGAGCTATGCATATTTCTAGGCAGTTTTCTTGTTCATGTAATTAATTTGGCAACACTGTACGATATAATCAAGTTAATATAAAATTTAGAAAAAAGTTTGAAAACTAGGTACTTGCTGTACCAGATGTTGTGTGTGATTTTATCAGTACCCTATTGTGATGTTTTTGAAATCAAACGTTAATAAAATTTGTCTTGTTAATCAGGCTGTTTCACTGTTTCATTTCCAAGTCCTGACACAATGGGCCTGGTATATTTTGAGCTTCGTCTAGGTCTTTGGCCTAGTTTTTAAATATTACGGTACGCCTTCCCCTTTTCAAAAAAGAAAAACTTAAATTTTTTTTCAAAAAAAAAAAAATCTCAGAACTTTGAGAAGGGGAAATGAGGCGGCTCAAATTTTAATTATTGACTTAATCTACCTACCAGTAGCAAATCTTACACAATTGCCAGCTAATCTGTTTGAACAAATATCAGGTGTTTCAATAATTTAGTTGCTTTTAGGATGACTGTATTAATTTCCCTGAAAGTGCCGCAGGCGTTACTAAATTGTTAATGTCGGCGTCAGGAACACGTACTTCCTACAAATCGATGTTAATCAACACACGAACATCGTCAGGATTATAGTCAGAATGTTTGGTAGGATTTCAATAGAGTTTCGATTTTAACGATGGATGCTTCTTTGCTTTTACCTCTTTAATGTTCCTTTAAAGTTGGTTAAATTTTCATTCCGTTTGTGGTACCAAAAAATTTAACAAACTGAGAATTGTAACAATTGTCCCGTTGATGGCGATGGTAAAAAGCGTGCCGCGCAACGAAGATACCTGAGCTGCTTCTTTCTTGTGGCTGTGAAGGGCAGACAGTGACTATGTCTATCTATTAGAAAGCTGGAGATAAATTTTGGCAGGTTACTTATGGAGCGGCAATCATGTAGTTGTTGTACGATATTATATCTATACGTTTTGCCTAATGCTTTCTCGAAATCGAAAAATACTGCAACCATGTACTTATTTTTAATGAAACTGTTCTGTACTGCTTTTTCCAGATAAACCAGTTGATCAATAGATGAGTGGTGTCTCCCATACCCACACTGGTTTGCGATCAGAAGGCCGTATTTTTCCAGACCAGGTGAGTCGGCTGTTTACTATCCTCTCCAATTACTGTCCTAGACAGCATGTCCACGATACTAGACGATTGTTTTTCGTTTTTAGCGGATTCTGCCTTCAGAAACGGGATGACGATCGCCTCCTTTCATGGTTTTGGATACGCCCCTTGCTTCCATATGGCGTTATAGAGTGCCAGTAATGTAGACATTGCTACATCCGGTAATTGACGTAAGATGCTGTAAAGAATATTGTTCGGTTCCGTTTGCAGTGTTGCCGGCAGTGTTTACAGCGGACTGTAATTCTCTCATCGTGAAAGGCACCGTTATAGTTCCATACCCCTCACACTCGATGTAAAGGTCGTGTACGGCTTCTTCTTCCCCTGCAAGGAAATTGAGAGGATAACTTCTTGTACTATTGATCTATGCATATCTCGCAGCCAAGGTGTCAGCAACTTCATCGGGGTTGCAAATCAATTCACCATCCTGCTCTATGCATATGATTGGCTTAAATACTGGTGTACCAGCGATTGCTCTATCTTCTTCCATACTTTTGTCACTGAATTCGGCCGTGATATTGTCGAGACGTAGGTTTCTCAGCTCGATCGTTTTGCAGCCAACATTGTTCTACGAGCAGCGGTCCGTAGTCGCATAAAAGCGATGCCATTATCTTCTGTCGTCGCTCGTATATACTTGTTTAGGACTCGCCGCTACTATCTTATTGCGTCTTTCATAGAGTTGTTCCACCACTGTTCGAGTGATAAGAATGAATTACCACCGGTCCGTGGCATATGCTCCATAGCTACTAAAGTGATAGCAGCTGTAAAAATGTGTACGTCTTCTTCTATAATTTCACAGACGTTCGTAGGTGAAAGACTGGAAGCCTGTCCAATCAGCACGTCCACACGCCACCTTTACGGCGTGAGTATAACGCTCTTCGATATTTGTTAGTAGCACAGGGAAGTGGTCGCTTCCGTAGAGATCTGGGAGCACTATCCACGACAGACGTGGAGCAAGATTCGGGGTACAGACCGAAAGATCGTTAGCCGAGAAAATACCACTTTCAATGTTGAAATGTGTGTTCTCGCCTGTATTTAGAAAGACAGACGAGAGTTGTTTCGCAAGAGATCCTCAGTTATTAATCCAGCGCTGTTTGTCCTAAGACAACCCCAAGTGGGACTGTCTTAGCGTTGAAGTCCCCTACAAGGAGTAATGAAGACGGTAACTGCTCGACCAGATCCTGAAGATCTTCTGCTCGCCACTCAGAATCTGGAAAGTATAAGCAGCATATCGTCACCTTAATTAGCTGTAATAAACTGGTTGCTAATATTTGTAGAGGCGTAGCGAGCAGAATACATCTAGCAGGATATGTGTTGCTAAGAAATACAGCAACGCCTCCCCTTGCTCTGATGTTTGGAGTCACATCAGAGCGGAGTCAATTTCCTGCAGATAAAGACACTGTGAGGCATGCCTGGACAGTAGAATTTTTAGTTGGTAATACTGTGAAGTGCAACCGTTGATTTTCCACTGAAGGATGTTCATGGTGAACGTGGAAGATCGCTGACTCCGACAATCGAGCAGACCTTCGACTCGGAGCTCATCTCCTGGTCATCGCGAGATCCCCGACTTTGGTTTTAAGAAGTCCTCTCTGGTGTATCTGGTTGGTCGGGGCGATAGACGGCGGTATCCGCTCGAAGTCTCGCCAACACTGAAGGTGACTGCAGGCGTAACCGCAATGTTTATGCCCACCCTTCTTGGCGGAAGAAGTATGGGTCTGTTGGTAAACCCGTCTACACTGTATTTTGGACCGTTTGCATCTCTGTCTCAGCCGCAATATCTTTGTTGGTTTCTGGTTTTGTATACATTTCAGAAAAGTAACGCTTGATTAACTGGGTTACTGCAGTTAATATCTCTCATACAAAAAGGGCTGGTGACGCTGTTGATTTTACAGCCTGCGCGTAACTGATTTTGACCTGGCTGGCTGGGCATACGAGTTTTTTCGCATCTAAGTAGCTCAGTTTTTTCAGGGTACGTACTTCTTAAATAGCCACCTCATGCTTATAAAAGGAGGTAATTACGGGATATAGACAAATATTGACCACCGCAATTGACACATTTCATTGGTTCGCCACAGGTATTATCACCATGAGCCGACATCACACAAAAGCATGTCTTGACTCTAGCACATCTTGATGCAGTGTGCCCAAAACGCAAGCACTCAAAACATTGTACTGCTGAGGGATGAATACTCTCGTACTCAGCCTATAAATAGCAAAGTGTCCTTTTGAAGGTTAGGACATAAAACGCAGATGGGAGCGTTTGTCCATCCCTTCCCACCGTTAGTCTCCAACATGCGATGACTCCTAATGGGGCGAACTCAGTCGCCATTTCGTCCTGTGTGCAGTTCAGCAGGTCTCTGCACATTACCACCCCCTTCGTGGTGTTCAGGGTTGTATGAGGAACGACTTCTACTTCTATGTCCCCTATCATCTTCAGTTTCAGTAAATTAGAACCCTGTTGATAGTTTAGGGTCTCGATAAGTAGTCCACCTGCCGCTTTTATAGCTTCCTGTATGTCTGATCCATCGAAACCGGTTACATATTTTTCAATAAGGAAAGGACTGAGTTTTGTGAAGTCACCTTCCTTCCGTTTCACAATCGCGCACTTTGGCAGCGCCGGGACAGTGGCAGACGATGACAAGAATCTTTCTTCATAAACCGAGGAGAAATTCCTCCCTCCAAGGAGGGCTTTTTACTGGACGACGGTTTTTAAAGGACACCTCAACCCAAGAATTATGTTGAGACCTTGAAATTGCGTCTCCACGAGTTCCGGGGATATGACAGACTACTGTAGCAGAACCCTCGAGTACAAATGCTAGGACTAAGTACAACAGGGTGCGTCCTGGTGCCCTGAGGTCATCGTTCGCTACTCACTGACCTAGAGCCATCCACTTAATGGGACGATCCCTTCCACCGTGGGTTACGGTGTCTTCTCACGTGGTACACAAACTTGTCAAACTCACCTATCAGTGCCCTGTTAGCCAGCTAAACATTAACAGCTGTTGCCTGCCCCTCACGGGGCCAAGATGTTTTTCGGCCCGGCGTTGGGTTGGATTTCTGGAGACATTATTATTGTTGTTGTTGTTATTGTTATTCTTAAATTGAGCTCCATCCACTACGGAGATTGAGAACATTAGCTTCATAACATTAAACTCTATTCTTACATTCAAAAGTAAAATGTAGATGTATCAAATGCAAAATATATACTATTTCCTCGTAATTAAAGAAACGATATTAATTTAATTAAAAAGTATGACACGTTAGGTTTTAAACATTTCTTTAAAAAATTAAATGATGATGAAATACTATCTCTTTATTCGGCTACTCTTAACTAAACACGTGCCCTTCGTAAGCAATTAGAAATAAAACTATTGTCAAGCTGGATGTTTTGTAACTCTAATGTATCTTCTGACAACAAATCTCAAGTGTAATTAACCCAAGTGCTTACTAGAGTACGCTTCTGTAAGCAGCAAAGAGGGGAAAAACCTTTAGCCTACCAAATTAACATGCCATCCTTTTTGTGTACGGAAAATAATGAAATTCTGCATATATGTAAATTTGATCAGTCACAGTGCAGAAAACGTATCAGAGTCCATAACAATCATTTTATTATTTCTATTTAATGGAAAAGGGGTCGATAGTCTAGTAAGTATGATGCCTGTCTTATATCCTTTTTACATTCTTGGTAGCCCCATAATATCAGGCCTCCTCCAGAGTAACCCACTTATATAGGTGACCACCTGGAATAAAATGACAAGTTAAATTCTTTCAGTAAGTATACTGCATAGAAATATATTGGTTTTTGGGTCCTGAGAGTCAAAGACTTATTTCAGTTTTCTGTATTTTCTTCATAAGTATAAGGGATTGATGCTTCAGTTGCTTCATTAGTCTGGAGAACTTTAGTTTCCAGATAGTTACGACTGTATCATTCGGCGGCTTGTGACTTTCGAATGCAACTTTGTTTGTAATATCATCACCTCACACGCCGATAGCAAATTTTTAAAGAACATATTAAAAGAAAAAAATTGTTTTTCAAAAGATTTTTAATTGATTTTAAGCGAAATCAGAGTTTTCTGGAAGTTCCTTTTAAGAAGTAAAACTTTTAAGGAGACTTGCCTATTAACGCAAAAATAATGAAACAACCCCACAGGGCGAAAGCATTCTCCATAATTACCAAACAAACAATAAAAGTGGAAAAACAATAACGGATTCCATTACAAATGATGAACGAAACCTCATGGTCGAGAAGATCATGGCAAATACGAGCATTAACGTTTAGTATACCACATATAGTTCCGAAAACAATTTGCTGATAGCAATGTAATAATCATAAGTGTACGAAGGACTGTGAGACGACGATTTTATTAAAAAGCAGATAATTATTAGCTGTGGAAGCTTATAGTAGGAATGGAGACAATTCAAAATCTCGTAGGCTGTAGTTTGAATTTTTGTAGTTATTTCATTAAAAAGTATTAAGAATTGTTTCTATTTATTTTACAATTATAGGTTTATACAAGTTATATTACTGTGCTAGTGAATGTATTCATTCTTAACGTAATTAATTAATGTCTTTGGCAAAACTGAGTGTTGACTAATTTATGGATTCACTTAACTACAGGTTTCATTTACTTCTGAAATTGAACGAGCTTATGTTTGTTACACAATGATTGGATAATTAATACCCAATTGCCCAATTATTACCTGGCAGGTGAGTTTAATACATATCATTATTATTTAATTGTATTTTTTTGTTCGTCGGTATATCTTGTTGCACTTTGCTTGATTATTAATGATTTGATAACTAATGAACTCCCGCACTCGCTACTTGAGGCTATGTTTAACGATTTGTATTTAAAATATTGTTACTACGGTCTCACCGATCGTCGTATGGTACGGTGGAAAACAAAATACAAGACACCAATGAAGTCACTAAAAACCAGCTTTAATTATCAAAATTCACAGTTTGTAATCAACAAGTTAATCATCAAGATTTCAATTCAAGTTAATCGACAAAACAACAATTCAAGTTAATCTGTCCACACAAATAATAATGTCAACTATAAAGAATTCCACACAATAATCACTTTTAACAAATACACCACTTGAAACGCACTGTGTAAATCTTCCGACTATAACTCGAACCTCACTTGAATAAATCGCCAGATAAACTTAAACTAATCGTCGCTGAATGCTTATACTTACACCCCGCTGAGATTCCAGAATAATCCATATTACGCGTCAACACTACTAGAGATCACTAGAGTGTAACTGCTTACAGCCTTGCACAGTACGCGCGGACCGGTGAAGTCTCGAATAGCTCGGCTGCGGACGCGTGAGAAGTAATTGTCCTTCATCTAAAAGTAGCAATTATATGTACGCACACACATAATATATTATTATGTAAAATTATTACAGCCGGACTCTGCTGGGATAGCCGAGAAACGTGTAGAACGTTCAGTAATGGCGTAGCAATATTAGTGAATCTCACTCACGCAAGGATTGCGTCTGTACTTTGTGACGACATCTTGTCTAGCGGCGTCTATTCTGTCTCGTTCTGGAAATATATCTTCTTCTTATTCGTATTAACAATCCACTAAAACACTTTATATTTTCGTACATTTGGCTACTTATTATGGTTCTTTACTCACAAAATATGCTTTATCTAGCCGCTTTGTACAAAACTATTGATTTTTTAGACTAATTTCTACACATTAGCCGATTTACAAATTTATCATAGTACAGACTGTTTACCTTGATTACTCATCAGTAAATAATTCCTATTTGTTCTATAACATTCGATCAGAACACAACTTGTGACATAATTATTTGAAAATATTTGAAACAATTTTGAACAAGTTTTGACTAGTTAATTAATTTTACACATAATTATAATAATTAGTTGTTTTTATCTTTTCTGTAAACATTAACTGTCAATAACTAGCTACTGCTGGGTTCTAGGCTTTACACAGACACTCAAGATGGCTGTCTAAAACATTATTCTACAGATTACATTTTTTTTACAGTTTTACTAAAATTGTTGCCTCAGTATGTAGGCCTACTGGTGCATTTTACAGCAGTACAGTATATATCAAGAGGGCCTCACGGCAGTAGATTTCAATATATCTGCAAGATCGTGTGAGTCTGCTGTGATATTAACTGATCATTTGTTAGCATCAGCGGTGGTTTACTAACCTTCATTTCTAGTTTGATATTATTAAAACCGTACCGCTGTTAGTTGGCTTACCTTTGACTGTATTTGTCATGATCGTATCAGTATTACATAACAAATACTTAATATTGGAAAATTGAACACTTCATTCATCCATGACGTATTTAGTACATAGAGCATAATTTCATAACAATATAACTAACTTTTATCAAAAAAGTTTAAAATATAAATCTAAAATTATTTATTTAAATCAAAATGGATTATACAAATATATGTAACATAATACAGTTTCATGCATATACTAGATAAAAATAATACTAAACCGAATTTTATCTTGTTAATGTTACTGACTATACCCTGATTAACGAAAGAAAGTGACTGGCGGAGCGGCCGCGCGGCGACCGAGTTTGTAGTAAAAACATTCCACTTTATAACCTCGTGGAAACGTAAAATACAGGGCGAGAAATGTCTAATGAACTGTATTTTAATCATCAATTAAAGACGTTTTTAACAAACTTTTCTAATTTTTAAAATCTCTTTTCAATAAATTTACATTGTGAGTTAAAGAAAAAAATACACGAATTTGAATTAAAAAATTAGGGTTTATCGTTTTTATTACGTAAGAACTCAGAGGTTAAGCATCGGAAAAAAATTTCTTGTAGACAAATGGTAGTCCACCTTCTTTAGTACAATATATCAAAAATTGAGATTCCTACGATTAAAATTAACGACGTTATTAATTTTTTTCTAATGTCCTGTTAACTCAGTTGTTAAAAGTTGTACACGAATGAGATTTGCGTGACGCTCTCTTTAGATAACTAAATGTAGAAGACATATACAACTTACACCTTGTACGTGATAGGAATACTACAATGGATTAATATATAAAGTGAATTTCACAGAGAGCAATGCGTGGCGCTCTGCGGCGGAAGTACAGTCAGAACCTATTGGACCCATTTTATTCGCGCGCTACCGTCATTCCCGTACAGCGTCTCGGCCTCTCCTTTATGTCTACAAATAGCACACGCTTCCAGGAAAACTGAACCGTTATACGCACACTAAGGGTAAGGGAAATTTCCAGCTTTCAGTTTAGTTGATGTGGTGGTTGAGTGATGTCCGGTTGTTGGTTATCTTGATTTTAAGTGTTAGTTTCTTGTGCTTTCATTATAAATTGACGTGTTTTTAAGTTATTTTGTGTGAATATACTTCGGTGGCTGAGCATGGAGCAACGTAACGAGGCTGAACCAAGGAAACATAGGGGAAGACCTAGGACTCGAACTCCAAAGAAAAGACAAACTTCGGGCCGAGGCGTACCTATGAAAGGACAGTCAAGAGAAATTGTGTGCAAAGTGCGGGAATATTTTGATAGAGAAAAGGCGAACAAAGGTCCTTTGATTCCGGTTAATAATGCAATACAGCGAACTGCAGATGCTCTGAAAATACATAAAAATACAGTTCTGCGAGTTTGCAAGGAAAAAGAATTGAAAGAAATACAAGATGACAGTAATAGCCAACTTTCAACTCCGGGCAAACAGAGGAAACGGGAGAAAACTGTGACAAAACTTGACACTTTTCAGGAAGACGCTATACGAAGACATGTATATCAATATTACATAAGAAAAGAATATCCCACTTTGAAAAAACTTTTATCATCGTTGGAAAATGAAGAGCTGTTTAATGGCAGTCTGTCTTCGCTTAGAAACGTGCTAAAAGGTTTAGGATTTACGTGGAGAAAATTTTCGGGCAGAAAAGTGATTATGGAGAGAAGCGATGTCGCTGCCTGGAGGTGTCGTTTTCTTCGCCAAATCAAAGACGAGAATTTCGATAATATAATTTGGCTCGATGAGACCTGGGTCAATGCTGGGCATTGTTTGAAACAAGGATGGACTGATGAGTCACTTCAGGGGACAATGTTAACACCTATAGGGAAAGGTGAACGATTAATAATATGTCATGCAGGTTCTTCAAAAGGGTTTGTTCCAAATTCCCTTCTACTATTTAAATCGAAAAAAACCGGTGACTACCATGAAGATATGGATCACGACAAATTCTTCGGTTGGTGTTCTGAAACTTTGCTAAATAACCTAGAAGAGCCTGCAGTAATAGTCATGGACAATGCTCCCTACCATTCTAAGCAAATTGATAAAGCTCCCACAAGCAAAGATAAAAAAGCTGACATACTTGCATGGCTGGATAGGAAAAATATTCAATCTACAACCGACTTGAAAAAATCAGAACTTTTGGAATTAGTGAAATGGCACAAGCCCCAGAACAAAAGGTATTTTGTTGATGAATTGATAGAGAGCAGAGGTCACAAAGTGATAAGGCTACCACCTTACCATTGCCATCTTAACGCCATTGAGCTTATATGGGCTCAGGTTAAGGGGTATGTTGCCGAAAACAACAAAATGTTTACTTTAAAAGAAGTTCAACGACTGACTAAAGACGGATTTAATCGAATTACTGCTGAGAGGTGGGAGCAAGTAGTGGACCACACCAAAAAAGTTATTATCGATGCATGGAATAACGAAGGACTAATGGAAGAAGCTGTGGAGGAAATGATTATATCCGTGGAAGACAGCAGTAGCTCCGAGGATGATAATTGTTCAGAAGATGATAATAGTGATGACGATCCAATGGAGGGTATCAGAGAACTTTCGTTTGAAGACTACTAACTCACAGCTATAAGTGTTTTTTATAGAGTGTTTTAATAGTGTATTTTTATGATTTATACACATATTTTATGAGCGGATTCCATAAAAGCTGAAGAACACTACAATACTTGTAAGTACCGTACTGTATTTATTATTTATTTGTCAATGCTAATAACAAGTAATTTACTAATTGTTTTTACATTTCAATTACATTATAACAGTAAAATACTGTTATAATTATGCAATATCTGGTAGACCGAGCTTTGCTCGGTAGTTTTAAACTGTAAACTATATTTCATAGTTAAATAATTAGTTATTGAGAAATTTGAATGGCATTAACAATTTCCCAGTAATTACATTGCACTTCAATTAGTAGTATTAAAGCTGATCACAAAACAAAAACAGTTTATTAACAAGAAAACAATAAATACCGTACCGCAAAAGAGTAATAAACAATCATTCAAGACTGTTATAAAAAGCATGTAGTTCAACTAAACCACAAAAGTCTGGTCAGATGTACGTTTTTGACAGATCTCCAGGTAGAAGATTAGATTAAATAAGTAGACAGATAACTAAGTATATACTTATGAGAGATTGGTGACTCGTAGTAAGTTGGCTATGTGTCAATGTGTGAGCCGTGAGCGTATGCACCACTTTCTTTGGGCTGTTACTGTACCTTGACTCGATCGCGCGCCGTTGAGCGATGTTAGTTCTAATTTTCCTATATTAACTGATTGCGGTTATATTTCGTAATATTTGAAGGTTACATACCACTTTGTATTGATGAATACAATTTTGTTATGTTTATTGTGAAAAAACAATGAAAAAAATTATTAATAACGGAGTTAACAGTACATTCGGAAAAAATTAATAACGTCGTTAATATTAATCGTAGGAATCTCAATTTTTGATATATTGTACTAAAGAAGGTGGACTACCATTTGTCTACAAGAAATTTTTTTCCGATGCTTAACCTCTGAGTTCTTACGTAATAAAAACGATAAACCCTAATTTTTTAATTCAAATTCGTGTATTTTTTTCTTTAACTCACAATGTAAATTTATTGAAAAGAGATTTTAAAAATTAGAAAAGTTTGTTAAAAACGTCTTTAATTGATGATTAAAATACAGTTCATTAGACATTTCTCGCCCTGTATTTTACGTTTCCACGAGGTTATAAATTGGAATGTTTTTACTACAAACTCGGTCGCCGGGCGGCCGCTCCGCCAGTCACTTTCTTTCGTTAATCAGGGTATAGTGATGATCATAATTTTCTATTACCTACTCTGTATGCAGAGAGCATTGATTGAGGACCTATTTAACAATATAAGTTACCCGAATTTTCATGAGCGTTTTTTAAGTGCAATGAAGTAACGCCGTTCGGTACAAGACTCACTCCTTTTAAAAACATAAGAAGTCCCGAAATACGTATATATACATAATCTGTGTACATATGTGTTTATGCATATATGTTAAACTTTACACACTTATTCGTAGAAATTTAATCTACAGACCTACACAAATAAACGTACTTTTGTACATAAATAAACTAACACACAACAGCACATTTTATGTAATGTTTTTTGTGTAGTAACTTCAGTCCTGCAGTAGTGGAAACAACACCATCAGTAGTGGCATCATCGGAAGAAGCAGAATCAACATTAGCATCCGCTTTAATACTAGTAGTAAAAGATCCAAGTCTAATAAAATTTAGAATGTGCTAACCAACGACATAGTTCCAGCAGTAGCTCATCTGGTATACCAGTTGATAAGACAAAATGTAGTACTGTCAATTTCTGTAATACGCATTAATGCTAGGATGATTTCTCTCTTTAGTAAAGAGTTCCAAAAATAAATTAATACAGCGATTTATCGTCGCGTATATCCTACATAATTTAGTAAAGGATGAGAGAATAAGAAGTGTTATAAATTGAGAAATACGATCGAGTTATTAAACGTCCTTGCGCTAGAATTTATAAACAAAATTACAAAAATAGTACCACAGGTTACTGTAGTACAATCTTTCATCTGTTGTTGTTTAAAATATTGTTATTTTATGTGTAGAAGGAAATGCTGTTACACATTATCACAAAAAAAGGAAACACAAAACAATTTAGCAGGGTTGCACATAATAGTGTGTAGTTACTAATCAAGTTGAGAAAATAATTCTGATACCAATTAGAAGATCTCACGTTTATAGAATTTTATATTTATATTTGAAGGTAGAAATGAAGAAACTAGGATTTATGTTTACATATTTCGGAAGTATTCTCTTAGATATGGTTAATGTTATTTGATTTGATTCTCAATTCTGACTTTACACCGGATGTGTTCATTTGGCACTTTAATTTGAATTACTTCGTGAATAATATTAATATTTTTTAAATCCCCCTAAGACTTATGTCCAATAATTGCATAAATGAATCCAAGTACATCATTGTTAACTATTGCGCCTGCATTACGTTTTATGTAGTCTTACCCACTATGTACGATATACTTTCAATAAGTATGTGGTTCATCTCGACCACTGTTAGCTTACTCCTGAGTATTAAAAGGATTTGAATCGGGTGATATACGTACACACACACACACACACACACACACACAATCACATACATACATATATATAATATATATATATATACAAATATGTATTTGAAAATTCTGTGTGTAAGACTAATATTACAAGGCTGCTACGAATCGCGATCTTAAACAGTGGAATAAATTACTAGATGCTAGAGTAATCGGTATTTAATTTTTATTAACACTTACCAACGAAACAAAACGCTCTTGTTCAAAAATTTCTTCTAAACAATTGCCTATTACTATAAGCTAAAGTAATAAAAAAGTCACAAGTTTAAATAAATACAATAGTTTTTACACAATTAAACAACTAAAGACCTTAAACGCTCACTTTTACCGGTCTCTTTAATTAACACATTGATATCTACGTAGAGCACAACAGAGTTTCCGCAGAATTCAACTAACCAGCTAAAGTGTAGACGCACAGCGTTTAGGTAATCAGTCTGGGGTTTCTCGTCTAACAGAGACAAAAATATCCCAGACGATTTGGGCATGTCAGAGACATATCTGCTCGTATCTAAAGTATTGCGTAATCCTGCTGATTACGCAAGATTGACGCAAAAATTCGTAGAGATTGTATATGGTGCGTTGGCGTTACTATAATGGAAGTAAAGTGTCTCCATATCTTTCAATTAAATAGAAGACTTTATATTTGGAGGGTTTCAGAAAATATATTTTTATAAGTTTTCCTAGAGTACTTATTGCGGTGAAAAACAACCGTTTGTGAGTATACTGTAGTAAATATGGCTTGCCCATTTTTCTGACTGTCAATTGACTGTATTAAATATATTCCGGTAGCGAAAAACAGAACCAGTGTGTGTGTAAGTTACGTATTAGCTGATTTAAGGTAGAATACAGGTAAGTAGAAGACTTACTTAAGCATTAGGAACAGCAAAGCTTAGAAGCTTTTGCTTCCAAACAATGGTTAGAAATAATTGATGCAGTTAGACAAAAGCAGTGTGTTCTAACTGCTTTTCTGAAGGTCTTTATAATTATGGTAATGAGAGACACACACATGCATGCTCACCATGGTGTTGTGTGAATATCATTTTTTTTATTTCAGAAGTTGAATACCTGTCAACATTCAATTAAACTTGTTTACCGTTACATTATGTAATCACTACTTAACAGTAAACATAATGTTTGTAGATAGCAATTAAAATATGTTTTTAATCCACTGAGTAATGAATATCTTACCGCACTGTAGGGATCTGACACAACAAAAAATATATTTCATAAACAGTTTTGTTACTGAATTCTCCGAGGGACACGCAAAAACCAACGTACAAAAACGTAAACATTGTGCTGTGTTTATTAATTTGTCCTGCTACAGTACACGGGTAACAACCATCTGCCCCTTGGCACAATGGCACGACACTCCTAATGACACTCTTAAACTGCTTACATAATTAAGTAAAGTTTTTGTTCTGTCCGCTTTCATTTACTGAGGCGCGTAATAATTTTAAACAGTCGTTATCCTTAAGCTACAAAAACAAGGTACATTAACCCAAAGTTTAGAATTTGATGGCTTGCCACTAATTGACATATTAAATTTTTAATTTTTCGTTTAACATATATTGCAGAAAGAAACAAAACCACACAATCGTTAGAGTACGGGTACTTGTAGATTATTTTATGATTAAATCTCTGAACACACCTGTTACCAGCATTAATTTGGAACATCTATTATAAAAAAACAATTATGGTTACGATTTATTTATAAGACTTTAATTTTTAATTAGTACTCAACTAACTGAACTGATTTTCAGTGCCTATAAGTGTTTAATTTTAACTTATTTAATGTTTATTTAAACTCAAACATTTGTTTTATATCATTATTTATTTAGGTATATCTGCACTAAGCCTATGTAATACTGACGTACAAAAAGTAAGGTACTTTGAAAAAAGATCTAAATTCAATGCATACTTGTTTAGCTCAAATCAAGCAATGAAGTATTTGATTACATAATTATCGTTTAAGCATGTCTATGAAGTTTTATCCTGTAAACCGTTTCTTATCAAGTCGCAAAGAAACATATAATTTTGTAAAATATCCATTCAATAAGTGAAGAAATTTAAACACTTTATGTAATTATCATGTGTAAACGTAATGATACTGTCACATTCCTATAAATTCATGGAAATTTTATAAGAGTACGGCTGTATAACTGAAGTTATAAAATATTTCTTAAGACATACAATTTTTCTGTAGTAGTACGAGTACTACGTTAAACTACCATATTTCATAGCTAACCTGCAAGTTTTGATCAAGTGCTCTTAATATTTACATTTTAAAAATAAAAACAGACTATTTATTGACTTTATGGGACATTTTTAACTACAGTACATTGGACAAAATTAAGGGGCGTTTGTGTCATGATTTAAGCTGAGAGTGATAAATAAAGGAAATATCAAGGAAATTTCGACAGTAATATAAAGGAAAGCAGTCGACATATTATACTCCTGTAACACGCATATACTGGCCCTCGCGGCTGTCTTTAAAACAGGACTGTCTTATTACGAGCACAATCTTCGCGTATAATGTCGTGTTACAGGACTGTATAAGAGCACAATCTTCGCATTACTGTAACATTCCTGTCTCATACATTCCCGTAAATTTCAGCGTCAATAACTTTGATCCATCACACGTGACATTTTTTGAATTAGTATATAAATTTCCTTCTTCTGCGACTACGCGCTATAGAAAGTAAGTTACCTAGTAGTTGGTGGTTTTGTGCGAGGTTCCTTATGATTTTTTTTTTTAATTTCTTGTCGTAGTTATCCTAAATGGAGTTGCCACTTTACTATCAAGTTCTTATGCTAACTGTCATAGTCTGGTATACAATCTGGGCAGCATGAATGAAATTTTTTTGTCTGATAGATAGTTCTTTCTAAAGTTGTTACATTGGAACGATGCCATAGGCTTTGAATCAATAACATATTCTAATTAAATATTTTAATTGTATATTCTAATTTTTCGCGAATTGTTTTTCCCTACTTGTTGAACAGAAAAAATAAATAGAAAGACCGCCCAGCTATGAATGTACATTGTTAGTACCCGTTATGCATGAATCTTTTTCTCTTTTCTCAATATCTTATGATAGACGCATAATATGGTAGGCCTATTAATAACGTTATTAACTGTATAGTTTGAGCACATCCTGGCGTCATTTTTTGTGTAGGCGTTACTAATGTCCACATCTGAGGGATATCCTTTTCTGTAAAAACTAATAGATAATAAATTCTAGAACTTTGAGTAATATTTCAGGGCCTTGTTTAATTTAAAGAGGCACCTACATAACTACAAGCCTTCCCGTTTTTGATATCGCTACCTTTACTACGGTCTACATGTTTCACTCTAAATTTCTTTGGATCTTGTTTGACTATTCTTATGTAGTTCGTACCTACACTACGTACTTTGCTTCTACTTTTCACTGAGTTTCAGAATTAACATTAACTAAATTGTATTACCAACTAAAGGGTGTTCCATATAAAACGCAACCTATCTATGTCAGTAATTACATTTAAATAATTACTATTTTATTAGTATATTTAGTATTTATTTATTAGTATATTTATTAGTATATTATTACTATATTTATTTTATTTTATTTTATTAAAACATTTAAATAAAAAAGGCGTATGTAAATTATTCAATTAATTATTTTATTTCTAAACTTTACAATACTTAAAATCCTAGATTAAATGCTGGAAGTGGCCGCCATCTTCATGAATACACGCTTCCACCCTGTTCACTGTGTTTCTTGCAACTTTTTTTAGAGTATTTGGGTTGATATTTAAAACAGCTTGTTCGATATTGACCTTCAGTTGTTCAAGTGTTCGTGGTTTGTTGCTGTAGGCTCTTTCTTTGAGGTAACCCCAAAGAAAAAAATCGCAGTCAAATCTGGAGATCTTGGTGGCCATAAACCACGACCAACAACGCGATCACCATAGAATTCGTTAACGAAAACAGAAGTTGAATGTGCGTAGTGTGATGTTGCACCGTCATGTTGGAACCAGCAGTATCGATCTTTCTCTTCTAAAAGTGGAATGAATTGCAATAAAATATTCTGATATCGTCCTGCAGTAATGGTGTACTCGAAGAAAATAGGACCAATAATTTTTTTTCGTGATATCGCACACCAAACGCCCATCTTCTGCGGGTGCAATCGTTTTTCATGATACGCGAAGGGATTTTCAGCACTCCAAATCCTACTGTTCTGGCTGTTTACGTAGCCGTCCAGATGAAACCACGCCTCGTCTGTGAAAAAAATCGAGCCCATAACATGAATACCCTCACGCATAAATCGACGAAACCAATGACAATATGTTAGCCGTTTTTCTTTGTCTGGATCAAGAAGATGATGAACTGTTTGAATTCGATATGGTCGTAACTTTAATTTTTTGTCGCCCGATTGTTGTTGTACCAACAACAACAACAACAACAACTTTAATTACCAACGGTTGTTGTTGGTAAATTAATTTCAGCTGACAAGCGTCTAATTGATTTTTTTGGCGAGGCAATTAATCGGTCTTTGATTTCAGCGACTATGTCTGCATTCAACACTGCCATAGATCTTTTGTGTTCCTTGTTATTAACAGAACCTGTCTCTCGAAATTTAGCCACTAACCTCAAAAACGATGTCTTGTTAGGTGCTGGTTTATCACGGTACTTACGGCAAAAAGATTCTTGCACTGCAACCACTGATCGCGTGCTAAAGTACGACTCAAGAATAAAAACACGTTCGTCTTGCGAAAAAACCATTTTCTCTCTAACAATGCACTGAGCGTTATGATCGCTTTGTCATAGGTATCAGTGGCAGTTTACTGCGCCGGCGCAATGTTCGATTGTTGGACGAGTCTATTCCAGTAAAACGTAGGGGAATTTGGCGGTAAATTCAAATATTACAGAAGGCTGATTAGTGGGTTGCGTTTTATATGAAACACCCTGTAGTAACGCTCATAATACATACGCTACTGAAATCAACTAAGCAGGTTGCTTCTGCTGCACTTATAAGAGTATATTTCTATCAGGTATAAATGTAATGTCAGCATTGCTGAAAAACTAACCTGTAATATTATCGCTCCCATGTATTTGATCTTAACAACTACTGTTCTTGTACACAGCTTGCCCCTTTGTAAAATGATAGAAAAATATTTGTAAGAAGAGAACCATCGTTATGTATTATTTTGTTTTATTGTCTCTTTGTAATTCGCCTTATTAAACTGTAAGTACGAAATTTACGATATTTTTTGACAAAGCATTAATTTTGTAGGCTCACGTTCAATTAATACCACACTTATATTGCGTATAATTATTAACGTACAATAATAATTTGTTCCATTTGTTAGTAAATAATTATTTACGGATCGGTGATAATGTTCACACTGTGTGTATTGCAAACAAAATTAGACACATTCGGTACTTTTTCTTATTTTAAGAAATTTAGCCTTAAGAATTTTCTTTCCTGATCAACGAGTTACCACTACCCAGTTAGTTTCTAAGCAATTAGTACTGAATTAACTGCGATGCACAGCATACCAGTGGCCACAGAGTAGTTGAATAGCTATAATTACCTATACGTATGTCAACCATGTATTTAGTTTTCTAATGTACAAGTTATATTTAAATAACTACAGTACCTTATAGTAACAGCAAAACTATCACTCTACCAACAAATCTCTATGAACACAATTTTTACATTTGTTGAAGTTTGAGAATCAGTCAATCCAAATCAGTTGGTTAAGTGACTGAGAGCGAGAACGCGCATTTCCTATGTCCTATACAATATCAACAACAGCGACTGTAATAATAACGTTAACAATAATGATAATAACATGTGTTTAGTGGATAAATAATTTGTCTTTTTACTTTCAGGACACCATAAATGTGGGCATACCTTTCCACACTTTATGCTAACATTATGTATGACCACTTACGTTTTAAATTTCAGATTTGTCCATAATGAAACAAGTAACTTTAAAAATGCTAACAAAGGCTGAATGTTAGAGGCCTATTTACTTTTTTATTCATATTAAAAACTAATAATTACTAATAACTTTGAAATAATTTTGTATAAATAAATGTATCTACTGTGTTTAATAAGTGTAAAATCTAGAAGTATTTATAGTGTAACCCCTCCTTATTTTTAATTAGTTTCTTTATAGATTTTTTTTTTTTAAGGAGAGGCTACGAGTTATTTAAAACTAGGCGGACGGCCTAGGAGAAGCATAAAATGCTGTGGGTCCAGTGAGACGGGACTAGCAATTAAAACTCGCTATTAACAAACGATAACAACTTTTATTATATCAGAAAACCCTTTTGTATTTATACATATTAATTGCAATTTTTCTTTTAAAAAGGTATTATCACAATTCACGTTTAATATATCATCATGCACAATTCTTTAGTATCAAAATTCCCCAAATTTGCAATTTAAAATTACCTTCATAATACAAAATTAATATAATACAAAATATCTAATATCGCAATTCAAAATTCCTTTAATATCTCTTAATATTTATAATCACATAGTTGTATAAACATTCCCTGGTTATAACACACTGACATAACGAAAACATAATTCACACAAATACACATACAAATGTATACACATATCACAGACACATGTTCAACCTGGGAGACGGCCTGTATATTTCTATCATACCCAAACATGAATGTGGAGAACATCTGGAATGGTCAACACAACCCAAGACTTCAGTAATCAGTTTCAGTGGCTGGCACAGCCTTAGATACATTTTCATTAAGAAAAAACAAAACCCATTAACTCATAAGAGTATAATAGAAATAAAAAAAACTAAATTAATTATAAGGACTAGAATTTGCCAATTTAAATTGGCATAGCAGCCTGTACAAACTCTCAAGTTACAATTCATAATTTAAAAAAATTGGGTTTGTCCCCAGATAGTAAAGTACCATCACAAGGTTAACATGTCTGTATGGGTTTATAAAATTGTAAGTTCTCACATTCTTTTATGGTTTTATAAGAATACAAAAAATTTTAAAGAAAAACCAAGTAGAAAATAACCACCAGAAAATAAAATATAAACTGAGGCAGATGTTATAACTTTAACATTATAAAATTAAATAGTGAGAAACTAATATTATAAATATATGTAAAAAAAACTACACAGATCCTGAACTGACTATGGCAGTAAAAAAGACAATGACGAATTTAATTATTAAAGAATTATTAAAAAGCAGAAATAATTTTATAAAATTGTAAAATCTATAGTTCATGCTTTATAAAAATACATAAAAGAATCCACAGAGAATGAATTGACCCAGCCGCAGACATGCGCCCGAACCAGATTCAACAGAAAATAACCTGTCAGGTTCCTGCAGACAACTGCACCAACAAGTGACGGCCTCAGGTTAAAGAACAACAAAAACCCTTAAAACCCATTTAAAAAAAACCCAACACCCTTTTAAATTATTAAAAAATATATATGTATATATCAATAAAATACCCAATTGTAATAGGGATCCAACCAGCCGGTTAAGTCCCCCAGCATATATGAACAGCACCCACATAAATCACTAAAATTCAAATACCCCACAACTTTTACCGTTAGAAAAAAGTATAACATTAAAAATCGCCGGACACATGGCCTCGCCCGGGTCTACAATTATTCTGGGGCGTAATTAGATTCAGAAAGTAAAACAGATAAAGTTTGTAACAATTATGTCCGGCTGGACGTGAGCACAAATGAGAATCGAACTAGAGTTATACTGAGAATAATGTCACAACACATGGTATTTGCTGCCACGGCCTAGAGTATATTTAAGGCATAAATGTCACCTGAGTATAGTCTCGAACATGTCTCGTGGGTACTATGGAGTGGCGTCCAGTCGTTCCTCCCGTGGCGGCCAAGATAGAGAATAGATGAGTTTATGGCATTGTGGCAGATGGTTTAACCACACGGGGAGTAGATCAGAATTTTCGACTAAGTCAGGAACCCTAGACATTCATAATGATAATTACTTCAGTGTCCCATAATTCACAACACCCACATCCCACAGCATAGAAAAAACTCACTTTGCTCATCATAAGCCGTTTAACATTTTTCACTTTAAGTTTTTCTTTTACTACTACTATAACACCCTCAAGGCCTCAATGCTTTATAATCTACAATTCAAATATAATTTAATTTAAAATATATTATTATTCACAACTGTTCTTCAAACTAATTATGCATCTTAATATACAATTTCAATATAATTGACAAACTCGAACAGGAATGTGTGGCATATAGCCCAATGTGCTCACAGACAGTTTCGTAAAGTACGCCAGTCCCATAAAAATTACAAAATAATTTCCTTACGCGCCTTTGTGTACAATTGAACTGAGATATATATATATAAACTATAAAATACCCTATTTTAGACTGTATTAATATTTGAAACAACTTGAATAATCAGCCATTAACCTGTCCGCCACATGGCAACTTTTAAACATTATCGACTCGCATCCACGTTAATTTTAAGTTAAATGTGAAACCTTTTATGATAAAATGAATAGAAATATATATAACACACTCACCGGAGACCACTTAGCGTTTATTTATCCATGGAAGATAGGATTTTGACATTAATACAGAACCTCAACGCTGCCCGGGAAGAACTCTGTCGACGACACTGCTGCTAGGTCCGAACTGACTTAAACCGCATTAAAACCCCTAATCACACCGCACCGTCACCAGAGCGCGTGGGGATTCAGTAAAACGACGTACTGTCAATACCGTACGCTACGCTACTATAATTAATGAATTAATTCGGCGATTAAGCTTTTTATATTATTCACTTTTATAGAACACCCGGGTTTTCACCAAAAACACGGCACAATAGTAAGTATAATTTGTAGGCGAAGAATTGTTGCAATACAAGTTTTACGTGAGAGGGTGAATTAAATTAAATTCAGCGCAGTTTTGGTGGATGCAAACATTCTCGACACGACTCGAGCAGAATACAAAGAAGGGAGCTGTAAGTGTTTTGTCTTATTTACTGTCAGCGAACGGAGAATATTTCCTTCCAACGTAAAACATTTTATCTTTTACTTTTCGGTCTGTCAAAGGTAACAAATGATTGGAGTCACACATAGAATACAGATACACTTACATTTGAATATG
The DNA here is from genome assembly GCA_034769895.1 of Magicicada septendecula. Lineage (NCBI taxonomy): Eukaryota > Metazoa > Arthropoda > Insecta > Hemiptera > Cicadidae > Magicicada > Magicicada septendecula. The sequence continues at coordinate 626,153,274 of CM068368.1, read as the reverse complement.
TCTTGCAGTAAATTATTGTAACTCGAGAATGCGACACAAATGTTTACATATTCAATGAGGCAAAGTTCGATTGCTTAGTGGCTAAAGATAAAAAACAAAGTAAATTTTATATGTCAGTACATAATATTTGAAAATTAGCAGGTTCTGTACCTGTTTGTTTTTCAGTAGCTTGCCCCCTTTAGATACAGATGTTATTATCATGTACAAAACACGGCGTTGTATAGAATACCTGAGTATTTTATAGACTGACTAAAATCTGACGGCAAATAATGAAACTGAAAACCCTTGATACATTTCCCAGAAATCGTAAAAATTGCCAAATATCTAACTTGATAATGTACAGAAAAGTACAGTAGTGTTCAAACGTAAACATTCAACATGAAAGAATAAACCAATAAACAAAAATGAAACTTGACCTAGGTTTGGTGATTCAAATCCGTAGTTATTGACTGTATTAATGGAGCAACTTGTGCACAGAGAGAGCTTAATGTATGAGGTGTGAAGAAAAAAAAATTAATACTTTGAAACGTGTGCCGATTATTAATTATAGTTACATTCTTTAAAAGAATCCAATCAGTGATGGAAAACATATGTGAATACAGTTTATACACAAATAATCTAATATACGAGATTTTTAAAACAAAAAGGAAAAGGAAATGTTTGTATTCTGTTTTATTAACAAGTTTGAAAAGTATGTCACAGTTAAAAGACAATGTAATGATTTTTACACTTTTCTCCAAACAACTGACGGCGTTCAACGTGTAATCCTATGGTCTGATATGATGAGTTAATTATTTAAATGAGGGTCATATTATTATTTCAGTTTATGATTGATTAAGTTTGAGTTTTAGCGCAGAAAATTGTCAGTCTTTTTCAGGGTAGCCTTTATTTACAATTAAACACTAAATCAGATTGATGTAATTTCCAAATAAATCCTTTTGCTAAAATGTATACACACATCAATTTAGGAAGTTGCCTGGTTAGCGCATGCGCAATGAATGAGCGTCTCCCACCATAGAGTGTGACTGTAAGTGTGGTGTTGTTTACACGTACAGTCTGCAATCATTCCAAAAGTTACTGAGTTGCTGGGTTTTGTATTTTAATAGCTATCTTAGTGATTAGGTTTACCTTTCTGTGACGTTATTTAAAACTAATTTGTTTGTATTGTTTTTCGTTTCGATACATTTTATATCTTTAATTTTTGTTATTAGTGATTGCTTAACAATGAGTAAGTTGTCGGGAAAGGTGCTTAAAAGCCAAACTCGCGAAGTTATATACAATGTGATGGAGTTTATGAAGAAGGAAGCAGATCATGGAGGGTTTTTAATAGACTGTAAAAAAGTTAGAGAAAGAGTGTCGGCTGCAGTTGGTGTAAGTCGGATGACACTAGCGAGAATAAACCAGGAAGCGAAGAGGAAGAGAAGCGAAGGGCAACCATTATTTGAAACGCCAAATAAGAAAAGGAAGAGAGAAAAGCCTGTGACAGATTTGGACGATTTTGATAAATCTGTTATACGCCGAATGATCAACGGCTTTTACCTCGTCGAAAAATGTCTACCTACACTACCAAAATTACATTCAAATTTAGTGAAAGATATAGGGTTTAATGGAGGGAACACAAGTTTAAGGACAGTAATCAAACAGTTGGGTTTTAAATGGAGAAAGACGAGAAACAACAGACATGTACTTATTGAACAACAACACATAGCCTTCCACAGGCACGAATATTTAAAAAACATTAGGAAATACAGAGAAGAAGGGCGACCAGTAGTTTACATGGACGAGACTTATATTCACTCGTCACATGTGAGCCAGAAATCGTGGGCAGACAATAACAATGATGGTGTCGCTATACCCCTTACTAAAGGAGCAAGACTTATAATAATTCATGCGGGAGGAGAGATGGGTTTTATTGAAAACTGCTTCACCATGTGGAAATCAAGTCTGTGTTCAGGAGACTATCACAGTTCAATGAACTTTGAAAACTACCAAAAGTGGTTGACAGAAAAATGAATACTAAACCTGCCAGAAAAAAGTGTACTTGTCATTGACAATGCACCATACCATAATGTGCAGTCAAAAAAGTGTCCAACCTCCGCTTCAACTAAAAGTAAAATACAAGAGTGGCTTCGAAGTAACCGAATACCTTTCGATGATTCGATGCTGAAGGTACAGTTACTGCAGTTGATTTCGTTACATAAACCAAGGATCAAAGAATATGTAATCAATTCGCTCCTTCAACAACACGGCCACACTGTATTGCGCTTACGTCCATACCATCCGGAGCTCAACCCAACAGAACTTATTTGGGCCGAGGTGAAGAACTGGGTAGCAACCAACAACACAACGTTTACAATTGAAGACGTGAAGCAGCTAACAGTACAAAAATTCGGGGAAATCACCAGAGAATCCTGGCAAAAAAAATGTGACCATGTAAAAAAGGTTGAAGAAGACTACGTTACATTTCAACCAACTAGTACACGCGTACTCACGTAGTAGTGGGAAGTTTGTCAGCGGAGGGGAAATTTCCCCTCTGTGAGTTTCCAGCTACGTTGATGTATGTATATGTTACGGTAAAAGTCCGAAGAGCGGTATAACCTGACATTTACCGGTAAAACCTGACAATTACCAAGTTGCTTGGTAAATGTCCGCAATTCGGGCTTTTACACTTCCATTTCGAACTCTTACCAGTCGCCTTGGTAAATGTTGATATTCTGACATTTACCGGTAAAAGTCCACACTAGCGACACAGAAGTAAGAACGCACGACCGGCGCGTTGTTATACATGTGCGCCCGAACGTTCCGACTTCTCTTCGCAGCACAAGTCCCAGCAACGAGACTGCCGACAACCTATAAATGCGGCACCGCTCGGGTCTATAGTCCGAGTTCCAGCGAGTAAACGTCAGCAAGCGGCTACATTCGAGTTTCGATATGTTTTTTTCGAAATGAGCGATAATATGAAGAAAACGTTTTACGAACTGTTGAGCGAATCGGTGAGCAATAAGAAAGACAACAACTTTTATCTCACGAATGAAAGATACCATTCTTTGCTGAACGAAGTGAAAGAGGCTAAAAGTATAAAAGTGAAACAAACCGTTCACTACAGGCGTTTGAAACGCTATGATATTCTAAAAATAGGAGGGGAAGAAAAACTTATATCTCCAGTGTCTGCGGACAAAGAAGAAATCCTCTACTATGCTTGTTTCGACGAACTTTTTAACGTGATACACGACGCTCACATCGCTGTTGGTCACGGGGGAAGAACTCGTGTGATCAAGGAACTGATTCGTAAGTACAAAAACGTAACAGTGGAGGCGATTGCCACATATTTGAAACTGTGTGAAACGTGTCAGAAAAAACAAAAAATACTAAAAAAAGGATTCGTAGTAAAACCGATTTTACACAGCGAATTAAATTCTCGGTGTCAAATCGACTTGATCGACATGCAGACGAATCCAGATGGAGATATGAAATTTATTTTATTATATCAAGACCATTTGACAAAATTTGTACTTCTAAAACCTCTACACAGTAAAACGGCCGATGAAGTTGCATATCATCTGTTGGATGTATTTTCAACTTTCGGTGCTCCAAACATTCTTCATTCAGATAACGGCAGGGAATTCTGCAACGACACCATAAAGAGTCTGTGTAAAATGTGGGGCAATGTAAAAATTGTACACGGCAAGCCGAGACACAGTCGATCGCAAGGATCCATCGAGAGAGCAAACCAAGATGTCGAGAACATGTTATCAGCATGGATGGAAACTAACAGCACAGCAAAGTGGACAAAAGGATTACCACTTGTTCAAGCGATGAAAAACAATGCGTATCATGATGGAATCAAGTGTTCGCCTTACGAAGCTATGTTCGGCGTTCCGATGAAGCTGGGGCTTACAAGTATTGTCGGAATACGTAAAATAGTTAACAATATACATACCGAAGAGGATTTTGAAAGCGTTATAAATGTCGATAATGAACCCACAAGCGATGTCAAAACTACCGATCCGCGACCGAATGAAACAGAAGCCCAGAATGTCGAAACTGAAACTAAAACTGAAACGTGTGACTCGGACGCAACTACGCCGACTGCCAGAGCTCAGAAAGTGAAACTTGTTCGAAAGGCCGCAAGAGAAGGACTCGAGACGCAGGCGAAGAAAATGAAAACAGTTTCCTCTAAAAAGTTTGCAAAACCGACTATTGGACAAAGTGTTATAGTAAAAATCCCCGACATCGATAGATCTAAGATGGACCCAAAATCTGTAATTGCCGTTGTTACCGACATAAAAGACGAGGAATTTTACGAACTCGGTACCAAGTTTGGGCACTTAAACGCACTGTATACGATAAACCAATTTTCCTTGTGTAAAGATAATTTTTTAAGCGTTGAAGAAGTACCGACAAAAACAATATCTCTACGAGCTGTGGCTAAGAAGCTTTCACTAGTGGGTGGACAAGGTTTTAAAAAATGCAACTGTTTACAGAAGTGTGCCACGAATAGGTGTCTGTGTAGATCATCCAATCTCCTTTGCAACACTAAGTGTCATAATAGTCGATCTTGTTGTAATAAGTAAGTTTATTTATAAGTTGAAAATATGAAGACATTTCTGTAACATAATATATTTACTGTAGAGTTATTAAAAATGTCTGTCATAACAGAACGTTGTTTTTAATTCCCGTTCCCTTCCTAAAGGTTAACTCGACATTGGCGTATGACTAACAGGTGGATTGTAACATTCCATGTGAATCAGCTCATATGACACACAAAAAAAAAACAATTTCTCAGCAGCAGATTGACTCACGCCGTCTTGTCATACAAAAGCGTCAATGTAAATAACCACTCACCACCCCATGACTATGCACCACCCACATGACTGTATGTATTGATTTTTTTTCATCACTGTAGGAGCGAATTCACAACTTTCACAATTCCAGAAATAGACAAAGTTTAATTGGGGTTCCCCATGAAACCTTCCTACTGAATCAGCTTTAATCATGACACCACGTATATTCCCATGAGGGGAGTTTACAGTTAACGGGCGGAGTAACTAACTGGGATTAAGAATTAGTCATCCGTCTACACCTGCATTTTCTGAGCTATAAAAATGAGTGACTTGAAAGTAATTTCATTAGTTGCCGCCGACCAGCAGATACGACAACTTAGTACTACGTGTTACTGCTGCTGCTGCTGCTGCTGCTGCTACTACTACTACTACTACTACTACTACTACTACTACTACTACTACTACTACTAGTACTACTACTACTTCAGCGTTCTTACCGAGACGTATTCAGTATAGCACATTGAAAACCAACATTATGTAAGTAAATGTTATAAATTTATTTAGTTATTAGGATTATACAAATCGCGTATGTAAATGTTTATAGATTTCTTTATAAATCTTGTCCCAGACTCGTATCGAAAGATTTTCGAGATCGACTATACAACCAGTGTTACATACCTAATGTCATTATTTCACATTGACTGCGCGTTGCGAGATCGACTATACAACCAGTGTTACGTAGCTAATGTCATTATTTCACATTGACTGCGCGTTGGTAGGATGTGACGCGTAATAAAACAATTTTTACTCGAGTCAACGTATATTTGTACGTATATTGATCGCCGTGTTAGCTGCTGCAAAGTCGGTTAGCTTGATGAAGTGAATGCGATTTGATGAAATAAATAGCGCAAGTATATTTTTTACTTTAACTATTGCGGTGTGTTTCGATTTCCTGGTATATAGACTCATATTAATTTGATACGACGTTACAGCGTATGCGATATTTTTTTGTCTAATTTGTATAATACTTTCGTCGGCTAGCCAAGCCACCGTTCTGTTATATAAAAATTTACAAGCATTGCACAAATGCAATTCAAAGGAGCTGTAATTTTACTTGATGTTCTGAACGATTTATACAATTTTATTCCAAATACTGTAGGCGTAATTCGTTCATTCTTACCAATTTTATCGGCCGTTAATATTTTCGCTTTTATATTCTGAACTACCTTTGTAAAATCATGCAATTTATAGCGGTCAACGGCAGCAATAAAGGCAGATGTATTGGTTATACGGTTCATATTAGTAACAAACGTTTCGTTAAACGCTTCCATCAACTCTTTGCTCTGCTGATTCCACCAATATTTGACAGTCGGTAACAACAAATTCACACGATGTTCGGCTTGAAGATGATGTAAATCCTGTATTACGTTTCTGGAAGCGAAATTTTCAGAATTGTTAATAAATAACCCGTACTCGTTAGTAGTTAGCAGTATTTCCAAAGTCTTTCCAATCTACTTGCTGTCGTTCTTGATCCTCGTATATTGATAATCACTACTACTGAACATGTTTCTCACAAAGACCCCACTCGAGATAATTACGGACGTAAATTTTAAGATAATCATGTACCATAAATTAAAAGTTATGAATAGATAATGCCATCTGGAACTATGAACGCATTACACATATAACATTTGTTGAATGTAATAATTAATTCATGTATGTTTGCAGTTGTAGGCTAATAATGATATTGTTGTTATGTCATATATGTTGTATTTGTGATTTTATTTTAGGAACGACGAAATGTTAGCTATAATTGTAATTTATGAATTGTTTAATAAACGATAAGTTGTTATTCTAATCCAGCCGTGCTTAAGCGTTCATTATTACTATTGCCCTATGATTACATGAATATTATAACGCCAAGCTATGTCTTGTTAACTTCATTGCTAATATCAATATGTGAGGTTTAACTTTTACAGATGTGCCTTGTACTAATAATATTTGAATAGCTCAGTCGTCAATTAAACGCCAAATGGTCATTCAACATGCGAGAAACCGTTAAAGGGGTTGCCGCTCGCGGTACAAACAGTGGGTATATCTGCGTACATTGTAGCGTAGAAAAATTCCGACACCCGAACGCCGTCGTTAACCGGCTAGAACGCGTGTTCGCTCGCGGTCATCAAACGCGTCGTTTTCAATTTATGCCGCGTAATGATGCGTTATCAAGTGGACTTTTCCACACTAGCATCGAGCTGTTTTTCTTTTGATTCGCTATGGGCGATGTAGTTGCCGTCCGCAACGTAGCTGACACCCTGTTTCTTATTCTGGACGCGTAGAAAACGACTGTTTCAAGCGAGCCAGTAATAACACTGTAGCTTTACCGCAATCCGATTACGTCGGACATATAGGGACAGTTGAATCCGGCGAATGTTGTACAACCGCGACTAGAGAGTGTTCTCGGCATCACGATATCAGCCACGACTTGTAATTCTCACATCTATTCGCGCATAAAACGCCCGGACTAGGGTTTGTTTTCATCGTAAAAACGTATGATTTTCTGAAGTTTTTACCAGGTTTTTTTACCAGAACTTTTATTACCACGGCGTATTCGTAGTTTTTACCAGATTTTTACCTAATTTTTAGCAGATTTTTAACCGATTTTTATCGGGCAATTTTATTGGTTCAATTGTTATCTACTCCTTCCACCAGAACGGCTTCCGTATCTGGTGGGGGTACATAAACCGAAGCGAATGCTAGCCTAGCATCAGTTGTAGCCTACAGTTTACAGTGAGTCGACCGTACTGTGTGTATAGGACCAGGACAGACGGGAAACATGAAGCCACAACAAAATGGTAGGTCTTTTTATTATACGTCTACTTTGGTTACTTGACTCTTTTAGTGTTTAACGCTGTCAAAGCTGAAGTGATTGAAACTTACTTTGGTTACTTGAATTTTTTGCCATATAACATTAAACGTGATTGAAACTTTTCAAAACTTATAAAATCTTTGAATCGAGCGTGTCGGTGGTTTAGAGCTTTTTTTATTAAAGAAGCTGGACACTGTTACGGGCGGCTTTAGCCGCGCCCGTGTTTCACTTGTTTTATTTAATATTAGTACGGGCGCTAAGCCAGAGTACTTTGTATTCTGCGAGCACACACTTTAGACTTGGCGTATTTTGTGCACAGCAAATACTAATAGTAGTAAACTCGCTCCGTTTAATAAAGAAATTTTGGCACAGATTCTTGACACAGTTTGTTCCGATGATAAGTCTAGCTGTAAAATGTGCGTGTCTGATGTTTCACAAATTATGTTGTAGTCTGAAATATCTCTTGTGGTTAGCAAAAGGTATCGGTCGCAAGACAGACACTTGAAAATTTGAATAACATGTCTGTCGGCATCCAGGCCACTTATAATGATTAACAATAAATATATTTACCTTATTTCATGTCTCGTGACCACATGTATTAACGCAATGAATATTATTTACGCGTTTCGATACTACGTATCGTCATCAGAATATATACGAAAATATAAATCACTCCGAAGGACTCGTAATTATTTTCGTTGACCGTAGGACTTGTAATAATTTTCGTTATGTGTGGTATAGTAGTAGTAGTAATAGTATGTCTATGTTAAGTATATAGTAATATATATATTACATACATTTTTATTTGATATATATGTACGTACATCCATGTGGGTATGTCCTTAACAAAGGCCGACTGCTAATCGGCTGTCGCCAGCACCCGACATACGCCAAACGGCGGCACAACGTTTCGCCATAAGAATAACACGGGATCGATGACGGAGTAGACGACACGAAAATTTTGTCTCTTTTCTCGGACCAACCTCCGCCTCGGCTCTGGGGGTGGTGAACACCACCCACCGTTTTATAAATCGTTCGCCCCTATTTCCGCTTCGACCTTGCTTGTTTTTCGTTCGCCGTCTGCTCCGTCGTCGATCCCGTGTTATTCTTACGGCGAAACGTTTTGCCGCCGTTTGGCGTATGTCGGGTGCTGGCGACAGCCGATTAGCAGTCGGCCTTTGTTAAGGACATACTCACATGGATGTACGTACATATATATCAAGTAAAAATATATATATAATATATATTACTATATACTTAACATAGACATACTACTACTACTACTACTACTACTACTACTACTACTACTACTACTATACCGACACAACGAAAATTATTACAAATCCTACAATCAACGAAAATAATTACGAGTCCTTCGGAGTGATTTGTATTTTCGTATATATTCTGATGACGATACGTAGTATCGAAACGCGTAAATAATATTCATTGCGTTAATACATGTGGTCACGAGACATGAAATAAGGTAAATATATTTATTACTTGAAAATTTATAATAATCACAACGACCCGTTTTACTTGGACCGGCAGTATCCAAGCCGGTAGGCCAGCTTATAATTTGTAGCGTCTCGTTCAATTTGAGCGACGGCTTTAAAGCGCCAAGTCTCTAATTTAAGCGTTATGTTATAAAAACTTGTTATTAAAACCAGTGAACTTGTACGAATCTAACGATACTTTCTGTTGAATATCTGACACACGCATAATGTTTTTAGCACTTTATTTGTGGTTTTTTGTACGAGCTCGACGTGTGTGCTTTTTTGTGCGAGCTCGGTCGCTAGTGTAGATAATTTGTTGTAAAAATTTGTAATTAAAACCAGTTAACTTGTACGAATCTATCGATAATTTCTGTTTGAATGTCTGGAACACACACTGATGTTTCTAGCGCTTTATTTAAGCGCTATGTGTATGATTTTTAGTGTCGACTATGTTGTAAAAATTTGTTATTAAAACTAGTTAACTTGTACTAATCTATCGATAATTTCTGTTGAATATCTGATCCACGCACACTGTTTCTAATCCTTTATTTAAGCGCTGTATATGTGCTTTTTTGTGCGAGCCCGGCCGCTAGTGTAGACTGTTATAAAATATGTTAGTAAAACCAGTTAACTTGTACGAATCTATCGATAATTTCTGTTTGAATATCTGGAACACACACTGATGTTTCTAGCACTTTATTTAAGCGCTGTGTATGTGCTTTTTTGTGCGAGCTCGGCCGCTAGTGTAGACTGTTATAAAATATGTTAGTAAGAATATTTGACACATGTACACTATTTCTAGCACTTTATTTAAGCGCTGTGTATGCGCTTTTTGTGCGAGCTCGGCCGCTAGTGTAGACTGTTATAAAATATGTTAGTAAAACCAGTTAACTTGTACTAATCTGTCGATAATTTCTGTTTGAATATCTGACACACGTACACTATTTCTAGCACTTTATTTAAACGCTATGTGTGTGGTTTTTGTAAGCGCTCGGCCGCTAGTGTAGACAATTTGTTGTAAAAATTTGTAATTAAAACCAGTTAAATTGTACGAATCTATCGATAATTTCTGTTGAATATCTGGAACACTCACACTGTTTCTAGCGCTTTATTTATGCGCTATGTGTGTGGGTTTTTGTACGAGCTCGTATTGTTTCAAACGGTCTGATACTTATACCGCCACAAATGACTTTACTCGCGACAGTGTAACGTTTCGTTTTTAACCAGTTATGACTTTTTACTCTGTGAACCGGCTGACTTATAATTTGTAGCGGCTAACGCGCCCAATGTCCGGCTCTTGTAATGTTTGTCTAAGACGGCCGTCTGTTTTGTTTTTTGCAGAATCAATGGAAGTATACTCTCACCAGGAGACAGTCGCTGCCGTCGCTTCTTTAACTTTTGAAACGCCTTCGTTTGACTTAGAGACGCCGGTTCCTGAGGCGGAAGACAGTTTCATATGGGAAGAGATGTTTAACAATGTGTTATTATTGACGCCACTGCCTGCCACTCCTGACGCCACTAAAACCACCACCGACACAATCGCCATCAGTCCGCCATCTATTGCTTTTGGGCCTAACGATGCACCAATATTATCGGCACGGCTTGACCCTACGGATGCAGTAACCGCAACTAGACCGCCGTCGTCGCCGTCGCAGTTAGTAACGTCTGATTTAGATCTCTTTAGTGACAGTGCATTACTTAAAAAAATAAGTAAATTATATACTGAAAAAAATGAATTACTTAAGAGACTCGTTGACGAAAAAGAGTGTGCGGACATTTCTAATCAAGTGCTCGTTATAGATGGGAAAATTGAAATGTATAAAGACGCAAATCTTGTACACCAGTACAGGATTTTATATGCCAAGTACATTGAAACAAAACAGCTAATAGAGCAGTACCACGATTCTATGATCGCTCCCCCTAACCATGTCGAGGCGGATTTCAAAACACTCAATACTTTACTATCGTATGTCGACACTCGGCTGAATAAGACTATTTACACGCCCGTTCCAATTCTCGACACGAAGATGAGTAGACCTCTCGCAGTGCCTGAACCTAAAGCCGACACGCCCGTTCCAATTATCGACACGAAGATGAGTAGACCTCTCGCAGTGCCTGAGCCTAAACCCAAGAAAGTCACAGAGACGAGTAGACCTCTCGCAGTGCCTGAGCCTAAACCCAAGAAGGCCAGACGGATTGTTAAGTGTAAGCCGGCCAAGGCTTACAAATCGAAGGAGTTTGTTGAAGCAAGCAGCAGCAGCGATGAGGAAGAGGTGAGGTCCAGGCCGCCGCCGAAAATGGTAACAGAAGGCGTCGATACAACCGCTACTGTTGCGACGTCTGTATCAATAAAACCCATACAACATATTGGTGGTAAAAACTTGAGCATGCTAAGAGAGATAACTAAGCAGAATAGGACTAGCAGCAGCAACAGCGGTAGTAGCAGTAGTGGTAGTGACACTGAAGAAACTGTTAGCAGCGAAGCGTCAAAAAATACCGCGACACCTCGGCTTACCACAGGCAATGCCACGACGATGGAGACATCCAAGAATCCACGAGCAGTATCAGAAAGAAGCAGCAGCAGCAGCAGTAGCAGCAGCAGTAGCAGCAGCAGTAGCGGCAGCAGCGATAGTGAAGACGACGAAAATTCTGACCAAACAGTGGATAGAGAAGAACCGGCAGTGATGACACGACGCGCCCAATTAGATCGAGTAGTGAGACACGCCTGAGCAAGCGGCAAAGAGACAGTGCACTTACGCGGTGAGGTTGAGCAACTCTATTCCGTACACCAGCGTACCGCCGACCAGCCAGATCCAGATGGCCAACAAGCTCCTAGTAAACCCCACCTCGAAGATTAACAAGTTGAAGCGAGAGATGATTGTGGCTAAGCGCGGCGTAACTATGTACCGAGAAGTCCGTGTCGGATCCGATTCGCCAGACGATACTTTGGCCGTTTCTGACACCTGTGATCAAATCGTATATCCGACCCACTATAACGTAGTCTCAATAAGAGAGTTGATAGTCAAAAAGATGCCGGACTACAAAGTGACTGACATCAAACTGGCCAAATCAGAGATGGGCGAAGCGCTCATGTATTACGCGTTCACCAAGGCTGACATCGCTGATTTGGAAGATGTTCACATACACACTAACTGCAGACAAGACCCCACGGTGTACCACCTAGTGTACGGAGCGGTGCACACCGCCTACAAGCATGTGGCACTTCATTTACTGAACGGCATTTTGACAAAAAAACATATGGGTAAAAAAACGCCACATGACGTAGCCTTGTTGTCAGAGGGAGAAATCGAAATAATGGTGTACATATATTGGCAACTGGTAACCCAGGATCTGCTCACCTGGAAAGACGATGTGCCAAGAAGGGCGGCGAAGATGATGTTGGCCGATTGCTGGACTCAGCTAAAGAAAACAGCTGCCAAACTGAAGTCCGAATAAATCAACGCCGCGTCGTACGAGTCTACGCAACAGGTAGTACGCAAAATACAAAAATTCGCTAACTTTGAGGACACGGTACACTTGTCTGCAGCGTGCATTCACGTGGTGCGGAACTCTATGGAGCTGTTCTGGGCCGAGCTGGACAAGGAAGACCGAGCGCGATGGCAACTGCTACTAAAGTACTGTGGGCTGCACTCCTACTTGTGCACGCATACTATAAGTGTGATGCATCAGCGTCGCAAAGAAGTGATGCAACTAATAAAGGCGAGATACGCAGAAAAGACTGTTCTGGACGGCGCTCTGTTGAAAAGTATTTTATATGCGGCAACGTCGGCTAATCCGAGGAACGATTCAGGAATAAAGAGTGTTCTATCAGCCCCTCTAATCCATGAAGTTTTTAAAGTGTGGATAGACAGACCGCAGAAAGTGACCAAAGACCTGTGCATTACTTTGGACAACCTCATGTACACAATGTGCCGTAGCTTCGCCGCGCACATTGTCATGAACGGTCTCCACGCTTACGCGGTTGACGTGGATCAGATGGGCGGCTTTTTATCAAAACATATGGTCGCCACTAACGTTTTGGAATCAATACCAATAATCGGTTCCGAAGCTGTTGTTAGAACACTCCGGCGCCTTATAGTCTGCACTGTACACACAATGCTTCCCGGCGGCGGCGTCTCTGGCAGTTGGAAACGTAAATGTACCGTCAACATAACATCGGAAGCGATGAAGTTGTTTATGGCTTTTTTAAGGTACATCATTTCATCGGCGATATACGGACTTGTTAACAGCTTCGAGCCGACTCAATTCTCGGGCCGAGAATGGGCGGACAAATTTGCCGAGTCCATAAACAGCTACTTGGAGACTTACTGCACCAGTGTAAGAGACGTCGACTCTTGGACCATGATGAACGAGCCAGACGTTAACGAATACAATGATGACGGACACCTCGTTCTGTCTGTCGCGGAACTTTATGCGGCGGACTCTGACGACGAGGCCGACGATTTGGAGAGTACTAGTGCCGATGACGCGGACGACGACTCTGGCCTAGACGCTAATTCCGACGACGAGCTCCAAGAAGAGCTGAACGAGCTGGCAGCCCTCAGTCGACAGTATCCGGACCTGCAGCCGGCAGATACGCAAATCATTGGTATCAAAAGGAAAAAAGTGCCAAGAAATATAGTCGTAACGAAAAAGACGTCCGGAGCCACTGCTAACAGTTCCTCCAACATAAGCCGTAACGGAAAATTCAAACTCACCGAGACAGACAAAGTGAGTCGTACAAAGTGTGTACTTTGCAATCTGATCACCACGATACGACTCATGGAAGTCTCGCCAGCGATAGCCGTTGCTTGTTGTCAACCGTGCCTCATAGCAGTTAACGAATACGCAGACCAGGAGGCGATGAAACAGATCCTCGTGTCAAGAATCGAGGCGCGTCATCGGGCTCCAATAGCGTTTAACGAGGCGAGACTGTTGATTAAAACATTACCGCCTATCGTTACCGCCAAAGATATGGCGCGCGGCACGTATAATCGACGGGATCCTAATTATGGCAAAAGGTTGGCAACTGGAATGGCCAAACACCGTTATACAGCAAAGAAAAGAAAAGCGGACACGGATACTGATCGTTCGAAAAAAACAAAAAAAACTAACAGATAGGAGTATCGAACTCACTATGGGAGGCGTTGCAGTGGAATCAGCGTCGCAAAGAAGTGATGCAACTAATAAAGGCGAGATACGCAGAAAAGACTGTTCTGGACGGCGCTCTGTTGAAAAGTATTTTATATGCGGCAACGTCGGCTAATCCGAGGAACGATTCAGGAATAAAGAGTGTTCTACCAGCCCCTCTAATCCATGAAGTTTTTAAAGTGTGGATAGACAGACCGCAGAAAGTGACCAGAGACCTGTGCATTACTTTGGACAACCTCATGTACACAATGTGCCGTAGCTTCGCCGGATATCGGCGACTTCTTGAGCTCCTGTTTCTGGTGTCAACCTACTCTCTGACAGTTGATATATACTGATATAAAACACCTGTTTCTGGTGTCAACCTTCAGACTTTCATTGTCTGGTTACTCTCTGACAGTTGATATATACTGATATAAAACAGCAAATAGATCGCAATAAATGTTACTGTTATAAATGTCTTATTGTACAATGTCTTTGTAGTTATATGTATTGTACTTTCGTATATTGAACGTGCCGGTTGTAAATCTCGTTTAAGCATGTTTTAGTTACTGTACGATGTCACTGTTATAATTATGTCTATTAGTTTTGTAGTTAGTATGTTTTGGTTACTGCAGAATAAATGTCACTGTTTATAAGTATGTATAGTCTGTTTTGGTTACTGTGTTTCAGTTACCGCTGCACAGTAAATATCACTGTTTAATTATATGTATGCGTAGTATGTAAGCCGATTGTATAGTTTTGTAAGAAGTTTTTAGTTACTGCAGAATGTCACTGTTATTGCAGTAAATTATTACAAGTCCTTCGATGTCGGCTAGGCTAGCACTTACTCCGCTCTGTAAAATCGACCGTTTCTACACACGTATTTGTAATATTTCGTATTGTCGGCTAGGCTAGCCGACCGACGTTCACTTACTCCGTCGCTG